>JARQOD010000010.1:59448167-59614979 GCA_033576555.1 Oophaga sylvatica | reverse complement strand
CGCCTTGCTCCTGCGGGGGTTCCTCACCCGTCTCACTCCGCAGAGCGAGGGGACTAAACCCCCGGGTCCCTGTGGCCATCTCCCATTTCAGAGAAAGGGTTAACAGATTCGTGGCACAGATACATCACATAAAACATCAGTCCTGGGGAACAAAAGGGTTATCGTTGCATCATCACTTCGCAAAGCATTAGGGGAAACACAATCATTTCCCATATCACAAAATCAAAACAGGTTAACGTTAACCTTATATCAGATTGGGAAGGGGTGTCAGGGACATAGTACGCCACCATCCTCCCCAGATCAGTCCCCAATAAAACATCAGTGGGCAGGTTTTCGGACACCCCCACTTCCTTCACCCGCTCCCGGCACCCCAGTCAATGAAAACTCGGGCTATCGGCAAGGGGTAGTGGACACCCCCAATCCCGTGACAGTTAAGGTTCTCCCCGGAATCAACTCTTCAGGGGCCGCCAGTTCGGGTCGGATGAGGGTTCGTTCAGCCCCGGTGTCCTTGAGGCCTGTAGCAAGACGGGCCCCCACGCGGACGGGCTGCACGTTGTCATCAACCCACCACACCACCCACCAAAAGAACAGAGGCGTTGGGCCCGGAGGCCTTGGCTGGGGGGTTCTTCTGCCTCTTCGGACAGGTGGCGCTGATGTGACCAGTCCTTTTACAGGAGAAACACTGGCGGGGGTCTGATGTAGGCCTGGCGCTGGCAAAGGGGATAGTGCCTCCAGAGGGACGACTGGCAGGGGCACTAGGGTTTGTTGCAGGCTTACCCCCTCCCCAGCGGGTGGCGACGGGCTTCCGCACCTCGGGTTTCCGGTTGGCCTCATAGCTGTCGGCGATCCGGGCTGTTGTGACCGCGTCCTCTGGTTCTCGGTCCAGGATGAACTGTCGGACCTCAGCTGGGCACAGATGCAGGAACTGGTCTTTGATCATCAGGTCTTTCAGCTCCTCATAGGTGTCAACTGACAGTCCATGGATCCACTGGTCAAAGTGGTTCCTGAGTCCTTGCACCACATCGCTATAACTGTCGTGTGGGCCACGTTGGAGGTTCCGGAACTTCCTTCGGTATACCTCAGGGGTTAGCTGGTACTTGGCGATCAGGGCCTGCTTGATGGCCTCATAGTCACTGTCTTGATCTGGCGCGAGGGAAGCGAACGCCTCCAAAGCTTTGCCCTTTAGCCCGGGGGTCAAGTACCTGGCCCATTGATCGCAGGCAGCCGGTACTGTCTGCAGACTTTCTCAAAGGCCCGCAGAAAAGTGTCCAAGTCTCCGTCCCTTTCCAGCACGGGAAAGTGCTCCGGCCGGGGCTTGGGACTCTGAGTGCTGCTGGGCACACTGCTCTGAGCTGTGGAGGGCATTGCCCCTCGCTGGACCATCTCCAGCTCATGGGCTCTCTGCGCTTGGGCTGCCCGCTCGGCTCGGGCTCTCTCAGCCTCCCGCTCGGCTCTCTCAGCCTCTCGCTGGGCTTGGCGCTCGGCTCTCTCAGCCTCTCGCTGGGCTTGGCGCTCGGCTCGGGCCACCTGCTGGTATTGCTGAATCAGCTTCAGGCGCTCCCCCCGGTCGTCGGTGGGGAGTTCCTCCAGGGCCGCCTGCAGGTAAGGGTCCATCCCGCCCTGGTTGTAAGCCTGCAGGGTTTGGGCCTCTGCTGCCGCCCCACCTTGGCTTGGGCCGGCTTCTGTGCCCTCCTCGCTCTCAGCGTGGTCCTGTGGCATCAGGACCTTGATCAGTTGAGCTTTGGTTTGGCCCCTGGGTCAAGGCCTCGCGAAATGCATATTCCAGCAAGAGTGTCCCTTTTCTGCAGTTTGTACCAACTTGCTCCTATTGTAGCCATGTTTGCCAAATAAAAGATAGGATAGAAAAACAAAGAGAAGGGAGGGGTAACCGCAAGTACACACAATTGTCTCAGGACTAATAAACACTGAGTCTGTTCTCCAAAACTTTAGTTGCAGGGTCGCTGAAGAACCGTGCAAGTTTTTTAGTGAATGGAATGATTGCTCAAACCAGATCACTAATGCTCTATAATCCCACCGCTTGCCACCAATATGTGATGAACGGGCACGCGGTCCGCCACACGGTAGCCCGGGGGTCACGGCTTGTGATCCCACCGCTGCCACCAATATGTGATGAAACGGTGCACACACACGACGGCTGCTGCCGTCCGACCCGGTAAACTGCAGGGATTTATAATTATCCCACTTCCACTTAGGAACTTGCAGCTCTCTGGCGCCCCCCTTACCCTCAGGTCAGTCAGGGAACTGCACCTAGGATAATTGGTCGCCAGACGGGTCACTTGGATGTGTGCTGGCTATTGGGCACGCTGCAGTGAGGGAATTATAATTACTCCTGGCTGCAGCCAGGCAGTACCCTTATAAACCCCGCTCCGTCACTGCCAGCGTCACCCAATAGATTAACACTTTACACCCCTTCCTTTTAGCTGCCACCAGCTACGGCTTTTGATGAACAATTTATCAAGAGGGTCCGTAGCAACCCCAAAACAGTAGCGTAGTGCTTCAGGCACGTGCAAATTCGTTTATAGAGCAGGAGAAACAAACTAATAAATTTATAGGTTTATTCCTTAAAAACAGGCAATGCTTATATAATATAAAAAGATGTAACAAACTGAGACAATATCGTTATGTACAGATGCAGTTATAAAATAAAATGGGATTAAGAATGAAAGATAACTCACATGGTTGTTAGATCATTACAGGCAAGCCAGGCTGGGGGAAGGAGCCACACGTCATAGTTCATTGGTAGATCTCTTACTCAGGACATCCCAGCAGAAAGACAAAAATCCCTAAGGAACTTCACTGTAAGACTTATGCATGTCAGCTTCTGACCTCACAAAAAGGGCTGGTCCTCTGGCCACCTCCCCTGGCTGCAAGCTATGGTTTGAGCTCTGCAATATCATAAGGTTCATAACTCGTCCTGTGAACCTATCAGAATAACGGCAGACCTATCAATGATCTCACTCTAGAATGACGGTTCCAATGAGCCCACACTTGGGTGGGCTAGTTCATGGGGCACCCGAGAATTCCATTTCTCGGGTTCTGTTGGAGTTACGGGTTTACCAGTACCACGGGAACGATGCCCGTCGGCGCATGGTTCAACACAGTAACTTTCGTGTTTCTAGCGAATGCTCCCACCGTGTAATTCCAAAAAAGAATGAATTCTCCAAAATGGCTGCTATAGGACTTTTGCAGGGTTTGCTAAGACAAAGGAAAATTCCTGAGGTGGGAGGGATGAGAGATCGAGTTAGCTGCAGAGAGAAGGAGGGAGGGGTACTTTGCCCTGTGCTTGCAAACAGTGGGGGTGGTAGTTCTAGCAACAGCACAAGACATGCAGCTTGCAATATCATCACAGCTCTCCCTTGTGTATCCATCTGCATGGCACTTCCTTTGCTGGATTTCTTCTCCATAGATTTCTGGAGCTGGGCACTAGTCTCCTCTATCTTGAGCTCTCGGAGAACTCTATCTCGCTCTTCTGCCAAGCAGTGACACTCCTGCTGATGTTTCTCTTGGGCCTCTCTGAGCACCTCCGTCTCTTTCCATAGAGCCTTATTCATACTCTTACACGCTGACAGATGATTTCTGAGCTTAGAGACTTCCCTCTCCAGCTCCTCCACTTTGTGCTCAATCATTCGTCTCAGGACCCTTTCCTGCTCGACTGCCTCTTTCACTGTTTCTTTAAACAGTTCTATCTCTTGGTCCTGCTCTCTTTTAGCCAGCACCTGTCGCACCATTACTTCTTTAATTACATTTTCAGATGGGCACTCTTGCCCACGCACACTCTGCGTCTCCAGAGTTCCACCTGTTCTTGCATCCGCAGTTTCCACTGTTTCACGACTCCCGGTAACTTCAGAGAGCTCCAGCTCTGCCTCCTTATCAAGGACAGTCACCTGACCAGTACCTGACCCTGACTCTTCCTCATCATTTCTCTTCTTAGAGGATGTAGCCTGTCCCGCCTTTCCGTGGCCCTGCGGCAAGAGGAAGATCGGCCATTTTTACTCGTCTCCACCTTACTGTACTCGCTTTCCCTTGCGGTCGAGTCACAGTCTGCACAGGAGTCACTCTCGGGGCCCCTCCCGTTACCCTCTAACCGGGTGTCCGTTCTAGAGGTCTTATCTACCACATTGTCATTGGTTCTACTGTCATACATTTCAGAGGACATTATGTCAGTACGTCGGGCAGACGCATCCTTTCCTCCTGTGTCACCGTCTGACTCGTCAGTTTTGGGAGGTGTCACTGTCCCAATGTCTGCCACCCCAACAGTAGAGAGGCCTCCCTCCTGCTGTAGAGGAACTCCCCTGTCCCACAAGCCAGAGAACAGTTTAGAGTCCCGACCTATGACCACTGGACACGACAAATTAGGGACTATAGCGACATCCTGTCCTGCAATGTCCCAGCCTGTCTCAAAGACTACCCTGGCCACTGGATAATCTTTAGTGTCCCCATGGATACATGTGACCCCGACCTTTCTTCCAGGTATTTGAAACTTTGAAACCGTCAGGTGCAACCCTCACTAGAGTCACCTGACTCCCCGAGTCGACCAGACCCACCACGTCTTCATGGTTTATCTGCAGGGCACACCCCCGTAGTAGTGTGCCGGGTGGATAGTTCATAAGGCAGACTGGACACACACAACATATTTGCCCCGGGCAACAGTTTGTCTGGACCTCCCCTTTAACGTTGGGATCCTCCATCCCCTTTTTGCCAACCATCCCCTTTTGGGTTGCCGCCCCCTTTTGGGACTCCGCCCCCTTTTGGGCAATCATCCCCTTTTGGGTTGCCACCCCCTTTTTGGACTCCGCCCCCTTTTGGGCCATCACCCCTCCTTGGGTTATACACCGTGGACTCCCCCCACGGCTCTACCAGACCCCAGTTCGCACAGACCCTTATGTCTCTCGGGGCTGGTACCGTCACTTTAAGAGGTCACCCACTCTGGACCTGAAGTCCTTATGGTACCTCACCAGCTCCTGCTGGTACTGCCACCCCCCGCCAGCACCTCCAGCTGCCACGCACAAGCCGCTGCTGCCACTGCAGCTCTTGCTGCTGCAGAACCTCTTGCTGTCCTTGCCACAGCACAAGTCCCTGCACCGCCGACTTCGTGAACCCGCTGGTCCACAGCCTGCCGCTTGTCCCCTTCGTGACCCCACGAGTCACAGCCAGCCGCTTGTCCCCTTCGTGACTCCACGAGCCACAGCACACACCTTACACGTGTTCCAGAGAAAAAAAAACACCAAAAAAAAAAACAGTTTCTCACTGACCCGTCAGCACAACACAGACTCCTGTCTGTCACACTCTTGGCCACAGAGATTTCCGGACACCTCCTCTCTCATAGAGGCATCCCACAAAGGAAAAAACAACAGTCTCACTGACCCGTCAGTAGACCACAGACTCCTGTCTGTTACCTGTTGATCACGCAGGTTTCCGGACACCTCCTTTTCATAGAGGCATCCCACAAAGACAAAACAATCTCTCACTGACCCGTCAGTACACCACAGACTCCTGTCTGTTACCTGTTGGCCACGCAGGTTTCCGGACACCTCCTCTTAGAGGCATCCAACAAAGGAAAAAAAAACCAGTCTTTCACTAATTCTTCTCACTGATCCCGACCAGCATAACACGGTTGTCAAGACCGTCACCTGTTGGCGTCAGCCACACAGGTTCCTGGAGACCTCCTCCTCAGAGGTATCCTATCAGCATGCTTTTTCTCCATTTTTAATGACCCCGGTCAACATAACACAGACTCCTGTCTGTCACCACTGCTTAACAGTTTCTTCAGATACCTCATATTAGAGGCATCCCATAAACATAAATGCACAGTTTATTCGTGACCACTGGTCACACTCACGGTTTTCACAGACCGTCCGTTCCTCCTCTGGTTCCTGATTTCCAGTCCTGGAACATGTGCTCCTTGGGCCGCTGCCCGCATTCTCCACCAATTGTAAGGTTTCACTCACTCGGCTGCTTCAGAGGTAATCAGGAGACACTTTTCTTATCCAAAAATCATCAGGTTTATTACATCATAAACCTCACAGTCACATGCAATACAAATCTTCAATGTTTCAGCTCCTGCCTGGAGCCTCACTCCTCAGTCACAGAGTCCTCTCTGTAATGTCCCACATGGAAGTCTGTCCACACTGGCAGACTCCCACACACTCTCTAACAGGTGCCAAGCACACTCAGTTACATAGCCGTAACCCCGCCCACAGGTGAGGTCAGGATCACATGGTCATGACCTCACCACAGGTCCTTTTGATACACATAAACAACTACAGACTTTATCTTGGGTATTCAGACACATACCCCTTGGGTGGGTTTGTAGGTGACTGGACCCGCCCAGCTCTCCAAGTCACCTGGAAGCCTCCCAATGTATAGCAAAACTCTCAGCAGTAGATCTGCTGAACAAAACATGCTCAGGCTTTCATCACAGGGCCACCCACCTCTGCGATACATAACGTCCATCCATCACATGTCTCCATGCATATCCCGAGGGCCATACACAGTGCCCCCTAGCTGCATCAGGGGTCATTACACCACAGTAGGCAAAGGCTTTTAAATGCTATGTAGGGGCTTCTCATCCATAATGGGGGTCACAAATTTGCACAAGAACACGGCCATGAATAAAGAATGGGATCTAAACATTCTCCAAGAGCATCTTCTCCCAAGGAACCAAGATGATGATGAACAATACTTTTTCCAACATGATGGAGACCATGCCACCAGGAAAAAGTGATAACTCAGTGGTCGATGAACAAAACATTGTTATTTTGGGTCCCTGGCCAGGACACTACCCAGATCTCAATGCTATTGAGACCCCGTGGAACTTCCTCAAGAAGCGGGTGGACAAACAAGGACACAGAAATTGCAATAAACTCCAAGCACTGATTAGACAGGAATGGGTTGCTATCCGTTTGGATTTAGCCTAGGGGGTCGATATCCAGCTGCCGGGGAGAAGGGCAGAAGTCTTGCAAAATAAGGATCAGTTATGAAAATATTGCGTTTTTGTATAAACTTGATGTATTTGTCCTTAAAGGGGTTAACCACTACTAGGACAACCCCTTCTTAAACTAAATGTTTGGCTCTGATAAAATAATAAAGCCTGTACTCGCCTCCCATGCCAGCTGCGCACTCGCTGTCCCGGGGTTGTGACATGTGACACTGGTGCCCAATCAGCACTGGTGTCACTGTCTCCGCCTTCTGACAAACTGAACATGAAGAGGAAGCTGGGGATCAGAAGCCCTGCCTTCCTCTTCATGTTCAGTTTGTCGGCTGATGACCTAAGACTATAATCCAAACCTCCTACTCATCTCCAGGACTTCTCTAGTGCTGCACCAGTTTCCTAGAATGCGCTACCCCAGAAAATCTGGTTAATTCCCAGTATCTACATCTTTCAGACTGGTATCGCCTCACCTCACTCATTCAATAGCATTTTGTTTTCGCACTTGAGCACATACTGGCTGTTGATCAGTTCATGCCGCGTTATTTGAGTACCACATTTATAATATTGATGGCTGGACCATAGATGATGAGCACTTTATTTTTACCTTTTGTGTCACCCCTAATTCCTGAGACCGGAAGCTTGTGAGCCGGACCCTCACTCCTCTTGGTATGTGTTACTCTGTAATGTCTTATCTCGTTTGTACAAGTCACCTCTGGATTGTACACTGCTGCGGAATATGTGGGCGCTATAGCAATAAACATTATTATTATAGATTATCTATTTAGTTATCTTATTTCTACATATCTCCTAATTATCTATATATTTAATGTATCCATTACTTATCTACCTCATATCCATGAATATGTAAATAGATATTTTCCAATTATTCTCATCTCTCTATCGAGTCGTTTTTTCAGTGTTCTCCATTAGAGTCTGCTCTCGAGAAGTACCGGGTCCATTATAGTCTGCGGCACCTCGGCGTAAAACACATGTTCTGTAGTCTCGGTCTGACACTGAGTAGAGAGAGCGGAGCCGGAGAGCCCTGCGCCGGGGCTTGTATTGTGCGTCTGTTTCTCTGGAAACCATTTCTATGCTATAAACAGTAGATTTTGTTTTTGCAGAGCAGCAGTTAAGTGCTGATCCTTCATTTGTGGGTCAGGGAGAGAAGGGCTCTTCATAAAGCTTTCCCCTGCTTGTCTCGCTTCATCCATGTATAGATGACTCGTTCCCATTCTCTGATCTCATATTTATCAGACCCGAGAGTTATGACGAGATTTTCACAACAAGATTTTTTTCCATTGTTTTTCTGGTTTCTTTTACATTTTTTTTTTAAATCTGAAATAATTACAAAGATAGATAATAGATAATAGAAAGATAGATAGATAATAGATTGATAAATAATAGATAGATAATAGATAGATAAATAATAGATAGATAATAGATAGATTATAGAAAGATGATAGATATAGATAGATAGACAGATAGATAGATAGATAGATAGATAGATAGATAGATAGATAGATAGATAGATAGATAGATAATAGAAAGATAGATAGATAATAGATAGATAAATAATAGATAGATAATATATAAATAATAGATAGATAATAGATAGATTATAGAAAGATGATAGATATAGATAGATAGACAGATAGATAGATAGATAGATAGATAGATAGATAGATAGATAGATAGATAGATAGATAAAAAGATGATTGATAGATAGATAAATAGATGATAGATTGATAGATAGATGATAGATAAATAGAAATATAATAGATAGATAGATAAATAAATAGATAGATAATAGATAAATAGATAGATAATAGAGAGCTAATAGAAAGATAGATACTAGAGAGATAGATAAATAGATAGAATTTTCCCTCCTACTTTATCCTTCTGTAACTAGTCCTCATCTTTCTTCTCCCTCCTTTCTTCCATCCTTTACTTCTCCCTTTACTGGATTATTTATTCTTCTCTTCCACCTCCTTTTTTTCTTTTCTTCTCCTTTCTTCCATCCTTCACTTCAATTCTTCACTTTTCTTCCTTAAATCATCAAACTAAACCTAACTGATGTAAAGGGGTATTTCCATCTCCATGATCCTATTGCAATATGTAGCAGGTGTAATAATAATATTAATAATAATATTAGCAAATACCTCCAATTAGTAATGTAGTATAGTTCTTCTGATTCGCTATGTTGCTTACCCCATGTGCAGGGCATTGCAGTAGTTTAGGAATCCATGGTTACGACCACTGCTATAGTAACAGTTAGTTGATTAGCTGTTAGTTGTCGCAACCATAGATACCTAACCTTCTGCAATGCCCTGCACATGGTGTAAGCGACATAGCGAATCAGAAGAACTATACTACATTACTAATTAGAGGTATTTGCTAATATATTTATGTTTACACCTACTGCATGTAGGGATAGGACCTTGGAGATGGGAATACCCATTTAATACACAACACAGTGCCAAAAAAGCAGCCATATAGCAACAAAGTCATACCACGTTCCCATACTGTGCTCAACTAACACTGTCATACAGTGACAATAAAAAGACACATCGTTCCCAAAGAATGGCACATTACCATACTGCACCCCAGCACCATACTGCACCCAGCACCATACTGCAACCCAGCACCATACTGCGCCCCAACACCATACTGCACCCAGCACCATACTGCAACCCAGCACCATACTGCACCCCAGCACCATACTGCGCCCCAACACCACACTGTGCCCCAGCACCATACTGCACACAGCACCATACTGCGCCCCAACACCATACTGGTTCAACACAGTAACTTTCGTGTTTCTAGCGAATGCTCCCACCGTGTAATTCCAAAAAAGAATGAATTCTCCAAAATGGCTGCTATAGGACTTTTGCAGGGTTTGCTAAGACAAAGGAAAATTCCTGAGGTGGGAGGGATGAGAGATCGAGTTAGCTGCAGAGAGAAGGAGGGAGGGGTACTTTGCCCTGTGCTTGCAAACAGTGGGGGTGGTAGTTCTAGCAACAGCACAAGACATGCAGCTTGCAATATCATCACAGCTCTCCCTTGTGTATCCATCTGCATGGCACTTCCTTTGCTGGATTTCTTCTCCCATAGATTTCTGGAGCTGGGCACTAGTCTCCTCTATCTTGAGCTCTCGGAGAACTCTATCTCGCTCTTCTGCCAAGCAGTGACACTCCTGCTGATGTTTCTCTTGGGCCTCTCTGAGCACCTCCGTCTCTTTCCATAGAGCCTTATTCATACTCTTACACGCTGACAGATGATTTCTGAGCTTAGAGACTTCCCTCTCCAGCTCCTCCACTTTGTGCTCAATCATTCGTCTCAGGACCCTTTCCTGCTCGACTGCCTCTTTCACTGTTCTTTAAACAGTTCTATCTCTTGGTCCTGCTCTCTTTTAGCCAGCACCTGTCGCACCATTACTTCTTTAATTACATTTTCAGATGGGCACTCTTGCCCACGCACACTCTGCGTCTCCAGAGTTCCACCTGTTCTTGCATCCGCAGTTTCCACTGTTTCACGACTCCCGGTAACTTCAGAGAGCTCCAGCTCTGCCTCCTTATCAAGGACAGTCACCTGACCGGTACCTGACCCTGACTCTTCCTCATCATTTCTCTTCTTAGAGGATGTAGCCTGTCCCGCCTTTCCGTGGCCCCTGCGGCAAGAGGAAGATCGGCCATTTTTACTCGTCTCCACCTTACTGTACTCGCTTTCCCTTGCGGTCGAGTCACAGTCTGCACAGGAGTCACTCTCGGGGCCCCTCCCGTTACCCTCTAACCGGGTGTCCGTTCTAGAGGTCTTATCTACCACATTGTCATTGGTTCTACTGTCATACATTTCAGAGGACATTATGTCAGTACGTCGGGCAGACGCATCCTTTCCTCCTGTGTCACCGTCTGACTCGTCAGTTTTGGGAGGTGTCACTGTCCCAATGTCTGCCACCCCAACAGTAGAGAGGCCTCCCTCCTGCTGTAGAGGAACTCCCCTGTCCCACAAGCCAGAGAACAGTTTAGAGTCCCGACCTATGACCACTGGACACGACAAATTAGGGACTATAGCGACATCCTGTCCTGCAATGTCCCAGCCTGTCTCAAAGACTACCCTGGCCACTGGATAATCTTTAGTGTCCCCATGGATACATGTGACCCCGACCTTTCTTCCAGGTATTTGAAACTTTGAAACCGTCAGGTGCAACCCTCACTAGAGTCACCTGACTCCCCGAGTCGACCAGACCCACCACGTCTTCATGGTTTATCTGCAGGGCACACCCCCGTAGTAGTGTGCCGGGTGGATAGTTCATAAGGCAGACTGGACACACACAACATATTTGCCCCGGGCAACAGTTTGTCTGGACCTCCCCTTTAACGTTGGGATCCTCCATCCCCTTTTTGCCAACCATCCCCTTTTGGGTTGCCGCCCCCTTTTGGGACTCCGCCCCCTTTTGGGCAATCATCCCCTTTTGGGTTGCCACCCCTTTTGGACTCCGCCCCCTTTTGGGCCATCACCCCTCCTTGGGTTATACACCGTGGACTCCCCCCACGGCTCTACCAGACCCCAGTTCGCACAGACCCTTATGTCTCTCGGGGCTGGTACCGTCACTTTAAGAGGTCACCCACTCTGGACCTGAAGTCCTTATGGTACCTCACCAGCTCCTGCTGGTACTGCCACCCCCGCCAGCACCTCCAGCTGCCACGCACAAGCCGCTGCTGCCACTGCAGCTCTTGCTGCTGCAGAACCTCTTGCTGTCCTTGCCACAGCACAAGTCCCTGCACCGCCGACTTCGTGAACCCGCTGGTCCACAGCCTGCCGCTTGTCCCCTTCGTGACCCCACGAGTCACAGCCAGCCGCTTGTCCCTTCGTGACTCCACGAGACCACAGCACACACACTCTACACTGTTCCAGAGAAAAAAATAACACCAAAAAAAAAAACAGTTCTCACTGACCCGTCAGCACAACACAGACTCCTGTCTGTCACACTCTTGCCACAGAGATTTCCGACACCTCCTCTTCATAGAGGCATCCCACAAGGAAAAAAACAACAGTCTCACTGACCCGTCAGTAGACCACAGACTCCTGTCTGTTACCTGTTGATCACGCAGGTTTCCGGACACCTCCTTTTCATAGAGGCATCCCACAAAGACAAAACAATCTCTCACTGACCCGTCAGTACACCACAGACTCCTGTCTGTTACCTGTTGGCCACGCAGGTTTCCGGACACCTCCTCTTAGAGGCATCCAACAAAGGAAAAAAAAAAACAGTCTTTCACTAATTCTTCTCACTGATCCCGACCAGCATAACACGGTTGTCAAGACCGTCACCTGTTGGCGTCAGCCACACAGGTTCCTGGAGACCTCCTCCTCAGAGGTATCCTATCAGCATGCTTGTTCTCCATTTTTAATGACCCCGGTCAACATAACACAGACTCCTGTCTGTCACCACTGCTTAACAGTTTCTTCAGATACCTCATATTAGAGGCATCCCATAAACATAAATGCACAGTTTATTCGTGACCACTGGTCACACTCACGGTTTTCACAGACCGTCCGTTCCTCCTCTGGTTCCTGATTTCCAGTCCTGGAACATGTGCTCCTTGGGCCGCTGCCCGCATTCTCCACCAATTGTAAGGTTTCACTCACTCGGCTGCTTCAGAGGTAATCAGGAGACACTTTTCTTATCCAAAAATCATCAGGTTTATTACATCATAAACCTCACAGTCACATGCAATACAAATCTTCAATGTTTCAGCTCCTGCCTGGAGCCTCACTCCTCAGTCACAGAGTCCTCTCTGTAATGTCCCACATGGAAGTCTGTCCACACTGGCAGACTCCCACACACTCTCTAACAGGTGCCAAGCACACTCAGTTACATAGCCGTAACCCCGCCCACAGGTGAGGTCAGGATCACATGGTCATGACCTCACCACAGGTCCTTTTGATACACATAAACAACTACAGACTTTATCTTGGGTATTCAGACACATACCCCTTGGGTGGGTTTGTAGGTGACTGGACCCGCCCAGCTCTCCAAGTCACCTGGAAGCCTCCCAATGTATAGCAAAACTCTCAGCAGTAGATCTGCTGAACAAAACATGCTCAGGCTTTCATCACAGGGCCACCCACCTCTGCGATACATAACGTCCATCCATCACATGTCTCCATGCATATCCCGAGGGCCATACACAGTGCCCCCTAGCTGCATCAGGGGTCATTACACCACAGTAGGCAAAGGCTTTTAAATGCTATGTAGGGGCTTCTCATCCATAATGGGGGTCACAAATTTGCACAAGAACACGGCCATGAATAAAGAATGGGATCTAAACATTCTCCAAGAGCATCTTCTCCCAAGGAACCAAGATGATGATGAACAATACTTTTTCCAACATGATGGAGACCATGCCACCAGGAAAAAGTGATAACTCAGTGGTCGATGAACAAAACATTGTTATTTTGGGTCCCTGGCCAGGACACTACCCAGATCTCAATGCTATTGAGACCCCGTGGAACTTCCTCAAGAAGCGGGTGGACAAACAAGGACACAGAAATTGCAATAAACTCCAAGCACTGATTAGACAGGAATGGGTTGCTATCCGTTTGGATTTAGCCTAGGGGGTCGATATCCAGCTGCCGGGGAGAAGGGCAGAAGTCTTGCAAAATAAGGATCAGTTATGAAAATATTGCGTTTTTGTATAAACTTGATGTATTTGTCCTTAAAGGGGTTAACCACTACTAGGACAACCCCTTCTTAAACTAAATGTTTGGCTCTGATAAAATAATAAAGCCTGTACTCGCCTCCCATGCCAGCTGCGCACTCGCTGTCCCGGGGTTGTGACATGTGACACTGGTGCCCAATCAGCACTGGTGTCACTGTCTCCGCCTTCTGACAAACTGAACATGAAGAGGAAGCTGGGGATCAGAAGCCCTGCCTTCCTCTTCATGTTCAGTTTGTCGGCTGATGACCTAAGACTATAATCCAAACCTCCTACTCATCTCCAGGACTTCTCTAGTGCTGCACCAGTTTCCTAGAATGCGCTACCCCAGAAAATCTGGTTAATTCCCAGTATCTACATCTTTCAGACTGGTATCGCCTCACCTCACTCATTCAATAGCATTTTGTTTTCGCACTTGAGCACATACTGGCTGTTGATCAGTTCATGCCGCGTTATTTGAGTACCACATTTATAATATTGATGGCTGGACCATAGATGATGAGCACTTTATTTTTACCTTTTGTGTCACCCCTAATTCCTGAGACCGGAAGCTTGTGAGCCGGACCCTCACTCCTCTTGGTATGTGTTACTCTGTAATGTCTTATCTCGTTTGTACAAGTCACCTCTGGATTGTACACTGCTGCGGAATATGTGGGCGCTATAGCAATAAACATTATTATTATAGATTATCTATTTAGTTATCTTATTTCTACATATCTCCTAATTATCTATATATTTAATGTATCCATTACTTATCTACCTCATATCCATGAATATGTAAATAGATATTTTCCAATTATTCTCATCTCTCTATCGAGTCGTTTTTTCAGTGTTCTCCATTAGAGTCTGCTCTCGAGAAGTACCGGGTCCATTATAGTCTGCGGCACCTCGGCGTAAAACACATGTTCTGTAGTCTCGGTCTGACACTGAGTAGAGAGAGCGGAGCCGGAGAGCCCTGCGCCGGGGCTTGTATTGTGCGTCTGTTTCTCTGGAAACCATTTCTATGCTATAAACAGTAGATTTTGTTTTTGCAGAGCAGCAGTTAAGTGCTGATCCTTCATTTGTGGGTCAGGGAGAGAAGGGCTCTTCATAAAGCTTTCCCCTGCTTGTCTCGCTTCATCCATGTATAGATGACTCGTTCCCATTCTCTGATCTCATATTTATCAGACCCGAGAGTTATGACGAGATTTTCACAACAAGATTTTTTTCCATTGTTTTTCTGGTTTCTTTTACATTTTTTTTTAAATCTGAAATAATTACAAAGATAGATAATAGATAATAGAAAGATAGATAGATAATAGATTGATAAATAATAGATAGATAATAGATAGATAAATAATAGATAGATAATAGATAGATTATAGAAAGATGATAGATATAGATAGATAGACAGATAGATAGATAGATAGATAGATAGATAGATAGATAGATAGATAGATAGATAGATAGATAGAAAAGATAGATATAGATATAGATAGATAGATAGATAGATAAATAATAGATAATAATAATAGATAAATAATAGATAGATAATAGATAGATTATAGAAAGATGATAGATATAGATAGATAGACAGATAGATAGATAGATAGATAGATAGATAGATAGATAGATAGATAGATAGATAAAAAGATGATTGATAGATAGATAAATAGATGATAGATTGATAGATAGATGATAGATAAATAGAAATATAATAGATAGATAGATAAATAAATAGATAGATAATAGATAAATAGATAGATAATAGAGAGCTAATAGAAAGATAGATACTAGAGAGATAGATAAATAGATAGAATTTTCCCTCCTACTTTATCCTTCTGTAACTAGTCCTCATCTTTCTTCTCCCTCCTTTCTTCCATCCTTTACTTCTCCCTTTACTGGATTATTTATTCTTCTCTTCCACCTCCTTTTTTTCTTTTCTTCTCCTTTCTTCCATCCTTCACTTCAATTCTTCACTTTTCTTCCTTAAATCATCAAACTAAACCTAACTGATGTAAAGGGGTATTTCCATCTCCATGATCCTATTGCAATATGTAGCAGGTGTAATAATAATATTAATAATAATATTAGCAAATACCTCCAATTAGTAATGTAGTATAGTTCTTCTGATTCGCTATGTTGCTTACCCCATGTGCAGGGCATTGCAGTAGTTTAGGAATCCATGGTTACGACCACTGCTATAGTAACAGTTAGTTGATTAGCTGTTAGTTGTCGCAACCATAGATACCTAACCTTCTGCAATGCCCTGCACATGGTGTAAGCGACATAGCGAATCAGAAGAACTATACTACATTACTAATTAGAGGTATTTGCTAATATATTTATGTTTACACCTACTGCATGTAGGGATAGGACCTTGGAGATGGGAATACCCATTTAATACACAACACAGTGCCAAAAAAGCAGCCATATAGCAACAAAGTCATACCACGTTCCCATACTGTGCTCAACTAACACTGTCATACAGTGACAATAAAAAGACACATCGTTCCCAAAGAATGGCACATTACCATACTGCACCCCAGCACCATACTGCACCCAGCACCATACTGCAACCCAGCACCATACTGCGCCCCAACACCATACTGCACCCAGCACCATACTGCAACCCAGCACCATACTGCCCCCAACACCATACTGCGCCCCAACACCACACTGTGCCCCAGCACCATACTGCACACAGCACCATACTGCGCCCCAACACCATACTGCGCCCCAACACCATACTGCGCCCCAACACCATATTGCACCCCAGCACCACACTGCGCCCCAGCACCATACTGCGCCCCAGCACCATACTGCACCCAGCACCACACTGCGCCCCAACACCACACTGCGCCCCAGCACCACACTGCGCCCCAACACCATACTGCGCCCCAGCACCATACTGCACCCCAGTACCATACTGCACCCAGCACCATACTGCACCCAGCACCATACTGCGCCCCAGCACCATACTGCACCCAGCACCACACTGCGCCCCAGCACCACACTGCGCCCCAGCACCACACTGCGCCCCAACACCATACTGCGCCCCAGCACCATACTGCGCCCCAGTACCATACTGCACCCAGCACCATACTGCGCCCCAGCACCACACTGCGCCCCAGCACCACACTGCGCCCCAGCACCACACTGCGCCCCAACACCATACTGCGCCCCAGCACCATACTGCGCCCCAGCACCATACTGCGCCCCAGCACCATACTGCGCCCCAGCACCACACTGCGCCACAGCACCATACTGCACCCCAGCACCATACTGCACCCCAGCACCATACTGCGCCCCAGCACCATACTGCGCCCCAGCACCATACTGCGCCCCAGCACCATACTGCGCCACAGCACCATACTGCACCCAGCACCATACTGCACCCAGCACCACACTGCGCTCCAACACCATACTGCGCCCCAGCACCATACTGCGCCCCAGCACCATACTGCGCCCCAGCACCACACTGCGCCCCAGCACCACACTGCGCCCCAACACCATACTGCGCCCCAGCACCATACTGCGCCCCAGCACCATACTGCACCCCAGCACCATACTGCGCCCAGCACCATACTGCGCCCCAGCACCATACTGCGCCCAGCACCATACTGCGCCCAGCACCATACTGCACCCCAGCACCATACTGCACCCAGCACCATACTGCGCCCCAGCACCATACTGCGCCCCAGCACCATACTGCACCCCAGCACCATACTGCACCCCAGCACCATACTGCACCCCAGCACCATACTGCGCCCAGCACCATACTGCACCCAGCACCATACTGCACCCCAGCACCATACTGCGCCCCAGCACCATACTGCGCCCAGCAGTATACTGCGCCCCAGCACCATACTGCACCCAGCACCATACTGCGCCCAGCACCATACAGCGCCCCAGCACCATACTGCGCCCCAGCACCATACTGCACCCAGCACCATACTGCGCCCCAGCACCATACTGCGCCCAGCACCATACTGCGCCCCAGCACCATACTGCGCCCCAGCACCATACTGCGCCCCAGCACCATACTGCACCCAGCACCATACTGCGCCCAGCACCATACTGCGCCCCAGCACCATACTGCACCCCAGCACCATACTGCACCCAGCACCATACTGCGCCCCAGCACCATACTGCGCCCAGCACCATACTGCGCCCAGCACCATACTGCGCCCAGCACCATACTGCGCCCCAGCACCATACTGCGCCCCAGCACCATACTGCACCCAGCACCATACTGCGCCCAGCACCATACTGCGCCCCAGCACCATACTGCGCCCAGCACCATACTGCGCCCAGCACCATACTGCACCCAGCACCATACTGCACCCCAGCACCATACTGCGCCCAGCACATACTGCGCCCCAGCACCATACTGCACCCAGCACCATACTGCGCCCAGCACCATACTGCGCCCCAGCACCATACTGCACCCCAGCACCATACTGCACCCAGCACCATACTGCACCCAGCACCATACTGCACCCAGCACCATACTGCGCCCAGCACCATACTGCGCCCCAGCACCATACTGCGCCCCAGCACCATACTGCACCCAGCACCATACTGCGCCCCAGCACCATACTGCGCCCAGCACCATACTGCGCCCCAGCACCATACTGCACCCAGCACCATACTGCGCCCAGCACCATACTGCGCCCAGCACCATACTGCGCCCAGCACCATACTGCGCCCAGCACCATACTGCGCCCAGCACCATACTGCGCCCCAGCACCATACTGCACCCCAGCACCATACTGCACCCCAGCACCATACTGCACCCAGCACCATACTGCGCCCCAGCACCATACTGCGCCCCAGCACCATACTGCGCCCAGCACCATACAGCGCCCCAGCACCATACTGCGCCCCAGCACCATACTGCGCCCAGCACCATACAGCGCCCCAGCACCATACTGCGCCCCAGCACCATACTGCGCCCCAGCACCATACTGCGCCCAGCACCATACTGCACCCCAGCACCACACTGCGCCCAGCACCATACTGCACCCCAGCACCATACTGCCAGGGCCGCCATCAGGGCATTACAGCCCTTACTAATGTATGGGGCCCGGTGCTTTAGGGGGGCCCGCCCGCCGCCCCAGCAGGCTGGCAGCACGGTCCGGCAGCAGGCGCAGCACTTCGCTGCTTTATATTCCCAACTGTCCCCAGTCCTGACCTCCTGGCTGGCAAATTAAATGGGCAGGCACTGTAGCTTTAAGCTACAGCCCGCCCTGATGCATCATGGTCCAGCCGTGACGTCACACGCTGCTCTGCTCCACTTCCTCATTCTGGAGCAGAGCGAGCAGCGTGTCACGTCGGTGTGCTGTGCCAGACACACACTGCCACATGGCTGGGAGCGGCGGACCGGACCGGTTGCAGGCGGCAGGCGAGCTTAGCAAGGTGAGTAGTCTGTCGCAGGGGGGGCCCGGCCAGGACAGCCGCAGCGCCAGCATCCACCACGCACCACCAACAGGGCCCAGGGCAGGAAGGGGGGGCCCAGCATCCACCAAAAGGCCCCCAGGGCAGGCGGGGGGGCCCGCAGGCGCAGCATCCAGCAACAGGGGCCCTGGGGACCCTGTTGGTGGATGCTGCGGGCCCCTCCTGCCTGCCCTGAGCTGGGGCCCTGTTGGATTGCTGCGTGTGGCCGCCCCCCCTGCCTGCTCATCATATGGGGCATAAAATCTATGGAGCATCATATGGCGGCATAATCTTTGGAGCATCATATGGCAGCATAATCTATGGAGCATCATATGGGGCATAAATCTATGGAGCATCATATGGGGGCATATACATCTATAAGGCATCATATGGCGGCATAAAATCTACGGAGCATCATATGGCGGCATAATCTTTGGAGCATCATATGGCGGCATAATCTTTGGAGCATCATATGGCGGCATAATCTGTGGGGCATCATATGGCGGCATAATCTTTGGGCATCATATGGGGCATAATCTATGGAGCATCGTATGGGACATAAATCTATGTAGCATCATATGGGGCATAAAATCTTTTAGAGCATCATATGGCAGCATAATCTTTGGCATATGGCGACATAATCTATGGAGCGTCATATGGCGGCATAATCTTTGGAGCATCATATGGCGGCATAATCTTTGGAGCATCATATGGCGGCATAATCTGTGGGGCATCATATGGCGGCATAATCTTTGGAGCATCGTATGGGGCATAATCTATGGAGCATCGTATGGGGCATAAAATCTTGGAGCATCTATGGGGCATAATCTATAGAGCATCATATGGCGGCATAAAATCTTGGAGCATCATATGGCGGCATAATCTATGGAGCATCATATGGCGGCATAATCTTTGGGCATCATATGGCGGCATAATCTGTGGGGCATCATATGGCGGCATAATCTGTGGGGCATCATATGGCGGCATAATCTTGTGGGGCATCATATGGCGGCATAATCTTTGGAGCATCATATGGCGGCATAATCTTTGGAGCATCATATGGCGGCATAATCTTTGGGGCATCATATGGCGGCATAATCTTTGGGCATCATATGGCGGCATAATCTTGGAGCATCATATGGCGGCATAATCTTTGGAGCATCATATGGCGGCATAATCTTTGGAGCATCATATGGGGCATAATCTTTGGAGCATCATATGGGGCATAATCTTTGGGAGCATCATATGGGGCATAAAATCTATGGAGCATCATATGGGGCATAAAATCTATGGAGCATCATATGGCGGCATAATCTATGGAGCATCATATGGCGGCATAATAATCTTATGGAGCATCATATGGCGGCATAATCTTTGGAGCATCATATGGCGGCATAATCTTTGGAGCATCATATGGGGCATAAATTTATGGAGCATCATATGGGGGCATATTCATCTATGGGGCATCATATGGCGGCATAAAATCTATGGAGCATCATATGGGGCATAAAATCTATGGAGCATCATATGGCGGCATAATCTTTGGAGCATCATATGGCGGCATAATCTATGGAGCATCATATGGCGGCATAATCTTTGGAGCATCATATGGCGGCATAATCTTTGGAGCATCATATGGGGCATAAAATTTATGGAGCATCATATGGGGGCATATTCATCTATGGGGCATCATATGGCGGCATAAAATCTATGGAACATCATATGGGGGCATATACATCTATGGGGCATCATATGGCGGCATAAAATCTATGGAGCATCATATGGGGGCATAAAATCTATGGAGCATCATATGGGGGTATAAAATCTATGGGGCATCATATGGGGCATAAAATATATGGAGCATCTTACGGGGGCATAACTTTTATGGAGCATTATATGGGGCCAATCATTAACTGAATACAATAATCTGCAATCAGAAATACAGTGTGTATATATATATATAGAGATATATATATATATATATATATATATATGATTTCAATTAGTTAAAAAAAAATGTATGTGACACATTCCCTTGAAGAAAGATAATTAAAATATACAAAAAAAAAGTTACCGAATGTTTAAGAGGTTAGAGTAGAGTAGGGCTCTGCCAATAGATTCTACCTTGTCGTGGTAGGAAGAGCAAAATTCACCGCACACTACAATTGATTACTATGCAGAAAAATATTTTTATTTGAAAAATTATCCAATCCAAAAGAAGAATAATAATATGTACAATATACAGATACCCAACGTTTCGACCCTCCCGGATCTTAATCATGGGGTACTAGAGAAAAATAGAAGAAACATAGTGTGAGGCAATTATATACAGTGATTACATATATAACATATATACAGATATGGGCTGGATCATATATAATTGATTGTGAAAAATGTCATGTAGATAATAATCCAGAAAGTAGAATATATCGTTAAAGAACATATGGAGCATCATTATACAATCTCAACATGGAGATACATAGAGTAACGATTTATATAATCATAGTAGAACAAAAGCACAATGATATAAGAAACAAAGAAGTAGCGCATTTCTACCTTGTAAAATTAGTACAACAGAGATATGGCACATAGTAGAGGCAATAAATTCCTTGTAAATTCCCTTATAGCAGAGCCAGATGCTGCAGATAATATCAAAATTATTAATTAAATAAATATAGGGAAATAGGCGGAGCCGTGTACTGCCGGACCGGAAGTGCGTCATCCGGACCGGAAGTGACACGGCGCAACATGATCTGATGTAATCGCGCATGCGCGATAGCGGTAGCGGCCACCATGTTTTCGGTGGGAAAAGGCAAATATAAGCAGGACTATGAGAGACACTAATCTGTATAAGAGACAAAATCTAGGGGGAGGAGACTAGAGGCCTGCATGTGGCGCCGTGTCACTTCCGGTCCGGATGACGCACTTCCGGTCCGGCGGTACACGGCTCCGCATTTAAACCCCCATTTGCTTCCTTCCCATACACCTGGTCACCCAGCAGACAAGGCAGGGCGCAGGAGCGCCGCCTGTAAACCTGTACATTCGCTTCTTAAGGTATGTCTTTGATTCAAAGCGGTTCACCCCATCTGCCATCACTCTGGGCTGCAACTTATGCCACATTTACCCCATGTAGGCTCTGTGGACGCCATCCAGGACATGTTTTAACCCCATCCAGGGCACATTTAACCCCTACTTTCTGTACACGGCAGGGAGCAGGTGCGCCGCCTATATTCTCATTTCATCCACCTCCAAAGGTATGTTTTCATGTAAATAGTCCACTCCATCTGCCACTGTAATGGGCTATAATTTGTGTTCCATTTGCCCTGTACAGGCTATCGGGACACCACTCAGGACAGACTTTACCCTATTCTGGATACATTTAACTCCTGCTCTTTGTACACAGCAGGTAATCTCTGACATTTCAATGATGGTGATGCCTATTTCCCTATATTTATTTAATTAATAATTTTGATATTATCTGCAGCATCTGGCTCTGCTATAAGGGAATTTACAAGGAATTTATTGCCTCTACTATGTGCCATATCTCTGTTGTACTAATTTTACAAGGTAGAAATGCGCTACTTCTTTGTTTCTTATATCATTGTGCTTTTGTTCTACTATGATTATATAAATCGTTACTCTATGTATCTCCATGTTGAGATTGTATAATGATGCTCCATATGTACTTTAACGATATATTCTACTTTCTGGATTATTATCTACATGACATTTTTCGCAATCAATTATATATGATCCAGCCCATATCTGTATATATGTTATATATGTTATATATGTAATCACTGTATATAATTGCCTCACACTATGTTTCTTCTATTTTTCTCTAGTACCCCATGATTAAGATCTGGGAGGGTCGAAACGTTGGGTATCTGTATATTGTACATATTATTATTACGGCACTGGCACTTTCTTCTTTTGGATTGGATAATTTTTCAAATAAAAATATTTTTCTGCATAGTAATCAATTGTAGTGTGCGGCGAATTTTGCTCTTCCTATATTTGTTGGTGCCGCTTAGGACCAATTCACCAGCACCTCCTATACACTAGACTTGAGTGCACACCATTTCACCCATATTACCTTGTCGTGGTGGTGGCTTAAAAAATCTTTTGGTCAAAACAAAAGCTGATGTCTACGCATGTGATTTGATGTTAATGTGTCATTGGTGAGGGCGTGGTGCAGAAGTGGAGTTTTTCCAAGAAAAGGCGGAGGGATTTTGGATGGTTCGCGTGGTGGAGGAGGAGCTAGGGTGGAGGCGGAACTGGGGGTGGAGTCTCAAGGGGGGCCCCATAAATTTTGCCAGTATGGGGCCCCGAAATTCCTAGTGGCAGCCCTGCATACTGCGCCCAGCACCATACTGCGCCCAGCACCATACTGCACCCCAGCACCATACTGCGCCCCAACACCATACTGCGCCCAGCACCATACTGCACCCCAGCACCATACTGCGCCCCAACACCATACTGGCCCCAGCACCATACTGCGCCCAGCACCATACTGCACCCAGCACCATACTGCGCCCCAACACCATACTGCACCCCAGCACCATACTGTGCCCCAACACCATACTGCACCCCAGCACCATACTGCACCCCAGCACCATACTGCGCCCCAGCACCATACAGCGCCCCAGCACCATACTGCACCCCAGCACCATACTGTGCCCCAGCACCATACAGCGCCCCAACACCATACTGCACCCCAGCACCATACAGCGCCCCAGCACCATACTGCACCCCAGCACCATACTGCACCCCAGCACCATACTGCGCCCCAGCACCATACAGCGCCCCAACACCATACTGCACCCCAGCACCATACTGCACCCCAGCACCATACTGCGCCCCAGCACCATACTGCACCCCAGCACCATACTGCACCCCAGCACCATACTGTGCCACACTTGGAGGCCAAATTATAGCACATCTAAAGAAATATTACTTGCTGCTAGCAACCAGAGAGGAAATATTATAGATGAAGTGTGGCACGAAACAAACACCTCCTCATAGTATTATATTACATTAATTTACACCAGAACGTGACATTATTATATTCTCCCTCCACATAACTTAGTTTCTTGTTCTGCTCCATTCTTAGGCGGAGCACAGAGACGCTCATCCTCTCCAGCAACCAACGACACTTTTAATGAGTATTGCATATTGACTGCAGCTCGAGACACGGACTCTCAGATGTGACCTATTCTTACATCCCATAATATCCAGTCTACATTGATGTGTGGCTAAGGATTATCTGCGCCACCTACTGGTGGAAACAGAAATTAAGACGTAGAGATGAGAATCTGCAAAATAATTCTCTTCTGTGTTGATAAATCATAATTCAATTAATTCCAGTTCAAATCTACAAATACATTTGCAAATAAACAACAATACTCATCATGTACTGATCCAGAGTTATATCCAGTATTATACTCCAGAGCTGCACTCACTGTATTCTGCTGGTGGAGTCACTGTGTACATACATTACATTACTGATCCTGAGTTACATCCTGTATTATACTCCAGAGCTGCACTCACTATTCTGCTGGTGCAGTCACTGTGTACATACATTACATTACTGATCCTGAGTTACATCCTGTATTATACCCCAGAGCTGCACTCACTATTCTGCTGGTGGAGTCACTGTGTACATACATTACATTACTGATCCTGAGTTACATCCTGTATTATACTCCAGAGCTGCACTCACTATTCTGCTGGTGGAGTCACTGTGTACATACATTACATTACTGATCCTGAGTTACATCCTGTATTATACTCCAGAGCTGCACTCACTATTCTGCTGGTGGAGTCACTGTGTACATACATTACATTACTGATCCAGAGTTATATCCTGTATTATACTCCAGAGCTGCACTCACTATTCTGCTGGTGCAGTCACTGTGTACATACGTTACATTACTGATCCTGAGTTACATCCTGTATTATACTCCAGAGCTGCACTCACTATTCTGCTGCTGCAGTCACTGTGTACATACATTACATTACTGATCCTGAGTTACATCCTGTATTATACTCCAGAGCTGCACTCACTATTCTGCTGGTGGAGTCACTGTGTACATACATTACATTACTGATCCTGAGTTACATCCTGTATTATACTCCAGAGCTGCACTCACTATTCTGCTGGTGCAGTCACTGTATACATACATTACATTACTGATCCTGAGTTACATCCTGCATTATACTCCAGAGCTGCACTCACTATTCTGCTGGTGCAGTCACTGTGTACATACATTACATTACTGATCCTGAGTTACATCCTGTATTATACTCCAGAGCTGCACTCACTATTCTGCTGGTGCAGTCACTGTGTACATACATTACATTACTGATCCTGAGTTACATCCTGTATTATACTCCAGAGCTGCACTCACTATTCTGCTGGTGCAGTCACTGTGTACATACATTACATTACTGATCCTGAGTTACATCCTGTATTATACTCCAGAGCTGCACTCACTATTCTGGTGCAGTCACTGTGTACATACATTACATTACTGATCCTGAGTTACATCCTGTATTATACTCCAGAGCTGCACTCACTATTCTGCTGGTGGAGTCACTGTGTACATACATTACATTACTGATCCAGAGTTATATCCTGTATTATACTCCAGAGCTGCACTCACTATTCTGCTGGTGCAGTCACTGTGTACATACATTACATTACTGATCCTGAGTTACATCCTATATTATACTCCAGAGCTGCACTCACTATTCTGCTGGTGGAGTCACTGTGTACATACATTACATTACTGATCCTGAGTTACATCCTGTATTATACTCCAGAGCTGCACTCACTATTCTGCTGGTGCAGTCACTGTGTACATACATTACATTACTGATCCTGAGTTACATCCTGTATTATACTCCAGAGCTGCACTCACTATTCTGCTGGTGCAGTCACTGTGTACATACATTACATTACTGATCCTGAGTTACATCCTGTATTATACTCCAGAGCTGCACTCACTATTCTGCTGGTGCAGTCACTGTGTACATACATTACATTACTGATCCTGAGTTACATCCTGTATTATACTCCAGAGCTGCACTCACTATTCTGGTGCAGTCACTGTGTACATACATTACATTACTGATCCTGAGTTACATCCTGTATTATACTCCAGAGCTGCACTCACTATTCTGCTGGTGCAGTCACTGTGTACATACATTACATTACTGATCCTGAGTTACATCCTGTATTATACTCCAGAGCTGCACTCACTATTCTGCTGGTGCAGTCACTGTGTACATACATTACATTACTGATCCTGAGTTACATCCTGTATTATACTCCAGAGCTGCACTCACTATTCTGCTGGTGCAGTCACTGTGTACATACATTACATTACAGATCCTGAGTTACATCCTGTATTATACTCCAGAGCTGCACTCACTATTCTGCTGGTGCAGTCACTGTGTACATACATTACATTACTGATCCTGAGTTACATCCTGTATTATACTCCAGAGCTGCACTCACTATTCTGCTGGTACAGTCACTGTGTACATACATTACATTACTGATCCTGAGTTACATTCTGTATTATACTCCAGAGCTGCACTCACTATTCTGCTGGTGCAGTCACTGTGTACATACATTACATTACTGATCCTGAGTTACATCCTGTATTATACCCCAGAGCTGCACTCATTATTCTGCTGGTGGAGTCCTGTGTACATACATTACATTACTGATCTTACTGATCCTGTACTGATCCTGAGTTACATCCTGTATTATACTCCAGAGCTGCACTCATTATTCTGCTGGTGGAGTCCTGTGTACATACATTACATTACTGATCTTACTGATGCTGTACTGATCCTGAGTTACATCCTGTATTATACGCCAGAGCTGCACTCATTATTCTGCTGGTGGAGTCCTGTGTACATACATTACATTACTGATCTTACTGATCCTGTACTGATCCTGAGTTACATCCTGTATTATACCCCAGAGCTGCACTCATTATTCTGCTGTGGAGTCCTGTGTACATACGCTACATTTCTTCTAGTACTGATGTATGTAGTGATAGGGTGCATCCTGGTATAACCTGGGCATCTTCTGTATATACCGTAATTATTTATGCCGATGCATACATGTTTTGTAGATGGTGAAATGGTGGATGTCGGTATAACCTGGGCATCCCCCGGAGTCAGCACTAAGGAGATCATATAGAACTGGATTTTGCAGCTACTAAATTGATCTAAAATGGTAAACTCCACAAGGAGTCAGTAGAGGCTGCTGCGAGTTCTGTGACTTCTCTTCTTGCAATTTAATTTGAAGTAAAGCGAAATGCAGAAAGCAGCCAGTGGAAAAAGGAATGAAGTGTGATCGGAATTAAGCAGAGGCCATAAAACCCGGCAACATTTACATTAGAGCTGGACCAAATGCAGCAACTGGCAGGGGGAAGCTGACGGCTCGGCTCGCTGTTCCGGGCTACGTGCAAATAAGCGCGATCGCTCCGCTCAGAAACAAATGGCAATCCCAGACAACTGCAAATTCACAGCGCGGAGATAGCGGGGATCGGATTCCAGCAGACTGTGCACAGGTTTACGCTCAGCAGTGATACGGAGGGGCTTATTGCCCGGACCCACAACCTCCCCGCGCCATCACCCCTGCAAGAATTGGCATCGGACCAACAACTACTCATTTGTAATTGGGGGGAAATTTCCAGAAAGATTGCAGTGAAGAAAGGGTTAATGCACTAATGCTACATTTTTATGTAATGAGAATGGGGGGAACGGTTCCAAGATTTCAGCCGACTGTAACAATTTAAAGGGGGTCATTACTTTCCTTTGCAAAGAAGAAATATTGTAGAGTTTTCCTCTATGCTTAAAATAATAGCAAAAAATCCCCCAAACAACTGGGAGAGTCGTCATGTTTGGTGGAGGCTTTTGTAGGGGTCCATGGTGGGCGCAGCCGCGCAGTGGACTTTATTGCTTTGTTTTAGCGACAGTTGTTACATCCGATAACAGTCAGGGTCAAAGCCTACGTAACAGCAGGGACGATTTTAGCAGAACAGTTTCAGGAAAGGGACCAGAAAGTGGCAAAGTTTAGCCAAAATCATGAGTGGTGGCATTTTGGTGGCGGGTGGCAATCTGGGGCAGGTCATGGATGCCACTTCTTTCTCCCATCTTACAAGGTAAAACTGTATCAAATCCCCTTTATTCTCAGTATCATGGGATTCAAATTCAGTAATGAATCGTGCCTCCAGACGAGAGTATCATTGGTGCAACCTGGGGCCTAAAGGTACGGGGGCCACTACCTCCTCTAAAGCAGGTGGAATGTGCATTATCAGGAGCTATTGGGCTGTAAGGGGCCCCTATATTGTTTTACACAGGGGCCTCTCTTTTCTCTGCCAGTGGCGCAAACAATGAATCGTGACCACCAGGGGCGGACGTATCATTGGTGCAACCTGGGGCCCAGAGGAACGGGGGCCACTACTACCTCTAAAGCAGGTGGAATTGTGCATTATCAGGAGCTATCGGGCTGTAAGGGGCCCCTATATTGTTTTTACACAGGGGCCTCTCTTTTCTCTGCCAGTGGCGCAAACAATGAATCATGACCACCAGGGGCGGACATATCATTGGTGCAACCTGGGGCCCCAGAGGAACGGGGACCACTACTACCTCTAAAGCAGTACACACCAAAAAAAGGGAGTATGAACAACATTGTTTATAAAATTACAAAAAACTTTATTGATAAACAACAATTGCCAATAATAATGGCCCAAAATACAGGGATGAAATGGAGGAACAAACTGCAGGTACAAAATGCAGGGCTAGCACAGACAAATAGTAACCAGGGTAGATCAAAATGTTCTAATTAACACTTACATAGTGTAAGTAAATGGTGCATACCACAAAGTATTCATAAATTATCAGGACCCATAAGACACCAATAGTCATAGTATAGACCATATAGATTATCAATAACTCTTACCCATATCAGAAGGTCCAGTCTGTGCGCCCCCAGCAACCCCCTGACACGCGTTTCTCGGCAGTGCTTTCTCAAAAGGGACATTGAGTGTCATAACCCCAGGGTTTATATATACCAGCCATAGTCCAAATTGTGCCGGTGTGTAGCGGTGCACATGCGTCTGACGTCACACGCCATAAATGTACCGCCTCCTTCCCCCTGGCCGTCGCTGCTCCACGTGCATATAGGCGAAATTTCGCCTCGTGACGTCATCAGTATGCGCCTGCAGCATAATCGACGGCCATAGAGGAAGATAGAGGAGGAGCGTGAGTACGGCGCATGCGCGTACCACAGCGGCCATCTTTTTGGAGACCAAGAGGGTGGACATTTTGGAAGGGAATAAAAGTAAAAATAAAGTGAATATAAAGTGGCAAGTGAAAAAACAGTGTAAGTATGAGACAAACAATAAATTGGGATACATAAATATATACAACTAAGATCACGAAATAATATAAATAAGAAAAATACATATATATAATATAAAGTGACAGTGCGCAAATAATATTATACAAAATGAATATAAACAACAATATTATTATATTCTTGATCTTCAGTAGTGAAAACAGCGATTTTCAAGTCCCAGATGTCCAACCAAAGTGAATCACATATCGATCACATGGGAAGCAGCATTCTATAGAAAATCTCCAAAGTTCAACACACCAACAATAATAAACTATATAAAGAAACTGAAGAAATGACACAAATTAGAATATAAACACATTAAAAACGAGGTAGGTGAATTCACATATTATCAGGACGAAAACACATACTATGCATGGCGTACGAGACTGTGCTGGACATTCCATATGTGCATATGCAGAAAGACATCACATATTATAGAAACGGCACAAATGTCAATTTTTCATTTAAACCCCTGGGTGCGACTGTGTCAAGGGTGAGCAGCGACGGTCAGGGGGAAGGAGGCGGTACATTTATGGCGTGTGACGTCAGACGCATGTGCGCCGCTACACACCGGCACAATTTGGACTATGGCTGGTATATATAAACCCTGGGGTTATGACACTCAATGTCCCCTTTTGAGAAAGCACTGCCGCGAAACGCGCGTCAGGGGGTTGCTGGGGGCGCACAGACTGGACCTTCTGATATGGGTAAGAGTTATTGATAATCTATATGGTGTATACTATGACTATTGGTGGTCTTATGGGTCCTGATAATTTATGAATACTTTGTGGTATGCACCATTTACTTACACTATGTAAGTGTTAATTAGAACATTTTGATCTACCCTGGTTACTATTGGTCTGTGCTAGCCCTGCATTTTGTACCTGCAGTTTGTTCCTCCATTTCATCCCTGTATTTTGGGCCATTATTATTGGCAATTGTTGTTTATCAATAAAGTTTTTTGTAATTTTATAAACGATGTTGCTCATACTCCCTTTTTTTGGTGTGTATTGTTAACTCTTTGAAGTATTTCATCCATTACTTATGGGCCATTGGGCCGGACTTGGGATGAAGCAATTTTGCTTCGGTACTACTATATTCATTGTGTTGTATATGACGCTTTGTCTTAATTGTTATTTCTGTGTATTCACAGCCTCTAGTCATAAACAAATGGATTATCGTGCGAGAGACCAAACATGGTTATCTCATCTCCAGGAGGTGTTTAAGGAGGATACTGCTGGTATTTGTACTACGAATGGTGGTGATTCGAGAAAATTGTTAAACTAAGGACACTGTTGCATCGGAGTACGAGACTGTGGTGGAATAAGGCGTCCTTGGGACAATACCTTGCTCGTACATTGATCCCGAGAGGGTTATGTGTGCAGATCTTCCCAGCCTTCCCTATTGAGGATGACAGTTTTAAGAAGGAATGGGAGGACACTGCCACGAGATGCTCTCGGAGATTTATGGAATTACTTATCCAATCTGATGAGGTTAAATTGGTGGAGTTGGAGAAAGAGATTGACACTATTCAGACAAATTTGAAGGATTTGCTAACTGATGACGCCCTGGAAAAATTAAATGGGGACTTAGAAAAGGACCTTACGAAATGGGAACAAGAGATCTGTGCCACTAAGTCCAAAAAATTGCAGAGAGATAATTTAGATTCTTTGGAAAATTGAGTCTATAAATGGAGGAATAGAGGCAATAAATCACGCCCCATATTACAATCATGATCAGGATCCTTATCTTCTTTAACATCAGCGGATGATGCCAGTATTAGATCAGACCAGACATCCAGCTTGGGCACTGGTAACAATAGGACTGGGATCTCCACAAGGAGTACGAGAGGTCGTTATGCGAATAATAATAAGAAAAGACACCTCACTTCCCCTGTTGATGAACCAAAACTAAAAATTCTAATTTACAGGTAATTAATTTATCTACACATACTCTGTCTGAAACACAATTAGATGTACTGAGATTGGGGTTGAATTTTGTGCCTAATAATGGTTTTGATTTTTTCACAGTCCTAAAGGATTTACATTTATTTTGTCGAAAAATTGTCCTTCGAAAACTACACCATCGCACTGATGATCTGAGTGTGACTGAACAACAGACTCTAAATGATTTGGAGGACCTGTTGAATGAACAACTTCCAAATGATGTAGGTATACTGCCACGATCAATTGTGCCACAATCACTTACTTTCCCCCTTGTCAGTTTGTCCACAGGTAGAAATCTTTTGTAAATTAGTAACGGAGGATTTAAAGAAAATCTCTAGTAAGATTTGTAATGATAATCTGACATATGCACAGAGGCGAGCCCTGGAGGAGTTGCGGGCACTTGACTCGGTGGTAATCAAACCAGCTGACAAGGGGGGTAACGTAGTGATCAGGCCTATTGAAAATTATGAGAAGGAGGCATTTCGCCAACTCAGGGATAAACACACATATCGAGTGCTATCTCAAAATCCAACTCTACCATTTTCTTTGGAATTGAAAAAAATTCTTGATTATGCTGATGAGCAGGGTCTTGTCCCAAGAAAAGCTATGGACGTCCTATTACCTAAATACCCGAAAGTACCTACTTTTTACCTGATACCAAAGGTACATAAGGATGCCCAGAATCCACCTGGAAGACCCATTGTCTCTGGCATAGGAGGGTTGAGCGAGAATGTATGCAAGTACATTGATCATCATTTGAAACCTTTGGTTGAAATGCTCCCCTCCTATGTCAGAGACACGACTGATATTCTCACTAAGGTTGACGGACTCTTTCTCGAGGCGGACATGTTGTTGGTGACCATTGATATTGAATCTTTATATACTTCTATCAGACATGGCGATGGACTTCGGGCTGTTCGTTTCTTTCTTGAAGCTGCCAACTGGGATGGCCATTTTTTGGAGTTTATTTTGGATTTGTTGGAATTTGTTTTGACAAAAAATTTCTTTGTCTTTAAAGATAAATTTTATTTGCAGACACAGGGGACTGCCATGGGTGCGGCGTGCGCTCCGTCATATGCAAATCTGTTTCTTGGCTTCTGGGAGAGGCAGGTTTTCTTTGGTGACGGGGCACACGCCGCGGACCCAGTGGTAGGATGGTTTCGGTACATTGACGATGTACTTATGATCTGGAAGGGTAGTGAGGCCAGCCTATCACAATTTATGCAGCATCTCAATGTGAATTCCTTTAATCTTAAGTTTACTTTTAAATTTCATGCCAAATTTATCGATTTTTTGGATGTGACATTATGCGTGGCGGAGGATGGCTCTATTGAAACTGATTTGTACCGGAAAGAGACGGCATTTAACTCTCTTTTGCACGCCTCCTCTGCGCATAATTCATCTGTCATTAAGGCCATCCCAGTTGGACAATTTTTGAGAAACAGACGGACATGCTCGACCATGACCTGCTTCGAGCGACAGTCTGTCATCCTTGCTGAGCGTTTCAGAGAAAGGGGTTATAGTAACCGTTCCATTAAGGCGGGGTATAGACGTGCTAAACAGACTAAGAGAGAGGATCTCCTGGCTACAGCAAGAAGAAAGAATTTGAAAAATTCTAATGAGTTAAGGTTTATCTCCACATCTAATTGTCGCTGGGGTCAGATTCGAGACATATTGAACAAACATTGGTCCGTTTTACGGTCGGATGCTGTTCTGGCAGCTAATCTATCTTAATGCCCTGCATTGACGCAACGGAGAGGTATGAATCTCAGAGATCATTTGGTGAAGAGCCACTATGTGGCAAAACCTCAACCTTTTTTCCAAAAGTCAAATCCACGTGTGGGTTGTTTCCCATGCGGTTCGTGTGTCGCGTGCCCTAATATTCTCAGATGTGGGACCTTCAAAAAATCTGATGGGAGCAGAGAGTACACGATTCGTGAATACATCACATGTAATACTACACACGTAATTTACTATGCCATGTGTCCCTGCCCCCTTATATATTATATGTGGGTCTCACATCTAGGGAACTTAAAATTAGGACACGCGAGCACGTACGTGACATTGCAGCTGCCAGAGAGGTTGTAGATATCTCGACTTTGAAGACGTTACCGCAACATTTTCGTCTATGCCACGGGTCTGATCCCAGTGGACTCAAAATTAGGGGTATTGATAGAGTTCGTGGAGGTGTCAGGGGTGGCAATTTGAATCGCCTTTTGGCTCAACGTGAGTGTAGATGGATCGTCACCCTTGACACAGTCGCACCCAGGGGTTTAAATGAAAAATTGACATTTGTGCCGTTTCTATAATATGTGATGTCTTTCTGCATATGCACATATGGAATGTCCAGCACAGTCTCGTACGCCATGCATAGTATGTGTTTTCGTCCTGATAATATGTGAATTCACCTACCTCGTTTTTAATGTTTTATATTCTAATTTGTGTCATTTCTTCAGTTTCTTTATATAGTTTATTATTGTTGGTGTGTTGAACTTTGGAGATTTTCTATAGAATGCTGCTTCCCATGTGATCGATATGTGATTCACTTTGGTTGGACATCTGGGACTTGAAAATCGCTGTTTTCACTACTCAAGATCAAGAATATAATAATATTGTTGTTTATATTCATTTTGTATAATATTATTTGCGCACTGTCACTTTATATTATATATATGTATTTTTCTTTTTTATATTATTTTGTGATCTTAATTGTATATATTTATGTATCCCAATTTATTGTTTGTCTCATACTTACACTGTTTTTTTCACTTGCCACTTTATATTCACTTTATTTTTACTTTTATTCCCTTCCAAAATGTCCACCCTCTTGGTCTCCAAAAAGATGGCCGCTGTGGTGCGCGCATGCGCCGTACCCACGTTCCTCCTCTATCTTCCTCTATGGCCGTCGATTATGCTGCAGGCGCATACTGATGACGTCACGAGGCGACATTTCGCCCATATGCACGTGGAGCAGCGACGGCCAGGGGGAAGGAGGCGGTACATTTATGCCGTGTGACGTCAGACGCATGTGCGCCGCTACACACAGGCACAATTTGGACTATGGCTGGTATATATAAACCCTGGGGTTATGACACTCAATGTCCCCTATTGAGAAAGCACTGCTGCGAAACGCACGTCAGGGGGTTGCTGGGGGCGCACAGACTGGACCTTCTGATATGGGTAAGAGTTATTGATAATCTATATGGTCTATACTATGACTATTGGTGGTCTTATGGGTCCTGATAATTTATGAATACTTTGTGGTATGCACCATTTACTTACACTATGTAAGTGTTAATTATAACATTTTGATCTACCCTGGTTACTATTGGTCTGTGCTAGCCCTGCATTTTGTACCTGCAGTTTGTTCCTCCATTTCATCCCTGTATTTTGGGCCATTATTATTGGCAATTGTTGTTTATCAATAAAGCAATAAAGTTTTTTGTAATTTTATAAACAATGTTGTTCATACTCCCTTTTTTTGGTGTGCATTGTTAACTCTTTGGAGTATTTCATCCATTACTTATGGGCCATTGGGCCGGACTTGGGATGAAGCAATTTTGCTTCGGTACTACTATATTCATTGTGTTGTATATGACGCTTTGTCTTAATTACCTCTAAAGCAGGTGGAATTGTGCATTATGAGGAGCTATTGGGCTGTAAGGGGCCCCTATATTGTTCTTGCACAGGGCCCCTATATTGTTCTTGCACAGGGGACCATATACAGTCATGGCCAAAAGTTTTGAGAATGACACAAATATTAATTTTTACAAAGTCTACTGCTTCACTTTTTCTAATGGCAATTTGCATATACTCCAGAATGTTATAAAGAGTGATCAGCTTAACAGCAATTACTTGTAAAGTCAATATTTGGCTAGAAAATGAACTTTATCCCCAAAAACACATTTCAACATCATTGTAGCCCTGCCTTAAAAGGACCAGCTAACCTCTTTTCAGTGATTGCTCCATTAACACAGGTGTAGGTGTTGATGAGGACATGGCTGGAGATCAATCTGTCATGATTAAGTAAGAATGACACCACTGGACACTTTAAAAGGAGGCTGGTGCTTGGCATCATTGTTTCTCTTCTGTTAACCATGGTTATCTCTAAAGAAACACGTGCAGTCATCATTGCAATGCACAAAAATGGCCTAACAGGGAAGAGTATCGCAGCTAGAAAGATTGCACCTCAGTCAACAATCTATCACATCATCAAGAACTTCAAGGAGAGAGGTTCCATTGTTGCCAAAAAGGCTTCAGGGCGCCCAAGAAAGACCAGCAAGCGCCAGGACCGTGTCTTAAAAGTGTTTCAGCTGCGGGATCGGGCTACCAGCAGTGCAGAGCTTGCTCAGGAATGGCAGCAGGCAGGTGTGAGTGCATCTGCACGCACTGTGAGGCGGAGACTCTTGGAGCAAGGCCTGGTCTCAAGGAGGGCAGCAAAGAAGCCACTTCTCTCAAGAAAAAACATCATGGACAGACTGATATTCTGCAAAAGGTACAGGCAGTGGACTGCTGAGGACTGGGGTAAAGTTATTTTCTCTGATGAATCCCTTTTTCGATTGTTTGGGACATCAGGAAAACACCTCATTCGGAGAAGACAAGGTGAGCGCTACCACCAGTCTTGTCTCATGCCAACTGTTAAGCATCCTGAAACCATTCATGTGTGGGGTTGCTTCTCAGCCAAGGGAATCGGCTCTCTCACAGTCTTGCCTAAAAACACAGCCATGAATAAAGAATGGTACCAGAATGTCCTCCAAGAGCAACTTCTCCCAACCCTCCAAGAGCAGTTTGGCGATCAACAATGCCTTTTCCAGCATGATGGAGCACCTTGCCATAAAGCAAAGGTGATAACTAAATGGCTCAGGGGACAAAACATAGAGATTTTGGGTCCATGGCCTGGAAACTCCCCAGATCTTAATCCCATTGAGAACTTGTGGTCAATCAAGAGACGGGTGGACAAACAAAAACCTAAAAATTCTGACAAAATGAAAGCATTGATTGTGCAAGAATGGACTGCTATCAGTCAGGATTTGGTCCAGAAGTTGATTGAGAGCATGCCAGGGAGAATTGCAGAGGTCCTGAAGAAGAAGGGTCAACACTGCAAATATTGACTTGCTGCATTAACTCATTCTAACTGTCAATATAAGCTTTTGTTACTCATATGTTTGCAATAATTATATTTCTGTCTGTGATAAAAACATCTGTCAAACACACATAAAAACCAGAGGGCAGCAGATCATGTGAAAATATAATATTTGTGTCATTCTCAAAACTTTTGGCCATGACTGTATTGTTCTTGCACAGGGGTCCCTATGTTGTTGCCGGAGATCTTTTTGCCTTTTGCGGCTGTCCAGACAGCGATGGTGTCACCGTATTGCAGACATCACCGGGCAGCTTCACTCCTGCACGGTCTGCACATTGGCGTCCTAGTCTCGGAGGCGGATGTTGGTTAGGTGCAGGCGGCTGAGTGATAATGGTCAGGACTGCTGGCAGCTCTAACGCCAGGAGTGACGGGAATCAATATCCAGTTGTTAGAGGAACAGCCGCGTCCGTTCTGGATGGCTGCCGGGGTGAAAACATGTTTGTTCTGTTTTAATGTGACTCCCGCTCTGTGGAATTAATGCCCGGCTGACGGAGGTTGTCTGGCTTAATGAATGGATGACATCTTTACAACCAATTTATAATGAACCCGTAACCCTTTCACTGCCAGCAAGCCGTTTACCGCATCAGAGGGCGCGTATACTTTTTGCAGCCTTTTTTGCTGTTATTTTAGGTTCATTGGGGCCATTAAAACGTTTTTTTATTCTACATTTTTTTAATGCAAAACCACATCCAACCGTCTGATCTCTGCGTGATTTCCAGCGTCTTCTCGGGGGACTTCGGTGACGCCGTTCAGGTCACTTCACAGCATGATGCCACCCACTGCTGCCGCCACTCCGTGCGCTCACCGCTCACCTCTTTTGGAGGACAAGAGAGGCCTTTCTTTGCCTTTCTTTTGCCTTTTTTGTCTTTGTCTCGCGGATACACATCATAGTTAGTTTTTTTGCGCTGTTTGATAGAAGGACATTAAAGCGCTGTCCAGGAAAATATTTTATTGCTCCATAGGCTTCTGGATGTTAAACAAAAACACTTCTATACTCACCCTCACCCAGGTCCAGCGATGCTCTAGTGGTGACATTACTAGGCTCAGTGGCTCGCAAAATATGCAGTGTTTGTCTGCAGCGGTCAGGTGCGCCATTGACTTGATATCACTACTGGAGATAAGTGAATCCAAACTGTAAAGTTCGGGGTTCGTATTGGACAACTAGTGTCTGGTGCTGAACCCCGAACTCGGACTTCTCCTGGAAGTCTGGTGGCTTCTCTCCTCTACAGATCTGGTTGCATCCCATATGACCACAATTGTTATGCCTCACCTTAAAGGGCTGTTCCAGCCCAAATTATCACCTATCCACTACTGGGGCCCCAAACAATCGCCAGAGCGAGGATTGTGTCCTCCATTTACCGATCTCAGCTTAACTGCATCCAGACTTTACAAGACTCAAGGGCATCTATGTAGCGATGTACATTAAGTGGAGCCATGATTTAAAGGGATAGTTCTGACTTATCCTTAGAAATGGCGACATCCCTTTAAGATGCATTTCTTAGAAACCGGTTTTCTCCAGACTGAGATCTTCATTATTTTTGTCTTCAGAACACAAAAGTAAAAGTAATTCTGAGATTGCAAATATTATGATAAATAACCTGTCAAAGTGTTCTCCACAACAGATAGCGTCCTTCAGAAGGTTGTGAGAACCAGGAGAACGTGGGCAAACAAACTGATTAATGGAGAGCAAGGCCACGTTCTCCACGTCTGAGAGTAACACCAGAGAGGTCACCGACAGAGAGGCGCATCTAATACTGAGAGATGAACATCTGCATACGCCAGATACTGAAATTGTATCATCGACAGGCTGGGAAAAATTATATTTTTTCATCAAGAAGAGGGCATCACCATGAACAGACCAAACTAATAAATTGGTAACTAGATGAGAATTCAGATAAGGTATTACAAAGGGAAAAGAGCAAATAAAAAGGGACTATATGAATCTAAGATAAAAGAAAATGGTACATATCTATAGAATGAATCTAAATATACTATTGTCACTACAAACATACATCACTGATCTGTACTGATCCTGTATTATACCCCAGAGCTGCACTCACTATTCTGCTGGTGCAGTCACTGTGTACATACATTAATTATCCTGTACTGATCCTGAGTTATATCCTGTATTATACCCCAGAGCTGCACTCACTATTCTGCTGGTGCAGTCACTGTGTACATACATTCCATTACTGATCCTGAGTTACATCCTGTATTATACCCCAGAGCTGCACTCACTATTCTGCTGGTGCAGTCACTGTGTACATACATTACATTACTGATCCTGAGTAACATCCTGTATTATACTCCAGAGCTGCACTCACTATTCTGCTGGTGCAGTCACTGTGTACATACATTACATTACTGATCCAGAGTTACATCCTGTATTATACCCCAGAGCTGCACTCACTATTCTGCTGGTGCAGTCACTGTGTACATACATTACATTACTGATCCTGAGTTACATCCTGTATTATACCCCAGAGCTGCACTCACTATTCTGCTGGTGCAGTCACTGTGTACATACATTACATTACTGATCCTGAGTAACATCCTGTATTATACTCCAGAGCTGCACTCACTATTCTGCTGGTGCAGTCACTGTGTACATACATTACATTACTGATCCAGAGTTACATCCTGTATTATACCCCAGAGCTGCACTCACTATTCTGCTGGTGCAGTCACTGTGTACATACATTACATTACTGATCCTGAGTTACATCCTGTATTATACTCCAGAGCTGCACTCACTATTCTTCTGGTGCAGTAACTGTGTACATACAACACTGATCCTGAGTTACCTCCTGTATTATACCCCAGAGCTGCACTCACTATTCTGCTGGTGCAGTCACTGTGTACATACATTACTGATCCTGAGTTACATCCTGTATTATACTCCAGCGCTGCACTCACTATTCTGCTGGTGCAGTCACTGTGTACATACATTACTGATCCTGAGTTACACCCTGTATTATACCCAGCTGCACTCACTATTCTGCTGGTGCAGTCACTGTGTACATACATTACATTACTGATCCTGAGTTACATCCTGTATTATACTCCAGAGCTGCACTCACTATTCTGTCTGGTGCAGTCACTGTGTACCATTACATTACTGATCCTGAGTTACCTCCTGTATTATACTTCAGCGCTGCACTCACTATTCTGCTGGTGCAGTCACTGTGTACATACATTACTGATCCTGAGTTACACCCTGTATTATACCCAGGCTGCACTCACTATTCTGCTGGTGCAGTCACTGTGTACATACATTACATTACGTCCTGAGTTACATCCTGTATTATACCCAAGCTGCACTCACTATTCTGCTGGTGCAGTCACTGTGTACATACATTTACTGATCCTGAGTTACACCTGTATTATACCCAGGCTGCACTCACTATTCTGCTGGTGCAGTCACTGTGTACATACATTACTGATCCTGAGTTACCCCTGTATTATACCCAGAGCTAGCACTCACTATTCTGCTGGTGCAGTCACTGTGTACATACATTACTGATCCTGAGTTACATCCTGTATTATACCCAGAGCTGCATCACTATTCTGCTGGTGCAGTCACTGTGTACATACATTACTGATCCTGAGTTACATCCTGTATTATACCCAGAGCTGCACTCACTATTCTGCTGGTGCAGTCACTGTGTACATACATTACATTACTGATCCTGAGTTACATCCTGTATTATACTCCAGAGCTGCACTCACTATTCTTCTGGTGCAGTCACTGTGTACATACATTACTGATCCTGAGTTACATCCTGTATTATACTCCAGAGCTGCACTCACTATTCTACTGGTGCAGTCACTGTGTACATACATTACTGATCCTGAGTTACATCCTGTATTATACTCCAGAGCTGCACTCACTATTCTGCTGGTGCAGTCACTGTGTACATACATTACATTAATGATCCTGAGTTACATCCTGTATTATACTCCAGAGCTGCACTCACTATTCTGCTGGTGCAGTCACTGTGTACATACATTACATTACTGATCCTGAGTTACATCCTGTATTATACTCCAGAGCTGCACTCACTATTCTGCTGGTGCAGTCACTGTGTACATACATTACATTACTGATCCTGAGTTACCTCCTGTATTATACTCCAGCGCTGCACTCACTATTCTGCTGGTGCAGTCACTGTGTACATACATTACTGATCCTGAGTTACACCCTGTATTATACCCCAGAGCTGCACTCACTATTCTGCTGGTGCAGTCACTGTGTACATACATTACATTACTGATCCTGAGTTACATCCTGTATTATACTCCAGCGCTGCACTCACTATTCTGCTGGTGCAGTCACTGTGTACATACATTACTGATCCTGAGTTACACCCTGTATTATACCCCAGAGCTGCACTCACTATTCTGCTGGTGCAGTCACTGTGTACATACATTACTGATCCTGAGTTACATCCTGTATTATACCCCAGAGCTGCATTCACTATTCTGCTGGTGCAGTCACTGTATACATACATTACTGATCCTCAGTTACATCCTGTATTATACCCCAGAGCTGCACTCACTATTCTGCTGGTGTAGTCACTGTGTACATACATTACATTACTGATCCTGAGTTACATCCTGTATTATACTCCAGAGCTGCACTCACTATTCTTCTGGTGCAGTCACTGTGTACATACATTACTGATCCTGAGTTACATCCTGTATTATACTCCAGAGCTGCACTCACTATTCTACTGGTGCAGTCACTGTGTACATACATTACTGATCCTGAGTTACATCCTGTATTATACTCCAGAGCTGCACTCACTATTCTGCTGGTGCAGTCACTGTGTACATACATTACATTACTGATCCTTAGTTACATCCTGTATTATACTCCAGAGCTGCACTCACTATTCTGCTGGTGCAGTCACTGTATACATACATTACATTACTGATCCTGAGTTACATCCTGTATTATCCTCCAGAGCTGCACTCACTATTCTGCTGGTGCAGTCACTGTGTACATACATTACATTACTGATCCTGAGTTACATCCTGTATTATACTCCAGAGCTGCACTCACTATTCTGCTGGTGCAGTCACTGTCTTATTACTTCTATTGTACTGATCTTGCATTATATTCTGTACTTAATGACACATATCGATCAGCCTTATTATTATTAACCGGAATCCAGTTATTGGATTGATTGAAGCCTAGAACATTTCCTTATTTGACAAATGTCACAGTGAATGACATTTTTCTGTACTCTGACAAGGCTCTCTACTGAAAAATGCCACATGAGATGCCAGTGTCTCTGGACAACTACTATAAAAAATATTCATCTTTTCAAGTATCTTACTCATTGTATTGGGTCTTAAATATGTACTGTGTATGTATATATGTATATATATATATATATATATATATATTTCTCTGTAAATAAAAATAATAATATATTAATTCTAAGAATGAATATATATGAGCACTGGATACATTGTGATCTATCAGTGATACATTGTTTTTTTTCTCTCGGCTGAATCCACCATGGCGGCTTCATTCGGTGGTTTAGAGGTGAAGCTTATGCTCGGTGCACACTGACTTTTTAATTGGGAGCCTGAGTGACAGCTTGTTCTGACCCTGAACAAGTCCCCGAGCCCCAGGTGCTAAAATACGAGATGGTTTTAATATCACAGAGAGGATTCTGGGAAATTTGAATCCATATTATTTACAGCCGTCCGAGCACCTGATTTATTCCACAATGCGGAAACCCACTCGCTTCCCTGTGGAAACATCTCGCTGTGGGAATTGGCTGAAATGAATTTATGTTTAACGATTATTTCATCGCAAGATAAGATAAGAAAAAGGAGAGTGAGAACAGTAAAACAAAAAAGACATACATTGGAATGTTTATATGTAAATATTGATACATTTTTTGTTGCTGTCATTGGTTGAAATGTAAATAGAAATGCCCTAAAAAAAATCCTAATAAATGCCCTATTAACTACAGTTAAAGGAAACTTGTCACAAGAATCATGATGCCCAAATCACGATTACAGCAAGATATGTGACCGGGGTCCATTCGGAGAGATCAGACTACTCCGGCACAGCCCCATGCTGGCTTTTCCTAGTGCTGCTCCAGGTGATTGACAGGTTTCTCCCAATGCAAGAGAACTGTCAATCACCTGTAGCAATGCAATGGGAAATCGTCCAGGGCGGCACCAGATTCCACCTCCCAGTGGGGTGCAATTACTGACAGCTCAGTCGTCCAGTCTGGTGCAGGGGTGTGCTGAGCTTTCAGTGCTTTGATTGACAGCTTGGCCGTCCAATCTGAGACTGGGAGGTGCTGGGCTGCCTTCAGGTGTTCCTTGGCCCGGTGATTGCCCAGCTACTTTGCTGAGCTAACAGTGCCACATCTCTGCCAGATGTACATTCAGCTCTGTCTGCTTTGTTTCTCCGTGCCTTGTGCTTTGCTTGTGGATGTTTTTGCTGCCTAACCTTGGACTTCGTTCTGACCATCCACTTTGCCTAGCCCCTTTGCTCTGATCCATTATCCTCCTGGTCCGTTATCCTCCAGACCATTTCCTGACTACACCTTTGTCTCTTCCCTCTGTACATGACATACCCTCCTGATACTTGACCTCGGACTCCTTGATTACCCTGACTCAAGCCTTCTCAGTGAGAAGTGACTCAGCGTCACAAAAAGCAGGTGGTCCTGCTCAGTTTGGGGAATTTCCAAGGATATGGGTGCATAGAGCTGCAGTGATGATGGTATACACGGCACAAGACTAACTCTCAGATTAGTCAGTGACTGCAGCGGTCGCTGACAAACCCTTATGTACAAATTTATATTTTCTACTTAATAGTCAATGTAGTTGACAATACCTTCAGAATTATCTCTTTCGAAGTCAGTGGAATCTAAAATTTATATTTTTTGGCCAAACACTAAGAGTTGCTCCCTTTGCCGTGCCTTCGCTACTACCGATCCCTCTAATCCATGCCATATATCCATATTACCGGCCGGTCAGAAATAAATAACATTGAGCTCAGGAGCTCTCCAGAATTTAGTTACTTGACATAAATATGGAAAATTTATTTGCACTTATAAAGTTCTTTATGGAAGAATCTCTGTGACCTTTGTAAAGATAAAAGATCGATTTATTTATTTTTTGCTCCAGGAAGATGATATAACGTTCTTCTTTGTTTTTCATTGCATTGTAACAAACATAACCGGCTGTGTATTCTCACCGGACTCATTGTGCGAGAATTTCTTCGTAGTTGACTTGTTGCCATAGTAACGGACACTCAGGAGTCCGTCAAGATATATTGGGGTTAGACCTGAAGAAACCAATTAGGACCATAGTTATTATGCTTTATTCTAGAGAAGCAGGAATCAGACTGGACTATAGTCTACAGTCAACGGGCTTCACCGGATCACGGTAAGAAGACGACGAGCGGAAATGAGGTTGTGATATAAGACGAAGTGATGGAAAACGAGCGGTTGTGGATTTGTTACATTGTTCTATTCATTGCAGGGATTGTTCTTATACATGGTCCTTCGAGAACTAATTTATACGTACCAACATCTCAGATGGTAAAATTGGGATAAAGGAGTTGTCCGGTGAAAACGAGTTATGTATCCAGAGGAAAGGTAAGAACTTACTGATCAGTGGGGTCAGACCGCTGGGACCACCTGCATCGATCAGCAGAATGGAGGAGTGGTGCACATGCCCGACCGCCACTCCATTCATTCTCTATGAGGCTGCCGAGCTCCGTGCCCCATGGCGAATGAACGGAGCAGACGTCGGGCATCTGACCAGATGTTCCATTTTGTAATGTGGATAAAAGTTCCTTATTTTGACAACTGCTGCAAAATCCCCGCATTCGGACCCCCACAGACCAGCAAGTTATCACCTGTCCTATAGATGGGTGATAAAAGGGTCGTCCAGTGTAAACATAAGTTCTGTCTCCCGGAACGTCCCAGAAATGCCTAAAACCAGATGGGAACACTCACTTTTGGCTGGGATTTCTAAAATCTCACCCCTATCAGGGGCGGACATATCATTGGTGCAACCGCACAGGGGCCCAAGAGGTGAGGGGGCCCATTTATACCTCCAAGACAGGTGAAATTTTGTATTTTTAGGAGATCTTGGGCTGCAAAGAGCCCATGTATTGTTCTTGCCAGGGGCCCTTTTCTGACTTTGTCCGCCAGTGCCTATTCAAACTAGGACATCATGAAAGTAGCCGCAATTGTTGCATAAAATTTAGGATATATGCTAAACTGTGGGTTTATCTGTTGGGAATCCACAATATCTGCACTAAGGGACTGGGAAACTTGCGGCTGGGTGGTCAATAAGTAGCAATATACTTTCCCATTAAGATCAATGTGAAAAAGGTGTTGGTCCAGGATTATGGGGGTAGTGACCCTCAGAGTCATTACTAAGGGTGGAGCTGCTGCCTCGGTCACGTCATGTAGATTCAGTGCCAAGGTAGCAAACTGGATCTTTGCCATGGATGTAGAAAAGTCCTGCTAATGCTCTGGGGTTGTTCCTCTTAAAGGGGGAGGGGGATTAAACCAATATACTATACCTCTGGATACTTATTATTCAGGATCCCAAAGTTGAATGTGACTGAAGTGGCAGTGAGCATGTGTGACCACCACTCCATTTACTGTTTATACAGTGCTGGTCGCCATTATTGCCACCCCTTCATTTTTTCATAGACTGTACAGTATCTTCACAAATAAATGTACCAAAGTTATATCCTCAGGATTTTTTAATTAGTGGTCCGAAGAAATACAACAATAAAACATTGTTTTTCAACTTCCACATTGCAATTTCAAAGAAGAAACAGAATAAACATCATGTGTACCAATAATGGCCCCCTAATTAATACTTGGTTGCACCCCTTTGGCATTGCTGACAGCCTCTAATCGTTTCTTGTAGCCATCTATAAGCTTTTTGCACTTCTCGCTGGTATTTTCTCCCACTCTTCCTTTGCAGTTTGTTCAAGCTCTTGAATGTTTGCAGGGTTCTCTTTCCCCAATGGCAATTTCAGCTCACCCCAAAGATTTTCAATGGGATTGAGGTCAGGACTCATTGCTGGCCATTTAAAAAAACAGTCCATTTTTTATTTTTCAACCATTCCTGTGTACTTTTGGATGTGTGCTTTGGGTCATTGTCTTGCTGGAGGACCCATGATCTTTGACTCAAACCAAGTTTTCTTACACCGGGTAGGACATTTCGCCCTAAAATCTCTTGATAATTCTCTGATTGATGATTCCTGTGATACGGTCAAGGCCTCCAGTACCAGATTCAGCAAAGCAACCCAACAGCATTATGGATCCTCCACCATGCTTAACTGTTGGTAGGGTGTTCTTTTCCTTATAAGCTCCATTGCGCCGTCTGTAAACAAACTGTTGCTTTGCATTGCCAAAAAGCTCTATTTTTGTTTCAACTGTCCACAGAACATTTTCCTAGAAAGATTGTGGTTTGTCAAGGTACTCCTTTGCAAAGATCAGCCGTTCCTTTTTATGTCTTTTCTTCGGCAATGATTTCTTCCTTGGCCTTCGCCCACAAAGCTCTGCTTGGCTTAGTGTGTGGCATATGGTACTTGTTGAAACCATGACCCCAGACTGTTCCAGGTTGGTCTTCAGGTCTTTGGATGTTTGACGTGGTGTTTCCACCATTCACACCAACTATTCGAAGACATCTCTAGTCAATTTTCCTTTTTCCCCCACGCCCAAGAAGGTTCTTGACAGTACCATGCTTGGCAAACTTCTTAATAACATTGCGCACTGTTGAAACTGGGATATCGAGGTCTTTGGAGATGGCCTTATACCCTGTGGAAGTCTTGTGTTCGCTAATAATAGCAGTTCGGATATCCTCCGTCAGCTCCTTTGTCTTCACCATTGTGACAGAGGAACAGGCAGGGCCTACCATGTGGCTTTTTAAATCACTGAAGTCATCATTCATTGGCTAATTTATGTCACATGGGCACTGACAATTAATCACAGGTGATTCTCATTTGTAATTTACCATAGGCGAGTCAAAATGTGTTTCCATACTAATTTAATGTAAAGGGGCCAATACCAGTGTCGCAGGAAGCTTTAGGTTTTTCTATTTTTCCCTTTCATTGTTTTTTGCTTTAAATTATTGCTTATCATTTGCTCATTTGTATTTAACACGAGTGCTCTATACAAAAAAACTTTCACTTGATTATTTTTTTTCAGGAGATATTCCTCATTATGTACTTACGTGGGTGCCAATAATGATGAGCAGGACTGTAGAAGTGGTGGTCGCACATGCTCACTATCGCTCCATTCAAACACGTGACTTTGGCTCCCCCATTCTCAGGATTGGCGAGGGTCTCCGCAGAAAGACCTCAAGTAATCATGCATTGATGGGACAACTTTAAATAAAAATGTCCTAATGAGGAAGAAGGATATTATTATTCTATTTCCTCCAAGATAAAAAGCTATATAAATGAAATAGTAACTTGCATTTTAAGAAAAATAATGCCAACCCTCCAAAAAAAATAAAACTTTTCTTACTTACCTCTATTATTGAGTAATAAAAACATTAAGGTGTGTGTCATGGCTCTTGTCGGATGTCTCGAGACCAGGGTCTACTTCCCTGTCCCTAATGCTAGGGTCGCCCTAGCTCGCCATGTTCCCCAGATTACTTCTGATGGTGAAGATGCCGGGGCCACGTACTTTGCCTTAGCTCCTGAATCTGCCCTCAGTCTGCACCCTTCTGCCACCCAGTAAAGAGGGGAGTAGTAGTGTACTGTAATACTTCAACCAGACTAACAAGGTAATACAACAGCGGTAGCGAAACATACCAAACATACAAATATACACAGACAAATAACAGAGGGATGCATCGAGGAGTGGAAGATGGGGTTAAATCAAATTAGGAGAAGAAAGGGAATTATCAAACACTCAAAATCTAGCAACAGTCATAGATAAATCCACCAAACGCCTTCTCAAATAATAATCACCAACAACCTCCAGCCATGCAGCATAAGCTAGATCTGACAATGAGTGCTAGCCAGGCCCCAGATTATGTAGGAGATGGGAGTGGCTAACAGTGAACAGCTGAGAGCCTTAATGCAGGAAAGTTTCCAGGAGCTCTCAACTGAGCAGATTAACCCCCGCACTGTTAAAAGAAACTTACACCATTTAATACGACGGTGAAGTGCTACTAACCAGTGGAGGAGTAGGAGAAATCAGACGCTGCTGTCTTCTGGCTCCTCTCAGTCGCGTTAAACCAGTGACAGTGCGACTGTGGATAAAGATCTTGAACTTTCCCCGTGTTAGAATTAGATGTCCTACACTGGTTAACTTCCAGATGGCGACAATGAGCACAGGGGGATAAATAAAAGCTCCTCCCAGTGTAAAGAGAATGTAAAGTCTACGCTCTGTCCTGAGGCATGATGGGAGTGATATTCAGAAGAAAAAATAAGATATTAATTTAAATATTTAAAAATATATAATTTTATTATTTATCCCAGAGATGAGTGATAAATCCTCTGATAGCAATACAAACTGCGATTGGAATTTTCCTTTAAGAAATCAATCTGCATCCCATTATATGACATGAGCCGGTATAATAAAATACACTGCGCGACATGTTCATTTACACAGAGCAGCACAGTGGAGGAGACTCCTTTTTTTTCCTCCATTTTTCTTTTTTATATTCTATTCTGTTTCTAGCCCCGGCATAAATGTATTTACTTTGCAGCCTGATCCTTAATTCAAGAAATTGATGTGGAATCATGCGCAGCTGCTTTGGAGATTTGCTGGGGGAAGACTGGCATTTTAATTGATCTCTGGGTATCCTGCAGTCTTATTGCGTTTTAACCTGCGACGGCCGAGGAGGAGACTGGTTGCCTAGCAGCCACCTGAACCCGGCTAATCAAGGAACAATACCAGACAGCGCTAAAATGGAAACCCCCTTTCTTTAGGTGTCTATGAAAACAATAATCATTCAGCATGGATATATGATGCAGGTCCCGCACTCACTAATCCCTAACCGCACAATCCTCTATTTGTAGAATTGTCATCTACATGTTAAAAACAAAGGAGGATCGCGCTCTGCAAATTCTTTTTCAAGGTCATGAAACATGACAGCAGAAAATGGGAATAGATGAGCCCATAAGGACCCCTGGCAGTAGCATAACTTGAAGCTCATGTGCCCCAATGCAAAAGCTTCAATGGGGCCCCCAATTTTTGCAAGTCTTTAATAGCACTGGTCTTTTTATATAGGCAAAAGGGACTTTTTGGGCCCCCTATGCACCACAGACCGGGTTCGAGTGAATCCCCTGTACCTATTGTAGTTATAGCCCCTAGGGAGCAAAGGTGAAACTTGGAGCTCCAGGACCCCAATGCAAAATTTATAGTCGGCGCCCACCCATCATGCGTCAAACCAGTTGCGGCATAGAAGTTCCAGCGAGGAGTTGTGTTACTTTATGGATGGGCCAAGTTTTTCAGGGCAATAGTCACTCGATATATTTAAGGGTCTCTTAAAAATGGGGGAGGCCCCCTCTTTTGCCTCCACATCCTCCCGGTAACGCTTATAGAGAGATACAGACAAGAAATTAGCAAATTTGCCAAAATTCGTAGTCGACAGATTTAATCGAATTTGGTAGTTTGACTTGCAGCACATGCATTCAGTATGAATTGAATCTGCTTGGAAAGGGTTAAATAAAAAAGGCTCTTTCCCTTACCTCTTCCCGGCCCTACCTATTCCTCTCTTGCAGTCACATAGTCCTTTTGTTCCAATTCTCTGTTTTTTTTTTCTTCTATCTTCTTCTCTTGATATTCCTCACCAGGCCTCAAGCCATCACGTGTGGTTTGACGCCCGTCAATAACGCTCATCGTGCCCCACTTGACCATTTGGGTCCTCGAGAGGAATGGCTGAAAAACAGAAGACAGAAGAGAAAAATAAATAAAACTGACAAATCAAATGAAGGCCTAAGTGACTGCGGGAGAGGAATAGAAGATGTGTTCACTCAAAAGTTTTTTAGGGCCTGTGCACACGTTGCAGCTGAATCGCATCGCGGGAGAATCTGCAGCATGCTCATTCCTTTTTGCGGAACCGCGGCGATTCCGCCGCCATAGGAATGCATTGAACTAATTACTTTTCGCATGTGGCTGTGCCCACCATGCGCAAAGTAAGCGGTTCATGTGCGGATGGTACCCAGGGTCTGGAGGAGAGGAGACTCTGCCCTGGGTACCATATCCATGTAAAAACAATAATTAAAATAAAAAATAATGATATTCTCACCTTCCGGCGGCCCCCGCAGCTTTCCCACCTCTCAGCGACGCTCCCGGCCAATCCCGTTCCCAGTAATGCATTGCGAGAATCACCCCAGATGACGTAGCGGTCTCGCGTGATGCTACGTCATCGGGGTGATTGTCGCAAAGGACGCCAGGGTGATTGTCGCAAAGGACGCCTGGGAACGGGAGTGGCCGGGAGCGTCGCTGAGAGGCGGGAAAGCTGCGGGGGCCGCCGGAAGGTGAGAATATCATTGTTTATTATTTTTTTTATTATTTTTACATTAGATCTTTTTACTATTGATGTGACATAGGCGGCATCAATAGTAAAAAGTTGGTCACACTTGTCAAACACTTGTTTGACTCGTGTGACCAACCTGTCAGGTCGCTTGTAAAACGCTAGCATTCTGCAAGCTAATTACGCCTGCAAAACGCTAGTTTTTAGCGGGAATACGCATACCTATAATATGCGTATTTCCCGCAGCAGGGAGGTGCGGAATTGCCGCGGAAATTTCCATGGCAATTCCGCAACGTGTGCACATAGCCTTATTCAGTTTTTGGAGCACAAATGCTCCAAAAACTGTGAGGAGTTCAAAAACCACAAATCTTGATTTGGTAGTTTCAGCTTCAAAAACTCATGAAAAAAAAAAAACCTCAGTGTGAACAAACGCCAAGAGTTTTTTTGCCATTATTATTCTTAACTCCTTTCCTGCCCTCATTGCAAACTCATATCAAGTCGTGAAAATTTATCCATATTTTTCAGGAAATTTTTAATAAATTAAATTTCTTAAGTCAATTCATTCTCTAGAACTGATCCATTTACCAAATCAGGAATTGCCGCCCTCTGTAATAGATAGAAAGAGGACAAAACACAGAATATTCAGACCCCCTTTGTGGTTGGATGTGGTCGTTTGAAAATACAAGGGAGTAGCTACAGAGATGCCACGCTAATGGCCGCACCTAGTTCCCGGGGCCTGATACATGGTGGGTGGAGCGGAGGCCTTGGTACAGATACTGCATCGGGCTCACACCTCTGAGAAATAAGTTGATGGCCCCATCTGACCACTATGGATGCTTAAGGCTCCTAGGCCTCATAGCAAAACTGTGTGAAAGATTGTTGCCCATGGCAACCAATCAGAGCTTAGCTTTTATTTCTAAAACAGCTCTCGCAATATGGAAGCTGTGCTCTGATTGGTTGCTACGGACAATAATGGCATTTATTCTTTTAGACAATTTTGATAATTTTGCCTCATTGTCCCTTATACCGAGACACATCAGCCATGAATAGTGCAATACCCTATGGTTCTCTATTATACCCTGCAGACTATCTCACCTTCTCTTATATACCGAATTTCATTAAGACCTTGGCAGCTTCCACCAGACTAAGACAGTTAAATATTTCACACCTAATTCAGACTTTCGACAATAAATCCACCAGGTTTTAAAAATATCTGGGAACATTTCCAGCTCCTTCTGAGATGAATTCAGTAACGTGATGCCGGCAGCTTAGGAACAGTGCCGTCCCGGTGCGGGAAAGACGGCGTATTTATACTACGTACAGTACGGGCTGCCCGGTGAGGCGCGCATGGGCATGTTAGAGGGGTTTCCTGTAACCCCCCGGTATACCCCCCGTGACCCCGTCTATCTACATGCCTTCTAAATATGACAACACTCATTTATACCTAGAGGGATAGAGAAACCAGAGCTGAGCGTCGTGGATTTTCTAGGACAATGCCGGAGTTGTGTCATTGCGGGTTATTAAATTGCTCCTGTACATGAATACTTTTCCGCATGTTTCGGATACAAAAATCTTTTAGTTATAAGAAAATGAAAGCAGAACAGTTAGAGATGATAGAATTGATGCGAATCGAACTTGGGTCAAATTTCCGAAAATTTGCCGTACACAGAAATATTCTGGTTCAGATTCTACAAATCACCAAAGAATGGCCACCGCCGCTTTGCAGAAAAATTTATGGAGCCAGAGAAGGCTCTCATGACCTCAGACGTAACTATACATCACATGGTAAAACACAGGCAATCAGGAACTATCAAAGCCAGTATAAAAGCCAAGGCAGGAAATGCAGCAGCCATTTAGAGGCGAATCTGGACAGTGAGAAAACGTCACAACCAGTAGCGTAGCTACCGGGGGGGCAGAGGGGGCGGAGGGGGCCCACCTGGAGCTACGCTACTGTAACTGTATCGGCATGCACAGCACGCCGACACAGTTACTTTCTGCTGTAAACAAAATGATGTGCACACTGCAAGATCAGTGATTGGTGCTGGTTGAACAGTATGTCCAATAAGTAAGAAAATCAACCGCACTCAATGTTTCATGCAAAGAGAAATATCCATTTATTTGCACACACACCACAAGGTTTAAGTAGACATGCGGTATAGTGTAATGACGGACAGTATTGTAGGAGTTAACGTTTCGACCAAGATTGGTCTTTCTCAAAACTCACTGAAAAAAAATATAAACAAAATAAGGCAAGTGCTGTACAACAAGATAAAGTGAAGTCATGAAAATAAAAATGAATAAACAACAAAACAAACATTCATGTCAACATTAGATCATGTAAAGACTTTTGAGCACAACATTATAATAGCTATATAGAAATATTGCATATAAGAGCAGTGGAATTGTATCACGTAGTGGTGACCAGTACAAACAGTGTCCCCAATACGCCGTATACAGGTAAAGTTAGCAGAGTTTTGATCAAATGAAAGCCAAAGTATAATGAGACATAGTCTTCTTATAATTTTTATGAGATAATCAGTCACATTCGTTATAAGTCATTAGTTTAGACAAATGCCTTATTATAGTTGCTAAAATCAATAGATAAAGCAATTAGCTTAACGGACATATATAAACGGAAATGTTTATCATAGATCTCACAAGTACCAACGGACATAGAAAGAAAATATTATCATAGAACTCATGGGTACCAATGGTATTTTCTAGATAGTAGCATGTACAAATGTCTATCTCTATACATGAGATATTATCATAGGTCTCACGGGTACCAATGGTATTTTCCAGATAATAGCATATGCAGATATCTATCTCTATACATGAGATAGTTGGTTGGAAAACATGTATAAAAATCTGCAAATCCGTGGTTCTAGACAGAGTATCAGAGTAAAGCATCAATCTATAGCAGGAATTTCAGGGAGACTGATCAGGATGGTACATAGAACTAACCTTAGTAGTAGAAAGAAAGGAAGATTGCAGAGGGCAGGTTCCGTGCACTACATATAATAGATAGAATAAATAGTTAGAGATCACCTTCAAATAAGTATATCCCAGAGATGCACCGGTATTCTGGTGGGTAGAGACAGCACCAACCTTGAGAAAATATCGGTAAAAGTATGTCCGTCCGGGAAATGGGGGTGTGTGCAGCGGTGGTAGAAGTAGCGCTTTAAATACCAGCGTCTAAGGTCACTTCCGTGTGTGTTAGATACTAGTGTGTGACTGGGGAAGCCTAAACGAGGTTTGGCACGCAAGCGTGCGTTCCTCCTCACAGAGCATGCGTGTGGAGCAGACGTCACTGAGGGTTGAGGCTTGAAACGATGGCCAGGGAACCGGAAAAGAGGCTTGAGACGCAGATTGCGTCTCAAGCAGTGGCGCATGCGCGAGGGGCCGCTAAGGCTATGTGTGTAGTTTGAAGGGAAAATTCATTTGGAAGAGCTGGACATGAATATCCACAAAGGAGAACTATAAGAAGGTTGGAGATAGATGAATAAAATGGAGAATAGATGAAAGATTAGCAGAGAAAGAATTGCTCTGGGGGTAAGGAAAAAATAAAAATAAAAAATAAAAAATCATAGAAAATAATAGTTAAGATATGACAGATGAAATACGATATAAAAGTATAAAAAATACAAAAATGGGGCACGTACAATGATGAATCAAAATAGACAAATGAGACAAAAACCAATTGAATAAAAATAATTATGAAAAAATCATGAGAAATAAAAAATAATGATAAAATAACAATAAAAAATAAAAATAAAAAATAAAACATAAAAATAAAAAATAAAAAAATAAAAATAAAAATAAAACAAAAGTACTAAACTGAAAATATGGTGAAAAATAAGAAAAAAATATATATTTTTTTCTTATTTTTTTCTTATTTTTTTCTTGCTATTATCTGGAAAATACCATTGGTACCCGTGAGACCTATGATAATATCTCATGTATAGAGATAGACATTTGTACATGCTACTATCTAGAAATACCATTGGTACCCATGAGTTCTATGATAATATTTTCTTTCTATGTCCGTTGGTACTTGTGAGATCTATGATAAACATTTCCGTTTATATATGTCTGTTAAGCTAATTGCTTTATCTATTGATTTTAGCAACTATAATAAGGCATTTGTCTAAACTAATGACTTATAACGAATGTGACTGATTATCTCATAAAAATTATAAGAAGACTATGTCTCATTATACTTTGGCTTTCATTTGATCAAAACTCTGCTAACTTTACCTGTATACGGCGTATTGGGGACACTGTTTGTACTGGTCACCACTATGTGATACAATTCCACTGCTCTTATATGCAATATTTCTATATAGCTATTATAATGTTGTGCTCAAAAGTCTTTACATGATCTAATGTTGACATGAATGTTTGTTTTGTTGTTTATTCATTTTTATTTTCATGACTTCACTTTATCTTGTTGTACAGCACTTGCCTTATTTTGTTTATATTTTTTTTCAGTGAGTTTTGAGAAAGACCAATCTTGGTCGAAACGTTAACTCCTACAATACTGTCCGTCATTACACTATACCGCATGTCTACTTAAACCTTGTGGTGTGTGTGCAAATAAATGGATATTTCTCTTTGCATGAAACATTGAGTGCGGTTGATTTTCTTACTTACAGTTACTTTCTGCGGCAGAGCAGGGAGAATCAATCTCCCTGCTCTGCCGCCCGGCCGCTATGGGGCCCCTGAGCAGGCGGTGGGGGGCCCGGTGCCAGCAGTGGGCCCCCCGCCCGTCATCGCAGGGTCAGCTGTATCGGCATCTAGCCAATACAGCTGACCGCATTGAGAGAGAAGGAGCGAGTGCTCCTTCTCTCCCATAATCCCCCTCTCAGCGTCTGACAGCGGGCGCGATGACGTCACTGCCCGGCGCCGGCAGTCAGACGCTGAGAGGGAGAGCAGGGAGCAGCGCAGGAGCCGGGAGCAAGAGAGGTGAGTACTGGATTTATTATTTTTGTAAAGGGGGTGCATTATAAGTACGGCTGCATATGGAGTACATTATAAGTACGGCTGCATATGGGGGTGCATTATAAGTATGGCTGCATATGGGGGAGTGCATTATAAGTACGGCTGCATATGGGGGAGTGCATTATAAGTACGGCTGCATATGGAGTGCATTATAAGTACGGCTGCATATGGGGGTGCATTATAAGTATGGCTGCATATGGGGTACATTATAAGTACGGCTGCATATGGGGGTGCATTATAAGTACGGCTGCATATGGGGGAGTGCATTATAAGTATGGCTGCATATGGGGGTGCATTATAAGTACGGCTGCATATGGGGGAGTGCATTATAAGTATGGCTGCATATGGGGGTGCATTATAAGTACGGCTGCATATGGGGGAGTGCATTATAAGTATGGCTGCATATGGGGGTGCATTATAAGTACGGCTGCATATGGAGTGCATTATAAGTACGGCTGCATATGGGGTGCATTATAAGTACGGCTGCATATGGGGGAGTGCATTATAAGTATGGCTGCATATGGGGGTGCATTATAAGTACGGCTGCATATGGAGTGCATTATAAGTACGGCTGCATATGGAGTGCATTATAAGTACGGCTGCATATGGGGGAGTGCATTATAAGTACGGCTGCATATGGGGGTGCATTATAAGTACGGCTGCATATAGGGGTGCATTATAAATGGCTGCCTATGGGGTGCATTATAAGTACGGCTGCATATGGGGGTGCATTATAAGTACGGCTGCATATGGGGGAGTGCATTATAAGTATGGCTGCATATGGGGGTGCATTATAAGTACGGCTGCATATGGAGTGCATTATAAGTACGGCTGCATATGGGGGAGTGCATTATAAGTACGGCTGCATATGGGGGTGCATTATAAGTACGGCTGCATATAGGGGTGCATTATAAATGGCTGCCTATGGGGTGCATTATAAGTACGGCTGCATATGGGTGAGTGCATTATAAGTACGGCTGCATATGGGGGAGTGCATTATAAGTACGGCTGCATATGGGGGAGTGCATTATAAGTACGGCTGCATATGGGGGTGCATTATAAGTACGGCTGCATATGGGGGTGCATTATAAGTACGGCTGCATATGGGGGAGTGCATTATAAGTACGGCTGCATATGGGGGAGTGCATTATAAGTACGGCTGCATATGGGGGAGTGCATTATAAGTACGGCTGCATATGGGGGAGTGCATTATAAGTAAGGCTGCATATGGGGGAGTGCATTATAAGTATGGCTGCATATGGGGTAGTGCATTATAAGTACGGCTGCATATGGGGTGCATTATAAGTATGGCTGCATATGGGGTGCATTATAAGTACGGCTGCATATGGGGGAGTGCATTATAAGTACGGCTGCATATGGAGGTGCATTATAAGTACGGCTGCATATGGGGTGTATTATAAGTACGGCTGCATATGGGGGTGCATTATAAGTAAGGCTGCATATGGGGTGCATTATAAGTAAGGCTGCATATGGGGGAGTGCATTATAAGTACGGCTGCATATGGAGGTGCATTATAAGTACGGCTGCATATGGGGTGCATTATAAGTATGGCTGCATATGGGGGTGCATTATAAGTAAGGCTGCATATGGGGTGCATTATAAGTAAGGCTGCATATGGGGTGCATTATAAGTTAAGGCTGCATATGGGGTGCATTATAAGTAAGGCTGCCTATGGGGTACATTATAAATAAGACTGCCTATTGGGTGCATTATAAATAAGGCTGCCTATGGGGTGCATTATAAATAAGGCTGCCTATGGGGTGCATTATAAATAAGACTGCCTATGGGGTGCATTATAAATAAGACTGCCTATGGGGAGTGCATTACAATATAGAGGCTGTCTGTTGGGGTGCATTATAATACAGAGGCTGCTTATGGGGGTGCATTACAATACATAGGCTGTCTATGGGGGTGCATTATACTATATTGAGGACTATCTGGTGCATTATGCTATATGGAGGCTATCTAGGGGGCCATCATACAGTGTGGAGATTACAGTGGCGGGGCCATCATACAGTGTTGGAGCCATTAAATAGTTTGGGGATATTAAGGGGTCAGTATATATCCAGTGAGGGGCATCATACTGTGTATAGGGGAGCTGTACAGGGGGGAGACTCAGGACATTAAGTGTAAAGTGGGTACTTATTGTTATAGGGGAACTCTGGTTACTGTGACTGTCAAAGGGGCACACACAGGGCATTATTACATTCTAGGGGACAACATGTGGGCACTGTTTTCTAGGGCCCATGCACCTGGCATTACTATATTATAGAGGGTGCTTTAGAATTTAGAGGTCACACAGAACCACACAGTAGGTGCAGTAATAGGGACACATAGGGCAGCAGCGGCTCAGTATTGGGGTACAGGTGTAGTAATAGGGGCACATACTGCAGCAGCGGCTCAGTATTGGGGTATCAGCAGGATGAGGAGTTTGTACAGGTTGAGAATAGTCCAATTGGTGACCGTGACAGTGCTGAAAATATGAGAAGTGAAACGTGTCTTTGTTGTATTCTCTGTAGTTGAGTCCTGGCTGGAGAAGTCGTCATGTCGGTCTGGGCCAGATGGAAAAGACATGAAAAGTGAACGATTCCATCAGAAAGAACGTCAGCGGTAAGTCATTATCTGTAACTCTGCTATGATCTCTTATATGTTCTGTAGGACTGGTGTTATGTACCACTGACCATATGGCGGTGATATCAATATTGGTCTTTTTATATATAGATTAATTTTGGCAACAGCGCGGTCATTTGCTGAGGTTCTCTGGTTAGGGGCCCACTCAGATGTTTCGCCCCCCCTAAACCGAAACCCTAGCTACACCTCTGGTCACAACATAGCAATATAGATGAGGAGAGAAACCCGTAACACACTGAATAAACATTATAGATGGTTTGTGACGAAACAGCAGTGAAAAACAGCTTCTATCCATTCAGTTAGTCCCATTGTTGCTGTTATTAGCAGTTGTCACACAATCGGTACCCACTTGAGTAACAGAATTTACTCAGCGGGTTTTGGTTGTATGTAACACAACTGAAACTCCCTGAATAAATTCTGTTACATGGGGTATAACACTAATTCCAAGAAAGAGACTATTCTTTTCAAATGGGGGGGTTGAATGTGAAGCACAAATATGGGTACGGGGGTCAAATCATACTGTTCAAGGGATATTTCTATCTCAGTAACTGGTGACGTATCGCTGGAGATCCGACCTATGAGAACCCCACTGATCGTTAGTTGATGGAGTAGATTGATGGATTATATAGTGTGGGTATACCTCCTTAAAGGGGTTGTCCACTTCTGGGGAAAATTTTTATTTTTTTAGCTAAATGCATATATTTGGTGCTAAAAATAATCTTTACAATTCGGTTTCATTAAAAATGTTGCACGCCTTTGAATTACAGGCTCATTGTTTCCCTGCACATTCAACTTTGATGTGGTCTCTGGTCATAAATAAGCCGGGAGGAGCTAAAGAAAGACCGATAAGGGATAGAATCTCTCCGATTGGACCGTCAGAATGAGCTCACTGACAGATTCTCAGATACCTAATTCTGCGGCAAGTAATAGACAGTGCAAGAGAGAAGCTATGAAAAGCAAACAGGGCAATTTTTTCTCTAATGAAACCAATTTATAAAAATAATTTTTAGCCAAAAGACGAGAATTTAAGTAAGAAAAAAAAATTGCTACTTTTAATAAAAGGCACAGGATACTGCTAAGAAACATAGAACCTTCCTAGTCCAAAGAGCTGACAATCGCTTGTATACGACCTGATCTATTGCAATGATTTTCGGTTTAGAAAAGTAATAGGAGTATTGATTGTATTTCCATAACATAGTAAAGAAAGCAGCGCTGGATATCCAGGTAGAATGTGAATTCCAGACCTAGTAGCCGTCTTATAAATGAGTGAAAATATACGTTAAGCTGTCATCCCTGAAATCTCCTTTGCACATTGCGATTGTCTGGCAAATCTCAAAGTCCAAAAACATTTGCCAGCGTTCCTCTCGTCAGACTTTCATTGCCGGCCAATAGCGGTGTCGGCTAACATAAGCATTTAATACATGAAGACAGATGGCCGATCCAGACATGCAAAAGACAATACAAAAAGGGCTTACTGCGACCGCCGCTTCCCAGACTAAAAATATTAAAAAAAAATATCATAAAATTATAATAACTACACAAACAGGATGTTGCAAAGACCCACTGTATGAGCCCATCCGCTATTACAGCAGCTGAAGGGTTAATTCAAAGAAGTCTCTAAAATATAATTTTTATTAGGATTATTTCTTTTGGGTTTTTTTTGCAAATGGAAACCATTTTGGTGGAATTGATTACGGATTTAAAAACTTGGATAGAATCTAAATCCCATACATTTTTTTTTTTGTTATGGCTCCGAATGAATGAAATAGAAGAACGCCTGTGATTACACAGAGAAAATATTATGTAATGTGCCAGTTCATTAATAGCCCATGACAAAGATGTTAGGAGCATTCATTTGCATTAATTTTCGGAGGTTCTTTTTTTGTAATAAATGGAAACTTAAAAGCATTGACTTTTTTTGTGAGCGTGTATATGGGCGTCTGCATATTCTTCTATGCAGCTTATTGGCGCGACACAAATTCTTCATAATCTTCAAGATGGCTTTGTACTCCATAAATATTTTTAATGCTAGAATAGAAATAAATTACTTTTATTTTGTTATCACTACAACTTAAATAGGCGATTTGTAAATATTCCTTAAAAATAAAATTGCAAAAATATATAACTGAAAACAGAGTTTTTGCAAAAACGATGCTTAAAATCGTAAACGTTTTTATTTTTATGATAGTAATATTTAATCTCCACCTCTAGGTGGAGCTGCAGCAATAAATCCGATAATGTTGCAAACAGAAAATCAAACCGAGGAGCCGATGATGAGGTTGGCAACAGTTTTTAAGTTAATTACGCCGATCAATTATGCAAAATGTAATTTTGCAGAACATATTAAAAATCACGTGTTAATGGCGGGGACCCTTCACTGCTTATATGCTCAGTTATTAGTGAGACGGAGAGCCTATCAGGTAGTGCAAATCCGTTTAACATCCTGTCCCTGATCAGTCCAAATCCCCAGTGAAAAGCTGATATAATTACTAGGAAATAACACACACTTCATCAAACACAAATTAGATTTTTCGCTATTGTTCGCTTTATTTTCAGGGTAATCTCATTACGGTGTCACCGTTTCTGCTTCCCCTTTCTTTTCTCATAAATTACAGACTGTTGCGGTGGGCTGATTCATCTCTTCTGAGGTCTGGAGAGGGATACAGTAGGAGGCTTATCAGAAGGCTCCCATATGGCAGCATTTTGCTTTTTTTGGGGCCAATAGTTGAGGGCGAGCGCTCAAATCCCAAATATTGGCTTGTTTATATGGACCTCAATTCCCCATATTGAGATTACAGCTCTCCAAAAATATCGTCTTCGATAGATTGCACTTGCCAAGCTTCTGACTTGTCCAAGATATTGGCAAAAATGAGCACCAAGTACCCAGGCCTAGTGCCAAGGTCATTTATGACCCATCATACAGGCCACAATCCACATGTTGGGACCTGACACAGAGTAAATGAATCAGTGTCCATACCATAATCCATTCTACAAGTGAGTATAACCTCATGAATAAATCATTTGAGGTCCTTGTACCAGATATAAATCTAGTAGGAAATTCTTAAAGATGACTGAAACTAACCCTAACCAAACATTGGAAGACATCTACGTAACTAATCTCCCCATTTTTCAACCTTTGGATTTTTCAAGTTGCGGTACCCAAAATAATTATTAAAAAATGGCTGGTGCGCTGTAGCAGAATAAGTCAGAGCAAAGTCAAGAGCGTAGCGAGTGGTTGTAACCAGTATTGGAATTGGAATACAGCAAGCCGAAAGATGAAATGGACTCATAGTCAGAAGACAAGTCTAGAGTCCATAGTAGGAGAAGAAGCACAGGAGCCAGGTGACAAATCCAAAGGATGGGACAACAGTGTAATCCAGATATCAGGTCAAGGTTAAGAGTGAGGAACAAAGTCAACATAATACAGAAACAAAGCCAAACCAATTATCTTGATCCACACGCAAAGAGGGAAGACGAAAGGCTCCTTTAGTTAAGCTATCTGGGTTACGTTCGATGAAAGCATAGATTCCTACTCCACAGAGGCTCACATTGTGAAGTGGACCTGCTAAGCCCCAGGTCCGGATGGATACATTTACCCCAAACGAAAGTGAAGCTGGCAGGGTGGCATGTGAGGAGCCAGGATGTGGCACTTTTTAGGAGTCTTGGGAGCAGCAGGACTATCAGTGAAGTCAGCAGGAATAATAACAGGTTAAGAACGGTGTGCACCAGAGGTGTGCTCCTTCAGCAAAGCTGTGCTCCATCAGCAGACCTGTGCTCCATCAGCAAAGCTGTGCTCCATCAGTAGACCTCCTGCTCCATCAGTAGACCTCTGCTCCATCTGTAGACCTCTGCTCCATCTGTAGACCTCTGCTCCATCCGCAGACCTGTGCTCCATCAGTAGACCTCTGCTCCATCAGCAGACCTGTGCTCCATCAGTAGACCCCTGCTCCATCAGCAGACCTGAGCTCTGTTATGATTTGGTAGCTGAGGAGAGCAGGCAAAAAAGGAAATACACCAGAGCAGTTGGAAACTATGAGATTGCAGTACCCTGACTAACCACCACAACTAGAGGCAGCCGTGGAGCGTTCCTACGTTGGTCCTAGACGCCTCGTCACAGCCTGAGAAACTAACTACACCTAAAGATAGAAAGAGGAAAGCTATCTGCCCGGAGCAGATCCCCAAAGAACATAGAAAGCCCCCAAACATGTAATGGCGGTTAGACAAGAAGAAATACTGACACAGACAGAAAATAGTATGAGCAAACGTTGGGGCCCAAACTTACTAAATAGAAAAGGATAGGAAGGGCACTTACTGCAATCCCAAAAAACCCTGAAAAGCACCAACTCTACTAATTTCAAAAACACCTGAGATCACACGACCTCTACTACCTAAATTAGTTCTCTGGTGTAACCAAAAACAAAACAGCAGCCACTGAAAAAACTGGAAAAAGCAAATGTACAAACATCAGTGGCTGAACTGAACTGAGAGGCAAAAGCCCCCAGAGGGGACCCAGAAGGCCCCCACAGAAGTGCAGGACAAAATGCAAAAATCAAGCACAAAAACAAAAAGAAGAAAATGTCTTATCTGTTAGCAGGAGATTCAGACACGACACAGCAGGCTACCAAGGAAACAGGAATCAAGGATTGAGACCAGAACAATTGATCACCGGCAACCCTGATGGGAAGGCGACTCCCTTATATAAGACCAGTCAGTAACACCTGATTCCCAATCCTCACAATCTTCACTGGACAGTCCAGTACCGTTTGTAACCACCAGAGGGAGCTTCTGCTCAGAACTCATTTCCAGCCTATTCACAACAGTACCCCCCCTTGAGGAGGGGTCACCGAACCCTCATTTGAGCAAACAGGTCGGTCAGTATGAGTTCTATGATACGCACGGATGAGTCTCCTAGCATGGATGTCCGAAGCAAACACCCAAGAATTGTCTTCCTGACCATAACCGCTCCATTTAACCAAATACTGGAGTTTCCGTCTAGAAAAACAAGAATTCAATATTTTCTCAACCACATACTCCAGATTGCCTTCAACCAAAACAGGGTCAGGAGGCACAGTAGTAGGAACCACTGGCTCAACAAACCTCTTCAACAAGGACTTGTGGAACACGTTATGGATCTTAAATGTCCCTGGAAGAAGCAAACGAAAATAAACAGGATTAAGAATCTCCATGATCTTATAAGGTCCAATGAACCTAGGCTTAAATTTAGGAGATGCCACTCTCATAGGAATATTTCTTGAGGACAACCAGACCAAGTCCCCTACTTTAAACCGAGGACCATCAGTTCTATGCCGGTTAGCAAACCGCTGGGCCCTCTCCTGAGAGAGGGACAACCTCTCCACTACCTGGTCCCAAATCTGTTGCATACGCTCCACAACAGAGTCAACACCTGGACAGACAGAAGCCTCCGTCTGTCATGTATAGTGTACAGTTCCTATAGCGTCTTGTGCTTGGGTGCGAGGAAAACACAGGAGACATAGGTTGAAATGAAATGATGTAACGGGTCTGGGAGGCGGAACCTCTGAGCTTTATTATACAAGGAGGCTTTCCTTGTAAAGGAGCGGGTGGCGCCCGGGGAGACGGACAGGAAGTCACTGCAAGTGACGGGGGCAGTCTCTGGACAGACAGGTGGGAGGTCACGGCAAGTGACCGGGGCAGTCTCTGGATAGACAGGCGGGTAGTCACGGCAAGTGACCGGGGCAGTCTCTGGGTAGACAGGCAGGTAGTCACGGCAAGTGACCGGGGCAGTCTCTGGGTAGACAGGCAGGTAGTCACGGCAAGTGACCGGGGCAGTCTCTGGATAAACAGGCGGGTAGTCACGGCAAGTGACCGGGGCAGTCTCTGGGTAGACAGGCAGGTAGTCACGGCAAGTGACCGGGGCAGTCTCTGGATAAACAGGCAGGCAAGGGGCCGGGGCAGTCTCTGAATGGACAGGTATATACGACCTGAGATGGTGGAGCCTCCCGGTAGGCTAGCAGGCAGATGACAGATGAGCGCCCCCAAGTGAGCAGGCGAGAGTCTCTGGAATAGCCGATGGACACCGCAGGTGATGGCCGAACCTCCAGGTAGGCTTGCAGGCAGATGAGCGCCCCCAAGTGAGCAGGCGAGAGTCTCTGGAATAGCCGATGGACACCGCAGGTGATGGCCGAACCTCCAGGTAGGCTTGCAGGCAGATGGCAGACGAGCGCCCCCAAGTGAGCAGGCGAGAGTCTCTGGAATTGCCGATGGTCACCGCATGTGACGGCCGAACCTCCAGGCAGGCTTGCGGGCAGGTAGCAGACAGCAAACTGGCAGGAAACAGGCAGGTAACTGGTAACGGACCCTGAGGGCTAAAGCAGAGTAGTGAACAGTGCAATAACAACATTGTTCGGGCACCTCCATTAAGGAGGAAGTACTTTATATAGGGTGGAGTCCTCCGGCATTGGCCGGGGACCTTTTTGAAAGATGCGCGCGGTACCTTTAAGAGCGGGGGAGCGCGCGGGCGCGCGCCCTAAGTCCAGAAGCAGGGAAGGAGCGCGCGGCCCCAGCAGGGCGGAAGGAGGACGCTGAGCGCGGGTAAGGGGGGCGACGTCCCTGCCTGGCAGAGGACGCTGTCACAGGGGAACAGCGTCCCTGCCTGGCAGAGGGCAGGGACGCCGGCGCTACAGTACCCCCCCCCACCTTTAGGCCCCCCCTTTTTTAGGCCAGAAAGAAATTTAGCTAAGATGAGAGGGGCATGGATGTTCTCCCGAGGCTCCCACGTTCTCTCCTCAGGACCAAACCCCTTCCAATCCACCAGAAAATAGGTCTTTCTTCCTACCCTTTTGGTGGCCAGAATGTTCTCTACCTCAAATTCGTCTTCAGCAGACACTGGAGCAGGAGGTGTACCTGTAGACTTGACAAAAGAGTTAAGTACCACCGGTTTGAGGAGAGATACATGGAAGGCGTTAGGAATCCGCAAATTGGCCGGGAGTTTCAATTTATAGGACACCGGGTTGATCTGACTGATGATCTCAAAAGGACCGATGAACCGAGGGCCTAACTTGTAGGAAGGAATCTTGAGCCGGACATACTTGGACGAAAGCCAGACCTTATCCCCAGGACGGAATTGAGGAGGATCCAGACGTTTTTTGTCAGCATGTTTCTTCATGCGCTCGGATGACAGAATGAGTGCGGACCGGGTACTCTCCCATATGGAGGAAAATTTGTTAACCAGAGATTCCGCAGCTGGATTGTCCACAGAGATGGAGACAGGAACAGGGATCCGAGGGTGTTGACCGAAGACTACAAAAAACGGAGATTTGGAGGAAGATTCGCTCTCGTGATTGTTGTAAGAGAATTCGGCCCAAGGCAGGAGATCCACCCAGTCAGAATGGTGGGCATTAACGAAGTGCCGGAGATAACTGGTCAGATTCTGATTGATTCGCTCGACTTGTCCATTGGACTGCGAGTGGTAAGCGGAGGAGAAATCCAAGGTGACGTCTAGCAACTTACAAGTGGCTCTCCAGAAACGTGAGGTGAACTGTACCCCACGATCCGACACAATGTGACGAGGCGGACCATGAAGACGGAAGATGTGGCGGATAAAGTCTTTAGCCAACTCGGGTGCAGACGGAAGCCCTGGCAGGGGAATGAAGTGAGCCATCTTGGAAAATCGGTCAACGACCACCCAAATGACCGTACAACCGGCAGAGACGGGCAGATCTGTTATGAAGTCCATGGCTATATGCTGCCAGGGGGCAGCGGGTACAGGAAGCGGAAGAAGACGGCCGGCAGGCAGGTGTCTTGGAACTTTGTTGCGGGCACAGGAGACACAGGCAGAAACAAAGTCGATTACGTCCTTGTGCAGGGTAGGCCACCAGTAATGCCGAGTAATGAGCTGGAGGGTCTTTTTCTGACCAGCGTGGCCAGCTAGTCTAGACGAATGACCCCAGTGTAGGATTCTCTCCCGATCGGTTACCGATACGAACGTCTTACCAGGAGGGAGACGATTTAGACTCATGGGAGCCACCTGCATCACTCTGGCGGGATAGATGATATGTTTAGGTTCCTCCTCGAGATCCGACACCAGGAAGGACCGGGACAAGGCGTCCGCCTTGATGTTCTTGTCGGCCGGGCGAAAATGTAAGAGAAAATCAAAGCGGGCAAAAAACAAGGACCACCGGGCTTGGCGAGGGTTAAGTCTCTGGGCATGCTGGAGGTAAGCCAGATTTTTGTGGTCAGTGTAAATGATTACCGGATGGAGAGCCCCCTCGAGTAGGTAACGCCACTCCTCCAATGCCAGCTTGATGGCCAATAACTCTCGGTCTCCTATGGAGTAATTGCGCTCAGAAGAGGAGAAGAGTTTGGAGAAGAAGCCGCAAGATATCATCCTCCCGGATGAAGATTTTTGAGTAAGTACCGCTCCGGCTCCAGAAGAGGAAGCGTCCACCTCCAGGAAGAACTGCTTGTTGCCGTCCGGGCGATGCAGCACAGGAGCGGAAGAGAAGGCCTGTTTTAAAAAAAGAAAGGCCTCCTCTGCTTCGGGCGTCCAGTGTTTGGGATTAGCATCCTTGCGGGGAGCGCGGAGATTGGAGCAGTCCGGGAAGAGAAGTGCGGTATGAAAAGGCGGTAATAATTGGCGAATCCCAGGAACCGCTGAATGGCCTTCAACCCCTCCGGTCGGGGCCATTTCTTGATGGCAGACAGTTTCTCCGGATCCATTCGTAGGCCTGTCTGAGAAATGATGTAGCCCAAAAACGGAAGCGAGGTCTGCTCAAAGAGGCACTTCTCATATTTGGCGAAGAGGTGATTCTGCCTGAGCCTGAGCAGAATCTGACGAACATCCCTCCGGTGAGACTGGAGATCCGGAGAGAAGACCAAGATGTCGTCTAGGTACACCACAACGCAGGAGTAGAGAAGGTCCCGGAAGATGTCATTGACCAACTCCTGAAAGACTGCTAGAGCATTACAGAGACCAAAGGGCATCACCAAATACTCGTAGTGGCCGTCCCGGGTGTTGAATGCCGTCTTCCATTCATCTCCCCGACGGATACGGACTAGGTTATATGCCCCACGAAGATCCAGTTTGGTGAAGATTCTAGCCCCCCTCAGACGATCAAACAATTCTGGAATGAGCAGAAGAGGGTACTTATTCTTCACCGTGATCAAATTTAGGCCTCTGTAGTCAATACAGGGACGGAGAGAGCCGTCTTTCTTTTTTACGAAGAAGAAACCTGCTCCCGCTGGGGAGGTGGATTTCCGGATGAATCCCTTGGCCAAATTCTCCTCGATATATTCGGACATCGACCTGGTCTCAGCAGCGGACAATGGGTAAATACGCCCACGGGGAGGCGTAGTACCGGGTAGCAGGTCGATCGGGCAATCATACGGTCTATGAGGGGGTAATGTCTCTGCTTCCTTTTTATTAAAGACATCAGCGAATGACCAATATGGAATCGGGAGCCCAGGTAGATTAGTTGGTGTAGGAGAAGGACGGACGGGATGAACAGGAACCAAACACGTTTTATGACAGTCCTGTCCCCAGCGAAGGATCTCTCCAGTCTGCCAGTCGAGCACGGGTGCATGCTTTTGGAGCCAAGGCAGACCTAGTAAGAAAGCGTGAGAGAGTCCAGGCAGAACATGAAACGAGATGCTCTCAGAATGCAACATTCCCACCTGCAGGGTTATGGCTTCAGTGATAAGTTGGATGGGACGTGGTAGGAGACCCCCATCCACAGCAGCAACAGATACTGGTTCAACCAGAGGTTTGGTAGGAATGCGATATTTTTCTACTAGAGCCTGTGAAACAAGATTCCCGGCTGCTCCAGAATCAAGTTGGGCTAGTTCGAAATAACGGTTCTCACCGAGGAGAATTGAGACTGACAGCAGCAGAGATGAAGAGGATTTATTTTTGTCTAGGTGGACCTCTCCGAGCGAACCTAGACACAGGCGTTTCCCGACCTCTCTGGGCAGGTACGGATCCGGTGCTCCTTACTGCCACAGTAGAAGCAACTCCCCTCGGCATGGCGTAAGTCCTGACGGGCTTTGACCATCTTGGTCTGGTCGACTTGCATAGGCTCAGAAGAGTGTACCTTAGGAGAAACGGAAGGAGTTACAGGTCTCTGAAAAGAAGGAGCTAGACGAGGAAACCCTCTCTCACGGGTGACCTCTTTAGCGCGCTCCTGGAACCGTAGATCAATTCGATTGGCAAGAGTTATTAGGTCATCGAGAGAGGTTGGAATGTCCCGACCGGCAAGTTCATCTTTAATACGGCCGGACAGACCCTCCCAGAAGACAGATATCAGAGCGTCATTATCCCAAGCCAGCTCCGAGGCAAGGATACGGAACCGTATGGCATATTGACCCACGGTGAGACTTCCCTGACGGAGACGCAGCAGAGATGATGCAGAGGAGGTCTTCCGTCCGGGTTCGTCGAATACCTTCCGGAAGGCTGAGAGAAAAGCAGACAGGTCAGACACCAGAGGATCTTCTCTCTCCCAAAGAGGATTTAGCCAGGCCAGGGCCTCTCCGGTGAGATGGGACATGATGAAGGCAATTTTGGCCCGGTCGGAGTTAAACTGGTGTGCCAGGAGTTCAAAATGCAGGGTGCACTGGTTAATGAAACCCCGAGCCAGAGCAGGGTCGCCTCCAAACCGAGGAGGAGCAGAAAGTCGAGGTCTAGGAACGGAAACCACAGAATTGGTAAGCAGCGGAACTGCCGGATTGCGAGTCATGGCGCCCGCGGTGGTTGCTGGTGAAGTAGTCAGGGTGTCCAGGCGGGAATTAACATTCCGCAGGTGACCCAGGATGGACTCCTGTTGAGACCTCTGACGAGACAGTTCATGACACAGGTCAGAGAGCGAGGGAGTTTGGGTGCCACCGGGTTCCATGGCCCGAGCAAACTGTAACGGGTCTGGGAGGCGGAACCTCTGAGCTTTATTATACAAGGAGGCTTTCCTTGTAAAGGAGCGGGTGGCGCCCGGGGAGACGGACAGGAAGTCACTGCAAGTGACGGGGGCAGTCTCTGGAAGACAGGTGGGAGGTCACGGCAAGTGACCGGGGCAGTCTCTGAATAGACAGGCGGGTAGTCACGGCAAGTGACCGGGGCAGTCTCTGGGTAGACAGGCAGGTAGTCATGGCAAGTGACCGGGGCAGTCTCTGGGTAGACAGGCAGGTAGTCACGGCAAGTGACCGGGGCAGTCTCTGGATAAACAGGCGGGTAGTCACGGCAAGTGACCGGGGCAGTCTCTGGGTAGACAGGCAGGTAGTCACGGCAAGTGACCGGGGCAGTCTCTGGATAAACAGGCAGGCAAGGGGCCGGGGCAGTCTCTGAATGGACAGGTATATACGACCTGAGATGGTGGAGCCTCCCGGTAGGCTAGCAGGCAGATGACAGATGAGCGCCCCCAAGTGAGCAGGCGAGAGTCTCTGGAATAGCCGATGGACACCGCAGGTGATGGCCGAACCTCCAGGTAGGCTTGCAGGCAGATGGCAGATGAGCGCCCCCAAGTGAGCAGGCGAGAGTCTCTGGAATAGCCGATGGACACCGCAGGTGATGGCCGAACCTCCAGGTAGGCTTGCAGGCAGATGGCAGACGAGCGCCCCCAAGTGAGCAGGCGAGAGTCTCTGGAATTGCCGATGGTCACCGCATGTGACGGCCGAACCTCCAGGCAGGCTTGCGGGCAGGTAGCAGACAGCAAACTGGCAGGAAACAGGCAGGTAACTGGTAACGGACCCTGAGGGCTAAAGCAGAGTAGTGAACAGTGCAATAACAACATTGCTCGGGCACCTCCATTAAGGAGGAAGTACTTTATATAGGGTGGAGTCCCCCGGCATTGGCCGGGGACCTTTTTGAAAGATGCGCGTGGCCCCTTTAAGAGCGGGGGAGCGCGCGGGCGCGCGCCCTAAGTCCAGAAGCAGGGAAGGAGCGCGTGGCCCCAGCAGGGCGGAAGGAGGACACTGAGCGCGGGTAAGGGGGGCGACGTCCCTGCCTGGCAGAGGACGCTGTCACAGGGGAACAGCGTCCCTGCTTGGCAGAGGGCAGGGACGCCGGCGCTACAAATGACTTGTATTACTTCATACAAGCATGCTGAAAAGTTCACACAGTTTGCAGGAACAGCGACAGGAGACACAGCAGGCCAGAGTAACTTCAAGCACTACAATAACTCTCCAAAGCAGGTTCAGGATCTCTTCTCTGTACCGTAATTCCTCTGCAAACATGGATTCACCAAACAGCAGGTTTCCAGAGTCCAAAAGTGTTCCAAGGTTCCTCAGTAGGGAATAGCTGGAGTACAAGTCCAAGGCTTCCAGGAGTCAGGTCACAGACTGACTGAGGCTTGATTCAGAAGCACTGATTGTTCAGCTGAGGCTGCTTAAGAAGCAAGAGGGAAGAATCAGGGCGGGAACATGAAAACTGGAAACTCCATATTAACTGAGGGCAAGAGCTGCAGAAAGACAGAAAGCAAAATGGCCGACGGAAAACTGAGTTTCAAGGAACATGTCAACAGAGACAAAGAACCTTACATTACTCCCCCCTTAGGGACAACCTCCGGATGACCTCAGACCAGGCTTGTCAGGGTACCTCTGATGAAACTGGCGGAGCAGGCGAGGAGCATTTACATTATTGACTGGTTCCCATGAGTTGTCCTCCACTGGGTAGCCCTGCCATTTAATCAAATATTGCAACTGATTTCTGTACAACCTGGAATCTAGAATCCTTTCCACCATAAATTCTTCCTGACCATCGACCAGCACTGGGTCAGGGCAAGGAGAAGAACGTCCAGGAAACGTATTGGGTGTTGCAGCCTTTAGTAGGGATACATGAAAGACAGGGTGGATTCTCATAGTTCTGGGCAGTTGAAGACGACAAGCAACAGCACTTATAATCTTATTGATCTTATAAGGTCCAATGTACTTATGTCCCAATTTAGACGATGGAATCTTTAATTTAAGATTTCTGGTTGACAGCCAGACCAAATCTCCTACCTTGAAAGCTGGTGCAGGTTTACGAAATTTATCTGCTGCTTTCTTGTACCTTTCCTGAGCCAATTCTAGATTTTCCTTTAGAAGATCCATATTCTTTTGTAAAGAAGTGATTCTTTCAGCCACTGCCGGCAAGGGCGTATCTATGGGAAATCGAGGAAGAATGTTAGGATGATAACCTAGATTGGAGTAAAAAGGAGACTGCTTAGTGGAGGCGCTCTGAGAGTTGTTATAAGAGAACTCAGCCAGTGGAAGTAGATCCACCCACTCATCCTGTAGGTGGCAGATAAAACAGCGGAGATACTGCTCCAGGGTTTGATTGGTTCGTTCGGTCTGTCCATTAGTCTGGGGATGAAAAGCAGAAGAAAGGTTTACTTTAATGTCCAATGCTGCACAGAAATTTTGCCAAAACCTTGAAGTGAATTGCACCCCTCGATCCGAAATGACCTCATCCGGTACTCCATGTAAGCGAAACACATTCTTAATCATCAAGTCTGATGTCTGTTTTGCAGTGGGTAAGCCGACACAAGGGATAAAATGAGCTGCCTTTGTTAGACGATCAACCACCACTAGAATGGTGTTCTTCCCTTGAGAGGTTGGTAACTCCACAATGAAGTCCATAGAAATGGATCCCCACGGGCGGGACGGGGTGGGAAGAGGTTGCAACAGACCAGTTGGTGAGGAGCGAGGTGTTTTGCATCTTGCACAGACTTCACATGAAGTGACATAGTTTAAGACATCTTTCCTGTAAGTGGGCCACCAAAAGAAACGAGAAAGAAATTCTTGTGTCTTTAGAATTCCCCTATGCCCGGCTATCTTGGAATCGTGGATGAGTTGCAATACTCTCAATCTGACTGTTTCAGGTATATACAGACGTTGTCCCTGAATCCACACACCATTCTTAAAGACAAGACTTACGTCCCTTGGGGGTTGAGCCAACAAAGAATCCGCATGGTATGCTTCCTTGATGTCCTTAAGTAGGTCTTGATTATGAATCACTCCCAGGAATCTAGAGTCAGGAAGAATAGTCTTAGGAGGAGTAAGTGGACGTGTCTCTGCTGAATGAATCCTAGAGAGTGCATCAGCCTTTCCATTGCGCGATCCTGGTCTATAAGAAATTACAAAATTAAATTGGTTTAGGAAAAGATTCCAGCAAGCCTGGCGAGGAGTCAGGCACTTAGCCGACCTGATAAATTCAAGGTTACGATGGTCTGTCAGGACGACTATTTGCTGTGCAGCTCCCTGAAGAAGGTGTCTCCATTCCTTGAAGGCGGCAATAATGGCCAACAATTCTCTATTGCCCACATCGTAGTTCCTCTCAGCCGAAGACAACTGCTGGGAAAAGAAGGCACAGGGATGCAAGACATTCTTCTCACCTGTTCTCTGAGAGAGTATAGCTCCAACGGCACAGTCTGAAGCATCCACCTCTATTATGAAGGCAAGCTCGGGGTTGGGATGTACTAAGATAGGTGCGGTGGTAAATTTATCCTTTAAACAGGAAAATGCTTCCTGAGCTTGCGGGGTCCAGGAGAACCTAGACTGTTTCCGGGTAAGTTGGGTGATAGGTGACACTACCTCAGAAAAATTCTTAATGAAACGTCTATAGAAGTTGGCAAACCCGATGAAACGCTGCACCTCCTTCACATTTCTAGGAATTGGCCAATCCTTGATGGCTTGGGTCTTGCTTCCATCCATACTAATCCCTTGCGTAGATAGTACATACCCCAGAAATTGAATTTCGGTCCTATGGAATTCACATTTTTCAAGCTTGATGTAGAGATGGTTTTGTCTTAGGCATTCTAAGACCATTCTCACATGTCCATGATGTTCCTCTGTGGAGTTAGAAAAAATTAGAATATCATCCAGATAAATCACCACAAATGTATCTAGGAGATCCCTGAAGATATCATTCACGAAGTGTTGGAAAGTGGCTGGGGCGGTACTCAGACCAAAAGGCATAACTAGATATTCAAAGTGTCCATAGCGTGACCTGAAAGCAGTCTTCCATTCATCCCCAGGTCTAATACGGACCAAGTTATAGGCCCCACGGAGATCCAGTTTAGAGAAAATTTTGGCATGCCGCACTCTCTCCAACAACTCAGGGATTAAAGGCAATGGATAACGGTTTCTAATAGTAACCTTATTGAGTTCCCTATAGTCTATGCAGGGTCTCAGAGATCCATCTTTCTTCTTCACAAATAAGATGGGTGCACCTGCGGGAGATGAAGAGGGGCGTATGAAGCCCTTGGCTAAATTTTCGTCTATATAAAAAAGCAAAAAGAAGGTTGGCACACTACTATAGGGATGGCGGTGCTAGTGGACGGAATCAAAGATCCCAATAAATAATGTCTCGAAAAGAACACTGCACTCGCTAAAAAATATTGCATCAAGTGAAGTTTTATTTGTCAAGTGTACAATAAGCGACTAGTAATTGACGTTTCGGCCTCTACCGGGCCTTTATCACAAAGTCGCCATAGTGTGATTGCATTGCAGGATGTGTCATATTAGGTTCACAGAAAATGGAGTCAAGAGGAATTCTCCAGAGGGCAGTGCTGGTTATGAGTAATGACACATGGGTTTATGCGACAAAGTTCATATAATGAGGTGGAGTACAATGCCTGTCTTAGCCTGACACCAATGGATATGCAAGTTGCGCTGAATATTATAGACATATGTCAGGAACAATATGATATAATGGAAGTCAATCCAACACGTTGGTGGTATAGTGGATGGTGCTGGCACATCCGTGCCTTAGCAGTAAAGTGCTGGGTTGAGGTCTCAGTGGCGCCGTCTGGAGCGCTGGTAAGCGATGCGTCGGTGGGGTGGTAAGCGCCAGTGTACAGCGTTGGTGCTATGGTGAATGCTGGCACAGCTGTGTCTTAGCAGGAGGAGCACTTTACTGCTAAGGCACGGATGTGCCAGCACCATCCACTATACCACCAACGTGTTGGATTGACTTCCATTATATCATATTGTTCCTGACATATGTCTGTAATATTCAGCGCAACTTGCATATCCATTGGTGTCAGGCTAAGACAGGCATTGTACTCCACCTCATTATATGAACTTTGTCGCATAAACCCATGTGTCATTACTCATAACCAGCACTGCCCTCTGGAGAATTCCTCTTGACTCCATTTTCTGTGAACCTAATATGACACATCCTGCAATGCAATCACACTATGGCGACTTTGTGATAAAGGCCCGGTAGAGGCCGAAACGTCAATTACTTGTCGCTTATTGTACACTTGACAAATAAAACTTCACTTGATGCAATATTTTTTAGCGAGTGCAGTGTTCTTTTCGAGACATTTTTTCGTCTATATAATCCTTCAAAGCTTTTAGCTCGGGCCCCGCTAGGGGGTAGATCTTACCAAAAGGTATCTCGGCTCCGGGCAATAATTCAATTGGACAATCATATGGACGGTGAGGAGGAAGCTGATCAGTGTTCTTCTTGTCACATAAATCCACATAGTCCTGGTATACAGCTGGTAGTTCAGGGACTGACATGGTTCCTTTAGGAACAGAGCATGCTGAAACTCCTTGACTCATCTGTTTCTCCGGAAAGTGTAATTCCTTGGTCTCCCAGTTAATCGTAGGATTCTGCGCCTGCAGCCATGGTAGCCCTAGAATGATGAGAAAGTGGGGAGAAGAGATAAGCAAAAAAGACATTTTTCTTGATGATCTTTACCCATAAGGACCCTCAAAGGCTCTGTTTCTTGATCCACTGGTCCAGAAGTCAGTAGAGAGCCATCCACAGTCTCCATCTGTACTGGAGTAGCCTTCTTCACTGAACGTATCCCCTGTTTCAGAGCAAAGGAGATATCCATAAAATTTCCACTTGCTCCTGAGTCGATCATAGCAGAGCTAGACACCCAGACTGAGTCAACCCAGAGTTTGATGGAAAGGAAGCAATGAGAATTGTTTCTTTTACAACTCAGCTGGGACACCGCTGAGGAAACTTGAAAAATTGCAGCGTTTATACCGTCATCGTCCCAGAACTAACAGAGTTTAAGTCCGAGAAATCAAGATCTCTTGCAGCAGATCTCTCTGGAGCCTGAGGCTCGGACATGACAGAGCTCCTCTCGCAACACTCACAGTGAATGACTGCTGCAGTAGTCTTACGAGAACGGCTGGGGCAGTTTATAATGAAGTGCCCTGACTTACCACAGTAGAAACATAGATTTTCCTTTATACGATGTTCTTTGCGTGCATCACTAACCCGTCTTTGTAAAGAGTCCACCTGCATGGGTTCAGGTTCTAGTTCCCTTGTGATCCTACTCAAAGGTTCCTTAGCTGAGGAGGGAGGTAGTAAAAGGTTAGTGCGATTATTTTCGAACCATCTCTCTTGTCTGCGTTCAGTCAGACGAGCATCAATACGGATACAATAGTTAATAAAGTCACCTAACGCAGTGGGAGGGTCGGCACGAGCAAGTTCATCCTTAATCAGTGGAGACAACCCTTTCCGAAAAATAGATTTTTTAGCGGAAGTGTCCCAAGTGGTATCAAGAGCCCATCTCCTGAAATCCAGGGCATATTCGGCTACTGAACGCTTACCTTGGCGCAAAGTTAACATGGCTGCTTCAGCTGTTGCACCTCGATTGGGGTCATCAAACACCTGCCCCATGGCTGAAATAAAAGCATCAAGGTGATTCAAACAATCATCCTCAGTCTCAATCAGAGGGTTTGCCCACATCAAAGCCTTATTGGTAAGCAACATGATTATAGTAAGCACTTTGGATCGTTCAGTGGGAAATTGTGAAGCATGTGCAGAGAAAAATAAATTGCATTGATTAATAAATCCCCTGAATTTCTCACGTTCACCGCCAAAACGAAAAGGAGGTAATTTGGGGATCCCAGAACTTGGGGTTATGGCAGGAGCCTGGGCTCGTTCCTCTAGAGCCTCAATCCTGGCTCGCAATTCCTGGGTAGTCTGTCCAAACACTTGCAAATTATGATTAGTGAGGTCCTGTAGGCTTGCAAAACGGGTTTTTAAAGTCTGTACATCTGAAAGGATTGTATCAGTCACTCCGCAAAGTTCCTTTATGCGGGCCTCCATCTTCCAGATCTTTTAAGGCAGAGGTGCTGGAAGGAGAAGAGGAAAGGAAAAAAAAAAAAAAAAACAATAGTGTTTACCTGTGGTAACACTCCAGAGTAAAATTTTAAGGGAATGCGCTCACCTGGAATGGTTGTGAGAAGTCACAACCACTGTCATCACATAAGGTATTAAACGGACATCTGATATCCACAGTCACAGCAGACACGGCTTTCCCAGACCCAGCAGACACTAAACATTGGCTCCTGAATCTTGTCATGTATAGTGTACAGTTCCTATAGCGTCTTGTGCTTGGGTGCGAGGAAAACACAGGAGACATAGGTTGAAATGAAATGACTTGTATTACTTCATACAAGCATGCTGAAAAGTTCACACAGTTTGCAGGAACAGCGACAGGAGACACAGCAGGCCAGAGTAACTTCAAGCACTACAATAACTCTCCAAAGCAGGTTCAGGATCTCTTCTCTGTACCGTAATTCCTCTGCAAACATGGATTCACCAAACAGCAGGTTTCCAGAGTCCAAAAGTGTTCCAAGGTTCCTCAGTAGGGAATAGCTGGAGTACAAGTCCAAGGCTTCCAGGAGTCAGGTCACAGACTGACTGAGGCTTGATTCAGGAGCACTGATTGTTCAGCTGAGGCTGCTTAAGAAGCAAGAGGGAAGAATCAGGGCGGGAACATGAAAACTGGAAACTCCATATTAACTGAGGGCAAGAGCTGCAGAAAGACAGAAAGCAAAATGGCCGACGGAAAACTGAGTTTCAAGGAACATGTCAACAGAGACAAAGAACCTTACACCGTCTGTCCTGAAGAAAATCGAGGGTGAAACCCAGAATTACAGAAAAATGGAGACATCAAAGTGGCAGAGCTAGCCCTATTATTAAGAGCAAACTCAGCCAAAGGCAAAAAAGAGACCCAGTCATCCTGATCAGCAGACACAAAGCATCTTAGATAAGTCTCCAATGTCTGGTTTGTTCTCTCAGTTTGACCATTGGTCTGAGGATGAAACGCCGAGGAGAAAGACAATTGAACACCAATTTTAGAACAAAAGGTCCTCCAAAATCTGGAAACAAACTGGACTCCTCTGTCAGACACAATGTTCTCAGGAATGCCGTGTAAACGAACCACGTGCTGAAGGAACAAAGGCACCAATTCAGAGGAGGAAGGCAACTTAGGTAATGGCACAAGATGTATCATCTTGGAAAACCTATCGCAAATCACCCAGATGACAGTCATTCTCTGAGAAACAGGGAGGTTGGAAATGAAATCCATAGAGATATGGGTCCATGGTCTCTTGGGCACAGGTAATGGCATCAACAAACCACTAGAACGAGAGCAAGGCTTGGAGCGAGAGCAAGTCCCGCAGGACTGCACAAACTCCCTGACATCACGAGACAAGGTAGGCCACCAAAAGGACCGACTAACCAAGTCTCTGGTACCAAAAATTCCGGGATGACCGGCCAACGCGGAACAATGAATCTCAGACATTACACTCTTTTTCCACTGGTCCGGGACAAACAATTTCCCAACAGGGCAGCGCTCAGGCTTATCCTCCTGACACCCCTCCAGAGCCAGTCTCAAATTGGGCGAGATGGCGGAAAGAACTACACCCTCTTTCAAAATAACAGAAGGATCAGATAGCTCAGGAGAGTCCGCAAGGAAACTCCTCGAGAGGGCATCCGCCTTAACATTTTTAGTGCCAGGAAGAAATTAAACCACAAAATTAAAACGTGTGAAAAACAAGGCCCACCTGGCCTGTCTAGGATTAAGTCGCTTGGCAGACTCCAGATAAACCAGATTCTTATGGTCCGTAAGGACCACCACCTGATGTTTGGCTCCCTCCAGCCAATGTCTCCACTCTTCAAAAGCCCACTTCATGGCTAATAACTCCCGATTACCCACATCATAATTACGTTCAGTGGGAGAAAATTTTCGAGAGAAAAAGGCACAAGGGTTACTTTTAGAGGTCTCTGGATCTCCTTGGGACAAAACGGCACCTGCCCCAATTTCAGAGGCATCAACCTCCACCTGAAATGGTAGAGAAACATCAGGCTGCCGTAGAACAGGAGCAGAAGTGAATCTCTGCTTAAGTTCCTGAAATGCAGAGACTGCCTCAGGAGGCCAATTCACCACATCAGAACCCTTCTTGGTCAAATCAGTTAATGGTTTAACAATAACAAAGAAATTACCAATAAATTTACGATAAAAATTGGCAAAACCCAAGAATCTTTGAAGAGCCTTTAATGAAGTAGGTTGGACCCAATCACAGATAGCCTGAACTTTGACCGGGTCCATTTCAATAACAGATGGGGACAAAATGAATCCCAGAAATGAGATCCTCTGAACGCCAAAAAGACACTTTGATCCCTTCACATACAGAGCATTCTCTCTCAAAATCTGGAACACAGTCCGAACATGTTTTACATGAGAGTCCCAGTCATTGGAAAAAATCAAGATATCATCCAAATAAACAATCAGAAATTTATCCACAAAATCCCTGAAAATGTCATTCATGAAGAACTGGAAGACAGAAGGAGCATTAGTGAGCCCAAAGGGCATCACAAGGTACTCAAAATGCCCTTCAGGGGTATTAAATGCCGTCTTCCATTCATCCCCGTGCTTAATGCGAATAAGGTTATATGCCCCCCTGAGGTCAAGCTTGGTAAACCAAGTAGCGTTTTTCACCCTGGAAAACAGATCAGAGATCAAGGGTAACGGATATTGATATTTTACAGTAATATTGTTCAAGAGACGATAATCAATACACGGCCTTAATGAACCATCCTTTTTGGCCACAAAGAAAAAACCGGCACCTAAGGGTGAAGAGGATGGTCTGATATGACCCTTCTCCAATGACTCCTTGATATAAGACCGCATAGCGTCATGTTCAGGTACAGACAAGTTAAAAAGGCGACCCTTAGGGAATTTACTACCAGGCACTAATTCAATAGCGCAGTCATAGCTCCTATGGGGAGGTAAGGATGCAGATTTACTTTCGCTAAACACATCAGAAAAATCAATCAAAAAATCAGGAACATCCTGAGCCTGGGGGGAGGCAGAAAAAACAGGAGTGTTGGTATTAACACATTGGCAGCCCCAACTGGTAACAGACACAGATTTACAATCCAAAACAGGATTATGAGACTGTAACCAAGGGAAACCCAGTACGGTAATGTCATGCAGATTATACAGAACCAAAAATTTGCAACTCTCCTGATGATCAGGTTCTACCCTCATTATCACCTGAGTAGAGAACTGAGGTTTATTCTCAGCCAAAGGGGTAGAATCGATCCCCAGTAGGGGAATAGACTTCCGTAGGGGTATCAAGGGAAACCCACAACGTTTAGCAAAATCAAAATCCATCAGGTTAATAGCTGCTCCAGAATCAACAAAAGCCTGAGCAGAAAATGAGGACAGAGAGCATATCAGGGTAACAGTTAATAAAAATTTAGTCTGAACACTACCCAAGACAACTGAGCGAGCAAAACGTCTTCCCCGCTTAGGGCAGACAGAAATAGCATGAGAGGCATCACCACAGTAGAAACATAACCCATTGCGCTTTCGAAATTCATGAAGTTGTGCCCCAGAAACCACTCTATCACACTGCATGGATTCAGAAGCAGGTTCACAAGGCAACATTATTCCAGGCATACTTTTCCGCTCACGCAAACGTCTGTCAATTTGAATCGCTAATGACATAGAATCATTGAGACCAGAGGGAACAGGGAATCCCACCATAACATCCTTTACATTATCTGACAGTCCCTTCCGAAAAAGAGCTGCCAAAGCGTCGTCATTCCATTTGGTCAGGACTGCCCACCTACGGAATCTCTGACAGTATAACTCAGCGTCCTCAAGCCCCTGACTTAATGCCAACAAAGTTTTTTCAGCTCGATCAGTGACATTAGGCTCATCGTACAATAACCCCAAAGCCTGAAAAAACGCATCAACATCACTCAAAACAGGATCCCCAGGTGTCAGGGAAAAAGCCCAATCCTGAGGGTCGCCGCGCAGGAAAGAGATGACAATTTGAACCTGCTGCGCTGCGTTCCCTGAGGACTTAGATTTTAAGGCAAAAAACAATTTACAGTTATTTTTGAAATTCAGAAACTTAGCTCGATCCCCCAAAAACAAATCTGGCATGGGAATCCTAGGTTCCACAACAGGTAACCCAGCAAGATAGGTAGCAATACTCCGAACTTCAGTGGCAAGCTGATCCACACGGTGTCACGCTGTATAGCAGATATATATATGTGATGACAATAATCTATATCAAAAGGGCAACATACTATATAACATGCGCATAGCTATATGATAACATAGATTTACCTGACAGAAAGTCCAGTGGGTCAAAACGGAATCCGTTATACGCTGTCTCCGGCTAGAGGGTGACCGGGGTCTAAGCTGACCCTAACTGGGGTCCTAACTAATCCCTCAACCTGGAGGTACTGTTAAAGGTACAGAGGTCCAGGCCACCAGCGTAAACCCTGTCTCCTATCAATCCCTGCCAACTGTATTCTAGTCCTAAGAAGGACCCTGAATACCACCAAAGGGAATGACCGGGTAACGGTTAATGAACAGAAAGACATACAAGAAAGATAAGAAATAAAGTAAATAAAGTCTTACATACAACACTCACACACAGTAGGAACACCTTAGGTCTCAGAGATAAACTATAAGCTGTAAGAGTAAAAACAACTAAGGAGCTCTTAGCTTAAGTATTCCCAGAACCGATCCAGTCTGCTAAACTATATGAATGCTTTCACCGGCATCCAACACCCAGACTGGCAGGAATATAAAGGAAACTAATTAGAACATAATCCAAAGCAGCCGGGCGAGGCTGGACCTAGTCTTAGCAAAGAGCTAGATAAAATTAACTCTCTCATTACCAAACACAAAGAAACAGCAGCTCAGCTGTGAGAAGTCAGAATGTGCAATCGCGACGATCTTCGTGGCGATGCACCCATGACAGTACCCCCCCTTCTACGAGGGGCCTCCGGACCCTCATGACCAGGTCTGTCCGGGTAAATGTGTGAAAGGTCCGAACCAATCGATCTGCGTTATCATCAGACGCAGGGACCCACGTCCTCTCCTCAGGACCATACCCCCTCCAATGAACTTCCACGTTATCATTGACTACCACTGAAGGAGGAGGTAGAGGTGACGGTATGACTGGTGCCACATACTTTTTAAGTAATGACTTGTGAAACACATTATGAATTTTAAACGTAGGAGGGAGGTCCAGACGAAATGCCACAGGATTAATTATGGAACTGATCCTGTATGGCCCGATGAATCTGGGACCCAACCTCCAGGAGGGAACTTTAAGTTTTATATTCCTGGTAGACAACCACACCAGATCGTTCACCTTCAGATCTAGACCAGAAACTCTCCTCCTATCAGCCATCCGTTTGTAAGGGTTCTCCGTAACCTTCAGTCTTAAGCGATCTGGAACTATCAGTCTCCCTGGAAGTCCCACAGGGGCGTCCCCCTGAGCCCCCAATACCTCCCCCTCAAGCTCAGAGCATACAGCTGACACTACAACTCCCTCCTGAGGAATAGGAACCGGATCATCCGTCTTCCCGACCTCTGGGAAAGTACGAGATAAGGCATCAGGAAGCAACTTTATTGAGCAGTCATATGTGCGATGAGGAGGTAACTCCTTACACCCCTCCTCTGAGAACTTCTCCCAAAAGTCCTCCAGAAAAGGAGGCAAAGTCCTAGGCACAACCGCACCGATGACCGTGCTCATACAGTTATTCTTGCAAAATTCACCCCACTGGCTTATCTTTCTGGATTGCCAATCAATCACTGGGTTATGTTTAGCCAACCAAGGAAGTCCCAACACAATAGGAGCAGGCAGACCCTCCAACACATAACAAGACAATTGCTCTTTATGTATTGCCCCTACTCGAAGATCTATGTTATGAACAGCTTGTACCAAGCTACCTTGACCAAGAGGTCTAGAATCAATAGAGAGTATAGGGACCGGTTTGGCCAATACACTCAGTTGCATACCATGCACCTGGGCAAACCGAGTGTCCACCAGATTAGCCCCGGACCCACTATCAAGAAAAACAGAAATCCTCTCAGTTCTAGTACCAATCACCACCTCCGCAGGCACGAGAAACTGAGAGGGATTTGGGACGAAATACACACTCCCAGGTTAACTCCTTGGTTCAAAGAGGTCCGGGATGGACACCCCCAACAAAATGTCCCTCTCTCCCGCAAAAGAAACACCTTCTAGTCTTGCGGCTCACCACTGATTCCCTCCTACAAAATGATGTCCCTCCCAATGCATGGGTTCCTCAGAACAGACCAGGGGAACCTCAGTATAAGGGACTTTAGTAGTAGGTGGAGTCATCACGGGGGGCGGAGTTACCTCGCGTCTTCCCCGAAGACGTCTATCAATGCGAATAGCGAGGGCCATAGCAGCCTCCAGTGATGGAGGAGAATCATACTGAGCCAACACATCTTTTAATTTGTCAGACAACCCTTGACAAAACTGGCTCCTAAGAGCTGGGTCATTCCACTGAGTATCTGTTGCCCATCTACGGAACTCAGAAGAATATTCCTCCGCTGGACGATTTCCTTGCCGTATTTTACGTAACCTTGTTTCAGCAAGGGAGACTCGATCCGGATCATCATATACCAGACCCAGGGCAGTAAAAAATCGATCCACTGACTGGAGATCTGGGGAGCCTGGAGGAATAGAGAACGCCCAAGATTGAGGGTCCCCTTGTAAGAGCGAGATAACAATTCCCACCCTCTGCTCTTCACTCCCAGATGACCGAGGCCGCAGCCGAAAGTACAATTTACATGCCTCCCGGAAAGTAAAAAATTTGTCCCGCCCACCAGTGAACCTGTCCGGGAGAGCAACCTTAGGTTCAGATCTGGTTTGCTCCGGGGGGGACAAAACCTTGGACTTAATGTCTGCCAACTCCATGGACAATCCCTGCAACTGCCGGGCCAGCTGGGCTACTGGATCCATGATAGCTGGGGAGAATCTTTAGTATTGGCCGGTGAAAATGTCACGCTGTATAGCAGATATATATATGTGATGACAATAATCTATATCAAAAGGGCAACATACTATATAACATGCGCATAGCTATATGATAACATAGATTTACCTGACAGAAAGTCCAGTGGGTCAAAACGGAATCCGTTATACGCTGTCTCCGGCTAGAGGGTGACCGGGGTCTAAGCTGACCCTAACTGGGGTCCTAACTAATCCCTCAACCTGGAGGTACTGTTAAAGGTACAGAGGTCCAGGCCACCAGCGTAAACCCTGTCTCCTATCAATCCCTGCCAACTGTATTCTAGTCCTAAGAAGGACCCTGAATACCACCAAAGGGAATGACCGGGTAACGGTTAATGAACAGAAAGACATACAAGAAAGATAAGAAATAAAGTAAATAAAGTCTTACATACAACACTCACACACAGTAGGAACACCTTAGGTCTCAGAGATAAACTATAAGCTGTAAGAGTAAAAACAACTAAGGAGCTCTTAGCTTAAGTATTCCCAGAACCGATCCAGTCTGCTAAACTATATGAATGCTTTCACCGGCATCCAACACCCAGACTGGCAGGAATATAAAGGAAACTAATTAGAACATAATCCAAAGCAGCCGGGCGAGGCTGGACCTAGTCTTAGCAAAGAGCTAGATAAAATTAACTCTCTCATTACCAAACACAAAGAAACAGCAGCTCAGCTGTGAGAAGTCAGAATGTGCAATCGCGACGATCTTCGTGGCGATGCACCCATGACACACGGCCAGACAACTGTGCAAACTCCATTGAGAGAGAAAAAAAAATCCTCCTCAGCACCCAGAGATAGAGGGAAAAAAAAAAAATGCAACAAACAGAAAAAAAAAAAAAATCTCTGACAACTCTGACAACTTTTTTCTTTCCACAATATTTTTCCCTTCTGTGAGTACCATATAATTTTCAGTTTAGGCCGGTGATACTGTTATGATTTGGTAGCTGTGGAGAGCAGGCAAAAAAGGAAATACACCAGAGCAGTTGGAAACTATGAGATTGCAGTACCCTGACTAACCACCACAACTAGAGGCAGCCGTGGAGCGTTCCTACGTTGGTCCTAGACGCCTCGTCACAGCCTGAGAAACTAACTACACCTAAAGATAGAAAGAGGAAAGCTATCTGCGCCGGAGCAGATCCCCAAAGAACATAGAAAGCCCCCAAACATGTAATGGCGGTTAGACAAGAAGAAATACTGACACAGACAGAAAATAGTATGAGCAAACGCTGGGGCCCAAACTTACTAAATAGAAAAGGATAGGAAGGGCACTTACTGCAATCCCAAAAAACCCTGAAAAGCACCAACTCTACTAATTTCAAAAACACCTGAGATCACACGACCTCTACCACCTAAATTAGTTCTCTGGTGTAACCAAAAACAAAACAGCAGCCACTGAAAAAACTGGAAAAAGCAAATGTACAAACATCAGTGGCTGAACTGAACTGAGAGGCAAAAGCCCCCAGAGGGGACCCAGAAGGCCCCCACAGAAGTGCAGGACAAAATGCAAAAATCAAGCACAAAAACAAAAAGAAGAAAATGTCTTATCTGTTAGCAGGAGATTCAGACACGACACAGCAGGCTACCAAGGAAACAGGAATCAAGGATTGAGACCAGAACAATTGATCACCGGCAACCCTGATGGGAAGGCGACTCCCTTATATAAGACCAGTCAGTAACACCTGATTCCCAATCCTCACAATCTTCACTGGACAGTCCAGTACCGTTTGTAACCACCAGAGGGAGCTTCTGCTCAGAACTCATTTCCAGCCTATTCACAACAGAGCTCTGTAAAAAAAAGGCTGCAGTACGGTTGCATGGTGCCACTAGGCGATGGAAAGAGTAGTCAGACAGGCCGGATCGGTAAACAGACTGGGAACGTGGTACCAGAGGGAGCAGAAAAACACGTGGTCAGAAGCCAGCCAGATAAGTAAGAGCCGGTCAGGAGCAGGTACGTCAGAGACACAAGACAGAAAGACAGGTCAGAGGAAGGACAAGCCGGGTCAAATACTAAGGGGTCAAATCACTAGCGGGGTAACGGGAGTGGGCAGAGGACAAATCAGGGTGTAACAGGACCAGCCGCGCAAGCCGGAGGCAGGAACTATAACTGACACTGCCTCTCTGCTGCAGCGGACAGAAATAGCGGACCGGATCCCAAAGATAGGCAAAGAAAGTTAACCCCTGCATGACCAGGCCAGGAAGAGGATAACAAGAAGCAAACCCCGACCTGGATCAGGACATGCTCCATCAGCAGAGCTGTGCTGCATCAGCAGACCTCTGCTCCATCAGCGGAGCTGTGCTCCATCAGCAGAGCTGTTTAAGCGCTTGATTTGTAGGTGGCGAGCTCTAGTTTTTACTGATACCATTTAGTTAGTTTTTTTATGGTATTAGGGTGGGAGAAATGGCAAATCTAGCCATTAATTTTATTTTTTTAAATCGCCATTTAATATGAGGGTTATGATTTGATATTTTCATAAATTGGATTTACAAATACTCAACTATACCAAATGTCTATTTTTTATGAGGGGTTTTTTCATTTGGAAAAATGGGCATTTATTCTTTTTTTTTTATATATTTTCATAATTTTTACTGTAGTCTTTAGTGCCACTTGGACACTTCAACCTAGAATCCACCACTCGACTGTGCTACATATAGTGATATTATGGTATTGCAGTACAAAGTGAAGATGGCCACGGTCTACGCTTCCGAAGATGACTAAGATGACAGCAATGGGAGCCCCCAAAAGTATTACAAACCCATCAACCACGTCGATTGCAACCAGACTGTTCAAATGCTGCGGTCAGTGAATAATGGCAGCATCCAAATGGTTGAACTGCAGCAATCAGAGCTCGCTCTTGTCGCTGCTGTAACAGGCAAATGTCTGAGCTAGCTCCATACACGAGGACGCCGACTTGACGTTCAGGTGGACAAAAGGGGGTCATAATTATTATGGGTTGTGTAATAAAGTTATAGCTGGACAATCCACCATGACGGCTCTCCAGGCTCTGGGTATAATTACAGTAGAAAGAAAGTAATTCCAGACCCTGGAGCCTGGGGAGGTCCATGAATTATTTTGGTCTCATATTAGGACACTAATACTACATGTGGGATATTTAGGGGGTCTTAGGTAAGATTTTGCATTGGGGTCCAGGAGCTTCAATTAAGGTCTCTATCCCGGGACATATTTTTCATGACTTGGGAAACACTTCAAGAACCTTTCTTAACTCTGTCCTGTCTGACCGGGCCCATGTGCCGCGCGTAATTGCATTTTAAATACTGCGCTCATCACGCTCTCTTAACGCTGGAGTCAGTTAACACATCCCCAGCCCTGGGCCAAATGCCCTTTTTCACCATTTACCGCTCATTAGGTGTTTATCTGGTTACGGAGCCAATGAAGCAGCGGATATATCTAAGGACACATGGTGGTAAGCAGTATGCACAGAAAGAAGTCACGCGGCTGTGTCTGCACTTGGCCGAACGGATCATTATCTGCGCTCCATAATTGCAAGTGTTTGTGTTTACAACAATGTTATGTGTCTGTTCCCTAAATTACCAGCGTCTTACAACAAAAGGATGAGTCACTGCACTTAGTCGGATGAACGGACTCACTTTTTCATCACTCCTAATTTGCTACTCAATTAAAGGGCGGCATCATCAAAATGTGATATTCAAATGCGCTACATGAGATGAAAGGCAATTCAGGTCTGTGATTTGTCTTGTTAAAAATTAACATTTTGTCTCATTATCTGTATTGTTTTATTCCTATAATGTTCATTAATATAATGCAGGCGGCACCTTTCACCAAAAATATATTGTCGCCCAAATAAGATCAATATTCTTATTCACAGGGGCAGTATTATAGTACTTATATACATAGGGGCAGTATATAGTAGTTATATTCTTATACATAGGAGCAGTATTATAGTAGTTATATTCTTGTATATAGGAGCAGTATTATAGTAGTTATATACATAGGGGGCAGTATTATAGTAGTTATATTCTTATACATAGGAGCAGTATTATAGTAGTTATATTCTTGTATATAGGAGCAGTATTATAGTACTTATATACATAGGGGCAGTATTATAGTAGTTATATTCTTATACATAGGGGCAGTATTATAGTAGTTATATTCTTGTACATAGGAGCAGTATTATAGTAGTTATATTCTTGTATATAGGAGCAGTATTATAGTAGTTATATTCTTGTACATAGGAGCAGTATTATAGTGGTTATATTCTTGTACATAGGAGCAGTATTATAGTAGTTATATTCTTGTACATAGGAGCAGTATTATAGTAGTTATATTCTTGTACATAGGAGCAGTATTATAGTGGTTATATTCTTGTACATAGGGGCAGTATTATAGTAGTTATATTCTTGTATATAGGGGCAGTATTATAGAAGTTATATTCTTGTACATAGCGGCAGTATTATAGTAGTTATATTCTTTGTACATAGGAGCAGTATTATAGTAGTTATATTCTTGTACATAGGGGCAGTATTATAGTAGTTATATTCTTAGACATAGGAGGCAGTATTATAGTAGTTATATTCTTGTACATAGGGGCAGTATTATAGTAGTTATATTCTTGTACATAGGAGCAGTATTATAGTAGTTATATTCTTGTACATAGGGGCAGTATTATAGTAGTTATATTCTTGTATATAGGGGCAGTATTATAGAAGTTATATTCTTGTACATAGCGGCAGTATTATAGTAGTTATATTCTTTGTACATAGGAGCAGTATTATAGTAGTTATATTCTTGTACATAGGGGGCAGTATTATAGTAGTTATATTCTTAGACATAGGAGGCAGTATTATAGTAGTTATATTCTTGTACATAGGAGCAGTATTATAGTAGTTATATTCTTGTACATAGGGGCAGTATTATAGTAGTTATATTCTTGTACATAGGAGCAGTATTATAGTAGTTATATTATTGTACATAGGGGCAGTATTATAGTAGTTACAGTATATTCTTGTATATAGGAGTAGTATTATAGTAGTTATATTCTTGTACATAGGAGCAGTATTATAGTAGTTATATTCTTGTACATAGGGAGAAGTATTATAGTAGTTATATTCTTGTACATAGGAGCAGTATTATAGTAGTTATATTCTTGTACATAGGAGCAGTATTATAGTAGTTATATTCTTGTACATAGGAGCAGTATTATAGTAGTTATATTCTTGTACATAGGAGGCAGTATTATAGTAGTTATATTCTTGTACATAGGGAGCAGTATTATAGTAGTTATATTCTTGTACATAGGGGCAGTATTATAGTAGTTATATTCTTGTACATAGGAGGCAATATTATAGTAGTTGTATTCTTGTACATAGGGGCAGTATTATAGTTACATTCTTGTACATAGGGGCGGTATTATAGTAGTTATATTCTTGTACATAGGGGGCAGTATAATAGTAGTTATATTCTTGTACATAGGAGGCAGTATTATAGTAGTTATATTCTTGTATATAGGAGCAGTATTATAGTAGTTATATTCTTGTACAGTCATGGTCAAAAGTTTTGAGAATGACACAAATATTATATTTTAACATGATCTGCTGCCCTCTGGTTTTTATGTGTGTTTGACAGATGTTTTTATCACAGACAGAAATATAATAATTGCAAACATATGAGTAACAAAAGCTTATATTGACAGTTAGAATGAGTTAATGCAGCAAGTCAATATTTACAGTGTTGACCCTTCTTCTTCAGGACCTCTGCAATTCTCCCTGGCATGCTCTCAATCAACTTCTGGACCAAATCCTGACTGATAGCAGTCCATTCTTGCACAATCAATGCTTTCATTTTGTCAGAATTTTTAGGTTTTTGTTTGTCCACCCGTCTCTTGATGATTGACCACAAGTTGTCAATGGGATTAAGATCTGGGGAGTTTCCAGGCCATGGACCCAAAATCTCTATGTTTTGTTCCCTGAGCCATTTAGTTATCACCTTTGCTTTATGGCAAGGTGCTCCATCATGCTGGAAAAGGCATTGTTGATCGCCAAACTGCTCTTGGAGGGTTGGGAGAAGTTGCTCTTGGAGGACATTCTGGTACCATTCTTTATTCATGGCTGTGTTTTTAGGCAAGACTGTGAGAGAGCCGATTCCCTTGGCTGAGAAGTAACCCCACACATGAATGGTTTCAGGATGCTTAACAGTTGGCATGAGACAAGACTGGAGGTAGCGGTCACCTTGTCTTCTCCGAATGAGGCGTTTTCCTAATGTCCCAAACAATCTAAAAGGGGATTCATCAGAGAAAATAACTTTACCCCAGTCCTCAGCAGTCCACTGCCTGTACCTTTTGCAGAATATCAGTCTGTCCATGATGTTTTTTTCTGGAGAGAAGTGGCTTCTTTGCTGCCCTCCTTGAGACCAGGCCTTGCTCCAAGAGTCTCCGCCTCACAGTGCGTGCAGATGCACTCACACCTGCCTGCTGCCATTCCTGAGCAAGCTCTGCACTGCTGGTAGCCCGATCCCGCAGCTGAAACACTTAAGAGACGGTCCTGGCGCTTGCTGGTCTTTCTTGGGCGCCCTGAAGCCTTTTTGGCAACAATGGAACCTCTCTCCTTGAAGTTCTTGATGATGCGATAGATTGTTGACTGAGGTGCAATCTTTCTAGCTGCGATACTCTTCCCTGTTAGGCCATTTTTGTGCATTGCAATGATGACTGCACGTGTTTCTTTAGAGATAACCATGGTTAACAGAAGAGAAACAATGATGCCAAGCACCAGCCTCCTTTTAAAGTGTCCAGTGGTGTCATTCTTACTTAATCATGACAGATTGATCTCCAGCCATGTCCTCATCAACACCGACACCTGTGTTAATGGAGCAATCACTGAAAAGAGGTTAGCTGGTCCTTTTAAGGCAGGGCTGCAATGATGTTGAAATGTGTTTTGGGGATCAAGTTCATTTTCTAGCCAAATATTGACTTTGCAAGTAATTGCTGTTAAGCTGATCACTCTTTATAACATTCTGGAGTAAATGCAAATTGCCATTAGAAAAAGTGAAGCAGTAGACTTTGTAAAAATTAATATTTGTGTCATTCTCAAAACTTTTGGCCATGACTGTACATAGGAGCAGTATTATAGTAGTTATATTCTTGTACATAGGGGCAGTATTATAGTAGTTATATTCTTGTACATAGGAGCAGTATTATAGTAGTTATATTCTTGTACATAGAGGACAGTATTATAGTAGTTATATTCTTGTACATAGGAGCAGTATTATAGTAGTTATATTCTTGTACATAGGGGCAGTATTATAGTAGTTATATTCTTGTACATAGGGGCAGTATTATAGTAGTTATATTCTTGTACATAGGGGCAGTATTATAGTAGTTATAGTCTTGTACATAGGGGCAGTATTTATAGTATGTTATTATTCTTGTACATAGGGGCAGTATTATAGTAGTTATATTCTTGTACATAGGGGCAGTATTATAGTAGCTCTATTCTTGTACATAGGGGCAGTATTATAGTAGCTCTATTCTTGTATATAGGGGCAGTATTATAGTAGCTCTATTCTTGTATATAGGGGCAGTATTAGACTATGTTATATTCAGGTATTCTAGGAACCATGTTGATAGGCTTCAGTGCACAGTGCACCATAGGATACAAATGGTATCCCATTATCATATGCAATGATTTGCTGCATTTTTCTTCCATTCTAATCATTTTAGCACATTGTGAAGTGAGAAATTTACACATAATACAATTAAATCATTTGATGTAATTTTGCTCTTGCTATTAAAAAAAATCTATTTGCTGCTCTCTACTGGTAGACTAGAAAGTTTCATGCATAAATAGGGGCAACTAAAGGGAAAAAAAAACCTCTAATGTGATTTTAGTTGAAATACTTTGCATCATAACGATTTGTGTTAGGAGTCATGTTTAATTATTTCTAACTCTACTCAGGTCTTAGATTATGAGTCCCTTATAGCAATCATTTGCAGACAATTATGTACAGATTTCTGTGGTTTTCACTTATTCAGTTGCCTCCTGAATCACAGAGGTCTCTGGCAGGTAACATTCTTGGACGCTGCATATGCAGTCTAGTTTTTACATCCATTAGGAGTTTATTTCTTATAAGGAGGGATTACAGTAACCTAATGTTAATCATCACAGACATGTCTGTGCAGACACTGAACAAGCAGAGAACGGAGAGATTCAGCTGTGGACAGGATGTAACTGTAATCAGTAATGTAATGTATGTACACAGTGACTACACCAGCAGAATAGTGAGTGCAGCTCTGGAGTATAATACAGGATGTAACTCAGGATCAGTAATGTATGTACACAGTGACTGCACCAGCAGAATAGTGAGTGCAGCTCTGGGGTATAATACAGGATGTAACTCAGGATCAGTAATGTAATGTATGTACACAGTGACTACACCAGCAGAATAGTGAGTGCAGCTCTGGGGTATAATACAGGATGTAACTCAGGATCAGTAATGTAATGTATGTACACAGTGACTACACCAGCAGAATAGTGAGTGCAGCTCTGGAGTATAATACAGGATGTAACTCACGATCAGTAATGTAATGTATGTACACAGTGACTGCACCAGCAGAATAGTGAGTGCAGCTCTGGAGTATAATACAGGATGTAACTCAGGATCAGTAATGTAATGTATGTACACAGTGACTACACCAGCAGAATAGTGAGTGCAGCTCTGGAGTATAATACAGGATGTAACTCAGGATCAGTAATGTAATGTATGTACACAGTGACTACACCAGCAGAATAGTGAGTGCAGCTCTGGAGTATAATACAGGATGTAACTCAGGATCAGTAATGTAATGTATGTACACAGTGACTACACCAGCAGAATAGTGAGTGCAGCTCTGGAGTATAATACAGGATGTAACTCAGGATCAGTAATGTATGTACACAGTGACTGCACCAGCAGAATAATGAGTGCAGCTCTGGAGTATAATACAGGAGGTAACTCAGGATCAGTAATGTATGTACACAGTGACTGCACCAGCAGAATAGTGAGTGCAGCTCTGGAGTATAATACAGGATGTAACTCAGGATCAGTAATGTAATGTATGTACACAGTGACTGCACCAGCAGAATAGTGAGTGCAGCTCTGGAGTATAATACAGGATGTAACTCAGGATCAGTACAGGATCAGTAATGTAATGTATGTACACAGTGACTGCACCAGCAGAATAGTGAGTGCAGCTCTGGAGGATAATGCAGGATGTAACTCAGGATCACTAGTGTAATGTATGTACACAGTGACTGCACCAGCAGAATAGTGAGTGCAGCTCTGGAGTATAATGAAGGATGTAACTCAGGATCAGTAATGTAATGTATGTACACAGTGACTGCACCAGCAGAATAGTGAGTGCAGCTCTGGAGTTTAATACAGGAGGTAACTCAGGATCAGTAATGTAATGTATGTACACAGTGACTGCACTAGCAGAATAGTGAGTGCAGCTCTGGAGTATAATACAGGATGTAACTCAGGATCAGTAATGTAATGTATGTACACAGTGACTGCACCAGCAGAATAGTGAGTGCAGCTCTGGAGTATAATACAGGATGTAACTCAGGATCAGTAATGTAATGTATGTACACAGTGACTGCACAGCAGAATAGTGAGTGCAGCTCTGGATTATAATACAGGATATAACTCAGGATCAGTAATGTAATGTATGTACACAGTGACTGCACCAGCAGAATAGTGAGTGCAGCTCTGGAGTAAATATAGGATGTAACTCAGGATCAGTAATGTAATGTATGTACACAGTGACTGCACCAGCAGAATAGTGAGTGCAGCTCTGGAGTATAATACAGGATGTAACTCAGGATCAGTAATGTAATGTATGTACACAGTGACTGCACAGCAGAATAGTGAGTGCAGCTCTGGATTATAATACAGGATATAACTCAGGATCAGTAATGTAATGTATGTACACAGTGACTACACCAGCAGAATAGTGAGTGCAGCTCTGGAGTATAATACAGGATGTAACTCAGGATCAGTAATGTAATGTATGTACACAGTGACTGCACCAGCAGAATAGTGAGTGCAGCTCTGGAGTAGAATATAGGATGTAACTCAGGATCAGTAATGTAATGTATGTACACAGTGACTGCACCAGCAGAATAGTGAGTGCAGCTCTGGAGTATAATACAGGATGTAACTCAGGATCAGTAATGTAATGTATGTACACAGTGACTGCACAGCAGAATAGTGAGTGCAGCTCTGGATTATAATACAGGATATAACTCAGGATCAGTAATGTAATGTATGTACACAGTGACTACACCAGCAGAATAGTGAGTGCAGCTCTGGAGTATAATACAGGATGTAACTCAGGATCAGTAATGTAATGTATGTACACAGTGACTGCACCAGCAGAATAGTGAGTGCAGCTCTGGAGTATAATACAGGATGTAACTCAGGATCAGTAATGTAATGTATGTACACAGTGACTGCACCAGCAGAATAGTGAGCGCAGCTCTGGAGTATAATACAGGATGTAACTCAGGATCAGTAATGTAATGTATGTACACAGTGACTGCACCAGCAGAATAGTGAGTGCAGCTCTGGAGTATAATACAGGATGTAACTCAGGATCAGTAATGTAATGTATGTACACAGTGACTGCACCAGCAGAATAGTGAGTGCAGCTCTGGAGTATAATACAGGATGTAACTCAGGATCAGTAATGTAATGTATGTACACAGTGACTGCACCAGCAGAATAGTGAGTGCAGCTCTGGGGTATAATACAGGATGTAACTCAGGATCAGTAATGTAATGTATGTACACAGTGACTGCACCAGCAGAATAGTGAGTGCAGCTCTGGAGTATAATACAGGATGTAACTCAGGATCAGTAATGTATGTACACAGTGACTGCACCAGCAGAATAGTGAGTGCAGCTCTGGAGTATAATACAGGATGTAACTCAGGATCAGTAATGTAATGTATGTACACAGTGATTGCACCAGCAGAATAGTGAGTGCAGCTCTGGAGTATAATACAGGATGTAACTCAGGATCAGTAATGTCATGTATGTACACAGTGACTGCACCAGCAGAATAGTGAGTGCAGCTCTGGGGTATAATACAGGATGTAACTCAGGATCTGTAATGTAATGTATGTACACAGTGACTTGCCTTTTAATATTAGTTAATCTATATGGAAACTTTTAAATAATATTCCTGGCTGAGTATTTTTTTACAGCAAAATGACTGTTTATTTCACTTTTTTACTCACTGATACATCAAATGCATAGGATATTCAATTCTATTTTAAGAGAGTGGGATGTTTTAATGCACAGCATCACATAAAATTCAAAAATGCAATAATTTGGGATAAAATGTAATTGATTTTCGCTTTGCAGACTTCTTGAAAGTTAAAACCTATTTTTTACAATTACTTTTGGCAGCAGCTACTCGTCCAAGAGAAAGAAAAAAAGAAGTTTCATTAGGGCAGTAATGGTTTACAAATGTGTGGACTTGGCTCCAAACTCTGTTACATTAACAAATCCTAATAGCAGCACCTGCAGCATCTTACAGCGACTCATTAAGAAGAAGCAGAGAGAGGGGACGTGAAACGCGTCGTAGGGACATAGTCTCTCCCCGAGCACTGATAACGTGTCCTCGGAGCTAGTGACGGATAATAATATCGTGACTGTAATTAAACTTGTTCATAATATTTTTTTTATGAGGAACATTAAATTCTAGGAGCATGAGTTTTGTGGGCAAAGTGACTGAACGGCTTCAGTCTATCAGCTCCTTTGCTAAAAATAGACGAAACAGCCTGCCGCTGACAGAGGTAACAAACGAGACCTGGTGCATAGGTGGCCCAAAGGCAACTTTGACAAATAAGAAGACATGATTATTATAAATAACACAGAGTTCGGGGGGAGCTGTTTGATAAGGCATTGAGGCCAGAAATCTGTGATGAGCCAATTCTGGGGCGGCTGCGGACTGACTGGTAATTTTTGGGGCTGGGAAGAGCCCAATAACCAGGGATCTTCCCAGCCTGGTAATATAAGCCTCAGCTGTCTTCTTTACCTTGGCTGGTTATGATAAATAGGGGAAACCCCCACATCATTTTTTTAAATTATTTATTTAATAGGTTTAAGGAGTCTAAAGTTTATTATATGTAGGGGTTTGTGACATTATATGTCTACAGGATATCTATATATTCTATCTATATCTGTCTGTAAAATTGCTTTATTAGTTTGAAAACTAGCTTTAAATTACATAGACAATTACAGTATGTAAAAGATGTTAAAAATGCATGCCATACGGATGCTAGTTGAGAAAAACCTCATTGTACTCGCATGACACTCGTCCTACTTTTCTGGATCAACATCGGACCAATTTTTTTTATACACTAGTGGGACTCCAGCCTAACAGTCTATCTATGCACTTTACTCCTGAGAAATTTTTCATTTTTGTCCTTTTGCCTTTCCTCCTCTTCCTCCAACAACCATAACATTTCCTCGTCAATGTAGCTATATGAGGGCTTGTTTTTTGCAGGACGAGTTGCAGTTTTGAATGACACCATTTACTGTACCATATAATATATTGCAAAATGGGAAAAAAATTTAAGTGGGGAGAAAGGGTGAAAAATATGCAATTCTGAAATAGTGTTGGGGGTTTTCTTTTTCTGACTCTTATTACATGGTAAAAGTGACCCGGAAACCTGATTCTCCAAGTTAGTCTGATTACATTAATACCAAACTTGAACAATTTGTTTTTTTTTTTTATTTAAATTATGGAAAAAAAAAATCAGAAATTTTTAAAACCCTAATTTTGGTTTGTGTCGTTATTTTTTCAAGACCCTTAATATTTTTACTTTTCCATCGATAGAGCTGGATATAGTCAGGGTTTTTTTTTTACATGTCTAGCCAATGTTTTAATTGATACCATTTTTGGGGTATACAAGAAGTTTTAATTGCTTTTCTATTGAATTTTTTAGGGATGTATAGTTACCGAAAAAACGCAATTCTGGCACTTTTTTTTCTTGTTAAGTCATTTAGCCATGAGGTTGATTAATTTTAGATTTTAATATATCAGACTTTCAAGAGATAAAAAAGACCAAATGGGAGAAAAGAGGGGAATTTCAAATGTTCATATTTTTTAAATATTTTTTAAAAAAAAAATATTTTTTAGTCCACTTAGGGAACTTGAACCCGTGATCCAAGAAACAAGATAGATCTAAGAACCAAGAGGGTAGCGATGGGGGCCTTCAGCAGGCCCACAACTGTCATATTGACCTATTGTCACCATGTTATAATGATTTGTATCCAGTCTACACAATCCTCCATGAGCGGAAGTGTTACAATGTATCAGTGCCAGTAACAGGTATAACTTTGGAGTCCAGACTCTCAGGACAGAGGGAAATCTGTGTTGGTGATGTATTAATCTCACAATCTCCTATGTATTGTAATATATATGGAAAGGGTAGAGATATGTAAAAACTGGGACTCTTAGGCCATTAGTAGAACAGATGGTATCACATTTCAGCTGCAGGCAAAATGCCAAATGACATGACTAAATAGAAGTGTCAGTCCCGCAGAATTACATTTTATTCCTCGTGAGCACAGAGGCAGAGGACCCGAGCCTTTCTTTATAACCTTTCTTTGACAAGCTCAGAGCTATTGTAATGCTGGAGCCTGTCATATACTCTGAGCCTAGAGAATAGACCCTGACCAGAAGTCTGACGACTGCAGCCTCCGGCACAGATCACACAGGAGCAGAAAATCAACTTCATTGAGGAGAATATCCCACAACATATTCATGACTCCAGAGCCGACGAGAAAAAAGCAATTAAGAAATGTGGAAAACCTGCCCACCATTCAATAAATCCCGTTAATATGTATCCCTAGTGTCAGTGCCATTATCCTGCATCCCTAGTGTCAGTGCCATTATCCTGCATCCCAAGCGTCAGTGTCATTATCCTGTATCCCAAATATCAACGTTATTATCCTGTACCCCAAGGATCAGTGTCATTATTCTGTAACCCGAGTGTCAGTGCCATTATCCTATACCCTAAGTGTCGGTGTCATTATCCTGTACCCCGAGTGTCAGTGTCATTATCCTGTACCCCAAGTACCAGTGTCATTATCCTGGAGCCCAAGTGTCTGTGTCATTATCCCGTACACCAAGTGTCAGTGTCATTATCCTGTACCCCGAGTGTCAGTGTCATTATCCTGTACCCCAAGGGTCAGTGTCATTATCCTGTACCACAAGTGTCAGTGTCATTATCCTGTACCCCAAGTGTCGGTGTCATTATCCTGTACCACAAGTGTCAGTGTCATTATCCTGTACCCCAAGTGTCGGTGTCATTATCCTGCATCCTGAGAGTTAGTGCCATTATCCTGTACCCCAAGTACCAGTGTCATTATCCTGGAGCCCAAGTGTCTGTGTCATTATCCCGTACACCAAGTGTCAGTGTCATTATCCTGTACCCCGAGTGTCAGTGTCATTATCCTGTACCCCAAGGGTCAGTGTCATTATCCTGTACCCCAAAAGTCAGTGTCATTATCCCGTACCCCAAGTGTCAGTGTCATTATCCTGTACCACAAGTGTCAGTGTCATTATCCTGTACCCCAAGTGTCGGTGTCATTATCCTGCATCCTGAGTGTTAGTGCCATTATCCTGTACCCCAAGTACCAGTGTCATTATCCTGGAGCCCAAGTGTCGGTGTCATTATCCCGTACACCAAGTGTCAGTGTCATTTGTTATGAATGTTTTAGAAATGAATTCTGAGCAGAAGCTCCCTCTGGTGGTTGCAAACAATACTGAACCATTCAATGAGGATTGGCAATCAGGGATCACGGACTGGCTGGATATAAGGGAGGTTTCCCCCCATCATGGTTGCCGGTGATCAATTGTTCTTGTCTCAACGTTGTTTCCTGGTTCACTTGGAAGCTTGCTGAGTCTTGCCTCTTCTCCTGCTCTCAGATAAGATATTTTCTGTTTTTTGTGCTTGCAATTTGTATATTTCTCTGCATTTCTGTGAGGTTGGCCAGGTTCCCCTCCCGGGGGGCTTGGGCTCCTCTCAGTTCCTCTGGAGCCATTGTTGTTTGTTCAATTGCCTTTTCCAGTTTTTTTTCTGTGGCTGCGGCTTAGTTTTGTTACACCAGAGAACTAATTTAGGTGGTAGAGGTCGTGTGATCTCAGGTGTTTTTGCAATTAGTAGCGTTGGCTTTTTTTAGGGTTTTTTGGGATTGCAGTAAGTGTCCTTCCTATCCTTTTCTGTCCAGCTAGATTGGGCCCCAGCGTTTGCTCATACTATTTTCTGTCTGTGTCTGTATTTCCTCTTGTCTAACCGCCATTACATGTTTGGGGGCTTCCTATGTTCTTTGGGGATCTGCTCCGGGGCAGATAGCTTTCCTCTTTCTATCTTTAGGTGTAGTTAGCCTCTCAGGCTGTGACGAGGCGTCTAGGACCATCGTAGGAACGCTCCACGGCTGCCTTTAGTTGTGGTGGTTAGTCAGGGTACTGCAATCCAGTAGATTCCAACCTCTCTGGTGTATTGCCGTTTTTGCCTGCTCTCCTCAGCTACCAAACCATAACAGTCATTATCCTGTACCCCGAGGGTCAGTGTCATTATCCTGTACCCCAAGGGTCAGTGTCATTATCCTGTACCCCAAGGATCAGTGTCATTATCCCGTACCCCAAGTGTCAGTGTCATTATCCTGTTCCCCATGTGTCAGTGTCATTATCCTGTACCCCATGTGTCAGTGTCATTATCCTGTACCCCGAGTGTCAGTGCCCTTATCCTGTACCCCCATTGTCAGTGTCATTATCCTGTACCCCAAGTGTCAGTGTAATTATCCTGAACCCAAGTGTCAGTGTCATTATCCTGTACCCCAAGTGTCAGTGTCATTATCCTGTACCCCAAGTGTCAGTGACATTATCCTGCATCCTGAGTGTTAGTGTCATTACACTGTACCCCAAGTATCACAGTTTCAATACTCTGTACCGCAAATGTCATTGCTAAGGCATATGTTAGATTACAGTGTATCCCATTAAGATGACAATATATAATAACAGTTTAAAGGAACTTTCCAACACTAAACTTTTCTGCTTTGTGTACAGTTCCAGGGGGCAGAGCATGATATAGGAATTTAAAAAATACTAAATCATGAATCCTGATGTAAATGTTCCTTCCCTCAGACCCTGCACGAGAAATTACACTGTACCAATTTACCTGATGTTATGGCTGCAATGAATATTCCATGTGCAGCGCACCCAGTAGTCACATGGACTTTTATATATTTTCTATGATTTAGTCATTTGACAACAAATTTAGAAAAAAAAAATTCTAGCTTTTGCTGGAGGGGGTGCACAGGGTGCTACTAAACGGGGGAACTATGGGGCGAGTGTAAAACACTTTGTGCAAAAATGTTGCAGCTTTTCAAAGTCCTGTTGAGCAAAACTTTTACGACTTAGCATATTCACCTCAGTTTGATGCAGCTCCGCCCCCTGACGAAGGCTGTGCCAAAAAACGCGCGTCGGGCGGGACGCGCAGGTACTTTGGAGCTCCTGCATTGTTTAGTATTCATTTCATTAACATAATATATTGGCTAATATTTATTATATAGTTGGTAACTCTTGCTTGTGTCGATTTGGACGTTTGATGCCGACCACTTGATTTTCACTGCAGGGTTTATCTATAGTGGCACAATATATATTACTACTGCATACTGTATAGTTATTGAGATTTATGGTTTATAAATATATGATATTGCTCCCACCCTGTGCGCCCCATGTTCTATGTGCATGTGTGTCTCCTGTTTCTTCTGCTTGCACATATATGTATTTTAGCTAATAAAGTTTTGTTACATTTTTAATATTGGATTGGACTTTTTGATCACCGATTCCCCTTCTCCTTTTGATTTCCACCAAAATGGGCAGAGAGTGCCTGTTGGATTCTTTAAAAGTGCCAGCATTTCTGATGCCAGAAATAAAACTCCAGTCCCTGACTGGAGTAGTATTTCTGGCAAAGCTTAACGGAGGCGCACACCCCTAAGAGGCTGTGCTAAACTGAGTAAGTGGCATGCACCTTTTAATGAATTTGGCTCACTTTATTCCATCAAGACCTACAATTTAGTCTGATTTCTTACTGAATCGGCCCTAGGTCTTGGAGCTCAAAGTCACCTATGAGGCAGCGGAGTGTAAATTTCTCCTGCTACTTTAATCCAAAATGTCAAATATTTGGCCTCTCGTTATGCGTAATTATCTCTTCAATATATTTTACGAGCCGAGTTGTCACTTACTGAACAAAGCCACCATTCAATTTTTTTGCCGGCAGTCCCATGACACGACGTGGGCAGAGTAAACATGTGAACTGGAAAAAATTTTCAGGGGCAAAACAAACTTAAATATATGACTTCTGAATTTTGCTCTATTTAGACTGACGGATTTATGGCTACAGGGAGATATTTATTATTAGTGTGAAGACACGGATCTGAAACATATGCCTGTACAATGCACTATGCAAGCGTAAAAGACCCTTCAGGTGGGCATCTCCGTCACAGAAATTCCATCCGACTGGTGGGAGAAACCAAAATATGGAAAGTTGTTTCATCAGTTCTGTAGACCGGCCATGACAGGACTCATTATAACCACCATTGGCCTTCATCACTTCTTCTTGGTCACTTGCACACGGATTTTGAAGGAACTCTGCAGGAGATTGATCCAAACATCTTGGAGAACCGACCCCAGATCTTCTGCGGATGTCACTAGTGCAGATCCTTCTGTCGCTCTAGGGATGTCAAACTCACACACTGGGGAACAAAATGAAAAGCTTGGACAAGGTTGCGGGCCAACCCTGATATTTATTAAAAAAAATGTTTACAATTGAGGACATTTTTCCTTATCATCAAATATAGCGATGAACAAACTTAAAGGGGTTGTCCCAAAAACAAAGTAGATTTTAAATTAACAGATTTTAGAAAAAAATATTGGAATAATGTAATGTTACGTAAGAGCAGTAAAAAGCATATGGCCCAGTGACCTAATTTAGATATGTAATAACAAAGGATAAAAAACCTTGAATAATACTGATAATAAAGTAGGATTCATACAAAAGTGCCCCATATACATTATCATACCCCCCACAGTACAGTCCACACACACTGTATGATGACCCTATTATACCCACTCCCTCAACACTCCCTGCAGAGTATGATTCTCCAACAGTACTCAGCACACAGCCCTCCATACAGTATAATGGCCACAAAAAGTGCTCCATACAGTATAATGCTCCCCAAAGGGTGCTCCAAATAGTATAACAGGGCCCTACATTGCCTTTCATACAGTATAATGGCCACAAAAAGTGCCTGATACAGTATAATGCTCCCCAAAGTATGCTCCATACAATATAACAGGGCCCTGCATTGCCTTTCATACAGTATAATGGCCCCACATAGTCCTCCACACAGTATAATAGGCCCCACATAGTGCTCCATACAGTATAATGGCCACAAAAAGTGCTCCATACAATATAATGCTCCCCAAAAGTGCTCCATACAGTATAATGCTCCCCAAAGTATGCTTCATACAATATAACAGGGCCCTGCATTGCCTTTCATACAGTATAATGGCCCCACATACTCCTCCACACAGTATAATAGGCCCCACATAGTGCTCCATACAGTATAATGGCCACAAAAAGTGCTCCATACAATATAATGCTCCCCAAAAGTGCTCCATACAGTATAATGCTCCCCAAAGTGTGCTCCATACAGTATAACAGGGCCCTGCATTGCCTTTCATACAATATAATAGCCTCACATAGTCCTCCACACAGTATAATAGCCTCACATAGTGCTCCATACAGTATAATGGCCTCACATAATGCTCCATGCAAATATCTGTTAGCCGTTAAACATGTTATAGTGTAGCATCGACTGTAAAACACAGGAGGCTCCTGCACATCTACTATGCGCCACCATAACTGGTATGTACAATTACGGTAGTTTGCATTGAAGGGCTTCTTTGGTTAAAAGAAGTTATAATAATACCACTTACAAGGGAGAAATACTGCCATACCATGATTTGACTGCATATTCCGCCACATAGTGATCAAATAATACGACATACAAAGGACAAATTGTCATGTGTGCATCGCCACGAAGATCGTCGCGGTTGCACATTCTGACTTCTCACAGCTGAGTTGCTGTTTCTTTGTGTTTGGCAGTTAGGGAGTTAATTCTGTCTGTGCTCAGTTCTGGGACTGGGTGCAGTTTTCTCCCGGCTGCAATTAATTATTTGTTGATTGGTTTCCTTTAAATCTCTGGTTGTCTGTGTTGGGAGTTGCCAGTGAAATTCTTCATGCAGACCACAGATAGGATTGTATCTGTATAGACTTAAGTTAAAGAGCTCCTTAGTTGTTTTAAGCTCACCTTGCTTAGAGTTTAATATCCCAGATCATTTATGTTCCTTCTGTGTTTGAGTGTGTATGCAAGTCTGTGTTTTCTCCAGTCTGTCTTATATGTCTAATCTGTGTATTTAGCAGAGATCAGCCCATATCCCTTTGGTGGTAATCAGAATCCTTCTTAGGACTGATTACAGGGTTCAGGGACTGATAGGAGGCAGGGTTAGGCTGGAGACTTGGACCTCTGAACCATTATCAGTACCTCCAAGGTGAGGGATTAGTTAGGACCCCAGTTTAGGGTCAGGTTAGACCCCCGGTCCTCCTCTTTCCTGTGACAGTGTATCAAGTCCTCAAGATTAACCCTGAGTTCAACGGATATCGTGTCAGGTAAATCTATTCTATATTTACATGCTGATGTTGCTAATCTATATGTTGTATAGAGTGTTGTTCTTTTAAGAATAGTTTACTGACATCGAACACATATCATAAGACCGCGTGACATTTTCACTGGCCCTAAAATTATTCCCAGTTGCCATGGATCCAGTAGCCCAGCTGGCTCTGCAGTTGCAGGGATTATCCATGGAGCTGACGGACATTAAGTCCAAAGTTTTGTCTCCCTCGGAGCAAACCAGATTTGAACCTAAAGTAGCTCTCCCGGACAGGTTCACTGGTGGGCGAGACAAATTTTTTACCTTCAGGGAAGCATGTAAATTGTATTTTCGGCTTCGGCCTCGATCATCAGGGAGTGAAGAGCAGAGAGTGGGAATTGTTATCTCGCTCCTACAAGGGGACCCTCAATCCTGGGCCTTCTCCCTTCCTCCGGGATCCCCGGCTCTACAGTCAGTAGATCGATTTTTTACTGCCCTGGGTTTGGTATATGATGACCCAGATCGGGTCTCTCTTGCTGAGACAAAATTACGTAAGATACAGCAGGGAGATCGTCCGGCGGAGGAATTTGCTTCTGAGTTCCGTAGATGGGCCACAGATACTCAGTGGAATGACCCAGCTCTTAGGAGCCAGTTTTGTCATGGGCTTTCTGACAAATTAAAGGACGTTTTGGCTCAGTATGATTCTCCTCCATCACTGGAGGCTGCTATGGCCCTAGCTATCCGTACTGATAGACGGCTCCGGGAGAGGTGCGAGGTAACTCCGCCCCTGTTGTTACTCCACCTACTACTAAAGTCCCTTATGTTGAGGTTCCCCTTGTCTGTTCGGAGGAGCCTATGCAGTTGGGAGGGACATCATTTCGTAGGAGGGGATTGGCGGTACGCCGCAGGACTAGAAGGTGTTTCTTCTGCGGGAAAGAGGGACATTTTGTTGGGGGATGTCCATCCCGTGCCTTGTTGAGCAAAAAGTCGCCGGAAAACTGTTAATCCCAGGTTGTGTGGTGGACGACAACCTGGGAGTATGTATTTCGTCCGCTAGTTCTTCTCAGTTCCTTGTACCAGTGGAGGTGGTGGTTGGTACGAGAGTGGAGAGATTTTCTGTTCTTCTTGATAGTGGGTCCGGGGCTAATCTGGTTGACGCTCAGTTTGCTCAGGCTCAAGGTATGCATCTGAGTGTATTGGTCAAACCGATCCCTATATTCTCCATTGACGCCAGGCCTCTCGGCCAAGGTAGCTTTGTTCATGAGGTTCATAACATTGACCTTCGGGTAGGGGCAATACATAGGGAACTATTATCTTGTTATGTGTTGGAGGGTCTACCTACTCCTATTGTGTTGGGACTTCCTTGGTTGGTTAAACATAACCCTGTGATTAATTGGCAGTCCAGAGATATAAGCCAATGGGGGGAGTTTTGCAAAAGTAACTGCATGAACACAGTCATCAGTGCGGTCGTGCCTAGTACTTTGCCTCCTTTTTTGGAGGACTTTGGGGATGTGTTCTCTGAGGAGGGGTGTCAGGAGTTGCCTCCTCATCGCGTGTATGACTGCTCTATTAATTTACTTCCTGATGCTAAGTTACCTAAAGCTAGGTTATATAACCTTTCTGGTCCTGAGAGGCAGGCTATGAAAGATTATATTTCGGAAAGTCTGGCCAAAGGGCATATTAGACCTTCATCTTCCCCAGTGGCCGCGGGGTTCTTCTTTGTGAAGAAAAAAGATGGAGGCCTACGCCCTTGCTTGGATTTCCGCGAACTTAATCGGATTACTGTTCGAGATCCGTATCCACTCCCTCTGATTCCTGATCTCTTCAATCAAATTGTTGGCGCCAAATGGTTCTCTAAATTGGATCTCAGGGGGGCGTATAATCTGATTAGGATAAAAGAGGGGGATGAGTGGAAAACGGCGTTTAACACGCCGGAGGGACATTATGAGAACCTTGTCATGCCTTTTGGTCTGACTACTGCACCAGCAGTATTCCAACATTTTGTTAATGACATTTTTCGTCACCTTGTGGGCTGTTTGTGGTCGTATATTTGGATGACATTTTAATTTACTCACCAGATCTTGTGTCTCACCAGGAGCATGTGAGACAGGTGTTGCAGATCTTGCGAGACAATAAACTATACGCCAAACTGGAAAAGTGTGTATTCGCCGTACAGGAACTTCAGTTTTTGGGTTTCTTGGTGTCAGCCTCCGGTTTCCGTATGGACCCTGAAAAGGTGAGAGCAGTGCTTGAATGGGATCAGCCAGAGGATCTTAAGGCTCTGCAGCGTTTTCTGGGGTTTGCTAACTACTACCGGAAATTTATTTGTAATTTCTCATCTGTTGTCAAACCTCTCACTGACATGACAAGAAAAGGGACGGATTTTTCTAAATGGTCGGACAAAGCTTGCCAAGCTTTTTCCTCTTTGAAAAAATGTTTTGCTTCGGCACCCGTTCTCATCCAACCAGATGCATCACAGCCGTTCGTTGTGGAGGTGGACGCGTCTGACGTAGGGGTGGGTGCAATATTGTCCCAGGGTCCGTCCCCTGGTAAATGGCATCCGTGCGCTTTCTTTTCTAAAAAATTGTCGTCCGCCGAAAGGAATTATGATATCGGCAATAGGGAACTTTTGGCCATTAAGTTGGCTTTTGAAGAATGGCGTCACTTTTTGGAGGGGGCAGTCCACCCGGTCACCGTCATTACTGATCACAAGAACCTGCTGTATTTGGAATCTGCTAAGCGTCTGAATTCCAGACAAGCTCGATGGTCGTTGTTTTTTACCAGGTTTAATTTTGTTGTCACTTATCGCCCTGGATCTAAGAATGTTAAGGCGGATGCCTTGTCTCGCAGTTTCCCAGGGGCCGGGAAAATGGATGACCCGATTCCTATCCTTCAGGAGGGGGTGGTAGTGTCGGCTGTATGTTCTGAGCTTGAGGAGGAGGTGTTAGAGGCTCAGGGGGACGCCCTGCAGGACCTCCAGGGAGACTGTTTGTCCCGAATCAGTTGAGACAAAAGGTTATTGAGGCACATCATAATTCTGCTTTAGCAGGACATCCAGGGAGTAAGGCTACTTTAGATCTCCTTTCTCGCCGGTTTTGGTGGCCTAACGTTAATAAAGATGTTTTAACTTTTGTCGCGTCCTGTGGGGTTTGTGCTCGCTCTAAGACCCCTCATACCCGTCCGTCTGGGACCCTCTTACCCTTGAAACTTCCGGAGCGTCCATGGACTCATTTGTCTATGGACTTCATCACGGACCTTCCTCAGTCGTCAGGGAAGACTGTCATACTGGTGGTTGTTGACAGGTTCAGTAAGATGGCACATTTCATTGCTCTTCCTGCCCTCCCTAATGCTAAAACTCTGGCGCAGGTGTTCATTGGGGAGATTGTGAGACTTCATGGGTTGCCTTCTGATGTGGTGTCAGATAGGGGGTCTCAGTTTGTGTCCAAGTTTTGGAGGGCATTTTGTTTACGTCGGGGGATGCAATTGTCATTTTCCTCGGCTTTTCATCCGCAGACCAATGGTCAGACAGAGCGTCTGAATCAAAGCCTAGAGACTTATCTTCGGTGTTTTGTCTCAGAGAACCAGGAGGACTGGTCTTCTTTCTTGCCTCTGGCAGAGTTCGCTCTTAACAACAGGCGGAGCGAGTCCACTGGTAAGTCCCCGTTTTTTGGGGCATATGGTTTTCATCCCCAGTTTTGTACATTCAATGGGGGGGGGCCCTTCTGGGGTTCCTGAGGAGGAGCGTTTCTCGTCGTCACTTGCTTCAGTGTGGAGAGGTGTATTGAATAATCTGAGTGCTATGGGGAACCGTTATAAACGTATGGCTGATAGGAGGAGAGTTTCTGGTCCAGATCTTAATGTGAACGATCTGGTATGGTTGTCTACCAGGAATATAAAACTTAAAGTTCCCTCCTGGAAGCTGGGCCCCAGATTCATCGGGCCGTACAGGATCAGTTCCATAATTAATCCTGTGGCATTTCGTCTGGACCTCCCTCCTACGTTTAAAATTCATAATGTGTTCCACAAGTCATTACTTAAGAGGTACGTGGCACCAGTCATACCATCACCTCTACCTCCTCCTCCAGTGGTGGTCAATGGTAACTTGGAGTTTCAAGTGTCAAAGATCATTGACTCACGTCTGAATCGCCGGTCCCTTCAGTACTTGGTGCATTGGAAGGGGTATGGTCCAGAGGAGAGGACATGGGTTCCTGCGTCTGACATTAACGCAGATCGTTTGGTGCGGACCTTCCACAGAACTCACCCGGGCAAACCTGGCCCTGAGGGTCCGGAGGCCCCTCGTAGAAGGGGGGGTACTGTCATGTGTGCATCGCCACGAAGATCGTCGCGGTTGCACATTCTGACTTCTCACAGCTGAGTTGCTGTTTCTTTGTGTTTGGCAGTTAGGGAGTTAATTCTGTCTGTGCTCAGTTCTGGGACTGGGTGCAGTTTTCTCCCGGCTGCAATTAATTATTTGTTGATTGGTTTCCTTTAAATCTCTGGTTGTCTGTGTTGGGAGTTGCCAGTGAAATTCTTCATGCAGACCACAGATAGGATTGTATCTGTATAGACTTAAGTTAAAGAGCTCCTTAGTTGTTTTAAGCTCACCTTGCTTAGAGTTTAATATCCCAGATCATTTATGTTCCTTCTGTGTTTGAGTGTGTATGCAAGTCTGTGTTTTCTCCAGTCTGTCTTATATGTCTAATCTGTGTATTTAGCAGAGATCAGCCCATATCCCTTTGGTGGTAATCAGAATCCTTCTTAGGACTGATTACAGGGTTCAGGGACTGATAGGAGGCAGGGTTAGGCTGGAGACTTGGACCTCTGAACCATTATCAGTACCTCCAAGGTGAGGGATTAGTTAGGACCCCAGTTTAGGGTCAGGTTAGACCCCCGGTCCTCCTCTTTCCTGTGACAGTGTATCAAGTCCTCAAGATTAACCCTGAGTTCAACGGATATCGTGTCAGGTAAATCTATTCTATATTTACATGCTGATGTTGCTAATCTATATGTTGTATAGAGTGTTGTTCTTTTAAGAATAGTTTACTGACATCGTACACATATCATAAGACCGCGTGACACAAATACCGTCACACCATGATCAGACCACATATTATTACTAGTGATGATCGAACGTGCTCGGATAACGTCTTATCTGAGCATGCTTGTGTGTTATCCGAGCAAATGGGTGTGCCCGTATATTATGTTCAAGTTCCTGCAGCTGCATAATTAGCAGATGTTAGACAGCCTCAACACATGTGGGGATTCCCTGTTTGTTAGGCAATCCCCACGTGTTGAAGCTGTCTAAAAGCCGCAAATCATGCAGCTGCAGGGAATCAAACATAATATACAGGCACGCCAGATGCTCGAATAACACATTATCCGAGCACGTTCGTTCATCACTAATTACCACCACATAGTGACCAAATACTACAATACTGACCATGAGTAAAAGCCACAATACTAATATTACCATAAGTGCCATTATACACAGGAGCTCTGCATATAGTGTACAACAAAACGTTATACAGGGCTGATTAGGAAGGGAATTTACTCACATAAGTGAATGATGCTGGGTTGGAGGGCATGGGGGACCTGACAGGTTTCCTTTAATTCCCTTCATCCTGGTCCCTTTTATTTAATAATGTTCCCCATCCTGGCCCCCTAGGTCGCTTGGCACTGGCTGTGTCCCCTATGTCCCTTGGCCCTGATTGTGTCCCCTATCATAGAGGGCGCTGCCAGTGCCAAGGGACCTTAGGAGCACAGCCAGGGGCCTAGGGGGCACAGCCAGAGACCAAGGGGGCACAGCCAGGGACCTTAGAGGAACAGCTCGGAGCCTAGTGGGCAGAGTCAGGGCCAAGGGACCTATGCCCCGGCTGTGCCCCCTATGTCACTTAGCCTGGCCCCAGCATCATGCCGAATCCACAGTGACAGAAGTAAAAAAAAATCCCTCCTAACTGCCTGATGTGAGTGCGCTCTTTGCAGGCTTCACATGACAGTGATCTCATACCCTGGCGACATCACTGTTAAACGCCGCCTGCAATGGGCTCCTGGCACACAAGTCAGCCACCCCAGGGTCCAACGGAGAATTCACTGGTGTCCCAGTGGGCCAGTCCGACCTTGCCTAGAAGTGATGATCCGGCCCCCGCAGAGCCCTGACTTCATCATTATCCAGTCTGTCTGGCATTAATGAATACCTGCTAAATTCCTTCAAAAACTGTGTGCAACTGAAAAGTACAAAGAAGAACTGATAAAGGCAAAGGGCGCTCACCAAATATCGATGTGATTTAGATTTCTATTTTGTTCTTTCATTTTCCATTTTATTAATCGATAAAAATAAACTTACATTCTTACTTTGCAGCATTTTCTCCACCACACACCTGCTTAAAACGTTACACAGTACATGTGCACAATTTCATATAGCACAATACTCTACGATGGGGTTCATTGTTTGTATCATTTTTTCTATACCCATGTCTACTATGAGAATTGAGGTTGGTTTTCTTTATGTCCCTCTCATCATGGATATAATGGACTTTGGTGACAGAATGGTTCCTCACTTAGGGATGGTACAAGGAATGCAACAGCACACAGGAAATAATTTTACCTCCCCCCCAGAAAGGCAGTCAGCTTCATGGTTACACAGTATTTCATGAGAGAATAAGATTGGTGGTTACAGATAAGCCAGGAGCAGATGCTGACAGTAAAGTGTTAAAGTCTCTTACCATCAATGTCCAGTGGATACACACATTTGGCTGCTCACTTAGCTATAATTGCAAGTGCTACTCACCCCTACTTGCTACCTAACTAAGAGTCCTTTCTAATGGTCTCACAGCTTCTCTTCTCCATCTGTGGGTGTCTGATCTCCACGGGTTAGAGATATGAAACAGTAATGCTCTATGTACCCTCCCGGAAGTGTGTATACACATGGAAGTGCTACTCACCCCTACTTGCTAGCTAAGAGTCCTTTCTAATCATTCTCACAGCTTCTCTTCTCCATCTGTGGGTGTCTGATCTCCACTAGTTAGACATATGAAACAGTAATGCTCTATGTACTCTCCTGGAAGTGTGTAGATGCATGGAAGTGCTACTCACCCCTACTTGCTAGCTAACTAACAGTCCTTTCTAATGTTCCTCACAGCTTCTCTTCTCCATCTGTGAGTGTCTGACCTCCACTGGTTAGAGATATGAAACAGTAATGCTCTAAGTACCCTCCCGGAAGTGTGTTTACATATGGAAGTGCTACTCACCCCTACTTGCTAGCTAAGAGTCCTTTCTAATGGTCCTCACAGCTTTTTTTCTCCATCTGTGGGTGTCTGATCTCCACTGGTTAGACATATGAAACAGTAATGCTCTATGTACCCTCCCGGAAGTGTGTATACACATAGAAGTGCTACTCACCCCTACTTGCTAGCTAAGAGTCCTTTCTAATCATCCTCACAGTTTCTCTTCTCCATCTGTGGGTGTCTGATCTCCACTGGTTAGACATATGAAACAGTAATGCTCTATGTACCCTCCCGGAAGTGTGTATACACATAGAAGTGCTACTCATCCCTACTTGCTAGCTAAGAGTCCTTTCTAATGGTCCTCACAGCTTTTTTTCTCCATCTGTGGGTGTCTGATCTCCACTGGTTAGACATATGAAACAGTAATGCTCTATGTACCCTCCCGGAAGTGTGTATACACATAGAAGTGCTACTCACCCCTACTTGCTAGCTAAGAGTCCTTTCTAATCATCCTCACAGTTTCTCTTCTCCATCTGTGGGTGTCTGATCTCCACTGGTTAGACATATGAAACAGTAATGCTCTATGTACCCTCCCGGAAGTGTGTATACACATAGAAGTGCTACTCACCCCTACTTGCTAGCTAAGAGTCCTTTCTAATCATCCTCACAGCTTCTCTTCTCCATCTGTGGGTGTCCGACCTCCCCTGGTTAGACATATGAAACAGTAATGCTCTCTGTACTCTCCCGGAAGTGTGTATACACATGTGTGTGGCCCAGCTATGCCAGGCACACACAAATCCAGGAGAATGCACAGGAAGGTAACCGCAACGCTTGATATCCATTCACGTCACTCACACTTTCAGACACACCCATCAGGGTATAAGAGGTAGTGACACGTAGCAGAGTCAGATAGTTTCCTGTCTGAGAAGAGCTCAGATCAGGGAGTCAGTTTCCTGTCTTAGGACAGTGCAGTTGAGTGCCAGTTCAGTCTGGACTTGGAGGGAGAGGAGAGAGGACTGAATCCTCGCAGAGCTAGCGTAGCTCACCTGACAAGGAAGTGGAGGCTAGTACGGTGAAGTGAATCATCCTAGCCTAGTCAGAGCTACCCTTAATCAGTACCTCAACAGAAGCTGAACCAAGGAGGATACTGAGAGCTGCTCAGCGAGCTCTGGAGAAAGCTGACATTTCCATCAATGCTACAAGTGCTTATGTTAAGAGCGGGAAGCAGGGCGAAGGGCACAGTGGAGAAGACAGAGAGAAGTGCTTCAGGTATTGGATTACCTGCACTAAATCACCGGACACCGGGGTCCGAAGCGTTGCTAGTGTTTCAAGCATAGTAACAAGAAAACCGGAGGCTTTCTGGACTACAGGTCGCAGAGAGCAGCCCTAAGCGCTGATACGTAACCGGAGTCAGGGGGAACAAGGACTTTTAGCTAGGCCAAGCATAGAAGGACTTAGTTCTCTCAACATCTGATGATCAGAGACATAGAAGGTTCCACCACAATGTCGGCCGGGCGTTGCAGCTATTGAGAAAAGCTGGAGATTGCAGAGTTAACTTTGCTTTATGCAAGTTTGGACTCACCTACATATGAAGTAAAGGAGGCCTCTAACCTGCTCAGCGGTTATCCCGAATGTGCATTCTCCACCCCGACCAGCTCCCCGGGACCTGCCTGAACCATCTACCAGTAAAGGTATGAAAAGAAGCTGCATTGTGTGTGACTGAATTCTTAACTATACCCTGCATCATCACCATAGACTTCCAGGGACCCGTCTCACCTGTGGGAGACTTACCACCCAGCTGCCCTATAACATCCCCTGTGAAGATCCTTATAGCAGCGCTGGTCCAATTGATCAGACACCACAGGTGGCGTCACGAACTACCTATCCTTAAAATCCCCTGTAAATATCCCCCATTGCATGACCGCCAGGGCCACGGAACGAGTCCCGCTGCCAGTGACATACTCCCATAGACTTCCATGGGCTCGGCTCCGAGTACCCCATAGCCCTGGTACCACCTCAGTGTGGTGTGCGTCATCTTTTTGGCGTCACAAACAGGATGCGAAACTTGCAATTGTGAGTCCTGTGTGCCTATTGAACTGTTTGGTGAAAAAGACTGTTTGCTGCATTTGGCGCCAAATACCGCCATTTTACCGCCATATTGGCGCCCTGAGGCGCTGGTGAAGAAGGTGGGCGTGCATTCGTGGGCGTGTACCCCCCCTGTGGCGCGAAAGTTATGGCTGCCCTCTCAAAATGCTACTATAATGTGCGATCCTGCCCCACTGCTAAGGAAATCCGCCTCCTCTTCATTTTCTATGCAAAGAGGAGGAGACGCAAATCCCGCCTCCACGGAAGAGACCGGACTATTCCTGATGGAAACTACAGTCTGGCCTGGAAAGAGATGGCAGAAGGTCGGGAGACGCAGTGCGGAAGAGCAATGGTGCGTGGGCCCTGCTCCCCTGAAAAGCCGATGCCCGTACCGGAGCTGTCCCCGGGTCGGACGACTGACCAGCTAATGCTGGAGTTGGAGGAAGTAAGAGCGGTGATCAAAGATATGATTCAGCACCGTGAAGATATGGACGAGGCTGTGAAGCAATGGCGTGCCCGGAAACAGCGGCTGCTGTGGGACGTTATGCTTCGCCCCCCAGGAACGACGCCGTTACCTGTGTCCACTGTGCCACCACCGCCAGCGGCTGAAGAGAAACCGGAGGCCAGCAGTGAGAAAGCTGAGCCCACCTCCACCGATGATGTGACGGAAGAGGAACCGGTATACCAGCCTGGCCCGGAGGCCGCAGCCGACTAGAGTTCCCCGGTAGGGACACCGGAGGGGTCTCAGCCATCGTTACCGGAAATTGATTGGGATGCGATGCAGTACCTGGATGATGTGACCTATGCCGTCCAGTGGGAAAGTGAATGGCAACGTCGTGAACAAGAGCAGCGACGCCGACAGGAAGAAAAAGAGGAGCAGCAGTCTCGTCAGTGGAGCCATGAGAAGTTCCTGGCAGACAAAGAAAATGTCAGAAATGACAAGAGCACACTGAAGGAGCCGCGGCGCCAGGGATGCGTGAGTAATTTTAAGATCCGCCAAGGCTGGTGTCATGTGTGCATTGCCACGAAGATCGTCGCGGTTGCACATTTTGACTTCTCACAGCTGAGCTGCTGTTTCTTTGTGTTTGGCAGCTAGGGAGTTAATTCTGTCTGTGCTCGGTGCTGGGACTGGGTGCAGTTTCTCCCGGCTGCAATTGATTATTTGTTGATTGGTTTCCTTTAAATTCCTGGTTGTCTGCTTGGGGAGTTGCCAGTGAAACCTTCATGCAGACCACAGATAGGAATGAATCTGTATAGACTTTAGTTGTGAGCTCCTTAGTTGTTCTAAGCTCAACTTGGTTAGAGTTTATTTCCCAGACCATTTATGTTCCTTTGGTGTTTGAGTGTGTATGCAAGCGAGTGTTATCCTGTCTGTCTTATATGTCTAATCTGTGTATTTAGCTGAGATCAGCCCATATCCCTTTGGTGGTAGTCAGGATCCTTCTTAGGACTGATTACAGGGTTCAGGGTCTGATAGGAGACAGGGTTAGGTTGGAGACTTGGACCTCTGAACCATTATCAGTACCTCCAAGGTGAGGGATTAGTTAGGACCCCAGTTTAGGGTCAGGTTAGATCCCGGTCCACCTCTTTCCTGTTTCAGCTCATCAAGTCCTCAAGATTAACCCTGAGTTCAGCAGATATCGTGTCAGGTAAATCTATTCTATACTTACATGCTGATGTTGCTATACTAGTTGTTGTATAGAGTGTTGTTCCTGTATTAATAGTTTACTGACATTGTATACATATCATTAGACAGCGTGACATTTTCACTGGCCATAAAAATTATCTCCAGTTACCATGGATCCAGTAGCCCAGCTGGCTCTGCAGTTGCAGGGATTATCCATGGAGCTGACGGACATTAAGTCCAAAGTTTTGTATTATATTTCTGAAAGTCTGGCCAAAGGGCATATTAGACCTTCATCTTCCCCAGTAGCCGCGGGGTTCTTCTTTGTGAAGAAGAAAGATGGAGGCCTACGCCCTTGCTTGGATTTCCGCGAACTTAATCGGATTACTGTTCGAGATCCGTATCCACTCCCTCTTATTCCTGATCTCTTCAATCAAATTGTTGGCGCCAAATGGTTTTCTAAATTGGATCTCAGGGGGGCGTATAATCTGATTAGGATAAAAGAGGGGGATGAGTGGAAAACGGCGTTTAACACGCCGGAGGGACATTATGAGAACCTTGTCATGCCTTTTGGTCTGACTACTGCACCAGCAGTATTCCAACATTTTGTTAATGACATTTTTCGTCACCTTGTGGGGGTGTTTGTGGTCGTATATTTGGACGACATTTTAATTTACTCGCCAGATCTTGTGTCTCATCAGGAGCATGTGAGACAGGTGTTGCAGATCTTGCGAGACAATAAACTATACGCCAAACTGGAGAAGTGTGTATTTGCCGTACAGGAACTTCAGTTTTTGGGTTTTTTGGTGTCAGCCTCCGGATTTCCGTATGGACCCTGAAAAGGTGAGAGCAGTGCTTGAATGGGATCAGCCAGGGGATCTTAAGGCTCTGCAGCGTTTTTTGGGGTTTGCTAACTACTACCGGAAATTTATTTGTAATTTCTCATCTGTCGTCAAACCTCTCACTGACATGACAAGAAAAGGGACGGATTTTTCTAAATGGTCGGACAAAGCTTGCCAAGCCTTTTCCTCTTTGAAGAAATGTTTTGCTTCGGCACCCGTTCTCATCCAACCAGATGCATCTCAGCCGTTCATTGTGGAGGTGGATGTGTCTGACGTAGGGGTGGGTGCTATATTGTCCCAGGGTCCGTCCCCTGGTAAATGGCATCCGTGCGCTTTCTTTTCTAAGAAATTGTCGTCCGCCGAAAGGAATTATGATATCGGCAATAGGGAACTTTTGGCCATTAAGTTAGCTTTTGAAGAATGGCGTCACTTTTTGGAGGGGGCAGTCCACCCGGTTACCGTTATTACTGATCACAAGAACCTGTTGTATTTGGAATCCGCTAAGCGTCTGAATTCCAGACAAGCTCGATGGTCGTTGTTTTTTACCAGGTTTAATTTTGTCGTCACTTATCGCCCGGGGTCTAAGAATGTAAAGGCTGATGCCTTGTCTCGCAGTTTCCCAGGGGCCGGGAAAACGGATGACCCGAGTCCTATCCTTCAGGAGGGGGTGGTAGTGTCGGCTGTATTTTCTGAGCTTGAGGAGGAGGTGTTAGAGGCTCAGGGGGACGCCCCTGCAGGACCTCCAGGGAGACTGTTTGTCCCAAATCTGTTGAGACAAAAGGTTATTGAGGCACATCATAATTCTGCTCTAGCAGGACATCCAGGGAGTAAGGCTACTTTAGATCTCCTTTCTCGCCGGTTTTGGTGGCCTAATGCTAATAAAGATGTTATAACTTTTGTCGCGTCATGTGGGGTGTGTGCTCGCTCTAAAACCCCTCATACCCGTCCGTCTGGGACCCTTTTACCCTTGAAACTTCCGGAGCGTCCATGGACTCATTTATCTATGGACTTCATTACGGACCTTCCTCCGTCGTCAGGGAATACTGTCATACTGGTGGTTGTTGACAGGTTCAGTAAGATGGCACATTTCGTTGCTCTTCCTGCACTCCCTAGTGCTAAAACTCTGGCGCAGGTGTTCATTAGGGAGATCGTTAGACTTCATGGGTTGCCTTCTGATGTGGTGTCAGATAGGGGGTCTCAGTTTGTGTCCAAGTTTTGGAGGGCATTTTGTTTACGTCGGGGGATGCAATTGTCATTTTCCTCGGCTTTTCATCCGCAGACCAATGTCAGACAGAGCGTCTGAATCAGAGCTTAGAGACATATCTCCGGTGTTTTGTCTCAGAGAACCAAGAGGACTGGTCTTCTTTCTTGCCTCTGGCAGAGTTCGATCTTAACAACAGGCGGAGCGAGTCCACTGGTAAGTCCCCGTTTTTTGGGGCATATGGTTTCCATCCCCATTTTTGTACTTTCAATGGGGGGGGGGTCCTTCTGGGGTTCCTGAGGAGGAGCGTTTCTCGTCGTCACTTGCTTCTGTGTGGAGAGGTGTATTGAATAATCTGAGTGCGATGGGGAACCGTTACAAACGTATGGCTGATAGGAGGAGAGTTTCTGGTCCAGATCTGAATGTGAACGATCTGGTATGGTTGTCTACCAGGAATATAAAACTTAAAGTGCCCTCCTGGAAACTGGGTCCCAGATTCATCGGGCCGTACAGGATCAGTTCCATAATTAATCCTGTGGCATTTCGTCTGGACCTCCCTCCTACGTTTAAAATTCATAATGTGTTCCACAAGTCATTACTTAAAAGGTATGTGGCACCAGTCATACCGTCACCTCTACCTCCTCCTCCTGTGTTGGTCAATGGTAACTTGGAATTTCAAGTATCAAAGATCATTGACTCACGTCTGAATCGCCGGTCCCTTCAGTACTTGGTGCATTGGAAGGGGTATGGTCCAGAGGAGAGGACGTGGGTCCCTGCGTCTGATGTTAACGCAGATCGTTTGGTTCGGACCTTCCACAGAACTCACCCGGGCAGGCCTGGCCCTGAGGGTCCGGAGGCCCCTCGTAGAAGGGGGGGTACTGTCATGTGTGCATTGCCACGAAGATCGTCGCGGTTGCACATTTTGACTTCTCACAGCTGAGCTGCTGTTTCTTTGTGTTTGGCAGCTAGGGAGTTAATTCTGTCTGTGCTCGGTGCTGGGACTGGGTGCAGTTTCTCCCGGCTGCAATTGATTATTTGTTGATTGGTTTCCTTTAAATTCCTGGTTGTCTGCTTGGGGAGTTGCCAGTGAAACCTTCATGCAGACCACAGATAGGAATGAATCTGTATAGACTTTAGTTGTGAGCTCCTTAGTTGTTCTAAGCTCAACTTGGTTAGAGTTTATTTCCCAGACCATTTATGTTCCTTTGGTGTTTGAGTGTGTATGCAAGCGAGTGTTATCCTGTCTGTCTTATATGTCTAATCTGTGTATTTAGCTGAGATCAGCCCATATCCCTTTGGTGGTAGTCAGGATCCTTCTTAGGACTGATTACAGGGTTCAGGGTCTGATAGGAGACAGGGTTAGGTTGGAGACTTGGACCTCTGAACCATTATCAGTACCTCCAAGGTGAGGGATTAGTTAGGACCCCAGTTTAGGGTCAGGTTAGATCCCGGTCCACCTCTTTCCTGTTTCAGCTCATCAAGTCCTCAAGATTAACCCTGAGTTCAGCAGATATCGTGTCAGGTAAATCTATTCTATACTTACATGCTGATGTTGCTATACTAGTTGTTGTATAGAGTGTTGTTCCTGTATTAATAGTTTACTGACATTGTATACATATCATTAGACAGCGTGACAGCTGGGGGTTCATACACGAGCCGGGCTTGTATCAAGGGGTGTTTGTTAGCCGCCGAGACGTGGAGTCACATCTGCCCATTGGTCACCCGGGAAGAGATCTCGTGAACGGGGACCTTGTTAGTTACACACGGCATTGGGGATTAAAAGGGTGGTATGCCCTCAACGTTACCATTATCAGTGACCCCGTCCACGACGCCAGTAACATACAGTCTGCAGCAGCGTCCCAGTCCCGGGGCCCCACAGCACCAGGCCGTGCACCAGCATCGCCCCCGGCATACTCCTCCAGAAGTACGTCACCTTCAGTAACGCAATCCGCATCGCAAGCCCCAGCAGCGTCATCGTTGGTATCCGCACCAGGCTGTGCACCCACAACGCAACCTGCGACCGCTTCTGCACCGCAAACTGCAAAGTATTCTGTCTTGTACCCTGCGACTCATTCTGCATCGCAGCCGGATGGTGCGACCACAGTTAGATCGCAGCCCAAGCCTGCATCTTCAATGGAAAGTTTATATTTGCCTGAGACACCCGTTGCGCCCCTAGTGGTTCGCACAAGAACTGTGTATACGCAAACACTGATTGCAGGCCATGACTTATTTGTGATGCGTTCAAGAGAACACTGCGTCGTTCCAGCCCCAGGAGTGGAAGACGTCGCTGTGATTTGCAAGAAAGAAGAAAGCCAGTAGGACCCAGACAGGGTTTACTGCCATTGTATAAAGTTTGAAAAATTGAGGAAGTTGAAAAATTTTGCACTTTATTGATAAGTATGAAAATGTTTACATAATTTGCTAAATGTGATGATGTTTGCATAGAATACCCCAGTTGGGTAAAGTGAAAGTTAAAGTATACGTGAATACTTGAAATATAAAAATGTGTCTTTTCTCATGCGTGGACTGCGTGGCTGTGGACTGTGCCAGCCCAAAAACTTTAATGTAAATAGTTTGCACCACGGTGCACTATCTTGGTTTTACACAAAACCATTGCTATCTACCTCTGAAGAAAAACCCGTATGGTGTGGCCTAGAGTGAGGTCTGCAGTCAAAAGTCCTGCAGCCCACCCAGGACCCACGTGGGAGGTTTTTGGTGCGGGTCCTCCACAAGAATTTGTCTTGTATTTATGAGAATGTTTGATACTTTTGATACTTTTGTATTTTTTCTAATGTACAAATTGTAACGTTCAAGAAGTCTTACCTCCCGGATGGGAAGAGTTAAAATGTTAATGTTAATGCAAAAACAAAAATGTTTCTTTTTCTCTTTTACAGCCCGGGAGTGCTGTGTTTAATCAAGGGGGGATGTGTGGCCCAGCTATGCCAGGCACACACAAATCCAGGAGAATGCACAGGAAGGTAACCGCAACGCTTGATATCCATTCACGTCACTCACACTTTCAGACACACCCATCAGGGGTATAAGAGGTAGTGACACGTAGCAGAGTCAGATAGTTTCCTGTCTGAGAAGAGCTCAGATCAGGGAGTCAGTTTCCTGTCTTAGGACAGTGCAGTTGAGTGCCAGTTCAGTCTGGACTTGGAGGGAGAGGAGAGAGGACTGAATCCTCGCAGAGCTAGCGTAGCTCACCTGACAAGGAAGTGGAGGCTAGTACGGGTGAAGTGAATCATCCTAGCCTAGTCAGAGCTACCTTAATCAGTACCTCAACAGAAGCTGAACCAAGGAGGATACTGAGAGCTGCTCAGCGAGCTCTGGAGAAAGCTGACATTTCCATCAATGCTACAAGTGCTTATGTTAAGAGCGGGAAGCAGGGCAAAGAGCACAGTGGAGAAGACAGAGAGAAGTGCTTCAGGTATTGGATTACCTGCACTAAATCACCGGACACCGGGGTCCGAAGCGTTGCTAGTGTTTCAAGCATAGTAACAAGAAAACCGGAGGCTTTCTGGACTACAGGTCGCAGAGAGCAGCCCTAAGCGCTGATACGTAACCGGAGTCAGGGGGAACAAGGACTTTTATCTAGGCCAAGCATAGAAGGACTTAGTTCTCTCAACATCTGATGATCAGAGACATAGAAGGTTCCACCACAATGTCGGCCGGGCGTTGCAGCTATTGAGAAAAGCTGCAGATTGCAGAGTTAACTTTGCTTTATGCAAGTTTGGACTCACCTACATATGAAGTAAAGGAGGCCTCTAACCTGCTCAGCGGTTATCCCGAATGTGCATTCTCCACCCCGACCAGCTCCCCGGGACCTGCCTGAACCATCTACCAGTAAAGGTATGAAAAGAAGCTGCATTGTGTGTGACTGAATTCTTAACTACACCCTGCATCATCACCATAGACTTCCAGGGACCCGTCTCGCCTGTGGGAGACTTACCACCCAGCTGCCCTATAACATCCCCTGTGAAGATCCTTATAGCAGCGCTGGTCCAATTGATCAGACACCACAGGTGGCGTCACGAACTACCTATCCTTATAATCCCCTGTAAATATCCCCCATTGCATGACCGCCAGGGCCACGGAACGAGTCCCGCTGCCAGTGACATCTCCCATAGACTTCCATGGGCTCGGCTCCGAGTACCCCATAGCCCTGGTACCACCTCAGTGTGGTGTGCGTCACATGCAAGTGCTACTCACCCCTACTTGCTAGCTAAGAGTCCTTTCTAATCATCCTCACAGCTTCTCTTCTCCATTTGTGCGTGTCCGACCTCCACTGGTTAGACATATGAAACAGTAATGCTCTCTGTACTCTCCTGGAAGTGTGTAGATGCATGGAAGTGCTACTCACCCCTACTTGCTAGCTAACAGAGTCCTTTCTAATAGTCCTCACAGTTTCTCTTCTCCATCTGTGGGTGTCCGATCTCCACTGGTTAGACATATGAAACAGTAATGCTCTATGAACCCTCCCGGAAGTGTGAAAACACATTGATCACCAATTACTCATATCTCACTCTCTGCACTTCTGAAATTTGTTGCACATTTGTCACAGCAATATGGCCGACATATATGTATAATACTGTAATCAGACGTACCTAACCGAAATGAGCATTAGGCCGGCGTCACACACAACGACAAAAAATCGGTCCGTTTTAGACGGTCGATTGTCGGATCAAAATGCAAACATCACACATCCTTCTGGCATCCGATTTTCCTTCAAAGATGCGATTTAGTCGCATGTGTGTGTACCTTGTAACATCCGATTTTCATCCGACTTGCGAGATTTTCTCGCAGGCTTGCAAAACTGACATATAATGGATCCAAAAGAATAGTATTTCAATCACAAAAAAAAGAATAGATATATACACATAGAGCACATATTATATATATATATATAACATGTCATTGTGACATGTATATATACATATATTTATAGTTCTTACACTTCTACATACTGTTATAGCCGCTAATTCAATTGCCGGCTTCTGTGAAATCACAGAAGCCGACATGAAATGATACATTGTTTCCACACAGTTAACCATGTCATTTCCTGTATTTTGATATTTGTTTAGCACTTACAATTACATGAGTGTATTTGTGCAAAATTTCAGACATGTAGGGGTTAATTAAAGATGTAATTTCGTTGAAAAAAAATGCGTGGGCTCCCGCTGTATTTTCTCCACCAGACAGACAAAGCAAGCGAGTGGGGGCAGATAATAACAGCCTAGGGAGGGTACATTTTTTGGTGCCACCCCTGGCTACTAACATCTGCCCCCAGACACCCCAGAAAGGGCAAATCTATAATTAGATTTGCCCTTTCTGGCACCTTGCCCGTCTATTCCCATTGCCCTGTAGCGGTGGCGAATGGGTTAATAATCTCACCTTAATGTCACCTTAGTATTGAAAGGTGACCTTAAGGCAGGTTAATAATTGAGAGCTGTCAATTAGACAACTATCAATTATTAATCCTATTGTATGATAGAAAAATCAAACACACACAGTTTAATAAAAAATAAGTTTAATGAAATAATCACACAGTTTTTGACAATATTTTATTTTCCTGCTAAAACCATTTGCTGTAATAAAAATAAAATAAAAAAGCAAAATGATTCTTACCAATCCGAAGTACAGTCAGGTCCCACGCTGTAATCCATCAGAAAGGGTTAACAGGTTACAGGTCGCAGAGAGCTAATAATGCTGTCTCAGACCTGTATTCCCCTGAATGAATAAGTTACTCTCCCAGCGAAAGTAGAGGAATAGATTCATGAATGGAGCTTAATTGATTTATTGGCAATTTAACTTTAGTGACCTGACCTAAAGGGAAAGTGGACACAATCAATTAAGCTTCATTCATGAAACACATCCTCTCCTGTCGCCAGGAGAGGAACTAAAGGGTATGCCACACTAAACAATATCGCTAACGGGATCGCTAAAAAACGTCACTATTTAGCGATCCCGTTAGCGATATTGTTCAGTGCGGCATCTGCCAGCGACGAGCTTCCTGCTGTGATCTCGCTCGTCGCTGGAATCGTTCCGGACCCTATTTTCTCGTCGGCCTCCCGCTGGGTAAGTATCTTATCGCTGTGTGGCACCTTTTATTAGCGATTAACGGTACTTTTGTACCGCTAAAGTCGTTAAGAAGATCGCTAACGGCGATAGCGTCGTTAACTATATCGCTAAATGTGGCCGCATTTAGCGATATAGAAACAATCCCGCTAGCGATCGCATTAGTATGCGTCGTTATCGTGATCGCTAGCGGGATTGTTTAGTGTGGCAGTACCTTTATTCATTCAGGAGCTTTGAGCTGAGCATGCAGGATTACTTGCACTGCTTGGCTCAAAGCTAGTTAACCCTTTGTGAAGGATTACAGCGTGGGATGTGACAGATCGGCGGAATAGGTAAGAATAATGTTGTTTTATTTTTTTTCTTTATTTTAGGAGATCAATGGCTTCGCACGGATTAAGTGTAAAATAAAATATGGTCAAAAAAATGTGTTTTTATTTCATTAAAATTATTTATTCTTAAAGTGTGTGTGTGTTTTTTTATTTACTTCAATAGGATTAATAATTGATAGTTGTCTAATTGACAGCTCTCAATTATTAACCTGCCTTAAGGTCACCTTTCAATACTAAGGTGACAGTAAGGTGAGATTATTAACCCATTCGCCACCGCTACAGGGCAATGGGAATAGACAGGCAAAGTGCCAGAAAGGGCGAATCTAATTATAGATTTGCCCTTTCTGGGGTATCTGGGGGCAGATGTTAGTAGCCAGGGGGGGCACAAAAAATGTACCCTCCCTAGGCTATTATTATCTGCCCCCACTCGCTTGCTTTGTCTGTCTGGTGGAGAAAATACAGCGGGAGCCCACGCATTTTTTTTTTCAACGAAATTACACCTTTAATTAACCCCTACATGTCTGAAATTTTGCACAAAAACACTCATGTAATTGTAAGTTCTAAACAAATATCAAAATACAGGAAATGACATGGTTAACTGTGTGGAAACAATGTATCATTTCATGTCGGCTTCTGTGATTTCACAAAAGCCGGCAATTGAATTAGCGGCTCTTACAGTATGTAGAAGTCTAGGAAATATAAATATATGTATATATACATGTCACAATGACATATATATATATATATATATATATATATATGTATTCTATGTGTGTATATCTATTCTTTCTAGTCTTTATTAAAGCTGTCAGTGTGATTTTACAGTATAGCCGGGGATGAATTGCCGGCTTTTCTAAAGGACACCGATGCGATTTCATCGTAAGTCACACATGCGGTCCGTTTGTAATCAGATTTTTCATCGCTCCCATAGACTTGCATTGGCGATAGTCGACCCACAATCGGTGACAATCGCAGCATGCTGCGATTGTACACGGACGTTTAAAACGGACCACAAAATAACGGATACTGGGAGCTGCTCCATAGATTAACATAGGGCAGACTGCAATACGATTTTTCATCGCATTGCAGTCGTCCGATTATGTCGCCAGTGTGACGCCGGCCTTATACTATATAAGAAGACATTGCTGTCTGCATATAGCAGGCGCAATCAGTCATATTCATGGACTTGTGAATGATCACTGCTCTTTGTTCACTTGTAGAGCATTTATTTTATTCCCCCGTCCATAAGTAGAAGGTAGACGGTCCTCATATAGACTGACTTGCCCAGGGGGTTGTATAGACCCGAGTTAACTTTGGGAAACTTGCCAAATTTCTTTCTACCATTTGCACCCGTATAGCTTTGCAGCAAACTCCAGCTATTATATATTTTCAATCAGTAGTATTATTTCACAGCCGAAAAAACTATCAACCGCCAATATGAAGACGCTTAATGACAACCCCCTGCCCCCACGTGATCGCAGCACACACAGAGGTACAATGTAAATGTAATATGGAGCTACATTCCAGGCAAATCAAGTCCAGATGTCTCTACTGCCTGGACCCTCCCAGTACCGCTGTGCGATTACAGACTGGGGGGTGGCGGAGTATTCCAGGACACTAATCTGTGCAGATGCAGAACTGCTGTACAAGGTGCAATCATGTTAGGTCACAATTTAATACTATTATATGCTATTAAGCACATTGTTTTTTGGTGCAAAGTGATACGTTTGCACAATTTGTGCAATATTCATTGACTTGTGGACAGTATTAAAGTAAAACATCTCTCATAATGCAAAAAGAAAAAAAAAATTCCCCAAAACAGCGCCACTCTTGCCTGTAGGTCGTGTCTGGTATTGCAGCTCAGTCTTATTTTTTTTGGAAACAGCTTCACTCTGTTTTATAGGCTCTGCTGGGAAATTGCAGCATGTATATGGAGCTTCTAGGTGCATGCTTGATCGCTGCCCTTACAAATTCCTCCTCACTGGTTTCATACTGGTGAAGGAGATTGGATACTAGAGGTATCCACTGGAATATCCCTTTAGTATAAATTCCACTTTCTGCTTAGAAAACGCTCCATATTGTACAATTTGAAGTCAATGGGGATGATGCCTGGGTGATGTTTTGAGCTTTTTGCAAATGCAAATTTTAAGCTGTGTTTTACAGTATCAGCAAAGTCTATGAGATTTCAGAAATCTCATGCACACACATTGATTTGGAAAATGGCTACATTTTAAAAAAAAAAACTGCAGCATGTCACTTATTTCAGTGTTTTTGCAGCATTTTTCCACCCATAGGAAACAATGAGTAAGAGCAAACACGCAACAACAACAACAAAAAAAAAACACAGGAATCAGATTTGGCTGCGTTTTTGGTGCAAAAACCTATCATGCTTTTTTTGGGCCACTAAACTTTATCAACGTGCACAAAGACAACAAAAACGTAGTAAAACCTGCTTTTTGTAAGGAGCTTTTTTACTGATAAGAGCAGAAAAAAAAATGAAGCAAAAACGCAACGTGTGAACACAGCCTAAAGTGGTTTGGAAGAGTTTTCAAAAAGTTTGATAGAGCCTTTTGATTTGACAGTGTCTAGTTTGAAGCATTTTTCACCTGGAGTTGCTTCTTGCACTTTCTTTTTTTTTCCCACTAGGTCTTTTTCAAAACCTAAAGAAGAAAAAAAAAAAGTTCAAAAACACTGAAAATATTATCAAAGTGGACAATGGAAATAAATAGGAAGAATCTTTCAAGTGTGTTTCAGTAAACTTTTTTAAAAAACTTTTGCACCTAGCCTAAATTTATGGAGTTGTAAGATTAGATATTATGTTGCGGTTCCATGTTGCAAATAAGCTCTGGATATTTAGATTTTCTGGATTATTGGAGGTCAGATTAAAGGAATGTAACTGATTTACAACAAGAAGATAGAACGCACCCCAGAAAGTCCACAGAGAAGTGCCCCATCTATTCTGTACACAGCACAGCCGGGAACCCTACCATGCAGCATATATACATACATAATCATAATTAGAGACGAGCTCTACGGCCGACGTATCATCATAAACATATATATTACAATCGTTCATCTTCTCATTTGTAAACAGATCCGATTCGCAGTTTCCTAATTATAAGTGGTTAGACTCCGCTCAGCTAATTAGTAAATGGAAGCGATTGTTCTAATATAGCACGGCGAAGAATAATTAGATTTCTTATAGCTGTAGCAGAGTCACTTCTACCGGAAAAAAAACAGGAAAACAGGAGGATTTTTTTTGTCACTGGATCCACTTTCCTAAATTTATAGATTATCTTAAATAGGACCTTTTGCCAAATTTTTCACGTTGAACTGGACACATGATACAATAGCGGCTGCAAAGCGGAATATAACGTTTTAGTTATTTTTTAATTTCGCCTCTCCACTGTGGACATATTAGAAATCAAATAATTGGCACCTAATGAATTAACTTTAGTTGCGTGCAAGTGGGTGTTACTAGTTTTCAATGTGGGTGTGTACTTCTGCCTCCTATATGATACTGACCAATCATAAGCAGGCAGCAACATAGAAGTGCAGAAGGACTCACCGGATCCTTGCACTGCAATGCAAGCCAACAGCCATTCAGAGGCTGGCAGCCGACATCGGCATGCTCATCACAAGCAGACCATGGCAGTGACATCATACACTGTCTGTCGCTTGCACGCCAGCTATACAAGAGGACACCACACATTGTGTGAGCGGGGGAAGGTAAGATGAATCATATGCGACAGGAAATTTTCTCCCAATCCCCTAACATCATGCATTTTCCTCTCTCCTGCACTGCATCTAGATCACTTTTCTGTCTGAGAATCAGTCACAGAAAAAGAAGTTACCTAGTTCCTCGCATCTTCTCACCCTACTACCTGCACCAGTGACCCTATTCCCTCACATCTCCTCCAGGACTTTTTCCCAGCTGTCACCACTCACCTAACTAAAATATTTAGGCCACAGTCACACGTTCAGTATTTGGTCAGTATTTTATAGCAGTATTTGTAAGCCAAAACCAGAAGTGGAACAATCAGAGGAGAACTATAAAAAAAACAAGCACACCACTTCTACATTTTTCACCCACTCCTGGTTTTGACTTACAAATACTAATGTAAAATACTGAACGTGTGAACGTGGCCTTAATCTCTCTCTCATCTGGTATCTTTTCCTCCTCATTTTAATAACACCATCATACAGCCATTACTTAAAATATCATCACTGGACCGAAACTGCGCCGTTAACTACAGACCGGTCTCTAATCTTCCCTTCATCTCTAAACTTGGAACGCCTGGTCCACTCCCTCTTATTCGCTATCTCTCAGATCACTCTCTTTTTGACCCTTTACAATCTGGTTTCCGCTCTTTACACTCTACTGACTCTGCCCTCACTAAAGTCTCTAATGATCTTCTAACAATTAAATCTAATGGTCACTACTCCATGCTGATTCTCCTGGATCTCTCTGCAGCATTCGACACAGTGGATCATCAGCTCCTGCTCACTATGCTCTGCTCCATCGGGCTCTCCTGGTTCTCCTCCTATCTCTCTGACGCTCCTTCACTGTATCTTTTGCTGGCTCCTCTTCCCCTTACTGTCGGGTTCCTCAGAGTTCAGTCCTAGGTCCGATCCTCCTCTCTCTCTATACCACCCCTATTGGACAAACCATCAGTAGATTTGGTTTCCTCACCATCTCTATGCTGATGACCCAATTATACACATCGTCTCCTGACATCAACTCTGTATTACTACAAAACACCAGTGATTGCCTTACCAAAGTCTCTGACATCATGTCCTCCCTCTATCTAAAACTGAATCTGTCAAAAACTTGAACTCCTAGTGTTTCCTCCCTGCACTAACCTACCTATGCCCGACATTGCCATTTCTGTGTGTGGCTCCACCATTATTGCCCTGCAGTACGCCCGCTGTCTTTTTGTCATATTTGACTCAGATCTTTCTTTCACCCCCTACATCTGATCACTCGCTCACTCATGTCACCTACACCTCAAAAATATTTCTAGAACTCAACCTTTTCTTGCCTTTTTCACTCGTATGAAAATCTCTTACTGTAGCTCTCATTCATTCTCGGCTGGACTATTGTAACTAATTTCTAATCAGTCTCCATCTTGCTAAACTCTCCCCTCTCCAATCCGTCCTCAATGCAGCAGCCAGAATTATATTCCTGACCAACCATTACACTGATGCCTCCACCCTGTGCCAGTCATTGCACTGGTTACCCATCCACTACAAAGTTCAATATAAACTTATCACAGCTCTCCACAGCTCAGCACCATCCTACATCTCCTCCCTCATCTCAGTCCATCACGTTACCCTCCGTTCTGCTAATGACCTAAAACTAACACCTTCAATAATCCGCACCTCCCACTCCCATCTTCAAGACGTCTCATGTGCTGCACCAATTCTCTGGAATGCACTACCCAGGACAATTCGATTATTTCCCAGACTTATTTCTTCAGACTGATCTATCACTTCACCTAACTTATCTAACTATCCGTATTTTGCCAACACAAAACTTACTTCCAAATCATGATCCTCGTAGCATCTCTTCACACGCCCTCCATGCACTTAATAGCCCTCTGTGTTTCTATGTGCACGGGTCATGTGAAGCAGGCAGTGGTTTAATTTCACTCTATTGCTTGTGTGAGGACTTGAAATCTGCAACGCCGACTACTTACAACATTTTATGCAGATTTTATCTGTGGAAAGTTGTAAATTTCCGTAAGAAAATTGAGTTTTCCTTTAATTATAGTCAGCAGCCAATTCCTGCCAGATCCTCAAGTGAGATCCCAATGTCAATATTACGTAAGCGCCGTTCCTTGTGCCCAAACACCTCCGCTGCGCACACAAAGTGTTACATTAATACCTTGCACCTCATTAATCCCTAACACTGGTTATTCCTGATGCAGAGCGAGGGCTCCCACACATCTCCCCGGTATATGAGGGGCACTTATTTTAGTGTCCATTAGCACTATGGGAGCAGAATAATTCCTGCAATATACCCAGACAACACAATGTGATTTTGCAGGGTGAAGTGCAAAAATAGCAGATTCTTCTAGGCCCCGGGTGCACAAAGGGGGACCCAAAAGCCCTTCAGCCACATAAGACCTCCATATAATTGGCACATAGTGAGCTGGGGCTGGGTATAGATTTTGGGCCGGTCTGAGTGCAGCTTTAACCTCTATGGGTGCCCCAAAGGACATTTGTAACTCCTAATGGTCTGAGGCATCCATTACAGCCTCTAGGGGAGTCCTCATCACCCAGCTTTTCCAGATTCCAGAACGGCAAATATACCTAGCGATGCTACATAACCCCATACTTTCCAACATCTCCTTTGACAAAAAGGGGTCTTATAGGTCATCCATAATACACAGGGAGCACAAAAAATCAACAACAAAAAACAAACATAAATCATGTAAGAGATGTAACAACATGTATGCAAAAACAGCAACATATGAAAGGTTACAAAACTACATATAAGATTTACAAAAAAAAATGTCAAAAATTGAAACAAATACAAATTTCTCATAGTTTGTTGTCTATTGAAGCAGAAGCAAAGGAATAAAATGGTTGTGAATGAGAATAAAAGGTTCCCCAGGGACCAATTAGCAGCAGGGCACTGACCCGCAGCGCTGGAGGGCCCGTCTGTCACAGCAACAGTCAGGGCAGCCAGGCCTTGTTTACCAATACATCTCCTGCCCAGTGAAGGGTTACATGTCCTGCCTGCCACTTGCTCCTGTTAGTCACCTGCAATTTATGTCACTGTTCACACCAGAATCACAAGTCACACCACGGTGACTATTATTACCCGGTTATCATTCTGTGTAAGCGCAGAGAATAAAAAAACAACAATATGTAGTAAAGATACCTGGTGGCCAATGTGAAAAGAGACCTGGAGGCATCAAGTCAGCGCTCAGGGAACGGCTCTTATGTATTACTTGTAGTATAAGTCTGCATTAGTAGTAGGAGCAGAAGTAGCATGATACATTTGTTGTAGGACTTTATTATCTGTGTATTATTACTGGTTTTAGAAGTTTAATTTATTTTTTACTAATGTTATCTAATAAAAGCAACTAGTATTTATTAGAAGTAAAAAAATAAAAAAATCACAGGAAAAGAAGCAGCCTTACCAACACCAGAGGAGAATAACCAATGCATTGGCCAGATGCCGCAGACCCTCGTGGTAAAGGCGGAGGTAGCCCAGGTGCACAATACTGATAAACCCACCGGTCACAAACCTAGCAATTCATCGAGGGAGCGGTCGCCACATATGATAAATATACACAGAGGAGGCTTGCGTAGGACGCCAGTCACACAGGTACGTGTGAGGCACAGTGTCAGACCTACTGCAGATCAGGCGGGCTGCCCAGCACCATATAAGAGCCCCCCATAAGGACTGACACCCCAATTCACCCAACCAACACTAAATTGTCTGGCTGCAACCAGCATAAAAATGCAAAATTGTGCAACGAAAGATGAAAAATAATGTATAAAACACATAAGTGGTCGATATTTTGGCCAAATTTTGCAAGATCGCACCCAATGTCAAGGGTCCTTATACTTGCGAGTCCCTATACAAATTAAAAATGCATGTCAATGTGGGGGGCACTCATATCGTGCTGGGCAGCCCGCCTGATCTAATAGTATGGGCGTCATCAATAGGCTGCAAGCCAGAAACTGCGCATCCCACGTACCTGTGTGACTGGCGTCCTATGCAAGCCTCATCTGCGTGCCTTTTTAATACTAGGCAGCCACCCTCCTCCATGAATCGGTAGGTTGTGAATGGTTGTTAAATCAGAATTCGGTACATACATCATTACATTTCAGTAGACGAGTAGGTAATTAGTTAAAAAAAAAAATCTTAGTGACAATAATTTTGGGCAATTTTACGACAGCCCAATCTTTATATCACAAAATCAATATGGCTGCACTGAATATACTCCTACCACTAGGTGGAGCTATTCTCAAACTGCCTGAAGAATACTTTTGGTGTAACAGCACAGCATGTGGACAGGCAGGGTACTGCAAGTGAAATATATAATATTAGTTCCTGTGCTATCATATATCTGCTATACAAAATGACAATCCACATTTATGTAAGGTTAAATGAAAAGATTCCTTTACACAGTTTTTAATTAAGAGAAGCTATTTACATGTGCAGAATTTCACAGTCCTATCTGTGATTTCTGTCTCCTGCTTGTGTTTCCCCAGTAGTTGTGCAGCCATATAAAGAGTAATGAGCAGCGAGGACAGCAGAGCGCACATTAATTGTCATCGGTGTAATGATCTGCACCTCTCTCCCCTGGGGCGCTCCATCTTTTCCCCAGCTGAAAGGCCAAACCAGCCTGGATGACATTAACTATGTGATGAATGACCTCCCCGGCACGCGTCTGATCCAGTGATTGATCATGTCCAATTAATTCCTAGGAGAAATCAATGGTCTCTACCTAGCTCATTTACATTAATTACAAATACAAACCTCAGAATGAATTCCCTCTTCGTGCGTTCTGGGGGACAAGACCAGGACCTGGCGCTAATGAAATCTCAGGCCAATCTTCCTCACTCTCCATTTTTCATTAATATCAATATGTTAAATATATTTGTTGTATTTAGATATATGTTACTTGTGATATATAGATATGGAGGCAATTTCCTGCCAACCCCTGTGCTAATCGTTCTTAACGGAGAACGAAAAATTGTGAAATGGGAAATGTAAGCAATGTCTCTTTACTGTTCTGTAACATGAAAGCCCAAATCCTGGGGCCCCAATACTGGAAAATTCTGATGACATTTACCAATGTGATTTCCATTTTATAGTCAAGAAAACTTTAACAGAACCAAAAAAAACTATTAAACGACTATCACATATATACAAGAAAATTACTGTAACCTCCCTATACAAAGAGTATACATATTATAATACTGCCCCTATGTACAAGAATATAACTACTATAATACTGCCCCTATTACAAGAATATAACTACTATAATACTGCTCCTATGTACAAGAATATAACTACTATAATACTGCCCCTATGTACAAGAATATAACTACTATAATACTTCTCCTATGTACAAGAATATAACTACTATAATACTGCCCCTATGTACAAGAATATAACTACTATAATACTAGCTCCTATGTACAAGAATATAACTACTATAATACTGCTCCTATGTACAAGAATATAACTACTATAATACTGCCCCTATGTACAAGAATATAACTACTATAATACTGCTCCTATGTACAAGAATATAACTACTATAATACTGCCCCCTATGTACAAGAATATAACTACTATAATACTGCCCTATGTACAAGAATATAACTACTATAATACTGCTCCTATGTACAAGAATATAACTACTATAATACTGCCCCCTATGTACAAGAATATAACTACTATAATACTGCCCCTATGTACAAGAATATAACTACTATAATACTGCTCTATGTACAAGAATATAACTACTATAATACTGCTCCTATGTACAAGAATATAACTACTATAATACTGCCCCTATGTACAAGAATATAAACTACTTTTAATACTGCCCCCTATGTACAAGAATATAACTACTATAATACTGCTCCTATGTACAAGAATATAACTACTATAATACTGCCCCTATGTACAAGAATATAACTACTATAATACTGCTCCCTATGTACAAGAATATAACTACTATAATACTGCTCTATGTACAAGAATATAACTACTATAATACTGCTCCTATTTACAAGAATATAACTACTATAATACTGCTCCTATGTACAAGAATATAACTACTATAATACTGCCCCTATGTACAAGAATATAACTACTATAATACTACCCCTATGTACAAGAATATAACTACTATAATTCTGCTCATATGTACAAGAATATAACTACTATAATACTACCCCTATGTACAAGAATATAACTACTATAATACTGCTCCTATGTACAAGAATATAAATACTATAATACTGCTCCTATGTACAAGAATATAACTACTATAATACTGCTCCTATGTACAAGAATATAACTACTATAATACTGCTCCTATGTCCAAGAATATAACTACTATAATACTGCCCCCTATGTACAAGAATATATCTACTATAATACTGCCCCTATGTCCAAGAATATAACTACTATAATACTGCTCCTATGTCCAAGAATACAACTACTATAATACTGCTCCTATGTCCAAGAATATAACTACTATAATACTGCTCCTATGTACAAGAATATAACTACTATAATGCTGCTCCTATGTACAAGAATATAACTACTATAATACTGCTCCTATGTACAGAATATAATTGCTATAATACTGCTCCTATGTACAGGAATATAACTGCTATAATACTGCTCCTATGTACAAGAATATAACTACTATAATACTGCTCCTATGTACAAGAATATAACTACTATAATACTGCTCCTATGTAGTACAAATGAATATAACTACTATAATACTGCCCCTATGTACAAGAATATAACTATAATACTGCTCCTATGTCAAGAATAACTACTTAATACTGCCCTATGTACAAGAATATAACTACTATAATACTGCCCCTATGTACAAGAATATAACTACTATAATACTGCTCCTATGTACAAGAATATAACTACTATAATACTGCTCCTATGTACAAGAATATAACTACTATAATACTGCTCCTATGTACAAGAATATAACTACTATAATACTGCTCCTATGTACAAGAATATAACTACTATAATACTGCTCCCTATGTACAGGGAAATAATTATAACACTCTTTAATATACAATGATGTTACATTTTACTTTTATTACTAGGATGTTTCGCTAATATCCTGAGTTGCACATTACATGCAGGATTTGTGTCAGTCATTAGCTGATTTACCTTCTGTACATTGCAGTATAATGTCTTTTTTTTTGGCTGCAGCCTGGCAGAGATACATTTTGGCCTCAGTACCGTCTGCCGTCTGGAAATCCACATTTTTATATTTCTGGCTCATTCTTAACAGTTTCTACAGATGCGATCAGGAGTATTTATTAAATTGCTAAGCGTCTGGTATCGCGGCTCTGATTACAGCTCTATCACCGAGATAACACGGAGCATATGATACACCAGGCGCGGCGCCATGTTCCCCTGCACTAGTAAATGGCGCATTGTGCCGGAAGAAACGGCTGCAGAAATAAGTAAATTAAGGATCTGTCAGGATTTCAATAACGGGGGATGGGAAAATAAAAGCCTTGTCCGGCCAAGAACCTTCCCTCTCTCATCACCCCTTCCAGAAGGTGACTTGCACTGCGCCATATTTTTATAACGGGTATTTATGTACTTGTCCAAATTAATCATGACCCCCTCGTTACTCATCTCTTCTCCAAACTAATAATAAGTAACTTCTCTTTCTTGATAACTTGAATCCTCCTTTTCCTTATTAGATTTGTTGCTTTTTTTATTATTATTTTTTTTTTTAAATAACTGTTGATTTTGACAAGCGTTTCCCTTTAAGGATTTGTTCCGTGACACTGTGTCTTCTACGGAATCTTATCAATGGAGGGTTTCTCATTTGACAGAATGAGAAGGACTGGGACAGGTAAGATCTTTTGTGTCCGGCATTTCTAGGCAACGCACGTCACTCCCAACAACAGAAATCCGGAGGCTGCGCGCCCGCCCTCTGGGGACTGAGCACCTGCCGGATAAACGCTACTGAACCTGTGTGTTCTCAAGGGAATGAGACCTAGTAAAACACTGCGAGGCCTGAACGTCCAAGCAGGTCAACACTATAGATGATGAATGGTGTGTGAGTATTAATTTAGAAAGTCACTTTTTAATGGAAGTCTATGGGTGCCTCATTCTGGCTCTCATATTGGGACTGTAACATCTTGTACCTCTGCCTCCCGGTTAGCCAGATATTGCGGTGATGCCGTGGGACCGGAGTGGTGCCAATAAAAAGGTGAAGCCACCAGTGGCTACATACAAGACTGGAGTCAGGGACCTGAGACTAAAAGCACCATTCCGAAAATTAAAAAAAAGCTGGACTGGCGCTTTAAGATTGCTGTCAGATAACAGGAACATTCTTGTTTCCATCCAGAAGGTAAAATCTTTCTCCTCTCCTGATAATTTGATAGAGTGCTCACTCTCACCTGTGAGAGACATCAAATCTTGCATAAGTTTTTGTATCCTTTGGCTCCAAGGGGGAAAAGCAAGAAAAGATCTTTCAAAACTTTTTAGAAAGTTTCCAAACTTTCCATTATACAGCGTTTTAGTAGTTGGAGATGAAGGGGTTGTCTCGTCTTAAGCTTCACGTCTGCAGTGTTTCTACGTGACTGCAGACTTGTGAATTCTCACGTCGTGCGCGCTGCATGCTGCGAGAATTCTCCAGCGCGGGCATTCATGTGACCACAAGTATGGGACTTCTGGACACAATCCTACTAGATGTGTCCAGCCTCGCTCAATACACTTGCATTGAGCTAGTCCGCGCATGTCTAGTCGGCACATGACCATTGATACCGCGACAGAGAGGGGCCGAAGGTCGCCCGTCTGGTTGCACAAACCCCTGCACCGATTAGAACTGCTTCACCTTCCTATTAACAGCAAGGAAAACCTGCACTGCTATTGCAAGGCTTAATCAGTTCTGATTATCTCCTGGAGCTCTCCATCCTGATTTGTCCCAGCTGTTCTGTGTTGGTCACTCCCCTCTGGTATATTGAAGACACCTGTGATGCTAATTAGTGGACACACCGCAATTTAACCTGTCCCGTTTGTCACATTATTTTCAGAGATACCATCATTTCTGTCCAGGCCTATTTCACGAGTATAATTTTTTTCATATTCCGTGGAAGCACGACTGAAAAGCAATGTCTGACTTTCATTTGTTCATTTTCATAGATATTTGATTTATTATTACTTTTGTCAGATTCAAGTTATTTCTGTGACCATTGTGGGTTTTTTCTGTCATTAAACGAGGGGTACCAACAATTTTGACCACGTGTGTAACTAGGAGTTGGGCCAAAAGGCAAACTCGGCTCCACTACATCTGCATTATAAGCAGTGAAAGTACCCGCGCCCGGCCATTGATCCAGCGATACATTATAGGTCAGGCTGTGGATTAGTTTCCAGCCTCTGCTGGAAGTGAAAGCCAAGGACAAAGTGTAATGTAATATCTCAGGGAGCACCTATAACCCTGCGCCATTACAGCCCTGCAGTGATCGCCTCCTCTCCCCGCAGGCACATCGGCGCTCTCGCCTCCATCGGCGCAAAGTATCCCAAACTTTTCCAGGAGGTGCGGACTATGACGACAGGAAGCTGCCCTGCTATCCCGGCGCGGAGAGTATTACCCAGGGGGCCAAAGAGTAGCAGATCTGGGTAAGTCATATTGGGGGGTGAGGGGGAGCTGAGAGCATATGTAAGCCAGACCCGCTGCTGAGGCTTAGTCTCCCCGTGTCTGCACACAGAGCTGCTTATTGAAATCTGGAATGCATCTCTTTACAGTTCATTGCTGGTCCACCAGTAAAACCAGCCCGAAATATCCGACGGCGACTGGTTAACCTATTGCAGTCATTATAGACTTACAGTACATTGTCTCATTACCACACCGGGGTTCTTATAGATTTTTGCTTTTTTTTTTTTTTTTTTACATCCTTTCTGCCTTGTAGAATGTTTTTCCCTCTTTTTGTTTTTTTGCTTCTTTTTTTTCCTTTTGCCTCTTTCCGGAGTGAACTAGATGAAACTGGCCTGATAACCAAATATACAAATTTTTTTCGGTGTTTTTTTTTTTTTTTTGTGGCTTCCCAATTGTTATTCTTTTTTAATATTATTTTTTTTTAATATCTATAGTAAATTTCATGGCTATGGGACTCGTAGTGGAGCACAGACGCAATAGTTGCACTCGGTCCTTGTATCTGCTACTTAAAGGGGTTTACTCATTTTTTTTCATAGAGAAATAGACCTCTTCCCTGCCTCCCCTGCCACTGGTGTGAACTGTGCGCTCTCTGAGGCTGCCATCGTCAGAAAAGTGCAGCAGCTCTGTCCGGATCTGGTCCACTGCAGAGCAGCGCTTGCAGCTTTTATAGCAAAGAGTCTGCAAGTGAGCACTGTTTGCCTCGAAATCCGGCCACCGCTGACTGACTGCAGCGGTGGCAGAAAACTTTGGCATGAGCAATAAACTATATAATTAAAAATTCCTCCATAATTACTGGAAAGGACCCAGGATGGGAGACATTATACAAGGAAGGGAGATGAATGGGGACATCATACCACAAAGGGGCAAGAATAGGGTTGGAAAATGATGGTACTGAGGTCACAGGAGTTAAGCTGTCAGCGAGCACAGAGTCAGTGACGTCACCGCTTGTCACCGAGCCTGTGCGCGATGCTTCCATTCATTCCCCAGTAGTTTACAGTTGGAGCGGCTGCATTAGCAGAGCTCCGGCTGTAAACTGATTAACCCCTGAGATGGATTTACGCCGTGGGACTTGACTGTACGGCGGACAGGTATGGGTATATTGTTGCTTTTTTATTTTGTATTTTTTCCAGGAGAACGAGGGATTCGATATGGGATTAGGAGTATAATAAAGATTTTAAAACTGTGTAGTATATTCTTTCATTAAAATACTTTCTTTTTATTGTGTATGTGTTTATTTAACCCTTTACTTACTATAGGATTAGTAATGGATAGGTGTCTTATTGACAACTCTTCATTACTAAGATGGGCTTAATGTCACCTTACAATAGAAAGGTGACATTAACCCCTTATTTATCAAAAAACTGACCGGCACATCCAAACATAGATCCAGTGTGAACAGGTGCTAAACCTAGAGTCACCAACTCATGCACATACAAGAAAAAAAGGTAGCACACTGTAGCGCTATAGCTTGCAAACACGAAATATGAAAAATGAATTGCATCACTGCCTTAGAAATATGAAAAATTGAGAAGTCTTAGCGCATAAGATGGCCAAATTATGTGTGCCTGATAGCCACGTCAAGGCTCTTCTCGTATATCAGGTCCTAACTAATGCCAATCCTCGCTTAGAAAAGTCTGTCTGCATGGGAACATATGAATCCTCTCTTCAGACTAAAATCTACATCTCTGTGGAGGGGTAATGAACCTGGTGTAATTAAAAAGCCTGTGACCAACAGGTGGAGTGCTCAGGTAGAAGGTAAATGAATACATATCAAAAAACTGACCGGCACATGCAAACATAGATCCAGTGTGAACAGGTGCTAAACCTAGAGTCACCAACTCATGCACATACAAGAAAAAAAGGTATCGCTACAGTGTGCTACCTTTTTTTCTTGTATGTGCATGAGTTGGTGACTCTAGGTTTAGCACCTGTTCACACTGGATCTATGTTTGCATGTGCCGGTCAGTTTTTTGATATGTATTCATTTACCTTCTACCTGAGCACTCCACCTGTTGGTCACAGGCTTTTTAATTACACCAGGTTCATTACCCCTCCACAGAGATGTAGATTTTAGTCTGAAGAGAGGATTCATATGTTCCCATGCAGACAGACTTTTCTAAGCGAGGATTGGCATTAGTTAGGACCTGATATACGAGAAGAGCCTTGACGTGGCTATCAGTCACACATAATTTGGCCATCTTATGCACTAAGACTTCTCAATTTTTCATATTTCTAAGGCAGTGATGCAATTCATTTTTCATATTTCGTGTTTGCAAGCTATAGCGCTACAGTGTGCTACCTTTTTTTATTGTATGTGCATGAGTTGGTGACTCTAGGTTTAGCACCTGTTCACACTGGATCTATGTTTGGATGTGCCGGTCAGTTTTTTGATATGTATTCATTTACCTTCTACCTGAGCACTCCACCTGTTGGTCACAGGCTTTTTAATTACACCAGGTTCATTACCCCTCCACAGAGATGTAGATTTTAGTCTGAAGAGAGGATTCATATGTTCCCATGCAGACAGACTTTTCTAAGCGAGGATTGGCATTAGTTAGGACCTGATATACGAGAAGAGCCTTGACGTGGCTATCAGGCACACATAATTTGGCCATCTTATGCGCTAAGACTTCTCAATTTTTCATATTTCTAAGGCAGTGATGCAATTAATTTTTCATATTTCGTGTTTGCAAGCTATAGCGCTAGAGTGTGCTACCTTTTTTTCTTGTATGTTAACCCCTTATTAACCCCAATTGCCACACTACAGGGCAAGTGGGAAGAACCCTACAAAGCTCCAGAATAGGCGCATCTGGGCTGCTGTTTTTAGGCTGGGGGGGACCATATTCATGGCCCCTTACCAGCCTGAGAATAGCAGCCTGCACCTGTATAGTTTTGCCGGGTTGGTTCAAAAACTAAGGGGGAAGCCCTTGGTTTTCTTTCATTCATTCTCCCTGCTCGCTGTTGCCGGCAGAGCAGGGAGAATAATGACAGGCAGCTTCAGCACTACAGGCAGGGGAACAGAGCTTACAGTAGCCGCTTCTTCCCGGCGGCCGTCCGTGTGGTCCTAATGCGGCACACGTGCGGCACACGGTTGACACACGGATGTACCATACGGATGTACCACACGGATGTACCACGTATACACACGGACACGGATATCTCCGGTACCGGAAATATCTGGACGTGTGAAACCGGCCTCAGTTTGTATGGGATGTGCCGCCATACAGGTTCCCTTCAGCTCCGTCGTACACATCAATAAAATAATCTCCATCATTATTATCCAGGTTTTTATTTTTAGAATGATATATTACTTTTCCTTATTTTGTGCCCTTTTTGTTCTTATAGTGTTTGCTTCTTTATTCTTGCCTAGTTGACCTCTTGATTTTTTTTAAATTTTATTATTTTGTTGTTTTTTTATGTCCCTGTCATTCTGTTTGTTGAGATTAGTCTAAATCTGAATCCTGCCTGTTAACAGTTTCCAAGCCCCGTAACATTTACCTTATGGTGTTTTGTGGCACATACTGTACAATTATTTATGATTTTCTTGTCCCATTTATTAATCAGCCGGCGATTTTGACGCTTCTGCCGGAGAATGATGTTGTAATCAGCAGAGCCTTGCGGTAGATCAATAGAATGGTCGGCTGATTGTTCTTGGTGCCGTTTATAGACTGGAAAGCTGAGAACGCAGCAGCAATAATGGGGGTAATTGAATGAAGCGGCTGCGGCGCTGATGAATGTCCTCATTGTTTTTAGTTATTTTGTTTTGGGTATGTTTTTTTTAGCTTTTTAAAGGGCTTGTATGGTTTCCAGACAGGAGATGTCTGTGGAGCTGCTCCAGCGTCCATCATCCTGTGGAATGTGACGGTTTGCTCAGAAAATTGTTTTGGCCTCTCAGTAGGAGAGATGTCAGCGGACAGGTACATGGTAAAATAAATAGGGCAGACCTAACAAACACTGCAGGAGCCGGCGAGGAGAGAGATCCAGAGCACATCATAAGCAAGAGGCAAAGAAAGTGTTAGATTTAATGTTCAAAGGAAGGGAGAAAAAAAGAATCTGTCAAAACATTTCCTCATGCAAAAATGGAAACAAAAATATTGTTGTGTAAGCAGGATACTTGGAGGCAACAGCGCAGACAATGAGGAGACAGTGGTACATTACATATATTATTTATTTATATTACTACATATACTACTATATTTATTACACACACAAGTAAGCGCTATATGGCGGTTTACAGTAACAGGGTCAGAGGGCTCTGGTCTTCATGAAAATGGCTCCGCCACATGCGCAAATCGACCTCCGGCTGTTTTCAAGAAAACCTGCGCTGGAGGTGGCGCATGCGCAGAATGAGATCATGGCTCATTAATTAGCTGAGATCTAATTCTGAGCATGCGCCATTTTCATAAAGACCGCCGGAGGTCGATCTGTGCATGCGCCGGCGCCATTTTCCTGAAGATCTGCTGAACCCTCTGAGCTGAAGACCCTACTTACGGTCGTGCCCTAAAGCACAGAGGAAACCGAAATTTATCATGATGATTTAACAAAAGACCATGCTGCAGACTTTTACACTAAAGTTATGTGTTAAATCAGTATGACAGCGCCATTGTGCCCATATCTGTAGTTTAGCTGCCTCTCCTCAGCCTGGCCAGGGATTTTATAGTTAGTAACTGCGAAACGTGTCATCTGCCTGGTGTCATCTTTAAACTCTTCCTGTGGGAACATGGGTTCCCACTATAAAGTTCCTACTACTCTATTTCTTTCTTTACTTTCACTTTCGCCTTTGACCAGCAGATGGCGGTGTTCGCTTGCAATTACTCAGCTAGACATCAACTTCTACGGTATTCTTCTCTCTTGTCCACTTCTTTACAGCACTCATGTAGATTCCACCCAGCGTAACACTGCACTGTCCTGTGCGCACTTCCTCCCACTGCTCTGCCGGTGTTAGTCAAGCAAAATCAGGAGGAACAGTATTGTAGGTCTCACAGTGTCAGAGAGAGGGGCCCCTTTTCTGTTCATATGCCCTATGTCCAACACCTTTTGAGGATGTTTTCTCAACAGACATTTGCATAGCAAATTAACGGGAACAGCCATGACCCCTAAGAGAGGAGGCGTACATTACACATTTTTTGTAAACTTCTATGATCCAGATCACAGGGCAATCCGATGAACAAGACACTGACAAGTACACATTGAAGATGCTTGAAAAAGACCTATTGTAGGTCGAAACGTTGCTTTGTCTGCTTTATATGGCGAAATAAACTATTTTCTTCTTGAATACACCCGGATGGAGCGCTGTTCCTTCTCTTCTGAAGTTCACATTGAAGGTCTGACATTTGCATATTTACCAATAACTCCTCCGTTGGTTAAAAAGGGATTTTTAAGACTCTCCACCAGGACGGCCTAAAATAAAAAATTCCGTAAGCCCTGTCCCCACACCACCAAGTATAAGAGTTTCTCTAAGGGCCCCATTACAGCTGTGGGGTCTGCACTGTACACTCACTTGGTGGATGACTTGCCATAATAGCTGATTATAATATGATTACCTCTATTAAAAGGAATCTGTCAGCGGTTGTTTTGCTATGTAATCTGAAAGCAACATGATGTAGAGGCAGAGACCCTGATTCCAGCGATGTATCACTTACTGGGCTGCTTGGTGCAGTTTTGATAAAAATCCCTGTTTTTATCTGCTGTAGGTGAAGTAGTGCTCTGAATGCTGAGCTGCGTATAACCCCGCCCACAACCCTGATTGGAAGCTTCCTGTGTACACTGTGAGCAAGTGGCCAATCAGAGGTGGGGGCAGGGTTACACAGATTAACTGGACTAACTGGCATGAGACACCTAGTCCTGCAGTGATAATCTCCTGCTGAAAAAACACTGATTGTATTGAAACTACAGCAAATAGCCTAGTAAGCGACAAATCCCCTATATCATGCTGCTGTCAGATTAAATAGCATAAATCTGCAGATTCCCATTGTCCACTCTGTAAGTGCCAGTTTCTAGCCGGGCTCAGGGATAAGCAGCTGACAGCGATCGCTGACACTGATCTCAAGGTAACGCAACATAATGATACAAGGCTGAAATATTTCCACAATATATCACGAGGGGATCCTCCAGCGTAAATCCAATGTACATTGCGGGCTTGCACCAAGTGACAAGGTCACAACCTGATAGATATACAACGCATTAAACATCCAGAGGTGAATCAGCATCGGTGCTGCGTACCCCAAAATATCAATCATTTCTAGATGTTTCCTCAAAGTTTACTGCTAATGGGAGTAGGGTTGAGCATTCCGATACTGCAAATATCGGGTATCGGCCGATATTGGCTGTATCGGAATTCCGATTCCGAGTACCGATATTTTCGTCTTATCGGATACCGGAATCGGGATTGTCACTGTCACTGTCAGTGTCCGTCGGTCGGGTCTGTCAGGAGTCAGCGGCACTTACCTGGCAGAAGATCTCCGGCGGTCACGTCCTGGACTGCTTGATGGCCGCAATCTTCTTTCCCCGGCGGTCACATGCAGTTTCTCGCGATAACTGCAGTGACTGCTGGGTAATCCCGGCCGTAAAGCAGTCAGTCCGATGACGTCACCGCCGGGGAAGCAGGTAATCAGCTGTGCTGCGTCGCGATGACAGGCTCTGCCTGTCATTGCGATGTAGCAGAGTTGGATCGTCGTGGGACTGTCGTTATGGACTGCGTCGGACAGGTGGTATACTGTTGGTTTTTTTTTTTTTCTTTTTTTACAGGAGATCGATGGCGTCGCAGGAATGAGAGTGTAATAAAATTAATGAAAACTGTGTTGTCTCTTTTATTTCATTAAAATACTTTTTTCTTGCTTTGTCTTTTTTTTATACATTTAATAACTTTGGGATTAATAATGGATCGGTGTCTTATTGACGCCTCTCCATTATTAACCGGGCTTATTGTCACCGTGCAATCAACGGTGACATTAACCCCTTATTACCCCGCTTGCCACCGCTACAGGGCAGTGGGAAGAGCCGGGTAAAGTGCCACAATTGGCACATCTTTTGATGCGCCAAATGTGGGGCTGCTGTAGCCTGGTATTATCAGGCTGTTGAGGGCCAAAATCCATGGGCCTTGACAGTCTTTTAATACCAGGCCGCAGCAGTCTGCATTTTACTTGGCTGGTTAACAAAAATAGGGGGGATCCCCACGCCGTTTTTTTTTCGAGGGGATCCCCTATTTTTGTTAACCAGCCAAGCTAAGCAGACTGCTGTGGCCTGGTATTATCAGGCTGGCAAGGTCCATGGATATTGGATCCTTACCAGCCTGAAAAACCAGGCCTCAGCGGTCTGCTTCATCTGGCTGGTTAACAAAAATAGGGGGGACCCCACGCCAATTTTTTTCGAGGGGATCCCCTATTTTTGTTAATCAGCCAAGATATGCAGACTGCTGTGGCCTGGTATTATCAGGCTGGCAAGGTCCATGGATCTTGGCTCCTTAACAGCCTGAAAATCCAGGCCTCAGCGGTCTGCTTCATCTGGCTGGTTAACAAAAATAGGGGGGACCCCACGCCAATTTTTTTCGAGGGGATCCCCTATTTTTGTTAATCAGCCAAGATATGCAGACTGCTGTGGCCTAGTATTATCAGGCTGGCAAGGTCCATGGATCTTGGCTCCTTAACAGCCTGAAAATCCAGGCCTCAGCGGTCTGCTTCATCTGGCTGGTTAACAAAAATAGGGGGGACCCCACGCCATTTTTTTTTCGAAGGGAACCCCTATTTTTGTTAATCAGTTCCCTCTGACGTCACTGATTGTGTCCCTGGCTGACCTGAAGTGAAAGTGGAAAGCAATCAATTAAGCTTTCCACTTAAGGGCCCGTCTCACATAGCGATATCGCTACCGAGATCGCTGCTGAGTCACTAGTTTTGTGACGCAGCAGCGAGCTCACCAGCGATATCGCTGTGTGTGACATTCAGCGACGATCAGCCCCCCTGCCGGGTATCGCTGATCGTCGCTGAAATGTCAGGACCTTTTTTTGATCGCTGGTTTCCCGCTGACAGGCACACATCGCTGCGTGTGACAGGCGGGAGACCAGCGATCCGCTGGTAACCAAGGTACACAGCGGGTTTCCAGGCGCGGGGCTGTGCCTAGAAACCCGCTGTGTACCTTGGATACCAGCGCCCTGATGCAGGGAGCTGGTATCCAAGGTACACAGCGGGTTTCCAAGCGCTGCGCGGTGCCTGGAAACCCGCTGTGTACCTTGGTTACCAGCGGATCGCTGGTCTCCCGCCTGTCACACGCAGCGATGCGTGCCTGTCAGAGGGAAACCAGCGATCAAAAAAAGGTCCTGACATTTCTGCGACGATCAGCGATACCCGGCAGGGGGGCTGATCGTCGCTGAATGTCACACACAGCGATATCGCTGGTGAGCTCGCTGCTGCGTCACAAAACTAGTGACTCAGCAGCGATCTCGGTAGCGATATCGCTATGTGAGACGGGCCCTTAAGCGATGTTACCCGCAGTGTCGCTGTCCCAGATCGCTGCCTGAGCTGCCTGTTTGGCAGCTCAGCAGCGATCATGTAGCGATACACCAGCGATCCTGACAAGTGCATATCGTTGTCGGGATCGCTGGTGTATCGTTATGTGACACCCAGCCTTTACTCTCCTGTCAGGCAGGAGAGGAACTCATTCATTTGGGGTTTACTGTGAGGCTGCAGCATTAGCTGCGGTCCCTGCAGTAAACATTAACCCTTTCTGAAGGATTACACCGTGGGACCTGACTGTGCATGGGATAGGTAAGAATAATTTTGCTTTTTTATTTTATTTTTATTACAGGAAATGGTTTTTGCAGTAAAATAAAAGATGGTCAAAAACATGTGTCTTTATTTCATTAAAATGATTTTTAATTAAAGTGTGTGTGTTTTATTTTTATTTCATGCAATAGGATTAATAATTGATAGTTGTCTAATTGACAGCTCTCAATTATTAACCTGGCTTAAGGTCACCTTTCAATAGCAAGGTGGCTTTAACCCCATATTAACCCATTCGCCACCGCTACAGGGCAATGGGAATAGACGGGCAAAGTGCCAGAAAGGGCGAATCTAATTATAGATTTGTCTTTCCTGGGGTGTCTGGGGGCAGATGTTAGTAGCCGGGGGGGGGGGGGCAAAAATAATGGTCCCTCTCTGGGCTATTATTATCTGCCCCCACTCACTGGCTTTGTCTGTCTGGTTGCGAAAATAGGGCGGGAGCCCACGCATTTTTTTTCAGCAATTTTACACCTCATATATATATATACATGTCATTGAATTTGTGACACATATATATATATATTTATATTTGTAGTTCATACACTTCTACATAGTATAATAGCCGCTAATTCAATTGCCGGCTTTTGTGAAAATGCAGAACCCGACATGAAATGACACTTGGTGTACATAGGGTTAACCATGTCTTTTCATGTCCTTTGCTATCTAATTTGCACAAACAATTAAATCAGTCTATGTGTGCAAAATTTCACACCTGTAGGGGTTAATTAAAGGTGTAAATTCGTAGCAAAAAAGTCCGTTTTTTTTACAACGAATTTACACCTTTAATTAACCCCTACAGGTGTGAAATTTTGCACACATAGACTGATTTAATTGTTTGTGCAAATTAGATAGCAAAGGACATGAAAAGACATGGTTAACCCTATGTACACCAAGTGTCATTTCATGTCGGGTGCTTCTGTCTTTTCACTGAAGCCGGCTTTACCCGGCAATTGAATCAGAGGATATTTTACTATGTAGAAGTGTATAAACTATACATATATGTATATATATATGTCACAATGACATGTATATATATATATATGTATTCTATGTGTGTATATTTAGTGTTTACAAGGAAAGAATGGGTTTTTTTAGTTGCGATATTTTGTTCCCATAGACTTACATGGGACTTCCGGTATCGGTATCGGGTATCGCCGATATTTTAGTGATATCGGCGATACCATTCCGATTCCGATACTTTAGGATATCGGAAAGTATCGCTCAACTCTAAATGGGAGGTTAATGTGTTCACTGATGTATTAAGTGCATGTCAGGGAACAATATGCGGCTAGCTACACTGTAAACTCTGAACCAATCACAATCCACCGAGCATAGACTAACATCTAACAAAGCTGCATCGTACCCCATATACCGCAGCCATACTGATATACTACTTATCATCACTACCAGAATTACTAACCATATAACTTCAGAAATCAGAAGAAAACGTTTTATTTGTGGTAGGTGGCCAGTATTATAGTAGTTATATACTTGTACATAGGGGCAGTATTATAGTAGTTATATACTTGTACATAGGGGCAGTATTATAGTAGTTATATACTTGTACATAGGGGCAGTATTATAGTAGTTATATACTTGTACATAGGGGCAGTATTATAGTAGTTATATACTTGTACATAGGGGCAGTATTATAGTAGTTATATACTTGTACATAGGGGCAATTTTTATTGTAAAAACCAAACAAATACGAATATAATGACATTCCTCCAGTAATACAAAAATAAATTCACTTGGATTGTACATACATTCATTACATATCCGGATTATACATATAAAAATATCTTAAAGAGTCCATACACCTGGTTGGAAAAAAAAACAAAAAAAAAAAAAAAAAAAAAAAAAAAAACATCATATTTCAACCCAGTGACACATCCTTCCATAACTTAACATTTCCTAATGATTTTATCAATCTGGGCTCGGACATTATGTGGTTGACAGCGTCACAGATCTGAGTCGGAGTTATTCTGGTCACCGCCGGTCTCCATTTCAGACTCTACCCGAGAGCCCTCAGGTAATGGCTTCCGCTTGGGCGGAGGACATTCCTTTACGTCCCTATCAAACTCTGCGTCAATTCTTCTAAGGTCATCCTCAAAATCACCGTCAGACTCAGACAGAACACCAAACCTATTAGATAAGTCCATTACACCTGCAGAACTCTGGACCTTCTTCCTGGCTCCTTGGCCAGTGTCATACTCCTTCTCAGGTTTACGGGAGGTCTTGTCCTTTTTCTTCCTTTTAGTCTGAGACACAGATGGTAGTACTGAAGTAATGCTTCCCTGTGACTGCTGCCCCTGAGGGACAACCTCCATACTCCCTGTGCACCCTCTGAACCCTGCTGCTCTGGTGTCACCTGAGTAGACCCCTGGTGGGCCTCAGGTCTGGCCAGTATTTCCCCTGACAGTAAAGCTGCCTCCTCCAGAATCTCTGCCCCTGCCACCAAATCCTCATCAGGATAGTTCTTACAGATATTGTGCCAGGCGTCAGGACAGTCCCTGTGAGGGTGACCGATCTTCCCACAAAGGTTACACCTGATGTTCTGGCAGTCTGCAGCCACATGGCCGACCTCCCCACACAGGTTGCACTTACCACAGTACACGTATTCGCCAGGTGACCCGCCTTGCCACATTTGAAGCACTTACGAGGCTGCCCAGGATAGAAACACACACCCCTCTCCCTCCCAATAAAGAAGGAGTTGGGTAAGTGGGCAGTGATATTATCGCACTGGCGCAGTTTCACCAAAACCCTCCACCCTCCCGTCCAGATACCATCATTGTCTCTGCTTTTGGTGAGGTCAGAGACCAGGTCACAATGCCTCCGGAGCCACACCACAATGTCCTGCGGGGGAACAGACTCATTCCAGAAGATGAGATTTACCGTAACGGTATCTGGCTTAGAGATAGGAATAAAGCTGAACTTACTCCAGCCCTCAGAGTCTCTAAACTTGGGGAAATTAGACCAGAACCTGTCCAGGTCAGTCATGAGCTTAAAGCTGACGTCATAGCCCTGCCTGTCTGGAAGATTAATCACCGCCAAGATGCTGACTGGCGCAAACCCCATCTGGCGACACAAGAGCTCCCTGACCACAAACCTCCTATCTGGCAGATCCTCCTTGGCACCTCTGTGCCGGAAACGCACAACGTTTCTCCGTTTAAACGCCTGGCCGGTATAATTGGTACCAGAGGTGAAGGACGGAGCGCCACGACTCCAGGCATTACTGGGGGGAACCTGCGGGGTCACACTAGGCTGACTGACGGGGTGAGGGTCTGCAGCAGGGGGGGCTTCTACACCTTGTGTGCTCGGAATTAAAGGGGGGAAATCACAGACATCATCATGAACATTGTTATCATCAACATCAATGTCACTATCAGACTGCGCAGCGTCCAGCAAAGATACTGTGCTCCCCCAAACCCCCGACCCCTCAGATACAGCGCGGTTATCCCCAGCATCAGAGCCCTGCTGGGCACCATCAGGAACTACCGGCACATGTCCACTGCCCAACTGTGGTGCATGGCATTCTGAGACTTGTAGTCCCTGTGCTGAAAAATGTCCATGCTGCTGCTTGGAATCTGCTGCAGGCGGCTGTACTGGGCATTCTGCGACTTGTTGTACCTCTACTGGAATGTGCCCTTCATGCTGCTGCTTGGAATCTGCTGCAGGCTGTTGTGCTGGGCATTCTGTGACTTGTTGTACCTCTGCTGGAATCTGCACTACATGCTTCTGCTTTGGATCTGCTGCAGGCAGTTTTGCTGGGCATTCTGAGACTTGTGGTACGTCTGCTGGGGTCTGTACTACAGGCTGCTGCTGGTGCGGCATTTGCCCCTTTTGGAAGCAGAAACTTGCAGGCTGCAGCACTGGCCGCACCTGCTTCTGGGGTCCACCTGGGACAATGTCTGACCTGGAACTTGCAGAGTTCTGCTTCTGTGACTTAAACAGTTCCTGGTTCCTATAAGTCTCCGCCAGGGGCCCCATCCTCTCTAGGACGCAGTCCATGTCCCTCACCACTTTTGCCAGCAATACACCCAGTGTGTTCAGAGTCTCATCATAAAAATCATGACTCCCGGGATTAATAGCCTTTAGCTTATAGCAAGTGTCTATCTGCATCTGTAGTGAGTCTTTCTGCTGCTGTAACTCACCGAACTTCTTGACCAGTCCTGGGATCTCCTCTGCGAGCTGAAGCTCAGGTGCACGTGGCGTCTCCTCCTGGGATCCTGCATTCAGCGATGTCCCCGGCTGCTTGAACCCAGACGTCTCCTTAATTTTCACCACCGCTGGTTTCATGGCTCCAGGCTCCACAGCACTTTTACTGCTGCCACCTGACTGCGACCGTGTGCGTCCTGACCGCGCCATACTGCCATGCTGCTGTAAGTTCTCCTGGATGGTTTGTCTTTCCAAAGACGTCCGTCTCTGCCTGGGAGCAGGAGAGGTGATCTGCACAGCTGGGGCTGATCTCACCTGTGCACCTGGCAGGAGCTGCTTGCTGACTGGGGAGTTACCTGACTTCACATTGTGCTGTAACCCATCACTGACCGACACTTTTCCTTCTTGCTTCTTTGCTGAACTTGGAGAAGGTTTTCCTCCCAAAACTTTACTGACGGCTTTTTCCTCCTTCACAGAACTGCTGCAGCTTTGGCTCGCTGCATTCACTGCTCTGACAGTGGCTCTGGGATTAACATTCCCATTAGGAGAGGCCTGGGAGGCTTGTCCCAGTGTAGGCCGGGAAGCCTGGGCCTTGCCTGGGGAGCTTCCACGCCCAGGGTGGCCCCTCCCTGGGCTTGCTCCAGACATCAGGAGAGCTACAAACACACAACCTCTCAGCTAGGAGGCAGTATTATAGTAGTTATATTCTTGTACATAGGAGCAGTATTATAGTAGTTATATTCTTGTACATAGGGGCAGTATTATAGTAGTTATATTCTTGTACATAGGGGCAGTATTATAGTAGTTATATACTTGTACATAGGGGCAGTATTATAGTAGTTATATTCTTGTACATAAGGGCAGTATTATAGTAGTTATATACTTGTACATAGAGGCAGTATTATAGTAGTTATATACTTGTACATAGGGGCAGTATTATATTAGTTATATTCTTGTACATAGGGGCAGTATTATAGTTGTTATATTCTTGTACATAGGGGCAGTATTATAGTAGTTATATTCATGTACATAGGGGCAGTATTATAGTAGTTATATTCTTGTACATAGGAGGCAGTATTATAGTATATTCTTGTACATAGAGGGCAGTATTATAGTAGTTATATTTTTGTATATAGGGAGCAGTATTATAGTAGTTATATTCTTGTACATAGGAGCAGTATTATAGTAGTTATATTCTTGTACATAGGGCAGTATTATAGTAGTTATATTATTGTATATAGGGAGCAGTATTATAGTAGTTATATTCTTGCACATAAGAGCAGTATTATAGTAGTTATATTTTATACATAGGAGCAGTATTATAGTGGTTATATTCTTGTACATAGGGGGCGGTATTATAGTAGTTATATTCTTGTACATAGGAGCAGTATTATAGTAGTTATATTCTTGTACATAGGAGGCAGTATTATAGTAGTTATATTCTTGTACATAGGGAGCAGTATTATAGTAGTTATATTCTTGTACATAGGGGCAGTATTATAGTAGTTATATTCTTGTACATAGGGGGCAGTATTATAGTAGTTATATTCTTGTACATAGGAGCAGTATTATAGTAGTTATATTCTTGTACATAGGGGCAGTATTATAGTAGTTATATTCTTGTACATAGGAGCAGTATTATAGTAGTTATATTCTTGTACATAGGAGCAGTATTATAGTAGTTATATTCTTGTAGATAGGAGCAGTATTATAGTAGTTATATTCTTGTACATAGGGGCAGTATTATAGTAGTTACATTCTTGTACATAGCAGTATTATAGTAGTTATATTCCTGTACATAGGAGCAGTATTATAGTAGTTATATTCTTGTTCATAGGGGGTAGTATCATAGTAGTTATATTCTTGCTCATAGGAGCAGTATTATAGTAGTTATATTCTTGTACATAGGAGCAGTATTATAGTAGTTATATTCTTGTACATAGGGGCAGTATTATAGTAGTTACATTCTTGTACATAGCAGTATTATAGTAGTTATATTCCTGTACATAGGAGCAGTATTATAGTAGTTATATTCTTGTACATAGGGGAAGTATTATAGTAGTTATATTCTTGTACATAGGAGCAGTATTATAGTAGTTATATTCGTGTACATAGGGGGTAGTATTATAGTATTTTATTCTTGTACATAGGGCAGTATTATAGTAGTTATATTCTTGTACATAGGGGGCTGTATTATAGTAGTTATATTCTTGTACATAGGAGCAGTATTATAGTAGTTATATTCTTGTACATAGGGCAGTATTATAGTAGTTATATTCCTGTACATAGGGGCAGTATTATAGTAGTTATATTTCCTGTACATAGGGCAGTATTATAGTAGTTATATTCCTGTACATAGGAGCAGTATTATAGTAGTTATATTCTTGTACATAGGGGGCAGTATTATAGTAGTTACATTCTTGTACATAGCAGTATTATAGTAGTTATATTCCTGTACATAGGAGCAGTATTATAGTAGTTATATTCTTGTACATAGGGGCAGTATTATAGTAGTTATATTCTGTACATAGGGGCAGTATTATAGTAGTTATATTCCTGTACATAGGAGCAGTATTATAGTAGTTATATTCTTGTACATAGGGAGCAGTATTATAGTAGTTATATTCTTGTACATAGGGGCAGTATTATAGTAGTTATATTCTTGTACATAGGCAGTATTATAGTAGTTATATTCTTGTACATAGGGCAGTATTATAGTAGTTATATTCTTGTACATAGGGCAGTATTATAGTAGTTATATTCTTGTACATAGGGCAGTATTATAGTAGTTATATTCTTGTACATAGGGGCAGTATTATAGTAGTTATATTCTTGTACATATGGGCAGTATTATAGTAGTTAATTCTTGTACATAGGGCAGTATTATAGTAGTTATATTCTTGTACATAGGGGCAGTATTATAGTAGTTATATTCTTGTACATATGGGCAGTATTATAGTAGTTATATTCTTGTACATAGGGGCAGTATTATAGTAGTTATATTCTTGTACATAGGGGCAGTATTATAGTAGTTATATTCTTGTACATAGGGGCAGTATTATAGTAGTTATATTCTTGTACATAGGGGCAGTATTATAGTAGTTATATTCTTGTACATAGGAGCAGTATTATAGTAGTTATATTCTTCATCAGTTTTGTTAAACATATTTTCTAGCAATAAATTAGAAGATTATACTGCAGTTATTTTTATGAAATGTTATATAATTTTACCCGGCTTTATTAAAATAGAGTTTTATTATCATATAATGTATTAAATATCATTATCCTAATATATATTGTTGTTCAATTATCTTGTGTAAGATCTCTGCTTGCTGTCAGTAAAAGGAAACAGTGTTGTTTACATCAGGGGGCAGAAAACCTGCGGTAATCTAGTCCGGCTCACACAGCTGCCGTCTGTCACATGGATTCAGTACAGGTGAGAGAAGGGAGGAGAACGTGACTTCTTGATGCTTCCTTTTTTTCTCCCTGGTAATAAATCAACCTAGAATAGATTCTCAAAGGTCTGTAGTTTGATATCCCAACACATGTCCCAAACACTATGCAGTAAGTTTTATGGACACGTTATAAAGCTGTTTAAATTATTGACAGCAAAGATGTTAAAGTGGCATCTGACCAATCATTATGTAAGAAAAAAAGGGTTGCGGAATTCTGTTGTTTCCCTTAAAAATAGTGTTACACTTTGAGTTTGCTGTAAACAGCAGATGTCGCTGCATTGAGCTCGTCAGATGCGGCAAACTTTTATCATATGTAGCAGAGCTGTGTTTGTCAGATCAGAGGCACCAGAACCTTATTTTTTAGAAATAGATTAGCTTAATTTTTCAGATAATAATTTATATGATGCATTATAGTTGAAAGGGACAGCAATGCTTACCTGCCCAGGACTCAGGATGCAGCAAGCCCTGTAATAAAGATGCGGCAACACAGGTGCAAAATACTGATAAGGCAGCCGCTCACAACCTACCAATCCATGGAGGGGGTGACTGCACTAAAAAGGCTGGTATAGGGCGCTGCTCACACACAGGTAATGCACAGTGTCCGGCTTACAGCCTATCAATCACACCCATCAGATTAGATCAGGCCAGCACTATATAAGTGCACCCCATGAGAGCAGACACCTTAGTTTACACGGCCAAAAATGCTGGACCTGAAAAATTAAGTGCAAAAAACATATCCATAAATAATATGAGATATTGTTTGCTATTGTGGGCAATGCGCCTGCGCTTTGCAGATGCTACCTAGCTGATTATTACATGCAAATGTAGCAGAGCGGAGTTTGTTATTTAGCACAGCCTTAGGCAATGACAGTGTTTTATCTGTCACTTCTATAGGATTGATGCCAAACCTCCAATATTGCCGCAGATTTTATCCGTTTGTTTGCAATACTTTAGGAAACAATCTTTGGTAGCAGAGCTGCAACATCGTCATAAACGTCACTCTATCTGTTGAGTCTATGTGCCCACGGTGCGTTTTTTAAGCGTTTCCATGCAATCCTATGGGATTCCGCAGTTGCTGTGCCAATGCTGTGGATTTTTCAGTTCAATGACAAACTCGGCTCTGCTACATGTGTGATACTAAGTTTTCTACTTGCTACCTGGAGAGAGGCCACTGTGCGACCGAAATCTCTGCTGATGAGAGAGCGAAAGACGAGGGGTGCGTGCTGTGCAGCCCTGACCCAGATTCTCCCAGTATTGTGTGAGCAGATGAGGATGGGGGAATCAGCAGAGGACTGATGACTTTACTGGCAAAACACAAGCCCCCCGTCCTGTGCCCAAAAAAAAAAAAAAAAAGAAGGTTGTCTCTGTAGTCACATAAGAAGCTCAGTGTTCAGAATGGGGAGGGGGGGACCCTGCAGTTTGTTGAAAGTGTTACATGCCATTAGGTCCAGTGTAAACCATCCCGGCTAAAATTCTTCTGCCTGACAATGGCGCTCTCAGGGCGAGAGGTGTTCTTACTTTAATGGGTGAAAAAAGGAGAGCCGAAAGCAAAGCCGAGAGCAGATCCTGCCAGGAGTGCGTGCGGTGCTGAGGTAAGACGTTGTGCTCCGTCCTCTCCGCTCAGAGGTAAATATTTACACCAAATCTGTCTTTTGTTTCCAGATTCGCTATAGATGTAGCAGAGCCGAGCTTGTCAATGTCAGGCTTAGCTCTATAACGTAAAACGCTGCGGAATATGTTGGCGCTATAGAAATAAAATTATTATTATTATTAGAGCTTATTGCAAGACTCAGTGAGTCTGGTTTTTTTTTTTGCCGAGTTTGTGAAAAGGAAACTGAACAGAAACTTCAATTTTTTTTTGGAGAGTTTTTAGAGTTTCCACTCATATTCTTAAAGACTCCGCATGCACCGACCCTTGGATGGGAAGGATTCGGTAGTAGTTTTACCTCCAGGTCTAAGACAGTGATATCATCATTATATGTGCTGGACGATGCAGAGTTGAGTTTCTTGTGGAGTGAAATGACCATTTTTCTGCTTTATCTGTATATAATGTAAAGTGTTGCGGAATATGTTGGCGCTATAGAAATAAAATAATTATTCTCATTGTTATATTAGATACAGCAGCGCTGAACCGTGTGTGTTTTATATTCAGAGATCTACATCTACAAGAGTTGATAGAATTTATAGAATTTAGGAAAGATGTGTATCTTGTACCGTGTTAGCCAGTAGATAGAAAAATATTTAGACTTGAGAGTCCTCAGTGGTTGATACCTTTTAATGGCTAACTGAAAAGATGGTAACAAATTGCAAGCTTTCGAGACTACTCAGGTCTCTTCATCAGGCAAAGACTAAAACAAACAATCTGAAGAATCACATATTTTATATACAACAGGACACAGGAATAATGCAATAGGTAAGACAAGTGACGTGAAGCAGAACTGTCATTATGGCAGAGGGATGAACATAAATATTGGAACAGTTCATAGATAAGGAGTGAAAGTTTTATTGCCCTCTGATTGGAGTCTGCTATTGTGTTTTGATGCCCTAGAAGGTCAGAGAAGCAGATTCCTTAATTGATGTAGAAAGACATGAATCCGTGTGATATATTCATTCCAACACTAAGAGTGTCAAAGGTCATCATAAGTTTATATTCCCATTCTTCAGATTTTGTATTAGTCTTTGCCTGATGAAGAGACCTGAGTAGTCTCAAAAGCTTGCAATTTGTTACCATCTTTTCAGTTAGCCATTAAAAGGTATCAACCACTGAGGACCTCAAGTCTAAATATTTTTAGAATTTAGGGTAAACTTACTACGTTTGCTCCAAAGAAGAAAATGACTTCTAGTTCTGCTTCATGACCCGTAGTAACTTTTAGATGTAGTAGAAATAAGTTTGTTCTGCCAAGTTTCTAAAAGAGATGAATATTGCCAGGAGAGAAGTCAGACGACATCCAAAGCTGAATTAGAGTGAATGGCTCTATCGGGGGTCTGTTGAGGTTCTTGTCGAAATGCTGTTTTTCGGCGATTCTGATACAATCCCCCTTAGAACACAGCGAAGAACACAGAACACTTTGCGGTGTTCTATCTGCGATTTTACATGGGACTGCAAGTGAACCCCAAACGACATAACAAATTCAGCTCTGCTGCTAGATCTCCATAGTAAACAGATTAATGGTCGTCCTGCGTTCTGTGATTTTATTGCACAATTATCGGGTCGTAATGTTTTCCGCAGATCTGGCGCTCGTTAATGATTGGAGTGAGAATTTGTAGAGCGCTCATTACTGTCACTCAGAGAATTGTGACCGGGACTGTTAGAAGGCGAGAACAAAGATTTACAGGGAACTGACGAGCAATAAACGGACTGTTTTGGAATAATTACATTATTTTAATTTTAGAGGAAACTTCCATATCTGGATGTGAACGGAATGAAAGACCAGAGGGCCGGGGACCTTTAATTACATTTTATATAGTCATAAAGTTTTGTCTCGGGGCCAAGTTTATACCTTACATTAGGAGAATTGCGACTATCTAAATTCCTGTTCTTTGCATTACGGCTTTACAGCTGCCCAGTGTAATACAAGAGCTGTTTATGGTCGTCTGTGAATGGAGCGAGAACCCAAAACCCGATCTTTTCGCTCATATAAACTACATGCGTTATATAGGGCGCTGCCATACTTAAGTCAATTTTTTTAATATTACTGAGTGACAACTATTCCATTTTTAGGTCCCAATTTCTGTACTGATAATCCTTATATCAAATCTGTGTAAGGGTAGCATTATAAATGATATCATTCTGGATGTCTGCAGTCACCACTAGAGGGAGTTCACTGCATACGGATTTATACAGTACAGCTGGGTATATCTGTATGTAGTGGCTCCCCCTAGTGGTGGCTGTAGGTAAAGGCTATGGCAATACAGTAGCTATATTACAGGTTTTATTACCCTATCTGCCCCCATGAAATGCTCTCCTGATATTCGCAGACTATTTTGGCCATAATTTGGTATTAGAGTAATATATACTGTACAGCTGGGCAGTGTTAAGTGTCTGGGTGTCAGATTACGTGTTCATGTGCAATAATTGATTATTATTTAAAGGGACACTCCAGTTTTACATAAATAAAGATTAGGAAAAGTTCTACAACTTTCTAAAATGCTTTGGTCTCTAATTCATCAAGCAATTTTCACCAGTTTTCTGGCATGAAATGCTGCAAAAGCTGTATGACTTTTAGTGTTTTTGTGCCAGTAAGTGGAACTTTTCTGGAATGGGGTGTGTTCAGACGCACCTGAAAAAAATCATAATTATTTCCACCCCAAAAAAATGGCATAAAATACGGCATAAAGGTCTTCATTTCTTGTAGGGGCTTCATATGAATTTGGTGCATCTTGCTCCACAGTAGCATAATGAATGCCAGTCTGGATGAATCGGGGTCTTTCTGAGTCACCTTCTCACCATTTTCCAGATCAGCTGGCTGTCAGGGAATGAGACAATATTGATTATATCCAGAAGTTAGTTCAGCCTTTTCCAGATTCTAGGCTTGTACGGCTAAAGCTCGGGAACAAGCATGAACCTCTAGCGACACTGACATGTTCTTATCGTTCCTTCTGTCCTGTTTGTGGTAGACGTTTTCCAGAACGATGATGTGCACCACACTAAGCCCAGCAGCTCGGGGGCCGGGCCTCTCCGACATGCACCAATACAGCCAGTGGCTGGCCATCCGCCATGAGGCCAATCTGCTACCCATGAAAGAAGACTTGGCGCTGTGGCTGACAAACATGCTGGGTAAGAGCTGGTGCAGCGCTTTATGGTTTCTATACTACCGCATTGCCAAAAAATGCATTTACACAGATCTATAATTAAGTATTTATTCTTTTCATCTATAGAAATATTAAGTTCAAGTCTGTGGGTTTTTATAGGGAGCAGTATGTTGCCCAATATATAAAAGAATATACTGCTCCTATGTACAAGAATATAACCACTATAATACTGCCCTATGTACAAGAATATAACTACTATAATACTGCTCCTATGTACAGGAATATAACTACTATAATACTGCCCCCTATGTACAAGAATATAACTACTATAATACTGCCCCTATGTACAAGAATATAACACTATAATACTGCCCTATGTACAAGAATATAACTACTATAATACTGCCCTATGTACAGAATATAACTACTATAATACTGCCTCCTATGTACAAGAATATAACTACTATAATACTGCCCCTATGTACAAGAATATAACTACTATAATACTGCCCTATGTACAAGAATATAACTACTATAATACTGCCCTATGTACAAGAATATAACTACTATAATACTGCCCTATGTACAAGAATATAACTACTATAATACTGCCCTATGTACAAGAATATAACTACTATAATACTGCCCTATGTACAAGAATATAACTACTATAATACTGCCTCCTATGTACAAGAATATAACTACTATAATACTGCCTCCTATGTACAAGAATATAACTACTATAATACTGCCCCTATTACAAGAATATACTACTATAATACTGCCCTATGTACAAGAATATAACTACTATAATACTGCTCCTATGTACAAGAATATAACTACTATAATTACTGCCCCTATGTACAAGAATATAACTACTATAATACTGCTCCCTATGTACAAGAATATAACTACTATAATACTGCCCCTATGTAAAGAATATAACTACTATAATACTGCCCCATGTACAAGAATATAACTACTATAATACTGCCCCTATGTACAAGAATATAACTACTATAATACTGCCCTATGTACAAGAATATAACCCTATCTATAATACTAGATCCTATGTACAAGAATATAACTATTATAATACTGCTCCTATGTACAAGAATATAACTACTATAATACTGCCCCTATGTACAAGAATATAACTACTATAATACTGCCACTATGTACAAGAATATATCTACTATAATACTGCCCCTATGTACAAGAATATAACTACTATAATACTGTCCCTATGTACAAGACTATAACTACTATAATACTGCTCCTATGTACAAGAATATAACTACTATAATACTGCACCTATGTACAAGAATATAACTACTATAATACTGCTCCTATGTACAAGAATATAACTACTATAATACTGCCCCTATGTACAAGAATATAACTACTATAATACTGTCCCTATGTACAAGACTATAACTACTATAATACTGCTCCTATGTACAGGAATATAACTACTGTAATACTGCTCTTATGTACAAGAATATAACTACTATAATACTGCTCTTATGTACAAGAATATAACTACTATAATACTGCTCCTATGTACAAGAATATAACTACTATAATACTGCCCTATTTACAAGAATATAACTACTATAATACTGCCCCCATTGTACAAGAATATAACTACTATAATACTGATCCTATGTACAAGAATATAACTACTATAATACTGCCCCTATGTACAAGAATATAACTACTATAATACTGCTCCTATGTACAAGAATATAACTACTATAATACTGCCCCTATGTACAAGAATACAACTACTATAATACTGCCCCCCATTGTACAAGAATACAACTACTATAATACTGCCCCCCATTGTACAAGAATATAACTACTATAATACTGCCCCTATGTACAAGAATATAACTACTATAATACTGCTCCTATATACAAGAATATAACTACTATAATACTGCTCCTATGTACAAGAATATAACTACTATAATACTGCCCCTATGTACAAGAATATAACTACTATAATACTGCCACTATGTACAAGAATATATCTACTATAATACTGCACTTATGTACAAGAATATAACTACTATAATACTGCTCCTATGTACAAGAATATAACTACTATAATACTGCTCCTATGTACAGGAATATAACTACTATAATACTGCCCCTATGTACAAGAATATAACTACTATAATACTGATCCTATGTACAAGAATATAACTACTATAATTCTGCCCCTATGTAAACAAAGCAGTAAATCCTATGTGACCCCATTATTAGTCAAAAGTTACTATTCTGTTCCTTGGCTTTATGTGACTGTGACATAATGTATGGCGTTGTCGCACTGAGACACTATACTGTATACTGATAGTTTAGCCACAGTAGATCTGCTGATCGGCATGGCTCCTAGTCCATCACGTATTCTGCCGTCTCATCCAGTAAGTGTCCTTGTGTATAGTGTTAGCTCTTTATGAGAGTCTTAATGTATTTTCCATTTTGCACTTTCCTCCGCCTCGGCGCGGGCTCCTGATTTGCGCTAATATAGGTGACCTGTAAAATATGTCAGGGCTCCGGTTTAGAAACTCGGTACAACCTTCTACAGCCATAAAGAATGGCAAATTGAAAGCTGACACCTAATATATTTTTCATTGGTTGCAGATGTTCAGTGCAAAAGTAATTTATTCTCTGAGATCTCAGACAGGGGGAAAAGGCAGAGCTAACATGTACAAAGAAAGTCAGAACTTTGTACGGCCCATGCCAACAAATTGTATCCCTTCCCCTACTGACGGGGGCACGAGAGATCGCTTGGTACAAGAGGCTTACGGAAGTCATGAATCCTGATGTTATCTGTATAGCGGTATTATATAAGCATTATACTGCATATTCTGTATATACTGTACACTCACAGATGAAAGTTTTGAAACTGATTCTGAGCCAAATCTTGACTGATGACCCAATCCGTGCTTGGTGTTTATAACAATTTCCGTGTTTGGTTTGTCCACCCTCTTTTTTGAGGATTGACCACAAGTTATTCATAGGGTTAATACCTGGGGAGTTTTCCTGCCCACGGTCCCAAAAAAATGACAATGTTTTGTTCATGGAGATCTCGCTTTTGACTTGTGACATGGTCTCCATCATGCTGGAAAAAAAAGGCTCATCACTTAATTTCTCCCGGATTGTTGGGAGACGTTGCTCTTGGAGGAAGTTTAGATCCCATTCTTTATTCATGGCCGTGTTCTCAGCCAAAATTATGAGTGACCCCCTTCATGGATGAAAAAATTTGTTTGACCTCTGAGTTTTCTTGGCAGGGAAGGAGGTAACGGCGGAGACGTTTCTGGAGAAACTGGATAATGGCGCCTTACTCTGTCTGCTGGCAGAGACTCTACAGGGCAAATTTCAAGAGAAGCTTATGGAAACCCAGAAGACGTACAAGGTGAGCGGTCTTCATATCTTACCACCTAATGAAGGGAGGGGGGTAGACCCTTCATATTTAATTGCATATATCGTTAGCCTAATGATATATCATCACTATCTCATCATTATCTGACCAGTGGGCTCCTGACAGATGGAGCTCCCATCGTTTCCAGGAATTAAAGGGTCACATAAATGTGCAAAGTGTAGTAACCCTGTTGGATTTTTTTTCCTACACAGACTCACTAGTTTCCACCATTCACCCAAATCGGGCTCTATTCTAATGATTGTCACAGTCCCTGGTTGGGAGCCGCGCACCCAACATCTTGTGGGTCCAACCACTAACAATGCGTTATGAATGTCCCTGGTTTAAAAACCCAAAATTTGCTGCGTCCTGCCTTTTGGAGGTCATTCTCCATGATCTGTGCTCATGTAACAAAGTATGACAGCATGCATGTACATTCAGTAGGGAAAATATGTATTTGATACACTGATGATTCTGCAAGTTTTCCCACCTACAAAGAATGGAAAGGTCTGTAATTGTTATCGTAGGAACACTTCACCTGTGAGAGACAGAATCTAAAAATAAAAAAATAGAAAATCACATTGTATAACTTTTAAATAATTAAATTGCATTTTATTGCATGAAATAAGTATTTGATCACCGACCAACCAGCAAGAATTCTGCCTCTCACAGACCTGTTTGTTTTTCTATAAGAAGCCCCCTACTCTGCACTCATTACCTGTATTACTTGCTCCTGTTTGATCTCGTTACCTGTATAAAAGACCCCTGTGCACACACAATCAATCATACTCCAACCTCTCCACCATGGCCAAGACCAAAGATCTGTATAAAGACACCAGGGCAAAATTGTAGACTTGCACAAGGCTGGGATGACTTGCACAACAATAGGCAAGCAGCTGGGTGAGCAGGCAACAATTGTTGGCGCAATTAATAGAAAATGGAAGAAACACAAGAGGACTGTCAATCTTCCTCGGTCTGGGGGTCCATGAACAATCTCGCCTCAAGGGTAAGGATGATTCTGGGAAAGGTCAGGAATTGTCCCAGAACTACACAGGAGGACCTGGTCAATGACCTGAAGAGAGCGGGGACTAGAGTCTCAAACATTACCGTTGGTAACATACTATCCCGTCTTGGATTGAAATCAAGCAGGGCACGCAAGGTTCCCCTTCTCATGCCAGCACATGTCCAGGCCCGTTTCAAGTTCACCAATGACCATCTGGATGATCCAGAGGAGGCATTGGAGAAGGTCGTGGTCAGATGAGTCCAAAATAGAACTTTTTGGTATCAACTCCATTTGCCTTTTTGGAGGAAGAAGAAGGATGAGTACAACCCCAAGAACACCGTTCCAACTGTGAAGCATGGTGGGGGAAACCTCATACTTTGGGGGTGCTTTTCTGCAAAGAGGACAGGATGACTGCACTCTATTGAAGGGAGGATGGATGGGGTCATGTATTGCGAGATTTTGACCAACAACCTCCTTCCCACAGTAAGAGCACTGAAGATGGGTCGTGGTTGGGTCTTCCAGCATGACAATGACCCGAAACACACAGCCAGGACAACTAAGCAGTGGGTCATAAGAAGCATTTCAAGGTCCTGGAGTGGCCTAGCCGGTCTCCACACCTGAACCAAAAGAAAATCTTTGGAGGGTGCTGAAACTCAATGTTGTCCAGCGACAGCCCCGAAAGCTGAAAGATCTGGAGAAGATCTGTATGAAGGAGGGGGCCAAAATCCCTGCTGCAGTGTGTGCAAACTTGGGCAAGAACTACAGGAAACATCTGACCTCTGTAATTGCAAACAGAGGTTTCTGTACCAAATATTAAGTTCTGTTTTTCTATTGTATCAAATACTGATTTCATGCAATAAAATGCAAATTAATTATTTAAAAATCCTACAATGTGATTTTCTGGATTTTTATTTTTAGATTCTGTCTCTCACAGGTGAAGTGTACCTACGATAAAAATTACAGACCTCTCCATTCTTTGTAGGTGGGAAAACTTGCCAAATTGGCAGTGTATCAAATACCTACATTCCCCAGTGTGTGTGTGTATATACCTTTTGTGGGCACATGATTGTGTTTGCCTATGTGCGGTGTACACTATACAGTATATACAGAATAAAAAAAAAAAATAGAATGTTAATAGTTTTTTTTTTTATCAATTAACAAAATGCAAAGTGAAATAAGAGAAATCTAAACCAGATCAGTATTTGGTGACTGTTTTACCTTCATCAGTTCCTCTATGCACGTGTCACTTGCTCACGGTTTTTGGAGAAACTCGGCAGGGAGGTTTTTCCAAACATCTTGGAGCAATAACCCCAGATCTTCTGTGGATGAGACTTGTGCGAATCCTTCATGTGATCCCAGACAGACTGGATGTTGAGATCAGGACCCTGCAAGGGCCGGATCATCACTTCTAGGACTTCTTGTTCCTTTTACCTTTGCTGATACATCTTAATGCCATTGACTGTATATTTGGTGTCGCTGCACAATAACGTTGGAGCCAATTTCACAGCTCCATGGTGGTATTACCTGATGGATAAGTATCTGCATGTTTTTCTCAGCACTGAACACACCAAGGCATGGACCAAATTGAGAATGATGGACACAATGGTCAGCCGAGGAAACTCAGAGCCACAGATGGAAGACGCTTCATGCTTACATCCCTTCAAAATGAGGTGTCCAGCAATGTAATTGGCTCAGAACTTGCAGAAAACAGTGGGACCAACCTACACCCAACTACTGTTTGTAGAAGTCTGGCCAGAAATGGTCTTCCTGGAAGAACTGCAGCCAAAAAATAGACTTTCCACATAGAAACAAGATGAAGTGACACAACTATTCACAAAAATATAGCACCAGGGGTGCAAAAAATGGGAGCAGGTGCTCAGAACTGATATGTGAAATATTTGGCTGTAACAGAAGGCAGTTTGTCCTCTGGAGGCTGGTGAGCGGCATAATAATGAGGGTCTGGAGTAACAGTAAGGCATGGTGGAGGATCCTGTAAGTTTGGGGCTGCATTTCAGCAAATGAAATTGGAAATTTGGTCAGGATTAATGGTGTCTTTAATGCTGAGAAACAAAGGCAGATACTTATCCATCATGTAATACCATCAGGGAGGCGTCTGATCGGCTCCTGATTTATTGTGCAGCCGGACAGTGACCCCACAAACATCCAGCCAATGCCACTAAGAGCGAGGTGTCTGGGAAGTGATGATCCGGCACCCACAGATCCCTGATCTCACATCATCCAGTCTGTCTGGGATCACATGAAAGATCCGCACAAGCCTCATACACAGAAGATCTGGGGTCGGTCCTCCAAGATGTTTGGAACAACCTCCTGCCGAATTCTTTCACTGTAATGCCAAGCAGCAGCTGCAAAGCACATTTTAGGATGCACAGAAGCAGATCAATACTGGTGACATATAACTCAGGAGAATACTGTTACTGCCCTATCAGAAAGCAAATGATCCCTGCGGCATCGGTCACAATCTACACCTCCTGAGTGACACCGCTCCAAGAGAAGGTTCAACTTGGTAACGTTCTTTGACCTTTTGCAGCCCAGACATGAAGAGTAACACTGATACATAACCATCAGAAAACTTCTGCACAGATGAGATGAAAAACTCATATTGTTTTGTAACTGAGAAGATGATTGGTTCTTGTGTATCACGAGATCCTTCTGGATCGTCAGGAATGTGTGTGAATGAGGAGCAATCTCAGGAGGAAATATGGGTCATGTTCTACATACTGTGTGCCGTATATCATATACTGTACGTACTGCGATGAGCTGTAATTATATGTGACGCTCTGTATTCTGTGTGCTATGTTATTACGGTTTTATGTCTTCTTTATATTATTTTATTCTGAAAGTGCAAAACTGCAAAAATACTGGGACAAAAAGCTACATAGCCATCTTTACAGATTTTCTTTTATTGCTTATCGCACAAAGGGGGAAGTATTATAATAGTTATATTCTTGTACATAGGAGCAGTATTATAGTAGTTATATTCTTGTACATAGGGGGCAGTATTACAGTAGTTATATTCTTGTACATAGGGAGCAGTATTATAGTAGTCATATTCCTGTACATAGGGGCAGTATTATAGTAGTTATATTCTTGTACATAGGGGGCAGTATTATAGTAGTTATATTCTTGTACATAGGAGCAGTATTATAGTAGTTATATTCTTGTACATAGGGGCAGTATTATAGTAGTTATATTCTTGTACATAGGAGCAGTATTATAGTAGTTATATTCTTGTACATAGGAGCAGTATTATAGTAGTTATATTCTTGTACATATGGAGCAGTATTATAGTAGTTATATTCTTGTACATAGGAGCAGTATTATAGTAGTTATATTCTTGTACATAGGAGCAGTATTATAGTAGTTATATTCTTGTACATAGGGGCAGTATTATAGTAGTTATATTCTTGTACATAGGGGCAGTATTATAGTAATTATATTCTTGTACATAGGGGCAGTATTATAGTAGTTATATTCTTGTACATAGGGGGCAGTATTATAGTAGTTATATTCTTGTACATAGGGGCAGTATTATAGTAGTTATATTCTTGTACATAGGAGCAGTATTATAGTAGTTATATTCTTGTACATAGGGGCAGTATTATAGTAGTTATATTCTTGTACATAGGAGCAGTATTATAGTAGTTATATTCTTGTACATATGGGGCAGTATTATAGTAGTTATATTCTTGTACATAGGAGCAGTATTATAGTAGTTATATTCTTGTACATAGGAGCAGTATTATAGTAGTTATATTCTTGTACATAGGGGCAGTATTATAGTAGTTATATTCTTGTACATAGGGGCAGTATTATAGTAGTTATATTCTTGTACATAGGGGGCAGTATTATAGTAGTTATATTCTTGTACATAGGAGCAGTATTATAGTAGTTATATTCTTGTACATAGGAGCAGTATTATAGTAGTTATATTCTTGTACATAGGAGCAGTATTATAGTAGTTATATTCTTGCACATAAGGGGCAGTATTATAGTAGTTATATTCTTGTACATAGGGGCAGTATTATAGTAGTTATATTCTTGTACATAGGAGCAGTATTATACTAGTTATATTCTTGTACATAGGAGCAGTATTATAGTAGTTATATCCTTGTACATAGGAGCAGTATTATAGTAGTTATATTCTTGTACATAGGGGCAGTATTATAGTAGTTATATTCTTGTACATAGGGGCAGTATTAGCGTAGTGATATTCTGCAAGTTGTACATAGGGGGTAGTATTATAGTAGTTATATTCTTGTACATAGAGGCAGTATTATAGTAGTTATATTCTTGTACATAGAGGCAGTATTATAGTAGTTATATTCTTGTACATAGAGGCAGTATTATAGTAGTTATATTCTTGTACATAGGGGCAGTATTATAGTAGTTATATTCTTGTACATAGGAGCAGTATTATAGTAGTTGTATTCTTGTACATAGGAGCAGTATTATAGTAGTTATATTCTTGTACATAGGAGCAGTATTATAGTAGTTGTATTCTTGTACATAGGAGCAGTATTATAGTAGTTATATTCTTGTACATAGGGGCAGTATTATAGTAGTTATATTCTTGTACATTGGGGCAGTATTATAGTAGTTATATTCTTGTACATTGGGGCAGTATTATAGTAGTTATATTCTTGTATAGAGGGGCAGTATTATAGTAGTTATATTCTTGTACATAGGAGCAGTATTATAGTAGTTATATTCTTGTACATGGGGCAGTATTATAGTAGTTATATTCTTGTACATAGGGCAGTATTATAGTAGTTATATTCTTGTACATAGGGGGCAGTATAATAGTAGATATATTCTTGTATATAGGGGCAGTATTATAGTAGTTATATTCTTGTACATAGGGGCAGTATTATAGTAGTTATATTCTTGTACATAGGGGGCAGTATTATAGTAGTTATATTCTTGTACATAAGAGCAGTATTATAGTAGTTATATTCTTGTACATAGGGGCAGTATTATAGTAGTTATATTCCTGTACATAGGGGCAGTATTATAGTAGTTATATTCTTGTACATAGGAGGTAGTATTATAGTAGTTATATTCCTGTACATAGGGGCAGTATTATAGTAGTTATATTCTTGTACATAGGGAGCAGTATTATAGTAGTTATATTCTTGTACATAGGAGCAGTATTATAGTAGTTATATTCTTGTACATTGGAGCAGTATTATAGTAGTTATATTCTCGTATATAGGGGCAGTATTATTGTAGTTATATTCTTGTACATAGGGGCAGTATTATAGTAGGTATATTCTTGTATAGGGGCAGTATTATAGTAGTTATATTCTTGTACATAGGGGCAGTATTATAGTAGTTATATTCTTGTACATAGGAGCAGTATTATAGTAGTTATATTCTTGTACATAGGGGCAGTATTATAGTAGTTATATTCTTGTATATAGGAGCAGTATTATAGTAGTTATATGCTTGTACATAGGGGCAGTATTATAGTAGTTATATTCTCGTATATAGGGGCAGTATTATTGTAGTTATATTCTTGTACATAGGGGCAGTATTATAGTAGTGATATTCTTGTACATAGGGGGCAGTATTATAGTAGTTATATTCTTGTATATAGGAGCAGTATTATAGTAGTTATATGCTTGTACATAGGGGCAGTATTATAGTAGTTATATTCTTGTATATAGGGGGCAGTATTATAGTAGTTATATTCTGTAAATAGGAGCAGTATTATAGTAGTTATATTCTTGCACATGGGGCAGTATTATAGTAGTTATATTCATGTGCATAAGCGGCAGTATTATAGTAGTTATATTCTTGTACATAGGAGCAGTATTATAGTAGTTATAATCTTGTACATAGGGGCAGTATTATAGTAGTTATATTCTTGTACAT
>JARQOD010000010.1:59393411-59448067 GCA_033576555.1 Oophaga sylvatica | reverse complement strand
ACTGGAATAAGAATAAGGTCCCCTGCCGCTTCTACCCTCTGCCCGAAAAATCCATTTCCAGCAATGACAGTCAGCGGCCATCTTCTTCTGGCCGTAACCCCCAGAGTATGAGGGTGCGTTCCCAAATCCTCCATGATTCTCTTTACAGCAGCAGATTAGGAGACTTCAATATTTCACTCCTCTTTGCAGAAGCAATGTCATCTTTGCACCTCTAAAGTTTGTGCACCGTCCTGCCTGTTCATACACAATGAAGCCGGGGGTACTGTCCTGCTTCATCCCCACGCTCTGCGTATGCCAAGGCACGCACATGCGCAAAATGTCTGATGGTTTGAAAATGGGTTTAGCTTGCAGGAAAGTTATCAATCCTATGCTCCTGCATGATCAGAAGCCGGACTAGTCCGGGGTAAGTGATGCCCTACTGCACCAGTTGGTTGTGGGGGAGCATTGAAAGTGCTTTTTTTTTTGGGAAAGATGGAAAAAATTTGCACTTTTTCTTTTTGCTTGGATAGACTTATGGGATTGACAGTTTCCCTTTAAGTGGAAACCATCAACATGCTGCTGCCTTTAATGGATATTTTTTTGGACTTCCCCTTTTAAAAAAGTGCAGATAATAACAACCCATAAACGCAGTAATAATGATCATCACCTTTTTGGCCTCTTTCTCTAAGTCTGTTCTTAATTGGAAACCATCAAACATGCTGCTGGTGATGGATCGTAATTCTGATTGGATGCCACTTACCGTATCTTGTGTTTTGAGTGCATAATGGAGTCCAATGAATAATTACAAAAATTATGATTTTTAGTGAAGGTTCCCATTCTATTAAACAGCCATCAGAATTCCAGAAAAAATACACTTTAAAATGACATACGCGTACGTGCTCCTCACCTGTGAATGTGTAAGTGCATCACTAATTGGGCTCGGTGCACACGGCGGTATTTTCTCTCATCGGGCCAATTGTGCAAATCACACTCTTATCAAACTTGGTCAGGTGTGATCATAGTTGCCATCCGATTTTCTCAAATAAGGACGAGTGGAGAAAAAAAATTCTCCATTCTGTCAGTCGGTGGAAATCGAACTGCACTCAGACGTCATCCGAGTGCAGTCTGTTGTGCTCCATGGACTCATTGACTTACATGGCCAAATATCAGATCCAACTCGTGCATGCTGAGATTTTTACCTGGATGAGGGATATACAGTATATATATATATATATTCCAGGATGGGGCCCGGGATAAGAGCCATATATATCAGGATGTGGGCTATATATTCCAGGACAGGGCCTAGGATAAGGGACTTATCCTACGATGGTTGGACATATTTACCAGGATGACCCCAGGATAGGAGACATATATACCAAGTTAAGGGACTATATATATATATATATCACGATGGAGGACATATATACCAGGATGGGGTCCAGTTTTTCTAAATGTCCTTTGTACGGTATCCTGTTCTTCTTTTGTATCCTTATGATCTAGACGTGGTGCCTTTTAGAAGGTCCTGTTATTTGGGACATACTCCAGGCCTGGCTCCAAGAAACTTCTCCGTGCCCCCAAAACATGAACAAAAAAAATATATATATATATATATTTTTTTTTCTTTATTTTACCAACTTGATTTTGTGGGCAGCATAAAAGTTTATCCGTGGACAAAAATGCAATCGTAACACACGAGCGTATGGAATCTTCCCCAGACAGGACTCCATTCACGGCTCACAAAATGAATGTTCTCAGCCTGAAACAAAACTAATTTGTCTTCTACCAAAATGTATTTAGTGCAGCGACAAGCGATTAAGTGACAATGACGCCGGTTCACAGACAAACATAATTCATTAGCGGAACGTTGCGTTCGTTCATCCACCTCGGACCTGTCCATTCCTAATATCTAAACCAGAGGCCGACATTTATAGGAGAAAAGAAAAAACTTTTTTTTTAAAGGAGAAAGGTCAGCATTTAATAATGGATCAATCCATTTGCATGGGGACCATTAATCATATGTAGCACTGTCCATGGGCTGCGGCTGCGCTGACATCGCTCTAGACGGCGGTCAGGCTCTTCTACAAAATACAGTATAAAATATCATAGATTTCAGATGACTCCACGTTCCAAAGGAAATCAGATTCTGCGATTTGGCCTGGAGCCCGAAATGCGTCAGTGCTGATGCTAGCTACATGGTGATACTCCCACTATTAGTAAAGCCAGGCAGATTTACTGTAAGGGTTTTGACAACCCTAGGAGGAGCCGCAGTGGCAGCCATAGGAGTAGTCTCCAAACTTGTCCCGAAACTTAGGAAGTTTTCCAAAACTTTTTTCTGTGTAAAGGTGGGGATGAGGATTGTTCTTCAGTATGGGGGTTTACTGTATTGTGTACAGTTTATTCATTTCAAATATTTCCAAAACTGGTAAATAAATTATTTTTCCTGCCCTATTTGTTACATTATGTCTCACGGACACATTGTATCAGTTTTAGAGTCAATAAAGTTTAGGTTAGGAAGGATTGGGTGCACTAGATACATTTTACCAAGCCCTTAGCTGTGAAATGTATGAGGTCTGTACAGGTTTCAGACACTGGGTGTAAATAATAATGAACAACAAACTACAACCAACAGCCACAACAACAACAACAGCAGCCACAACACAACAACAGCCACCGCAAACAAACAACAACCATCACAACAACAACCGCAACCCCAAAAGAGTTGATCGCATTGTTTTCTGATACATCCCTAGAAATAAGCTGTTATCTATAAGGGAACCTGGCACAAGTGTTTTAGTTTCATGTAGCGCACCACAGGAGATCCGAGGTATTACATGGAGCCCATTCAAATCACTGATCTGCCAGAAGGACACAGCAGGTTTCTTTGATCTTGTTCTGAACTCCAACTATTTATTTGAGGTTCCAAATGTGAGGAATTGACCTCTATCCACAAGCAATATCTAATAATATATTTTAAAAAATGTTCCGACTCTAGAAAAAAAACTTTAAATCAACAGATAAATAATAGAACCGTCTAGGAGTTTTACACAGTCAGCACAACTGTCCCATATCAGGGGAATCGCTCTTGAAATGGAGCGTTATTTATCCTATTGTGGCCCAAAGTGGGCATTTTTGGAAAGGTCATATTGTAATGTATGTAGTACAGTTCTTATAGCGTCTTGTGCTTGGGTGCGATGAAAACACAGGAGTCACAGGTTTGATATAGAAAGTCCTGTATTACTTCATACAAGTTGGCAGAAATAGTCACACAGTTTGCAGACACAGAAACAGGAGACACAGCAGGCCAGAGTAATCCAAGCTCAGCAATCACTCTCCAATACAGAGTCAGGATCTTCTTCTCTGTTACCCTAAGTCCATGCAAACGTGGGTCTTTCAAAGAGCAGGGTTCAGAGTCCACAGTGCTTCAGAGTTCCTCAGTAGGAATAGCTGGGAAATACAAGGTCCAAGGTTACAGGAGTCAAGTCACAGGTTCACTGCAGGCTAGATTCTGAAGCACTGATTGCTCAGCTGTGGCTGCTTAAGAAAACAAAGGAGAGAATCAGGGCGGGACATGCAAGCTGGAAAACTCCATTTTGACTGAGGGCAAGATAGCTGCAGCAAGAAAGAAAGTAAAAATGGCTGACGAACAAACTGAGTTTCAGGAATATTAAAATAGAACCTTACATTACTCCCCCCTTAAGGACAACCTCCGGATGACCTCAGACCAGGCTTGTGTGGGTACCTCTGATGAAACTGATGGAGCAAGCGAGGAGCATTAACGTTATTGACGGTTCCCATGAGTTGTCCTCACTGGGTAGCCCTGCCATTTAATCAGATATTGTAACTGTTTTTTATACAACCTGGAATCTAAAATCCTTTCCACCACAATTCTTCTGACCATCGATAGCACTGGGTCAGGGAAGGAGAGGAACGTCCAGGAAACGTATTGGGTGTCGCACCCTTTAGTAGGGATACATGAAAGACAGGGTGGATTCTCATAGTTCTGGGCAGTTGAAGACGACAAGCAACGGCACTTATAATTTACTGATTTTATAGGGTCCAATGTACTTATGTCCCAACTTAGACGATGGAATCCTTAACTTAAGATTTCTGGTTGACAGCCAGACCAAGTCTCCTACCTTGAAAGCTGGTGCAGGTTTACGAAATTTATCTGCTGCTTTCTTGTACCTTTCTTGAGCGATTCCAGATTTTCCTTTAGAAGATCCATATTCTTCTGTAAAGACGTGATTCTTTCAGCCACTGCTGGTAAAGGCGTTTCTATGGGAAATCGTGGTAGAATGTTAGGATGATAACCTAGATTAGAGTAAAAAGGAGACTGTTTAGTGGAGGCACTCTGAGAGTTGTTATACGAGAACTCAGCTAATGGAAGTAGATCCACCCATCATCTGTAGGTGGCAGATAAAGCAGCGGAGATACTGCTCCAGGGTTTGATTGGTTCGTTCGGTTGTCCATTAGTCTGGGGATGAAAAGCAGAAGAAAGGTTTACTTTAATGTCCAATGCTGCACAGAAAATTTTGCCAATACCTAGAAGTGAATTGCACCCCTCGATCCGAAATAACCTCATCCGGTACTCCATGTAAGCGAAACACATCTTTAATCATCAAATCTGATGTCTGTTTTGCAGTGGGTAAGCCGACACAAGGGATAAAATGAGCTGCCTTTGTTAGACGGTCAACCACCACTAGAATGGTGTTCTTCCCCTGAGAGGTTGGTAACTCCACAATGAAGTCCATAGAAATGGATCCCCACGGGCGGGACGGGGTGGGAAGAGGCTGTAACAGACCAGTTGGTGAGGAGCGAGGTGTTTTGCATCTTGCACAGACCTCACATGAAGTGACATAATTCAAAACATCCTTCCTGCAAGTGGGCCACCAAAAGAAACGAGAAAGAAATTCCTGTGTCTTTAGAATTCCTCTATGCCCAGCTATCTTGGAATCGTGAATGAGTTGCAATACTCTTAATCTGACTGTTTCAGGAATATACAGACGTTGTCCCTGAATCCACACACCATTCTTAAAGACAAGACTTACGTCCCTTGGGGGTTGTGCCAAAAAGGAATCCGCATGGTATGCTTCCTTGATGTCCTTAAGTAGGTCTTGATTATGAATTACTCCTAGGAATCTAGAGTCAGGAAGAATAGTCTTAGGAGGAGTAATTGGACGTGTCTCTGCTGAGTAAATCCTAGAGAGTGCATCAGCCTTTCCATTGCGCGATCCTGGTCTATAAGAGATGATAAAATTAAATTGGTTTAAGAAAAGATTCCAGCGAGCCTGGCGAGGAGTCAGGCACTTAGCCGACCTGATAAACTCAAGGTTACGATGGTCTGTCAGGACGACTATTTGCTGTGCAGCTCCCTGAAGAAGGTGTCTCCATTCTTTGAAGGCGGCAATAATGGCCAACAACTCTCTATTGCCCACATCGTAGTTCCTCTCAGCCGAAGACAATGCTGAGAAAAGAAGGCACAGGGATGCAAGACATTCTTCTCACCTGTTCTCTGAGAGAGTATAGCTCCAACGGCACCCGTCTGAAGCATCCACCTCTATTATGAAGGCAACTCGGGGTTGGGATGTACTAGGATAGGTGCGTGGTAAATTTATCTTTTAGACGGGAAAATGCTTCCTGGGCTTGGGGAGTCCAGGAAAACCTAGACTCTTTCCGGGTAAGTTGAGTGATAGGTGACACTACCTCAGAGAAATTTCTAATGAAACGTCTATAGAAGTTGGCAAACCCGATGAAGCGCTGTACCTCCTTCACATTTCTAGGACTTGGCCAATCCTTGATGGCTTGGGTTTTGCTTCCATCCATACTAATTCCTTGTGTAGACAGTACATACCCCCGAAATTGAATTTCGGTCCTATGGAATTCACACTTTTCAAGTTTGATGTAAAGATGATTTTGTCTTAGACGTTCCAAGACCATTCTCACATGTCCATGATGTTCCTCTGTGGAGTTAGAAAAAATTAGAATATCATCCAAATAAATTACCACGAATGTATCTAGGAGATCCCCGAAGATGTCATTCACCAAGTGTTGGAAAGTTGCTGGGGCGGTACTCAGACCAAAAGGCATAACTAGATATTCAAAGTGTCCATAGCGTGACCTGAATGCAGTCTTCCATTCATCCCCAGGTCTAATACGGACTAAGTTATAGGCCCCACGAAGATCTAGTTTAGAAAAAATTTTGGCATGTCGCACTCTCTCCAATAACTCAGGGATTAAAGGCAATGGATAACGGTTTCTAATAGTAACCTTATTGAGTTCCCTATAGTCTACGCATGGTCTCAGAGATCCATCTTTCTTCTTTACAAAGAAGATGGGTGCACCTGCAGGAGATGAAGAGGGGCGTATGAAGCCCTTGGCTAGATTTTCATCTATGTAATCCTTTAAAGCCTTTAGCTCGGGCCCCGCCAGGGGGTAGATCTTACCAAAAGGTATCTCTGCTCCAGGCAATAATTCAATTGGACAATCATATGGACGGTGAGGAGGAAGCTGGTCAGCGTTCTTCTTGTCACATAAATCCACATAGTCCTGGTATACAGCTGGTAGTTCAAGGACTGACATGATTCCTTTAGGAACAGAGCAAGCTGAAACTTTTGGACTCATCTGTTTCTCTGGAAAGTGTAATTCCTTGGTCTCCCAGTTAATGGTAGGATTCTGAGCCTGCAGCCATGGTAGCCCTAGAATAATGGGAAAGTGGGGAGAAGAGATAAGCATAAAGGACAGTTTCTCTTGATGATCTTTACCCATAAGAACCCTCAAAGGCTCTGTTTCCTGATCCACTGGTCCAGAGGTCAGCAGGGAGCCATCCACAGTTTCCATCTGTACTGGAGTAGCCTTCTTCACTGAACGTATTCCCTGTTTCAGAGCAAAGGAGACATCCATAAAATTTCCACTTGCCCCTGAGTCGATCATAGCAGAGCTAGACACCCAAGCTGAGTCAACCCAGAGTTTGATGGAAAGAAAGCAATGAGAATTGTTTTTCTTACAACTCAGCTGGGACACCGCTGAGGAAACTTGAAAAATGGCAGCGTTTACACAGTCAACGTCCTCAGAAGTAACGGAGTTTAAGTCCGAGAAATCAAGATCTGTTGCTGCAGATCTCTCTGGAGCCTGAGGCTCGGACCTGACAGATCCCCTCTCGCAACACTCACAATGAATGAGTGCTGCAGTAGTCTTACGAGAACGGCTGGGGCAGTTTATAATGAAGTGCCCTGACTTACCACAATAGAAACATAGATTCTCCTTAAAACGATGTTCCTTGCGTGCATCACTAACCCGTCGTTGTAAAGAGTCTACCTGCATGGGTTCAGGTTCCCGTGTAATCCTACTCAAAGGTTCCTTAGCTGGAGAGGAAGGTAGGAAAAGGTTAGTACGATTGCTTTCGAACCAAAGCTAACATGGCTGCTTCAGCTGTTGCACCTCGATTGGGGTCATCAAACACCTGCCCCATGGCTGAAATAAAATCATCAAGGTGATTCAAACAATCATCCTCAGTCTCAATCAGAGGGTTTGCCCACATTAAAGCCTTGTTGGTAAGCAACATAATTATAGTAAGCACCTTAGATCGTTCAGTGGGAAATTGTGAAGCATGTGCAGAAAAAAAAAGATTGCATTGATTAATAAATCCCCTGAATTTCTCACGTTCACCGCCAAAACGAAAAGGGGGCAACTTGGGAATCCCAGCACTCGGGGCTTACGGCAGGAGCCTGGACTCGCCCCTCTAGAACCTCAATCCTGGCTCGCAAATCCTGGGTAGTCTGTCCAACCACTTGCAAATTGTGATTATTGAGGTCCTGTAGATTTGTAAAACGGGTCTTTATATTCTGCAAATCTGCAAGGATATTATCAGTCACTCCGCAAAGTTCCTTTATGCGGGCCTCCATTTTCCAGATCTTTTAAGACAGGATTACTGGAAGAAGAGGAGAGAAAAAAAAACAATAGTGTTCACCTGTGGCAACACTGCAGAGAGAAAAAAAAAATTAAGGGAACTGCTCACCTGGAATGGTTGTGAGAAGTCACAACCACTATCATCACAGAAAGTTTCAACCAGACATCTGGAATGGTTGTGAGAAGTCACAACCACTGTCATCACAGAAAGTACAACCGGACGTCTGATATCCACAGTTACAGCAGACACAGCCTTCCAGACCCAGCAGACACTAACGTTTTGGCTTCAGAATCTTGTAATGTATGTAGTACAGTTCATATAGCGTCTTGTGCTTGGGTGCGATGAAAACACAGGAGTCACAGGTTTGATATAGAAAAGTCCTGTATTACTTCATACAAGTTGGCAGAAATAGTCACACAGTTTGCAGACACAGAAACAGGAGACACAGCAGGCCAGAGTAATCCAAGCTCAGCAATCACTCTCCAATACAGATTCAGGATCTTCTTCTCTGTTACCGTAAGTCCATGCAAACGTGGGTCTTTCAAAGAGCAGGGTTCAGAGTCCACAAGTGCTTCAGAGTTCCTCAGTAGGAATAGCTGGAGTACAAGGTCCAAGGCTTACAGGAGTCAAGTCACAGGTTCACTGCAGGCTAGATTCTGAAGCACTGATTGCTCAGCTGTGGCTGCTTAAGAAGCAAAGGAGAGAATCAGGGCGGGAACATGCAAGCTGGAAACTCCATTTTGACTGAGGGCAAGATAGCTGCAGCAAGACAGAAAGTAAAATGGCTGACGAACAAACTGAGTTTCAGGAATATATACATAGAACCTTACACATATAGTGCTTAAAATGTCCAATAAATAATAATTCAAATAACAAGATTTTTTTATTTTTTTTTAAAAGACCCCCTTAAGTGCTAGTAAGGGCATAAGTGACACTTGTTCCCATTCTTCCAATTAAGAATTATTACATATACAAATTTTGAACTACCTCATGGTGGATCCTGTGTTATGTACTGTATATAGAGGAGTTATCAGTCATTGTACAGGAGGAGGAGGTGAGCTGTGACATCACCTATTGTGAATGGTGGATCCTGTGTTATCTACTGTATATAGAGGAGTTATCAGTCATTGTACAGGAGGAGGAGGTGAGCTGTGACATCACCTATTGTGAATGATGGATCCTGTGTTATCTACTGTATATAGAGGAGTTATCAGTCATTGTACAGGAGGAGGAGGTGAGCTGTGACATCACCTATTGTGAATGGTGGATCCTGTGTTATCTACTGTATATAGAGGTGTTATCAGTCATTGTACGGAGGAGGAGGTGAGCTGTGACATCACCTATTGTGAATGGTGGATCCTGTGTTATCTACTGTATATAGAGGAGTTATCAGTCATTGTACAGGAGGAGGAGGTGAGCTGTGACATCCCCTATTGTGAATGGTGGATCCTGTGTTATGTACTGTATATAGAGGAGTTATCAGTCATTGTACAGGAGGAGGAGGTGAGCTGTGACATCCCCTATTGTGAATGATGGATCCTGTGTTATCTACTGTGTATAGAGGTGTTATCAGCCATTGTACAGGAGGAGGAGGTGAGCTGTGACATCACCTATTGTGAATGGTGGATCCTGTGTTATCTACTGTATATAGAGGTGTTATCAGTCATTGTACAGTAGGAGGAGGTAAGCTGTGACATCACCTATTGTGAATGGTGGATCCTGTTATCTACTGTATATATTGGTGTTATCAGTCATTGTACAGGAGGAGGAGGTGAGCTGTGACATCACCTATTGTGAATGGTGGATCCTGTGTTATCTACTGTATATAGAGGAGTTATCAGTCATTGTACAGGAGGAGGAGGTGAGCTGTGACATCCCCTATTGTGAATGGTGGATCCTGTGTTATGTACTGTATATAGAGGAGTTATCAGTCATTGTACAGGAGGAGGAGGTGAGCTGTGACATCCCCTATTGTGAATGATGGATCCTGTGTTATCTACTGTGTATAGAGGTGTTATCAGCCATTGTACAGGAGGAGGAGGTGAGCTGTGACATCACCTATTGTGAATGGTGGATCCTGTGTTATCTACTGTATATAGAGGTGTTATCAGTCATTGTACAGTAGGAGGAGGTAAGCTGTGACATCACCTATTGTGAATGGTGGATCCTGTTATCTACTGTATATATTGGTGTTATCAGTCATTCTACAGGAGGAGGAGGTGAGCTGTGACATCACCTATTGTGAACGGTGGATCCTGTGTTATCTACTGTATATAGAGGTGTTATCAGTCATTGTACAGGAGGAGGAGGTGAGCTGTGACATCTCCTATTGTGAATGGTGGATCCTGTGTTATCTACTGTATATAGAGGTGTTATCAGTCATTGTACAGGAGGAGGAGGTGAGCTGCGACATCACCTATTGTGAATGGTGGATCCTGTGTTATCTACTGTATATAGAGGTGTTATCAGTCATTGTACAGGAGGAGGAGGTGAGCTGTGACATCACCTATTGTGAATGGTGGATCCTGTGTTATCTACTGTATATAGTGGTGTTATCAGTCATTGTACAGGAGGAGGAGGTGAGCTGTGACATCACCTATTGTGAATGGTGGATCCTGTGTTATATACTGTATATAGAGGTGTTATCAGTCATTGTACAGGAGGAGGAGATGAGCTGTGACATCACCTATTGTGAATGGTGGATCCTGTGTTATCTACTGTATATAGAGGTGTTATCAGTCATTGTACAGGAGGAGGAGGTGAGCTGTGACATCACCTATTGTGAATGGTGGATCCTGTGTTATCTACTGTATATAGAGGAGTTATCAGTCATTGTACAGGAGGAGGAGGTGAGCTGTGACCACCTATTGTGAATGGTGGATCCTGTTATCTACTGTATATAGAGGTGTTATCAGTCATTGTACAGGAGGAGGAGGTGAGCTGCGACATCACCTATTGTGAATGGTGGATCCTGTGTTATCTACTGTATATAGAGGTGTTATCAGTCATTGTACAGGAGGAGGAGGTGAGCTGTGACATCACCTATTGTGAATGGTGGATCCTGTGTTATCTACTGTATATAGTGGTGTTATCAGTCATTGTACAGGAGGAGGAGGTGAGCTGTGACATCACCTATTGTGAATGGTGGATTCTGTGTTATCTACTGTATATAGAGGTGTTATCAGTCATTGTACAGGAGGAGGAGGTGAGCTGTGACATCACCTATTGTGAATGGTGGATCCTGTGTTATCTACTGTATATAGAGGAGTTATCAGTCATTGTACAGGAGGAGGAGGTGAGCTGTGACCACCTATTGTGAATGGTGGATCCTGTTATCTACTGTATATAGAGGTGTTATCAGTCATTGTACAGGAGGAGGAGGTGAGCTGCGACATCACCTATTGTGAATGGTGGATCCTGTGTTATCTACTGTATATAGAGGTGTTATCAGTCATTGTACAGGAGGAGGAGGTGAGCTGTGACATCACCTATTGTGAATGGTGGATCCTGTGTTATCTACTGTATATAGTGGTGTTATCAGTCATTGTACAGGAGGAGGAGGTGAGCTGTGACATCACCTATTGTGAATGGTGGATCCTGTGTTATCTACTGTATATAGAGATGTTATCAGTCATTATACAGGAGGAGGAGGTGAGCTGTGACATCACCTATTGTGAATGGTGGATCCTGTGTTATCTACTGTATATAGAGGTGTTATCAGTCATTGTACAGAAGGAGGAGGAGGTGAGCTGTGACATCCCCTGTTGTGATTAGTATAGGATTTACCTGTCATTGCTATCTTGTCTGTCATGATAATGAGACAGTGAAAAGTCTACTGTGCAGAACCGGAAGTGTGAGTCTAGCATAAAGCCTTGTGGCCAGTGTGAAAATTGCAAGATTTTTTTTTATTTAGATTTGGTATAAATGAGTAATATTATTAGTGAAGTTTCTTATGTAGATAATGATATGGAAAATTGAAGAAAACATTTTCAAACTGTAAAAAAAACAAAAACAATTTACATAAAAACCTGATTTAAACAATAGGTCATTTTCTGAAGCCACATTCGCTGTAAGAGTGACGGCTGCGAGTGACACCGCAGGGATTGTAATATGGCATTTTATTATTATTGTTTATCATTAAATTGTATTAATACTTTATATAACACACATTACAATATAAAATTAGATTATTTGCTGCAGAATAAGCATCATTTTCCATGAGAATTTATTTTTATATATTTAATTTTTTTTTTTTTTTTTTATGTATTAACCTGTAAATCTTTTCCTCCTTGTATCAGCTGAATATATCGTCGGCCGTTTCTCTGCTATGGTAGGAAATCATTGTGCTCATGGACATCCCGTCAGTCCTCATTTCACATGTGATCATCATCATTATTATTATTAACGTCCCTGGCGCTGACACTTTCCATCTTTCTTGTATCTTTCGTATTGGAATTTGTCACAACTGTCAAGATCTCTGCTTGTTGTCAGTGAAGGAAACCTTCCTGTTTTACATCCAGAGATGTGACCGATAACCTGCACTGACTTAATACTCACAGCTGAGGATTCGTTACAATGGAATCCGGTCGAGACAACCTTTATAATCGCGCCTGTCAGCAAGACGGCTTGTGGATGTCAGTAATAAACACGTGATTCATTTACACTAACGACCTCATTAAGGTCATGGCACCCATCACTGAAAGCATCTGTGGTACTCCCATCCTTCACTAGTGTCTTTCCATCTGTCTATGAGCGTGTCATTATTGAGGAGTTCCCCTTTAAGGGGCCACCTCGGCACTAATATTGATGATCTGTCATAGCAATACCCATTTCTGACTTTTGTGCCCCCTGACGATCAGCTTTATCCCCGTAGATCAGACATTAATGGGATATTCGAGTCATCAATTGCTGTGCAGAGGTCACCACTTAAACCCGTTCACAATTAACGTGTGTATACCGCTTTAAGAAGAAAAAAAAAATACGGAAAAAAGAATTTTAATTGTTCTGTTTGTCACTTAATTGTATCTATATCTAGAAACCTTGGCTGACAACCAGTAGTTATTATCCCAGCTGAGACGTTGTCACCCAACTTTCCTGGGCTCCTGAATGGTAAAACTGCACAGTTATATAACTTTGCCTCAAAAACAGGCCACCTCTGATAGACTGCAGAGGCGGCCGGTGACCAAGACAACAAACCGCAAACTATAGAATTTAAAGTGGTAGTAAAAGTGCAAAGTTGTTTCTTTCTTTGCAGTTTTTACTCATTTGAGAAGTCGGAACAAGCCCTTTAATTAAAGTTTTAAGAGAACATTTTTTTTTATTCTTAAAGGGAAACACCCATTAATAATCGCTGTGTTTCCGTATATTGACGCACCTGACTAATTGCCTTTTGTCCTTTTCTCCTCCAGTTCTGCATAAGCAGCCCAGAGAAGTTTGCCTGTGCTTACTAGAGCTGGGGAGAATCGCGGCCAGGTGAGAAGATACATTTTTTACATATTTGACTTTTCATTTGTTTTTTTTCCTCCTGTGATAATAATCCGCTGCAGTAACTGTGACCGACAGTCCACATCTTGGAGGCAGATGTGTAAATGAGCAACTGAGAGATCCTTTCATGCTCTTCTCCGTTATGTTAAAGGGTGTGTAGACAATCGGGTTTTTATTGCTCCAGTGCATCTGGAAGCAAAAAATGAAGTCATTGTACAAATAGCCTTCAGCCGTATTGTGTATACAGCTCCTTTGCAAAACAATGTAAAATTAGAATTTTATTTCTATGCAAATTAGGCCTTCAAGTGCACTTGGAGGAGTTTCCATGCACTTGCAGTTTCTGGCTCTTCATCGCTTTTCCCCGCCATCCACGACTTGATTGACAATGGAGCATAGAGGTGACGTTATACGGGAGCCATAGACTGCAAGTACTTATATGTCAACCAGCGCACTTGCAGGCCTAATTTGCAAATGTATAAAAGCACAATTTTGGGACGGCGGATGGCGATGTAATGGGCTCCTTTCATAAAGGAAACCTGTCACCAGTTTTTTTTTTTTTTTTGCTTACCAACCCTGCCCATCCCCTTTAAGACCATGTGACTGGGTTCCCTATAAATCCCCATGGGCGCCCCTGCATACAGTTAGGTCCATAAATATTTGGACAGAGACAACATTTATCTAATTTTGGTTCTAGACATTACCACAATGAATTTGAAACAAAACAAATCAGATGCAGTTGAAGTTCAGACTTTCAGCTTTCATTTGAGGGTATCCACATTAAAATTGGATGAAGGGTTTAGGAGTTTCAGCTCCTTAACATGTGCCACCCTGTTTTTAAAGGGACCAAAAGTAATTGGACAATTGACTCCAAGGCTATTTCATGGACAGGTGTGGGCAATCCCTTCATTATGTCATTCTCAATTAAGCAGATGAAAGGGCCGGAGTTGATTTGAGGTGTGGTGTTTGCATTTGGAAGGTTTTGCTGTGAAGGAAACATGTGGTCACAGGAGCTCTCCATGCAGGTGAAACAAGCCATCCTTAAGCTGCAAGAACAGAAAAAAAACCATCCAAGAAATTGCTACAACATTAGAAGTGGCAAAATCTACAATTTGGTACATCCTGAGAAAGAAAGAAAGCACTGGTGAACTCATCAATCCAAAAAGACCTGGGAGCCCACGGAAGACAACAGTGGTGGATGATCGCCGCATACTTTCTTTGGTGAAGAAGAACCCGTTCACAACATCAACTGAAGTCCAGAACACTCTCAGTGAAGTAGGTGTATCTGTCTCTAAGTCAACAGTAAAGAGAAGACTCCATGAAAGTAAATACAAAGGGTTCACATCTAGATGCAAACCATTCATCAATTCTAAAAATAGACAGGCCAGAGTTAAATTTGCTGAAAAACACCTCCAGAAGCAGCTCAGTTCTGGAAAAGTATTCTATGGACAGATGAGACAAAGATCAACCTGTACCAGAATGATGGGAAGCCAAAAGTTTGGAGAAGAAAGGGAACGGCACATGATCCAAGGCACACCACATCCTCTGTAAAACATGGTGGAGGCAACGTGATGGCATGGCCATGCATGGCTTTCAATGGCACTGGGTCACTTGTGTTTATTGATGACATAACAGCAGACAAGAGTAGCCGGATGAATTCTGAAGTGTACCGGGATATACTTTCAGCCCAGATTCAGCCAAATGCTGCAAACTTGATTGGACGGCGCTTCATAGTACAGATGGATAATGCCCCCAAGCATACAGCCAAAGCTACACAGGAGTTCATGAGTGCAAAAAAGTGGAACATTCTTCAATGGCCAAGTCAATCACCAGATCTTAACCCAATTGAGCATGCATTTCACTTGCTCAAATCCAGACTTAAGAGGGAAAGACCCACAAACAAGCAAGACCTGAAGGCTGTGGCTGTAAAGGCCTGGCAAAGCATTAAGAAGGAGGAAACCCAGCATTTGGTGATGTCCATGGGTTCCAGACTTAAGGCAGTGATTGCCTCCAAAGGATTCGCCACAAAATATTGAAAATAAAAATATTTTGTTTGGGTTATGTTTATTTGTCCAATTACTTTTGACCTCCTAAAATGTGGAGTGTTTGTAAAGAAATGTGTACAATTCCTACATTTTCTAACACATATTTTTGTTCAACCCTTCAAATTAAACGTTACAATCTGCACTTGAATTCTGTTGTAGAGGTTTCATTTCAAATCCAATGTGGTGGCATGCAGAGCCCAACTCGCGAAAATTGTGTCACTGTCCAAATATTTCTGGCCCTGACTGTACCTCCGAAAATGTGTTGTATACATGTCCCATGCTGCATGTAAATTGCGTGGGTGTCTCTAGATTGTGATCCGCACAGCTCGGGTCCCTTCAAACGCCACCTCTTATGCAGAGGCGCCCCTGAGGATATTAAAGGGGTTGTGGGACCTCATTCACATGGCGTTAAAGGTGATGGGCAGGGTTTACAAGCAAAAATGCTTGAGCTAAGGCTAGTGTAACTGATGGGACATCTGTAATTAAAGGGAACTTATTTTTTATTTTAGATGCACTGCGGTGAAGTCTGAGACTTGGTTGCACAGTTTACATGCCCTTTAAATCCTCTCCTTTTGCAGTATTGTCAGATATTCTGATGTTAGGGGAAATATTTGCATCTGTTTAGTAGAAGCTGTGCCACAACAATCACAGAAAGATCTACAGTGAGTGCAGCACGTAGGCTGCTGTCAATCACATGTGGTCACCCCTAGGTTAGATGCGGGACAACGCCACCTTAAAGGGATCATCCGCTTTGCAACACCCCTATCTACGCAGCCTGTCCTACACCCATCAGCGACAATGTTACAACCACCTGCCTAATGCTCTGCAGGTTTCCATTGTGCCATTAAAACCGCACAGAGCACTCGGGGCATAGACTCCACCGGACCTCCGGAGGCGTCCTGCGGTATCTGGCAGCAAGATGTTGGCAGCAGATCATTTCAGTTGCTCCATAAAGCCTCCATGGATCAGAATTGTTCCTCAAGAAAATCTGTAGAACCATGACCAAGAGTTGGACACGACAGTGCTAGATGTCCTGACCGCATGGACATCTGCCTCATCCCTGGAATCCTCCTCATCAGAGCCCAGAATAACTTCAAATAGTTCTGCCTTATTTTCCTCCGGACACAGCACATCCAAGACACCATTAGCACGTTTGACACGGTACCAGCAGTACATCTTCCGCTACTCCGCTTCACTTCTTCACTTACACCAGAATGGACCACAAAGTAAAATCGGGACGAGGAGCCCGGTGAAAACGGCACTTCGATCTCTTTTCCTGGAGACATTTCAATCCTGTCACGGAAATACACATCTACTAGTTCGTCCCCCCCTTTTGGTTATCCTGCCCGCGTACTCGCTGGTGGCCCACTCGCTGCTGCTTCAGCACGCACACTTCTGCTGAGTGTTCCCACAGTGGTTCTTCCACTGGCACTACTGATTCGTCAGCCCACAGACTCTTGCTGACTGTGCAATACTTGGGTAGGGGTCAGTTTCACATGATGCAAGGAGTCAAGGATTCCCAGCAGATCATCACCCAAATCAGTGTAAAAAAAATGACAAAATGTATCATCTGTTTAGGTTTTTGTGTTGAATGTTTTAGACATTAAATTAATCCTAATTTAAGGCTCTATGGGTCCGATTCATCATTTTCCTTTTTTTTCTGTAACTTTTCTCTTTTGCTTTGCCTTGTGGCATTCATTAACGTATTTTTTGTGCCATATGTTGTTTGTGGATTCACGCTAAATCAAAAAATGCTTTTTATTTTTCTCTTTTCATCTTTTTTTTTTTTTTGCAACCTTTCAATACAAAACAAGTCGCCTTTTCTGCTAACATGTTGCAAAATTGATGCCAAAATTACAAATGTCCATAGAATTCCTTTTGGGGGAAAGGGGGTAGATGAAAGTACAGATATTTGTGCAAAAATGTTTAGCGGTCTTAAAATGTAGCAATTGATGAATTAGCTGGAAACCGTTCCATAATGATGAACATAAGAAACACGGGAGAATGCATATAAAAGAAATAATGAAAAGGTGAAAATTAAGAGCATTATGAGGAGCACATGAAAAATGGGCAAAAAACCCACAAAAACGTAGAAAAAAAAGGTGGAACTGCAATAAAGAATTGGGCCCTAACTTCCTATTGTTTAGGAAAATAACACATGTACATTAGCCACAATGGTCTGATCCTAGCCCTTATCTATTGTATTGAAGGATCTAATGAGCGTGTGCAAAGGGGAAGAGGTGAGCTGTGACATTACCTATTGTGAATGGTGGATCCTGTGTTATCTACTGTATATAGAGGTGTTATCAGTCATTGTACAGGAGGAGGAGGTGAGCTGTGATATCACCTATTGTGAATGGTGGATCCTGTGTTATCTACTGTATATAGAGGAGTTGTCAGTCATTGTACATGAGGAGGAGGTGAGCTGTAATATCACCTATTGTGAATTGTGGATCTTGTGTTATTTACTGTATATAGAGGAGTTGTCAGTCATTGTACAGGAGGAGGAGGTGAGCTGTGACATCACCTATTAATGGTGGATCCTGTGTTATCTACTGTATATAGAGGTGTTATCAGTCATTGTACAGGAGGAGGAGGTGAGCTGTGACATCAGCTATTGTGAATGGTGGATCCTGTGTTATCTACTCTATATAGAGGTGTTATCAGTCATTGTACAGGAGGAGGAGGTGAGCTGTGATATCACCTATTGTGAATTGTGGATCTTGTGTTATCTACTGTATATAGAGGTGTTATCAGTCATTGTACAGGAGGAGGAGGTGAGCTGTGATATCACCTATTGTGAATTGTGGATCCTGTGTTATCTACTGTATATAGAGGTGTATCAGTCATTGTACAGGAGGAGGAGGTGAGCTGTGAATCACCTATTAATGGTGGATCCTGTGTTATCTACTGTATATAGAGGTGTATCAGTCATTGTACAGAGGAGGAGGTGAGCTGTGACATCACCTATGTGAATGGTGGATCCTGTGTTATCTACTGTATATAGAGATGTTATCAGTCATTGTACAGGAGGAGGAGGTGAGCTGTGAATCACCTATTGTGAATGTGGATCTGTGCTATCTACTGTATATAGAGTGTTATCAGTCATTGTACAGGAGGAGGAGGTGAGCTGTGAATCACCTATTGTGAATGTGTGGATCTGTGTTATCTACTGTATATAGAGGTGTTATCAGTCATTGTATAGGAGGAGGAGGTGAGCTGTGACATCACCTATTGTGAATGTGGATCCTGTGTTATCTACTGTATATAGAGGTGTTATCAGTCATTGTTAGGAGGAGGAGGAGGTGAGCTGTGACATCACCTATTGTGAATGGTGGATCCTGTGTTATCTACTGTATATAGAGGAGTTATCAGTCATTGTACAGGAGGAGGAGGGTGACTGTGACATCACCTAGTGTGAATGGTGGATCCTGTGTTATCTACTGTATATAGAGGTGTTATCAGTCATTGTCAGGGAGGAGGAGGTGAGCTGTGACATCACCTATTGTGAATGGTGGATCCTGTGTTATCTACTGTATAAGAGGAGTTGTCAGTCATTGTACAGGAGGAGGAGGTGAGCTGTGACATCACCTATGTGAATGGTGGATCCTGTGTTATCTACTGTATATAGAGGTGTTATCAGTCATTGTACAGGAGGAGGAGGTGAGCTGTGACATCACCTATTGTGAATGGTGGATCCTGTGTTATCTACTCTATATAGAGGTGTTATCAGTCATTCTACAGGAGAGGAGGTGAGCTGTGACATCACCTATTGTGAATGGTGGCTCCTGTGTTATCTACTTATATAGAGGTGTTATCAGTCATTGTACAGGAGGAGGTGAGCTGTGACATCACCTATTGTGAATGGTGGTCCTGTGTTATCTACTGTATATAGAGGTGTTATCAGTCATTGTACAGAGGAGGATGAGCTGTGACATCACCTATTGTGAATGGTGGATCCTGTGTTATCTACTCTATACAAGGTGTTATCAGTCATTGTACAGGAGGAGGTGAGCTGTGACATCACCTATTGTGATATGGTGGATCCTGTGTTATCTACTGTATATAGAGGTGTTATCAGTCATTGTACAGGAGGAGGAGGTGAGCTGTGACATCACCTATTGTGAATGGTGGATCCTGTGTTATCTACTGTATATAGAGGTGTTATCAGTCATTGTACAGGAGGAGGAGGTGAGCTGTGACATCACCTATTGTGATTGTTGGATCCTGTGTTATCAGCTGTGTATAGAGGTGTTATCAGTCATTGTACAGGAGGAGGAGGTGAGCTGTGACATCACCTATTGTGAATTGTGGATCTTGTGTTATCTACTGTATATAGAGGTGTTATCAGTCATTGTACAGGAGGAGGAGGTGAGCTGTGACATCACCTATTGTGAATGGTGGATCCTGTGTTATTACTTATATAGAGGTGTTATCAGTCATTGTACAGGAGGAGGAGGTGAGCTGTGACATCACCTATTGTGAATTTGTGGATCCTTGTGTTATCTACTGTATATAGAGGTGTTATCAGTCATTGTACAGGAGGAGGTGAGCTGTGACATCACCTATTGTGAATGGTGGATCCTGTGTTATTACTATATATAGAGGTGTTATCAGTCATTGTACAGGAGGAGGAGGGTGAGCTGTGACATCATTATTGTGAATGGTGGATCCTGTGTTATCTACTGTATATAGAGGTGTTACAGTCATTGTACAGGAGGAGGAGGTGAGCCGTGACATCACCTATTGTGAATGGTGGATCCTGTGTTATCTACTGTATATAGAGGTGTTATCAGTCATTGTACAGGAGGAGGAGGTGAGCCGTGACATCACCTATTGTGAATGGTGGATCCTGTGTTATCTACTGTATATAGAGGTGTTATCAGTCATAGTACAGGAGGAGGAGGTGAGCTGTTACATCACCTATTGTGAATGTTGGATCCTGTGTTATCAGCTGTGTATAGAGGTGTTATCAGTCATTGTACATGAGGGGGAAGAGGTGAGCTGTGATATCAATAGTATAGAGGTTTTATTAGTCATTTTAACCCTACCTCTGTTGATAATGAGACTGCTGAAAACGCTTCCTGAATGAACGAGAACTAGGAACCTAAGGGCCCAGTAGCCAGTGTGATTTCTATTTTTTTTTTAACACAGCTTGTGATATGAAAAATATATTTTATAAAAAAAAGATACAATTAATACAAAATTCTGATTTAACCAATGGGCCATTTTGTGATGATACTTTCCCTTTACGCACTGTCCATTGTCGGCCTGAGGATTAATCTCCGGCTTTAGTAAAGATTGTGCCTAACGTGTGACCTCACTGTGCAGGTAATGGAGTAATAGATGGAAAGTTCCCCATTCGGACTCATAACGGTGTATTTTATAGGCAGCAGATTGGCGCGGGCCGGCGGCGAGGGAGGGGGCAGATTTTGGCTGATTTGAGCTGCAGGCACAAGAGAGCTGTGTGTTCTGCAGCCGCTTCTCTTATTTTATGGCCTCGTTGGCCCGGCCCGTGTGCAGGTGGAGGTTCTCCATCCTCGGGGACATCTGTGATTTACGGCCCACAGGACCGGCCAGACAGACAGGAAGTACAAGGAATCTTTATAGCCATTCCTTCCCAGCTCGGGGAAGGTTTCATCCAAGCCGCCGGCCGTTCCCTCCGCTTCTAGGTTTCCATTGTTCTTGGCGTCTATGGCGCAGCGCTGTTTGCAGGAAAAGCACAGAATTATAGGTTCGGTCCGTGCCGTGTCAATGATATCCGGGCGTTATACTGGGGTTTCTACGCCAAGTGCCCCTCTACTCAAAGAAATGTAACCCCCAAGTCATGTCTACAATGTGCACAAGTATGGCTTTGATTTATGCTCAATGTCTGGGGGCAGTAAGGACCCTCTTGTTTTAAGCGCTTATCCCCTATTAATAGAGTAGCATGGAGGGGGGTATACACTATATGGAGAAAAGTATGTGCCCCCTCCACATCTCACCTACAGGAGCTTTTCTCACCTCCCATCCTACATCCATGGACATTAATACGGAGTCGTCCCTCTACAGACAGAACGGCTCCCGCGCTTCCGGGAACTATTTCTATAGGATTTATATACACTGGAGGGCGAGGGGCCGGATGTTATACACCAGGGGTGAGGAGCCGGATATTACACACCGGGGGGCGAGGGGCAGGATGTTATACACCGGGGGGTGAGGGGCCGGATGTTACACACCGGGGGGTGAGGGGCCGGATGTTACACACCGGGGGGTGAGGGGCCGGATGTTATACACCGTGGGGTGAGGGGCCGGATGTTACACACCGGGGGGTGAGGGGCCGGATGTTATACACCGGGGGGGTGAGGGGCCGGATGTTACACACCGGGGGGTGAGGGGCCGGATGTTACACACCGGGGGGTGAGGGGCCGGATGTTACACACCGGGGGTGAGGGGCCGGATGTTATACACCGGGGGGTGAGGGGCCGGATGTTATACACCGGGGGGTGAGGGGCCGGATGTTACACACCGGGGGGTGAGGGGCCGGATGTTACACACCGGGGGTGAGGGGCCGGATGTTATACACCGGGGGGTGAGGGGCCGGATGTTACACACCGGGGGGCGAGGGGCCGGATGTTACACACCGGGGGTGAGGGGCCGGATGTTATACACCAGGGGCGAGGGGCCGGATGTTACACACCGGGGGGTGAGGGGCCGGATGTTACACACCGGGGGGTGAGGGGCCGGATGTTACACACCGGGGGGTGAGGGGCCGGATGTTATACACCGGGGGGTGAGGGGCCGGATGTTATACACCAGGGGTGAGGGGCCGGATGTTATACACCGGGGGGTGAGGGGCCGGATGTTATACACCAGGGGTGAGGAGCTGGATGTTATACACCGGGGGGCGAGGGGCCGGATGTTATACACCGGGGGGTGAGGGGCCGGATGTTACACACCGGGGGGTGAGGGGCCGGATGTTATACACCGGGGGGTGAGGGGCCGGATGTTATACACCGGGGGTGAGGGGCCGGATGTTATACACCAGGGGTGAGGAGCTGGATGTTATACACCGGGGGGCGAGGGGCCGGATGTTATACACCGGGGGGTGAGGGGCCGGATGTTACACACCGGGGGGTGAGGGGCCGGATGTTATACACCGGGGGGTGAGGGGCCGGATGTTACACACCGGGGGGCGAGGGGCCGGATGTTATACACCGGGGGGTGAGGGGCCGGATGTTATACACCGGGGGGTGAGGGGCCGGATGTTATACACCGGGGGGTGAGGGGCCGGATGTTATACACCGGGGGGTGAGGGGCCGGATGTTATACACCAGGGGTGAGGGGCCGGATGTTATACACCGGGGGGTGAGGGGCCGGTTGTTATACACCGGGGGGGGTGAGGGGCCAGATGTTATACACCAGGGGCGAGGGGCTGGATGTTATACACCAGGGGTGAGAGGCCGGATGTTATACACCGGTGGGTGAGGGGCCGGATGTTATACACCGGGGGTGAGGGGCTGGATGTTATACACTAGGGGGCTGGATGTTATACACCGGGGGGGGTGAGGGGCCGGATATTATACACCAGGGGCTGGATGTTATACACCGGGGGGCGAGGGGCTGGATGTTATACACCGGGGGGCGAGGGGCCGGAGTTTATACACTGGGGGCAAGAGGACAGATAAAACGAGAGGTACGCGCTGATCTTATGAGGGGATTGCCCGGAGGACTCCTCATAGTGAAGGCGCACTGAGTATTTCAGGAGAGGGGTGAGCTGGTCTGGTGGGAGGTCACGAGCTGAGCGTTACATGTTATTATCACTTTTACTATATATCGCATTACTCTTGTTTGTTTTCTATAACCTTCTCATTATCTGACGCTCTCAGGTTTGGTGTGGAGCCGCCAGGATTAATAAAACTGGAAAAAGAGATTGAACAGGAAGAAAAACTTTCAACCCCACCCCATCACCGTCCCCCTCACCCACAAAGACCTCATCTGGGAAAAAGAGCGCTGGGAAGTTACTAGATGATGCTGTGAGTTCTGTGAATATTTCTGAGCCCCCACGATATATACATTATATCTACCACGAGCAGACCTCTTCCCCGCACTGATTTTTTGCATTTTTAGGTTCAGCGTATCTCCGAAGATCCTCCTTGTAAATGTCCCAGTAAGTTCTGCGTGGAGCGTCTTTCTCAAGGACGGTACAAGGTCGGAGAGAAAATCCTTTTTATAAGGGTAAAGTATTTTATTCTCCGAGTTCATTTATAGTATATTTTATATACAGCGAATATTATATTTCTAATGTTGAGGTGTCAAAGCTTTGCTCTGTGCCTTTAATGTCCCCTAGTGTCAGTATGCAGCTGGAAAGCAGCCGCATTTATGTAATTTATCATGTAGACTGGAAGACATCACTGGAGACTTCAGGACCAGGAACTTACATAGAAAACTAATTACTATTCAATTTCCGTAGAAAGTAAAGTGGGACGCTAAGATATACTGAATTTCTTATATTTATATCCGTCCTTTCATGGGCAAGTAGACACGTCACAGTCACCTGCACGCTTCTTCATCAAATGCAGAGTTTTGTCGGTACAAATGGTGTAATCCAGCGAGAGCCGGTTATTAAGCAGTTCTGGCCATTTTCCAGCTGCTGTATAAATAAAGTAACTGAGCTTTCTGTGTGAGACAGCGGCGTCCTGGAGGGGCAGCCGAGGACTGCAAGCAATTTACTGCCGAATTGTCTACGTGCCCCCCACACTTCGTGCCACCGTCCCAAAGGATCGTCCACTTCACTGATGTGACTGGCAGTCTCTGTATCTTTTAAGAAAACCTGTCACCAGGTCAAAAGGCTCCTGATTTTCATCTTATTTTATTCCTGCTTTTCCCCTGAGAAATCCGCTTTTTATTTATTTTAAATCCGTCATACGGTTCCAAAGATATGGGCCTTTTATTCACTGCTACTTTTTATGGTCTTTCCATGGGGGCGGGGCTCATATGGTAATTATGCAGAGCAGGCTAAAGACACACCCCAGAGGATCCTGTGAACCATCAAAACTAGCACTAGATTAAAAAGCCCATATCTCTGGAACCCTATGGCAGATTAAAAAAAAACATATATACTCAGGGCAGCAGAGGGAATATAATAGGAGCAAAAACTGAATACCTTTCACCTCCTTTAAACTGTAAGATTTCACGTAAAGCAATTCTATAAAGTGAATCTTATATAGAGAAGGGGTCAAAGCATGGCACAAAGATGGATCCCTAGATTTGTGTGTCATGCTCCATCCCCTCTACTCTGCATCACATTATATCAGATTTTTGAGAAGTGCTATGTTATTTTTATTTTATTTTGCTCTTTTCATTTCAGAAAGAGGGGTGATTTTAACTTATAAATTTGTTGTTTTTTTCATATTTTTTTTAAAGTATTTTTAATGTTTTTAGAAAGGGACTTTAACTTCTGGTCTCTTTATTGCTTATAAAATGCACTGCAATACTTTGGTGTTGCAGTGTATTACATAATTATCAATCTCATGGGCTTCTTATGAGTGTACCAACTCAGCAGACTGGTGGGTCGTCGGTAAGCCCCCGGCTGCAATGATAACTTGTGTCGTGGGGGAAGGTTGCTGGGCATCAAAATGGATTCTCCCCACCTCCCCTTGTTTCTTACTTCTTAAAGGGTTTGATTCAAATCAGTGGGGGGGTTGATGTGCCGTACCCGGCCGCGGTTACTAATGAGCAGTTCTGGCCAACACTGGAAACAGCTGACTGGCGGGGGTGCCGGGTGTCGCACCCCCACAATCAGACTGATCACCTATCCTAAAGATAGGTCGTCAATGTTAAAGTCCCGGACAACCCTTTAAATGTTCCATTTTTCTGCAGTGCCACTAGAGGGGAAAGAAGGTATTATATAGTGTGCATCCACAGGACTGGGCTGTCGTGTAATGCAGGATGGGTCCTCCTGAGAGGGGGGAAGTTCTTTTTCACCGCTCTACACTTAAGTCAAGAGACGAGGGTCCTAAACAGAAGCCCCCCACCTTTACTAGTCCCTAATCCAGTCGATGAAAACTGAGTATAACTGGAGAACTTGCAGCAGAATGTCTGTGTCTGCCTCCTCCCCTCTCCATAGAATGTTATAAGCACCAAATGCCATCTCCTATCTCAGTAATGTTTAGAGAGTAACCACAGTTTTCATAAATCATTAGTTCACAAACAACTTTGCAATATATTTTATCAGAGAAATCTCCTGCTTTCTCCTCCTGGACTGATCTTTCATTCTCAAAATTCTCAATTCCCCGGTAAAATCTGTCTCCAGTGAAAACAGATTTTGGTATTACTGAGATAGGTGATTATAAGCACAATTGGTGCTTATAAAGTTCTATGAGCATATTCTGCTGCAAGTTTTCCTGAACTGACAGTCAGTCTAGCTCCTCCTCTCTTCATAGAATGTTATGAGCACCAACTGTCATCTCCTATCTCCGTAATTTAGAAATCTGTCGTCCCTGAATACAGATTTAACCCATTAATTGAGAACGAAAGATCAATGCCAGGAGGAGAAAGAAGCAGATTTCTCTGATAAGATATATTACAAAGTTGCTTATTTTCTCATGTACTATTGATTTACTGAAAAAAAAATTTAAAACGACGATCACTCTTTCAATGTGATCCGATAATAATTAATCCGGCTTCTCCATGATGTTGATGGCGGCGTCTGTTCACCGCTGAAGCATTAGTCCTATATTACATTGAAAATGGTGGAGGTGGAAAAAAAAATCTCTTTCATTGTGAGAACAAACGATTTTCTTTTAAAGATGTTTTCCCTTTAATTATTCAGTACGAGCAGGAGCGGCGCTTTGATCCGGGAAGCAACATTGTATATGCGGTGTGGATGTAGAATATTGATCGACGTCTCTACCTCGCGCCCGAGATGAGGACGATCCCGGAGATCAGGGATGTATTAAGGAGCGACTTTTAACTCTAACTCAACTTGAGAGATGGGGGGGGGGCATGGTTCTATTGCCATGGTAACGCGGCCAGGAGATTTCTTTAGGGATTTGCACGACGCAGAGGCATTAAGAATGAGTGATGCTAGTCGCTGAGATGTATTGATGCCTGCTCACCGCGTTCACACTTTACGTACCATCACACGCCCCGCTGCGGCGGCAGCACTATGAGCAGCATCTGCAAAGAAAAAGAGCACAAAATATTGTCTCCCATTTTCTTGAATGTGGACCTTAAAATTTGATAGCTATGGGAAATTAGTGTCCCAGGAGCCATTTTACTACACAACCCCAGACCTCATGTTGCTCGCACTGCTGTGAGCCAACTACTTGGCTTAAACGTGCTCCCATGACTGCAGTGTCTCCAGACTTGTCTTCCATCGAGCACATCAGGGACATCATTGGTTGGTGATTCGTCAGGAGCTGCCAGCAGAGGATCTTGATGATTTGCCCAGGTGCATTGAGCGGCGGAATCTCCCTCAAACAACCATTAATAACCTCACTGATAGCAGCCAAGGCTGGAAGTCCCGGGATTTCTGCACGTGGCTCAGACTCCAGACTGAAGAAATCCAGATATTCTGAAAATTTTATTTCCATTTTTTTCATTTTCAGATCAGTAACGTCTCCATCCTGTGACTTCCATCATTCCACCAATTTTCCTTCTCGGTGCTGCGATGTCATTGTAGAGAAGTGTAGATCTATAGTTTGCTGCATTTTTGTATCTTAGAACAAGCGCTGAGCATGTGACGTTGTCAAGATAAACCGTTACGGAGAGATACTAGGTTTTTCATTTCTGCCTCCTGAATCTAAGGGCCCCCACTATTTACCAGCTACAAGTGCCCACCAGCAATATCACAAGCTAATCGGCGCTCGATGACTCTGTAAACAGGCGCATGGATGCCACAGCGCAGAGAATGAGGACTCGGTAGTAACTTTACCAACATATATTTATGTGATTAACACGGATGCATGTGATGTTTGCGGCACAATATCAAAGGGTAAAGCAAACAGTGGAAATACAGTAAATTACTATACAGCGAGAATACAACTATTCGGCTATACTGAGTATTAACACCCTTCTGCTAGTGCACTATACTGAGTATTAACATACTTGTGTTAGTGCACTATACTGAGTATTAACACACTTGTGTTAGTGCACTATACTGAGTATTAACACACTTGTGTTAGTGCACTATACTGAGTATTAACACACTTGTGTTAGTGCACTATACTGAGTATTAACACACTATTGTTCTGTTACAAGTGAACGACTATTATCGTCAGGTGTGTCTTGGACCTAATACCTCGATCAGAAGTGTATGACAGTACTATTGGGCCCGTCACCATCGTCACTCTCTTAGTCCATACAAATCGTCGTACAGGCCCTAATGGGAGTCTACCCTACTACGCCCCCTTATCAATCAGTCCCTTTGATTAATCACACCTGTTACGCTGGCCGCAATAGTCCCCTGAAGCACGGCCCTAGTCCCCCTTTGTACCGTACATCTACACCAGAAGTTACAGCTCACACGAACGTCTCTCCTGTGGCCTAATGATCTCCCTCTGCCCTGACTCTGCACACTCGGCTCCGTTCTGTTCACTCGGTTCTTCATTCGGTTCCTCACTCGAATCCGGTTACTCGTAATGGCGGCTATAAGCCAACTCTGCTGCACTGCACGTCCCTACTGCTACAGGTCCAGGTGCCGAATCTTTCCCTTCTCTGCCCTCCAAGCCTTTTATTATTAATAACTGCACTACAGCTGTCACCTGACTTGGTGTCTCCTCCAATCCCTTCCCCTCAGGAACCATGTACTTCGCCTTACAGTTTCAGCTGATGCAGTTCTTACTACTTTCTCCTGTCCTACAACATTTGACCAGCAGATGGCGGTGCCTGTTTGCCGACACTCTATTAGGCCTCAAACTGTGGAAATCTCTAATTTGTTCATCTCCTTACAACTTTCATTTTCAGGTAGTGATGATTGGGAAGGGTATGGTCCTGTGTAGGAGGCGCTGGGGACTGTCACTGTGACCCGGGGAGGAGGCTCTCGCTGATATTTGTTATGTACAGTGTATCTGCTCATTATATTACGGATTATTCTCTCTTTCCGATACATAATTGACCGTCTTACATTACTATGCAGCCTGGTGCGTCGCCCTGAAGCTGAGAAACCCATATTAACGTCCAATCCCATTGTGAGTAGATTTATACATAGATGCACAAAGCACGGCGTTGGAGGGGATGAAGAAAATAAAAAAAATCAACCCATTCATGATGCTTTCCATCAGTGCATTTTCTACAACTGACAGTCTAGACCAGGGGTCCACGACTTCTCGAATCTTAAGAGACCCATTCTATGGGAAGAAGTATTAGATGAAGCCTGCGGGCCCCTCTGAAGGTCATAATTCCTTGAGTCCCCCTATAGAGTAATAATGGCCCGAGTGCCACCCTATAAAATATTAATGGCCCGAGTGCCACCCTATAAAGTAATAATGGCCCGAGTGCCACCCTATAAAGTAATAATGGCCCGAGTGCTACCCTATAAAGTAATAATGGCCCGAGTGCCACCCTGTAGAATAATAATGGCCTGAGTGCCACCCTATAAAGTAGTAATGACCCGAGTGCCACCCTATAAGTAATAATGGCCCGAGTGCCACCATATAAAGTAAAAATGGCCCGAGTGCTACCCTATAAAGTAATAATGGCCCGAGTGCCACCCTATAAAGTATTAATGGCCCGAGTGCCACCCTATAAAGTAATAATGGCCTGAGTGCTACCCTATAAAGTAATAATGGCCCGAGTGCCACCCTATAAAGTATTAATGGCCCGAGTGCCACCCTATAAAGTAATAATGGCCTGAGTGCTACCCTATAAAGTAATAATGGCCCGAGTGCCACCCTATAAAGTAATAATGGCCCGAGTGCCACCCTATAAAGTAATAATGGCCTGAGTGCTACCCTATAGAGTAATAATGGCCCGAGTGCCACCCTATAAAGTAATAATGGCCCGAGTGCCACCATATAAAGTAAAAATGGCCCGAGTGCTACCCTATAAAGTAATAATGGCCCGAGTGCCACCCTATAAAGTATTAATGGCCCGAGTGCCACCCTATAAAGTAATAATGGCCCGAGTGCTACCCTATAAAGTAATAATGGCCCGAGTGCCACCCTATAAAGTAATAATGGCCCGAGTGCCACCCTATAAAGTAATAATGGCCCGAGTGCTACCCTATAGAGTAATAATGGCCTGAGTGCCACCCTATAAAGTAATAATGGCCCGAGTGCCACCCTATAAAGTAATAATGGCCCGAGTGCTACCCTATAAAGTAATAATGGCCCGAGTGCCACCCTATAAAGTAGTAATGGCCCGAGTGCCACCCTATAAAGTAATAATGGCCCGAGTGCTACCCTATAAAGTAATAATGGCCCGAGTGCCACCCTATAAAGTATTAATGGCCCGAGTGCCACCCTATAAAGTAATAATGGCCCGAGTGCCACCCTATAAAGTAATAATGGCCCGAGTGCCACCCTATAAAGTAATAATGGCCCGAGTGCCACCCTATAAAGTAATAATGGCCCGAGTGCTACCCTATAAAGTATTAACGACCCGAGTGCCACCGTATAAAGTAATAATGGCCCGAGTGCTACCCTATAAAGTAATAATGGCCCGAGTGCCACCCTATAAAGTAATAATGGCCCGAGTGCTACCCTATAAAGTAATAATGGCCCGAGTGCCACCCTATAAAGTAATAATGGCCCGAGTGCTACCCTATAAAGTATTAACGGCCCGAGTGCCACCGTATAAAGTAATAATGGCCCGAGTGCTACCCTATAAAGTAATAATGGCCCGAGTGCCACCCTATAAAGTAATAATGGCCCGAGTGCCACCCTATAAAGTAATAATGGCCCGAGTGCCACCCTATAAAGTAATAAATGCCCGAGTGCCACTTTATAATGTAATAATGGCCCGAGTGCCACCATATAAAGTAATAAAAGCCTGAGTGCCACTTTATAATGTAATAATGGCCCGAGTGCCACCCTATAAAGTAATAATGGCCCGAGTGCCACCCTATAAAGTAATAATGGCCCGAGTGCCACCCTATAAAGTAATAATGGCCCGAGTGCCACCCTATAAAGTAATAATGGTGTCATGTGTGCATTGCCACGAAGATCGTCGCGGTTGCACATTTTGACTTCTCACAGCTGAGCTGCTGTTCCTTTGTGTTTGGCAGCTAGGGAGTTAATTCTGTCTGTGCTCGGTGCTGGGACTGGGTGCAGTTTCTCCCGGCTGCAATTGATTATTTGTTGATTGGTTTCCTTTAAATTCTTGGTTGTCTGCTTGGGGAGTTGCCAGTGAAATCCTTCATGCAGACCACAGATAGGAATGAATCTGTATAGACTTTAGTTGTGAGCTCCTTAGTTGTTCTAAGCTCAACTTGGTTAGAGTTTATTTCCCAGACCATTTATGTTCCTTTGGTGTTTGAGTGTGTATGCAAGCGAGTGTTATCCTGTCTGTCTTATATGTCTAATCTGTGTATTTAGCTGAGATCAGCCCATATCCCTTTGGTGGTAGTCAGGATCCTTCTTAGGACTGATTACAGGGTTCAGGGTCTGATAGGAGACAGGGTTAGGCTGGAGACTTGGACCTCTGAACCATTATCAGTACCTCCAAGGTGAGGGATTAGTTAGGACCCCAGTTTAGGGTCAGGTTAGACCCCCGGTCCTCCTCTTTCCTGTGACAGTGTATCAAGTCCTCAAGATTAACCCTGAGTTCAGCAGATATCGTGTCAGGTAAATCTATTCTATACTTACATGCTGATGTTGCTATACTAGTTGTTGTATAGAGTGTTGTTCCTGTATTAATAGTTTACTGTCATTGTATACATATCATTAGACAGCGTGACATTTTCACTGGCCATAAAAATTATCTCCAGTTACCATGGATCCAGTAGCCCAGCTGGCTTTGCAGTTGCAGGGATTATCCATGGAGCTGACGGACATTAAGTCCAAAGTTTTGTCTCCCTGGAGCAAACCAGAGTTGAAACTAAAGTAGCTCTCCCGGACAGGTTCACTGGTGGGCGAGACAAATTTTTTACCTTCCGGGAGGCATGTAAATTGTATTTTCGGCTTCGGCCTCGATCATCAGGGAGTGAGGAGCAGAGAGTGGGAATTGTTATCTCACTTCTGCAAGGGGACCCTCAATCCTGGGCATTTTCCCTTCCTCCGGGATCCCCGGCTCTACTGTCTGTAGATCAATTTTTTACTGCCCTGGGATTGGTATATGATGACCCAGATCGGGTCTCTCTTGCTGAGACAAAATTACGTAAGATACAGCAGGGAGATCGTCCGGCAGAGGAATTTGCTTCTGAGTTTCGTAGATGGGCCACAGATACTCAGTGGAATGACCCAGCTCTTAGGAGCCAGTTTTGTCATGGGCTTTCTGATAAATTAAAAGACGTTTTGGCTCAGTATGAGTCTCCTCATTCACTGGAGGCTGCTATGGCCCTAGCTATCCGTACTGATAGACGGCTTCGGGAGAGGGGTGAGGTAACCCACTCCCTGTTGTTTCTCCACCTACCACTAAAGTCCCTTATGTTGAGGTTCCCCTTGTCTGTTCGGATGAGCCTATGCAGTTGGGAGGGACATCATTTCGTAGGAGGGGATTGGCGGTACGCCGCAGGACTAGAAGATGTTTTTTCTGCGGGAAAGAGGGACATTTTGTTGGAGAATGTCCATCCCGTGCCTTGTTGAGCCAAAAGTCGCCGGAAAACTGTTAATCCCAGGTTGTGTGGTGGACGACAACCTGGGAGTATGTATTTCATCCGCCGGTTCTTCTCAGTTCCTTGTACCAGTGGAGGTGGTAGTTGGTACGAGAGTGGAGAGATTGTCTGTTCTTCTTGATAGTGGTTCCGGGGCTAATCTGGTTGACGCTCAGTTTGCTCAGGCTCAAGGTATGCATCTGAGTGTATTGGTCAAACCGATCCCTATATTCTCCATTGACGCCAGGCCTCTCGGCCAAGGTAGCTTTGTTCATGAGGTTCATAACATTGATATTCAGGTAGGGGCAATACATAGGGAACAATTATCTTGTTATGTGTTGGAGGGTCTACCTACTCCCATTGTGTTGGGACTTCCTTGGTTGGTTAAACATAACCCTGTGATTAATTGGCAGTCCAGAGAAATAAGCCAATGGGGTGAGTTTTGCAAAAGCAACTGCATGAACACAGTCATCAGTGCGGTCGTGCCTAGTACATTGCCTCCTTTTTTGGAGGATTTTGGGGATGTTTTCTCTGAGGAGGGGTGTCAGGAGTTGCCTCCTCATCGCGTGTATGACTGCTCTATTAATCTCCTTCCTGATGCTAAGTTGCCTAAAGCTAGGTTGTATAATCTTTCTGGTCCTGAGAGGCAGGCTATGAAAGATTATATTTCTGAAAGTCTGGCCAAAGGGCATATTAGACCTTCATCTTCCCCAGTAGCCGCGGGGTTCTTCTTTGTGAAGAAGAAAGATGGAGGCCTACGTCCTTGCTTGGATTTCCGCAAACTTAATCGGATTACTGTTCGAGATCCGTATCCGCTCCCACTTATTCCTGATCTCTTCAATCAAATTGTTGGCGCCAAATGGTTCTCTAAATTGGATCTCAGGGGGGCATATAATCTGATTAGGATAAAGAGGGGGATGAGTGGAAAACGGCGTTTAACACGCCGGAGGGACATTATGAGAACCTTGTCATGCCTTTTGGTCTGACTACTGCACCAGCAGTATTCCAACATTTTGTTAATGACATTTTTCGTCACCTTGTGGGGCTGTTTGTGGTCGTATATTTGGATGACATTTTAATTTACTCGCCAGATCTTGTGTCTCACCAGGAGCATGTGAGACAGGTGTTGCAGATCTTGCGAGACAATAAACTATACGCCAAACTGGAGAAGTGTGTATTTGCCGTACAGGAACTTCAGTTTTTGGGTTTCTTGGTGTCAGCCTCCGGTTTCCGTATGGACCCTGAAAAGGTGAGAGCAGTGCTTGAATGGGATCAGCCAGGGGATCTTAAGGCTCTGCAGCGTTTTCTGGGGTTTGCTAACTACTACCGGAAATTTATTTGTAATTTCTCATCTGTCGTCAAACCTCTCACTGACATGACGAGAAAAGGGACGGATTTTTCTAAATGGTCGGACAAAGCTTGCCAAGCCTTTTCCTCTTTGAAGAAATGTTTTGCTTCGGCACCCGTTCTCATCCAACCAGATGCATCTCAGCCGTTCATTGTGGAGGTGGATGCGTCTGACGTAGGGGTGGGTGCAATATTGTCCCAGGGTCCGTCCCCTGGTAAATGGCATCCGTGCGCTTTCTTTTCTAAGAAATTGTCGTCCGCCGAAAGGAATTATGATATCGGCAATAGGGAACTTTTGGCCATTAAGTTAGCTTTTGAAGAATGGCGTCACTTTTTGGAGGGGGCAGTCCACCCGGTTACCGTTATTACTGATCACAAGAACCTGTTGTATTTGGAATCCGCTAAGCGTCTGAATTCCAGACAAGCTCGATGGTCGTTGTTTTTTACCAGGTTTAATTTTGTCGTCACTTATCGCCCGGGGTCTAAGAATGTAAAGGCTGATGCCTTGTCTCGCAGTTTCCCAGGGGCCGGGAAAACGGATGACCCGAGTCCTATCCTTCAGGAGGGGGTGGTAGTGTCGGCTGTATTTTCTGAGCTTGAGGAGGAGGTGTTAGAGGCTCAGGGGGACGCCCCTGCAGGACCTCCAGGGAGACTGTTTGTCCCAAATCTGTTGAGACAAAAGGTTATTGAGGCACATCATAATTCTGCTCTAGCAGGACATCCAGGGAGTAAGGCTACTTTAGATCTCCTTTCTCGCCGGTTTTGGTGGCCTAATGCTAATAAAGATGTTATAACTTTTGTCGCGTCATGTGGGGTGTGTGCTCGCTCTAAAACCCCTCATACCCGTCCGTCTGGGACCCTTTTACCCTTGAAACTTCCGGAGCGTCCATGGACTCATTTATCTATGGACTTCATCACGGACCTTCCTCAGTCGTCAGGGAATACTGTCATACTGGTGGTTGTTGACAGGTTCAGTAAGATGGCACATTTCGTTGCTCTTCCTGCACTCCCTAATGCTAAAACTCTGGCGCAGGTGTTCATTAGGGAGATCGTTAGACTTCATGGGTTGCCTTCTGATGTGGTGTCAGATAGGGGGTCTCAGTTTGTGTCCAAATTTTGGAGGGCATTTTGTTTACGTCGGGGGATGCAATTGTCATTTTCCTCGGCTTTTCATCCGCAGACCAATGGTCAGACAGAGCGTCTGAATCAGAGCTTAGAGACATATCTCCGGTGTTTTGTCTCAGAGAACCAAGAGGACTGGTCTTCTTTCTTGCCTCTGGCAGAGTTCGCTCTTAACAACAGGCGGAGCGAGTCCACTGGTAAGTCCCCGTTTTTTGGGGCATATGGTTTTCATCCCCAGTTTTGTACTTTCAATGGGGGGGGGCCCTTCTGGGGTTCCTGAGGAGGAGCGTTTCTCGTCGTCACTTGCTTCAGTGTGGAGAGGTGTATTGAATAATCTGAGTGCGATGGGGAACCGTTACAAACGTATGGCTGATAGGAGGAGAGTTTCTGGTCCAGATCTGAATGTGAACGATCTGGTATGGTTGTCTACCAGGAATATAAAACTTAAAGTGCCCTCCTGGAAACTGGGTCCCAGATTCATCGGGCCGTACAGGATCAGTTCCATAATTAATCCTGTGGCATTTCGTCTGGACCTCCCTCCTACGTTTAAAATTCATAATGTGTTCTACAAGTCATTACTTAAAAGGTATGTGGCACCAGTCATACCGTCACCTCTACCTCCTCCTCCAGTGGTGGTCAATGGTAACTTGGAATTTCAAGTATCAAAGATCATTGACTCACGTCTGAATCGCCGGTCCCTTCAGTACTTGGTGCATTGGAAGGGGTATGGTCCAGAGGAGAGGACGTGGGTCCCTGCGTCTGATGTTAACGCAGATCGTTTGGTTCGGACCTTCCACAGAACTGACCCGGGCAGGCTGGCCCTGAGGCCCCTCGTAGAAGGGGGGGTACTGTCATGTGTGCATTGCCACGAAGATCGTCGCGGTTGCACATTTTGACTTCTCACAGCTGAGCTGCTGTTCCTTTGTGTTTGGCAGCTAGGGAGTTAATTCTGTCTGTGCTCGGTGCTGGGACTGGGTGCAGTTTCTCCCGGCTGCAATTGATTATTTGTTGATTGGTTTCCTTTAAATTCCTGGTTGTCTGCTTGGGGAGTTGCCAGTGAAACCTTCATGCAGACCACAGATAGGAATGAATCTGTATAGACTTTAGTTGTGAGCTCCTTAGTTGTTCTAAGCTCAACTTGGTTAGAGTTTATTTCCCAGACCATTTATGTTCCTTTGGTGTTTGAGTGTGTATGCAAGCGAGTGTTATCCTGTCTGTCTTATATGTCTAATCTGTGTATTTAGCTGAGATCAGCCCATATCCCTTTGGTGGTAGTCAGGATCCTTCTTAGGACTGATTACAGGGTTCAGGGTCTGATAGGAGACAGGGTTAGGTTGGAGACTTGGACCTCTGAACCATTATCAGTACCTCCAAGGTGAGGGATTAGTTAGGACCCCAGTGTAGGGTCAGGTTAGACCCCGGTCCACCTCTTTCCTGTTTCAGCTCATCAAGTCCTCAAGATTAACCCTGAGTTCAGCAGATATCGTGTCAGGTAAATCTATTCTATACTTACATGCTGATGTTGCTATACTAGTTGTTGTATAGAGTGTTTGTTCCTGTATTAATAGTTTACTGACATTGTATACATATCATTAGACAGCGTGACAAATGGCCCCAGTGCTACCCTATAAAGTAATAAAAGCCCGAGTGCCACCCTATAAAGTATTAATGGCCCGAGTGCCACCGTATAAAGTAATAATGGACCGAGTGCCACCCTATAAAGTAATAATGGCCCGAGTGCCACCCTATAAAGTAATAATGGCCCGAGTGCCACCCTATAAAGTAATAATGGCCCGAGTGCCACCCTATAAAGTAATAAATGCCCGAGTGCCACTTTATAATGTAATAATGGCCCGAGTGCCACCCTATAAAGTAATAATGGCCCGAGTGCCACTTTATAATGTAGTAATGGCCCGAGTGCCACCATATAAAGTAATAAAAGCCCGAGTGCCACCCTATAAAGTATTAATGGCCCGAGTGCCACAGTATAAAGTAATAATGGACCGAGTGCCACCCTATAAAGTAATAATGGCCCCAGTGCTACCCTATAAAGTAATAAAAGCCCGAGTGCCACTTTATAATGTAGTAATGGCCCGAGTGCCACCATATAAAGTAATAAAAGCCCGAGTGCCACCCTATAAAGTATTAATGGCCCGAGTGCCACCGTATAAAGTAATAATGGACCGAGTGCCACCCTATAAAGTAATAATGGCCCGAGTGCTACCCTATAAAAGTAATAAAAGCCCGAGTGCCACCTTATAATGTAATAATGGTCACGTGCCCCGCTGATAAACTAATACTGGCCCGAGTGCCACCTTATATCCACTTTTATAGTCATGGCCTGACTGTACGCATATAAACTAAATAATCTTACATGTGCCCACCTAAAAAGGGCTTATGCCTCGAATGCCCCCTTATAAGATAATTATGCCCCAAGAGTCCACTTACATAGAAGTAATGGCCTGAGTGCCCGCTTATAAAATAATAATGACATTATTGCTATTAAGGCGCAGTGAAAGAGCATTAAGTGCCCATTCTCAAGTAATGTGGTACTGTCGGCCTCTTATAAAATATTAATGCCCTGAGTGCCCCCCTCAACAAGTAGTATTTCCCCTAAGTTCCCCCATACCAAGTAATAATGCCCTCTGTGGCTGCAGATATGGTGGAGATTGGCACTCGCCTGAGCAAACAGCCGCAGGATACAGGGGTCTCGCTCGCCTCCGGGTGGAGACCACCGGTCTGAGCTCAACCCAAATCTCTCTCCTATCCTTATAGTAAAGTAAAATGTATCCAACGGTTCAGCTCCCAGAGGATTATATATACCGGATACAATTGTAACAAACCCTCAGCTGTGAGAAGTAGGTAAGCAGAAGGCAACGGCAAGATTGGCAACATAATCAACATTTTTACAATTAACGCAAGAAACTACAACTTTTCCCTTATGAGGTCACACGAGTCTGAATATCCCTGGAAATTCCGCAATATCCGGACAGTTCTGGGGGAAGCCGGGCATTGGAGAAATACATTGGATTTTTGCCCATTTTTTGGCAGTATTTCGGTCTGGGTTCAGCGATGCAGGGAGAACGGCATACGACGTGTGATGTAATGAGATTATAATGGGTCCAACCTGGAGCCCGGGCTCAATTACACCGTAACGGGGGCTGAGTGTTCTCTGCGACGTCTGCATCATTTCCCCGATGTGACATTTTGTTATTAAGTGTCGCCGGGTTACAATTTGCAATATCTCTCTCCCCTCATTCATCACAATTGTTTCAGGAAAGCGGATTCGTGTCCTGAGCCTCTCCTAGATAAGTGATTACAGGATAAGGCCGCGGCGCGGTGTAAAGAGGGCGCGCCGCTGATAGAGTACCGCACCGTTCACCGGGGACGTCGTCCATCTGAGCGAGACAAATAAATCCGCCTGTTTACGATGCGCTTATCAAGAGACAGACGTAACCTGACAAATAGACCCGCCGACGTACCGCAGATCACTGATCGCTCACTCTCCGATGATTGACAGCTCCGTACAGCCCGCGCCTCATTCATGGGGGCCGCGCGCTAATTAACAAAAATGAAGCTGTAGATATAAAATAGAAGTATGGCTCTCCTGGAGTCCAGGTTGTCCATCTTTGGGCACAATTTCATTTTTTATCATTTATTTTTTTTACTTAAATACATGTATTTCGGGTTAAATATCATTTTTGTCTTTGTTTTCCATTAAAAATGTCGCACTGTTTGCCTTCTACAGCCTCTGTGTTGCTGGCTGCAGAGTGAGTTAACTGAGAATCTGTCAGCGAGCTCGTTCTGACGGTTTCTAACTCTTTTTATCTTTTTCTGAGATCTTCTCTGCTGATTTATGATGACAGGCTACTTCAACGTTAAATGTGCATAGAAATAAAGCGCTTGTTAAAGCAAAACAGTGCTAAATTTTTAACAGAATCCATTTCCAAAAATGATCACATTCATTTAACACATCCAGACGGAGAGGAAGCGGCGTCACATGTCTGCAGCCCTCTTCATTCATTTTATACAAACTAAATACGCATTTTCTCCATTCATTCTCTAACTGGACGCGGACGTCAGTGCGGAGGGTTTGGGGACCTGCATTCTGGAGAAAGGTTCTGGTTTCAAGGGTTGGGCTTGCAGCTTTCATCTTAGAGCGCATTCAGATGACCAAATAAATTGGACCTAGATCGGACCTCAATGCACGGACTGGCCGGTGGAGAACCCCTTTAAATAAAATGACCTTAATTAACCCCCAAAAGTCAACTTTTACATTGAAATGCTGAGCATTTTACATTTCCCGACCGAAGACGTAGACTCGCATTAATTGTTGACCCTTTCATATGAATTTAATGACCAGCTGTGGCTTCAGGACAAAAGCTGCAAAAGGTTTGAATGTGGAGAAAGAATCAGCAGCAGAAACTTACAAGGTTTCTTTGTCTTTGGGATTTCTTGGCGCAAACCTGCCACCTAGTGGCTGAGTGTGGAAGTGCACTTATGAGCAGCACACACTAAATAGCAGAGCTCCGCTTTTATTTTTCGCTCTGCCGCAAAAAACGCTGCAAATTTTTTTTAGGGGGTTTTTATTTTCCCTTAGTGTCAGAATAAAATCTGCTCCTGCGACGCATAATTCATATCTTGACTGTAGCGATCAGTACGATTTATGCAATATAACCGATTATTAAAGGGGTTTTATTATTCCAGAAAAATAAAGGTTTTTTCTTTGTATAATTCAAAAGTGAAGCAATTTTCCACTTAGAATAATTCTTCACAATTTTTTCAAGATTTTTTTCGGAGCGGCTGTCATTCCCCACTCGGCCTAATCCTATTTGTGCAGCCATTAAATATTTACAGGGTCAGGTCGCCCCTCCATCCCCTCGGGCTGCTTTCCCTCTTACCTTCGATGCCAGGTAATAAATCTGTAGAAAGTGAACATTTCTCAGTTTATATTGGACATTAACCCCTTGATGATTCCGTCATGTTCTGCAACCTTGGCCCAAGAAAAAAAAAAAAAAAAACATCCCCGCTCCTGAGACAGTGGCCAGCAGGGGGCGATGAGGAGCAGTTTGGGGTAAATTCCTGGACATTTATTCACCATTATATCTATTTTCTGAGCTGTGATTTGTAAATGTACCATGTGGCTGCCACAATAGCCAAGAGATTAGATCTGTCATATTGATCTAATGTACGCCTTTTGGCTACTTTCTTTTTTTTTCCTTTACTTAAATGCATGCATTTGGGGCTAAAAATTATTTCCGCAATTGAGTTTCATTAAAAATTTCGCACCGTTTGACTTCTATGGGCCTTTTATTTCCCTACACATTCGATTTTGATATGGTCTGTGATCATAAATCGGCTACGAGGAGCTCAGGATAAAAAAACCAAACAAACATCAAGAACGTTATAGCGAGCTCACCGACAGATTCTCAGTTAACTCATTCTACAGCCAGAAATAGACCGTTCAATACAGAGGCTATAGAAGGCAAACGGTGCAAAATGTTAAATGAAACCTGGTTGCAAAAAATTATTTTTAGCCCCAATTTAAATGTATTTAAGTAAAAAATTACAACCAAAAGGTGGAAAACCCCATTAATGGCTATTATACCCTCTAATCCCAACATTGGCCCTATTGTTCGAAACACAGAGTGTACAGAATACGATTTATTTATTATTTTGTCACTGTATAGGAAAAGGAAACTGTCAGTTTAGGCCCTTAGACCCGCGATATTGCAGTAGTAATACAGGTGCACAAATACCCCCCGGAGCATGCAGGTCTGAAAATGACCACAGTCTGAATTTTAGGGACTGGGATAACTAGTTTTATTTAACCCCTCCCTCTCTGTTACCTATATATCCATCCTGGAGCCGATGGGGGTGTATGGAGCACTCTCAGGAGCTGAGCCCGCAACCTATAAGGCAGGTTATGGCTGCACAATACTGGCACTGATGTATTGACTTGTATAATACGAGAGGTGAAACTTGCAAAAAGTAAATTACAAAGTTGGAGAAGTTCTAAACTATTCAATTAAACGTGATTTATAGAAAGCGTCTGTAAAGAGGGAGAAGGGAAAAAGTGAAGGGGTTAGAAATTCTGGCAGCGCCTTTCCGCTGCACGGATACCGGAGCCGGCTCTATGTGACATTGACGGCCCATGCAAAATACGTGCGGGATAATCGGACGTTCTATACGAAAAGGTCAGATCATGGATGATGGGATTTCTAGCCGGCATCGCTCTCTATAATTGTTCTTAAGCTCCCGTATGAGTTCCTGCACACGGCCGCAGGCTTTAATATACTTCTTATAAATTGTGAAATGTAATCTAGATTTCCTCCTGTGTGACACCGGACGGGGGGCCGCACGGCACAGCCCACCATAATAGATCAGGAAGGGAACATAATGAGATCAAAGCTAAAAATAATCCTAAATAACAATAATAGTAGTTTTATATAGACGCCAACATATTGGGAGGAGTAGTACATCTATAAAGACACAAAAGGAGTCCGGAGACTGCCCATAGGGGCTCACAGCGGCCCGGCCCATAGCAGATGACCTCCAATTACTCATCTGTTTCCCCTCTTTACTGGGACCCTCCACAAATGACGTATTGATCCCACCAGGGCAGACGGGATAAGTGCATTTTATGCTGAAATTATGTAACCCCTCTAAATGTCCCCCCCCCCAAAAAAAAACAACAATGGACCCAAGAGGTAAAACAACCAAGGGTACAGCTATATTGGGTTCAGGGTGCGCTCACACCGGATAGTAGGGAGGGGCCTGAAAGGTTCCTTGTATATATTATTAAAGATCTGTGATAGTTGGGGCCCGAGTTGAATATTTTGCATCGGGGCCCACGAGCTTCAGGTTACACCGGAGTCCCTAATTATTTGTATTTATGGGGTCCAGATGCTAATGATGTCACCTGTGGGGCTGGTTTTAGGCAAAAGGTCAAGCTTAGTGCATCATCGGTAGGGGCCCATGCGCAGGTTGTGGCCCCCTGGCTTCCAATAGCTGGTCATAGAGCAATCCTCCGCTGACTGTGAACCATAAAATGCTACAGCTTGCGCTGCCCACTTACCTGCTGCGGCCCATGCAGTTGAATACAGTATGTCCCCCCTGATCATGGCGGTTTATGGGGATCAGGTCAGCAGGGGTGCACAGAAAAATCCAGGGGCCTCACAAGTATGAGCTTGGGCCCCTGGGTGTTATAATAAACAGCCCATTGGGTTCATGCCATTGACAGGGTGACAGAGGGTCCAGCCACCATCTAACCACGTAGATGTGATGGCCGCTGTTCATCACGGCATCTAAAGGTGATGTGATCGCACTCAGCCACAGTTACGGGCGGGGGTCTGCAGTGCAAAAGTGGTGGCACCTGTTGAGTACTGGGTGCGGGCTCAGCACATGAGGCCGCTCAATTAGGGGCCTCTCTAATTCTGCTCTCTATATATATATGGCGATGTCGGAGAGTATACGGATGCCAGGCAGGTGGCGGGTACACTTGGCACTTCTCCTTCCCCCAAGCTCACAGGCCCTATAGCAGTTGTGCGTCCTGCCGCAATAATACAGACCCTAAAATGCGACCATGTTACGTCCGTCTGAGCCAGACCGGCCGTACAGGTGACCTTTCTATAGGAGCCGGTTCTGGGAGAGGCTGGACGTCCAATTTACATGTATCGTATAACAATACGAATTCTAGGTAGGAATATGGTGCCTCACAGTGGCCGCATAAGGCAGCACATGTAGTGCGCCAGGTGTGACGCCAAAAGACCGGGTAGTGGAGGGAATCTTTCCTTGCAAAAAAAAAAAAAAAGGCACTGTGGTATTTTCCCACTCTTCCACTGCCCTATTGATGCGGACACTAATGGCAGCCATAGCGGCGCCGGTCACTGTAGTCATTGCCGCTTTTACTGCCCCTTTTGTTTTCTAAATTCAGAGGTTATTATTTATTTTTTTAGGTTTTTCTAAGGTCTGCGGCAAACGGCATAAGATTACAGCTCGTTCCGCCTGCGTTTTATCCTCATAAATAATCTACACGTCTTCGGCCGACCCTCGGTTGTCATGGAAACCCCTTCATCCTCAAGGCTACGTGCGGCTCAGCTGAACAGGCAGCGCCCGCCGAGGTCTCCGGCGCTCGGATCAGCCGACTAAAAAGTGAACACAATGTTCGATCAGATTCACGACCTCCATTAATTATACCCAAAGCCGACGTGACCCCCGACACGGACGAGACGACCAAACTAACGGTCTACAATCAGTGATGCCAATATCTGTCTCTTATATAGAGCACCCTACAGCTATAAAAGATATGGATTATATATGCATCTATCATCTAATATATAGAGAGATATATCTTCTATCTGATCCACATTAGATCTATCAGATATATATAATATAATTTACAGTCATGGCCAAAAGTGTTTGCACCCCTAAACTTGTTCCAGAAAATGAAGTATTTCTCCCAGAAAATTATTGCAATTACCCCATGTTTTGTTATACATGTTTATTTCCTTTTTGTTTGTTGGAACAATACAAAAAAAGAGGATACAAAACGCAAATTGGACATAATTTCACATAAAACCCCAAAACTGTTGGCTCCTTTCCAAAATTGTGGGTAAACAGCTTTGTTTCAAGAATGTGATGCACAATCAAATTCACCTGTGGCAAGTAACATGTGAGGGCAATATGAAAATCACACCTGAAACCAGATAAAAACGGGAGTTGACTCATCTGTGCACTGTGTGTCTGTTTGTGGCACGCTAAACATGGAGAACAGAACTGTTTGAGGACTTCAGAACCAAAAATTGTTGACAATTATCAACAAGTTCAAGGTTACAACCCATGGCACTGTAGCTAATCTCCCTGGATGTGAATGGCAGGGAAAAATTGATGAAAGGTTGCAACACAGGATAGTCTGGATGGTGGATTAGCATCCTCAATCAAGGTACAAAGAAATTCAAGCTGTCCTGCAGGCTCAGGGTGTATCAGTGTCAGCACAAGCTATCTGTCCACATTTGAGTGAAATGAAACGCTATGGCAGGAGACCCAGGAGGACCCCACTGCTGACATGCAGACATAAAAATGCTAGACTGCAGTTTGCGAAAATGTATGTAACCCAAAAATACTTCTACGAAAACATCTTATGGACAGATGAGACCAAGATAAAGCTTCTTGCCAAAGCACAGCATTCTACCCGTTACCGAAACGGAATGAGGCCTACAAAGAAAAGAACACAGTACCTACAGTCAAATATGGTGGAGGTTCAAAGATGTTTTGGGATTGTTTTGCTGCCTCTGGGTGCCTTAACTGTGTGCAAGGCATCATGACATATGAAGAATATCAACAGACGTTGGATCACAATGTAGTGCCCAGTGTCAGAAGGCTGGGTTTGCGTCCTAGGTCCATGGGTCTTCCAGCAGGACAATGACTCCAAACATACTACAAGAAGCACCAGATATGGATGGTAACAAAGCGCTGGAGAGTTCTGAAGTAGCAGCCATGAGTCCGGATCTAAATCCCATTGATCACCTGTGGAGAGATCTTACAATTGCTGTTGGGAGAAGGCGAATACAAATATGAGAGATCTGGAGCAATTTGCAAAAGAAGAATGCTCCAAAACTCCAGCTGAGAGGTGGAAGAGGTTTGTTGATGGTTATAGGAAGCGATTGATTGCAGTTATTTATTCCAAAGGGTGTGCAACCAAATATTAAACTGAGGGTGACTACGGTTTTGTTCTGCCCATTTTTGTGGTTTTGTGTGAAATTATCTAATTTGCCTTATTTGTTGTTGTTCCGTTACACACAAAGGAAATAAACGTGCAAAACAAAACGTGTGTGATGGGAATAATTTTCTGGGAGAAATACTTTATTTTCTGTAACAAAAGGGTGCCAACACTTTCGGTCACGACTATCTATTGATTTATCTATCTGATGCACCTCATTTCTGCGCATTCATCCAATATCTATGTGTGTATCTGATCCATCTCGTTGCTATCTATCTGTTAGATACATAGATATTAGATGGATAGATATCTAGTTCATATATCTCTCTGATCACTCTCATTTCTATTTATCAGATCTCTGGATCTATCTCGCTAATATTTGTCATCTCTAATAGGTCCAATTGTATCTATCAGATCCATCTATAGATCTACTTCTCTCTAATACTGAATCATATCTCATCTAATTGTCTGTATCTAACATATCTAATATCTATATGTAGTTGATACTTTTCTTTATTGCTAATATTTATCTCCAGATATCCATTATGGATTTCTAACAATCTGATATCTGTCAATATATTTATCTTATCTCACGTCTATCGATTTCATATTTTATCAATTTATCTATGATCTGTCCACGGATCTAACATTGTTTTCCCTTGATTCGATCTGTCCAGTATCTAGATTCTTATCCATCATAGCGTTCGGTCATCGTTCTTGGCTGGAAGGTCACATGACTATGTTCTCCATCAGAATTTAATCAGCGAGATCCGATTCTTCTCGGGAGGTGGAGAGAAAGAAAAAAAAAAATTCTCCATCTTTTCCATTCAGTCCGTCCATAAAAAATCCATCATACTCCAGATCGAAAAACTTATCCATGGTGTAAAAAAAAAAAAAAAAAATAAGACGACTTTTCTAATCCATTTTTTTTCTTTCCAGATGCTCCACAACAAACACGTGATGGTTCGCGTCGGAGGAGGGTGGGAGACCTTTGCCGGATATCTGCTCAAACATGACCCTGCAGAATGCTGCAAATATCCCGCGTGGATGGAAAAACCTCACCGATCCAGAGCAAGTCTCCCACCATCAAAGATATGAGCCCCGATACCTACCTGGTGGTGTCCGCCATTACAAATCCAAAAAGGAGATAAAGTGAGGCCCGGGGTGCACCGCTCCCCTCTTTAGGACGCACCTGAGCTCGGATAGATTACCGCGAGTGATACAAGTATTAGCTGCACGTTCCAATTTATTTCTCCGCGACTTATCTTCTCTATGAAAAAAAAAAAGCGGAGAATAAGCTCCAAAAAGTTATATTTTTTTGTAAATTATGATATTTTTGTGAGTATAGGATTTGTGCGGGTGATTATATCCTACCCTCAGTTGATATGATAGTTCCTGACCAAGGGGCCGGGTATTAGGGCAGTGCCCAGTGTCCAGGCTCCTGTCGAGGACCTAAAGCTTCCGTTCCATCTCCGTCAGGCAACGAATTTCCATTTTAAGTGCTCAGTATGTCAGCATACATGCCTGCTGGATGGCGTCACTTCGCATCACCTACAGACCCCTCAATTTGCCCCTGATGACATGTAGTACGACTCAATTTCTTAAAGGGCTTGTCCATGTTTGCAACTAAAAACATTTAATGTTCCTAAGCAAAAAAAAACAAACAAAAAACTAAGAATTAAGATTAAAAATCTCACACCGTTTTGTGTACGCAGCCCCTTTGCTAATTAATGCAAGGTCATGATTACAGAGCAAGCAAGGACTCGTTCAGGTGTTATGTAATGCATGCAAATTTTTGCATCCTGACTCAGACACAATTTTTGGATCCCAACTAATAGTATCATAGGGATTGAAGTCGGGATACTTGAAATCTGGACTGGACTTGTGGACGCGGTACAAATAGAGCAAAGTGTCCAGATTACGATCGTCTGAATGAGGCCTATCAGTGACGTCTGCCCCTGCGGCCCCCATGTGTCCTCTCTGTCCTCTTAACTTACTGAACGCGCAGGATCTGACTACGGAGTTTGATTGTAGTCTGTTACCATGGAGACACATAGGAGCAGCGTACAAAAGAGGACGACGCAAGGACTCATTTACTGCAGATTTTTTTAGTTTTGGGGGGAAAATTCTTGACATTCATGTTGTTCACTTCCTGATCCTGATCTGTTGTTTTTTTTTTATATTTTCACTAATATTTTGTCCTTTTTCTACTATTTTTTTGTTTACTCATGTGCAGGATTGCTTTGGGCAGTATTATAGGGATTTGTTATTTGTGACTAATTTTGATAAAGTTTGATTTTTTTTTTTATTTGAAAGATTCCCGTGTCTTATTGGTTCTTTATACAAGAGGTGCGTCCTGTAGTAACCAATCCGATACTAGCTTTTTTTTTCCTTGTTACAAAATTAAAGCTGGGATATTATTGGCGATCTTAACTTTTTGGGCCGTAAATTATGATTTAGTCGGGTGCGAATGTTTATACAAAAGAAACAGAGGGAGGCACTGCTATTTGCCTCCAAGAGATAAAAAAAAATCTGATTTTTTTCTTTGCGAGTGTCACTCCCAGTAAATAGGCTGGATGTGAGCTCTGTGTGCTCTCCCAGTAATTAGGCGGGGGATGTGAGCTCTGTGTGTCCCCTCCCAGTAATATAGGCTGGATGTGAGGTCTGGTGTCTCTCCCAGTAATTTTAGGCTGGATGGAGTCGTGTGTCTTCCATAATATGCTGGTGTGAGATCTTGGTCTCCCCAGAATATAGGCTGGATGTGAGATCTGTGTGTCTCTCCCAGTAATATAGGCTGGATGTGAGTCTGTGTGTCTCTCCCGTAATATGGGCTGATGTGACGTCTGTGTTCTCCAGTAATATAGGTGGATGTGGGGTTGTGTGTCTCTCCCAGTAATATAACTGGATGTGAGTCTGTGTGTCTCTCCCATTAATATGGGGTGATGTGAGGTCTGTGTGTTCCCATAATATAGGCTGGATGTGGGTCTTGTGTCCTCCCAGAAATATAGGCTGGATGTGATCTCTGTGTTTCTCTCCCAGTAATATAGGTGGATTGTGAGCTCTGGGGTTTTCTCTCCCAGAAATATAGGCTGGATGTGAGACTGTGTCTCTCTCCCCAGTAATATAGGTGGATGTGAGTCTGTGTGCTCCCAGTAATATAGGCGGATGTGAGGTCTGTGTGCCTCTCCCAGTAATTTTAGGCTGGATGTGATCTCTGTGTGTCTTCCCAGAAAATTAGGCTGGATGTGAGTCTGTGTGTCCCTAATATAGGCTGGATGTGAGATCTGTGTGTCTCCCCCAGTAATTAGGCTGGATGTGAGGTCTGTGTGTCTCTCCCGTAATATAGGCTGGATGTAGGTCTGTGTTTCTCCCCCTAGTAAAAGGCTGGTGTGAGCTCTGTGTGCCCTCTCCCGTAATATAGGTGGAAGTGAGCTTGTGTCTCTCCCCGTAAATAGACTGGATGTGAGCTCTTGTGGTCTCTCCCAGTAATATAGGCTGGATGTGATCTCTGTGTGTCTCTCCAGTAAATAGGTTGGATGTGGTCTGTGTGTCTCTCCCAGTAATATAGGTTGGATGTGAGGTCTGTGTGTCTCCCCCAGTAATATAGGCTGGATGTGAGGTCTGTGTGTCTCTCCTATAATATGGCTGGATGTGAGCTCTGTGGTCTCCCAGTAATATAGGCTGGAAGTGAGTCTGTGTGTCTCTCCCTAGTAATATAGGCTGGATGTGAGCTCTGTGTGTCTCCCCCCAGTAATATAGGCTGGAAGTGGCTCTGTGTGTCTCTTAGTAATATAAGGCTGGATGTGAGTCTGTGTGTCTCTCCCAGTAATATAGGCTGGATGAGGTCTGTGTGCCTCCCCAGTTTTTATGAGGATGTGAGGTCTCTGTGTCTCTTCCAGTAATATAGGTTGGATGTGAGCTTGTGTGCCCTCTCCCAGTAATATGCTGATGTGAGCTCTGTGTGGCTCTCCCCAGTAATTAGGTGTGTACTCTGTGTGTCTCTCCGAAAAAAAGGCGGATGTGAGCTGTATGTCTTCCAAAATATGGGCGGGATGTGAGGTCTGAGTGGCAAGGTGCGTCTTCTTCATTGTCAATCAGCACAGCTTTTTCCTCCACTGTTTCCTCTTTTCCCCATCTTAACCCTTTTTCTTGGCCCTCCATGAAAACTTGTACTTTACCCCTCTTCCAACGCGATCAAGGTAGAATCCTTTTCCTCCCTTCTTGCTGCAATCCCTAAAACGAGAGAAGGGAGGGGGAGAGCAGCAAGGGGGGCTGACATTGATTTTTATGTACTCATCTAAAGGACGTACAACTTAGCAGCAGAAAAATGGTGAAATTTAAATGAAGACAGGTAGAAAGTTGCTTAAAGGAGTAAATATAACAAAAAAAAAAAAAAAACACCCCTACATATAAGGTTAGGGTGTGGTCATTCAGATTATGTTCACCAGTGTCGAAATTGCGACTACTTAATAAAATACAAAATAATAAAGGATTGTCCGACAATTTTTTTTTTCAAGGTTAATTTAATATATTTAATCCCATTTAAATAAAATCATATAATTAGGACATATAATTATATAAATAAAAAGCTGAACATCGTCCCCGGACCTTCGATAACCCTGTACAATGCAAAAGTCGTATCCCAACCAGACACGTTAGCAGCCAATTGTAGGATGAACTCGTTCCCCAGCCCAAGTGCCTCACTGCGCCACTTGCTGGCGAGTTGACAGACTGCATCCCTGACAATTTTAGTGCCTCTGATTTTTTGGGAAAGTATTAAGAAGGAGGAAACTACACAAAATTTGTAAATTTTAACTTTTCTACAAATATTAAAGATAAAATCTGCAAGTCCTATATATGGCACTAACCCCGGAATTATGGAGAATTGTTTAATAAAGATCTCGGCCGACTTTAACTGACAGCAAAAACCGAATATTTCAAGACTCCGGCGAGAACTCATGGCACGACCAATTTCTTCTCGGGGCCACGAATGCATTTTACAAAAGCCGACAACGGAATTTCCTGATCGTGCGCCGTAGGCTGTTGTCTTCGGCACCCCTTAGCCTTAGCCGACCCCATGGGGAGAAAGACGGAGGCTGTAAGACCCCAAAGCCCTGATAAAAAAAAAATCGGGGCTGCGCCCGGGGGGAAATAAGGGAACGAATCTGCCCAGCTATAAAGGAGAAAAATAAGTGCCCCCTCCAAAACCCCCCTCCCGGGATTTTCTGACCCCCATTTTAACCTTTGTCTTAATATTTTTGACATAGCAAAAATTGGAAAAAACGGACCAAGGGCAAAAAAACCCGGAAAAACCGACCCCTTACGAATTAGTTCCTCGCCTCAATTTGAAAATTAATTTAGTACCTGCTGCCGGAAATAAGCCCACACCACTAATGAGGGGAAAACCCGGGGCACCAGTGAGAGAACTGAGTACGAAAAGTACACAGCTCCGTGGGGAACCGCTGCGCATGCAAAAAATAGCGAAAATGAAGCCTAAAATCCATCCCCCCGACATCCGCGGGAGAAGGTCGGCGCCAAAAAAGGCGCTACCCACCCACGAGCACGGATTCCCCGACTATTAAGATTATTCACGGCAGAAAATCCGCAAATAAGTCCCACCCCCTTTTTTCAGCACAAAAGTGACGCCCGGAAGAAAAAAAAAAAAAAACCGGGGGGTAAAGTGCCCTAATTTTTTCGATAACAAAGACGGACGTATAAAATTTTTTTTGGGGATTTTTTTATTTTTTTGCAAGGCAAGTATGCATTTTGGGACTGTTCTCCTTTTTCGCTGGGGACCCCGCTTCCCCTTCAGTTTGTAACCCGTCACAAACCCCACAGAACATCTGGACAAAATTTTGAGAATGACAAAAATAAAAATTTTTTACAAAGTCTACTGCTTATTTTTTTTAATGGAAATTTTGCATATCCCCCAGAATTTTATAAAGAGTGTCTTAACAGAAATTCTTAAAAATCAATATTTGGCAGAAAATGAACTTTACCCCCAAAAACATTTCCTCATTGCAGGCCCTGCCTTAAAAGGACCAGCTAACCTCTTTTGTATTCTCCTTAAACAAGGGGTGGGGGGTTGAGAGGCCCATGGTGGAGACAATCTGTCAGATTAAGTAAGAATGACACCCGCCCTTTTAAAAAAAGGGGGGTCTTGGCATCATTGTTTCTCTTCTTTAACCCGGGGATCTCTAAAGAAAACGTGATCATCTTGCAAGCCAAAAAGGCCTAACAGGGAAGGTATCGCGCAAAAAGTTGCCCTCAGTCAAAATCTTGCATCATCAAGAATTCAGGGAGAGGGGGTTCCTTGTTCCCAAAAAAGGGGTCCGGGGCCCAAAAAACCCGCAAGCGCCAGGCCCGCCCCTTTAAAAGTGTTTCCGCGGGATCGGGCTACCCCAGTGCAGAGTTTGCTCAGGAAGGGGAGCAGGCGGGGAGTGCTCTCACCACTGTGAGGCAGAGCTCTTGGGCAAGGCCTGGCTCAAGGGGGCAGCAAAGAAGCCCCTTCTCTCAGAAAAAAACACATGGCCCAAAGAGTATTCTCAAAAGGTAGGGGGAGGATGCTGAGGGGGGGGTAAATTATTTTCTCTGATGAACCCCTTTTGATTTTTGGGGACATCGGAAAACGCCTCATTCGGAGAAGACAAGGGAGCGCTCCCACCATTTGTTCATGCCAATGTTAAGCATCCTGAAACCTTCATAGGGGGGGTTGCTTCTCACCAAAAGGGAATCGGCCCTCACAGTCTTGCCTAAAACCAGCCATAATAAAGATTGGTAAAATGTCCTCCCAAAAGCAACTTCTCCCAAACCCCCAAAAGCATTTGGCGATCAAAAATGTTTTTTTGTTGGAGCCCTTCCATAAAAAAAGGGGGAAACAAAGGTCGGAACAAAACATAGGATTTTGGGTCCATGCCTGGAACTCCCCAGATCTTTAACCCATTAAACTTTGGTCAATCATCAAAGACGGGGGACAAAAAAAACCAAAAATTTTTACAAAAAAAAAGCATTGTTGTGCAAGAATGGCTTATCAGTCAGGATTTGGTCCAAAGTTTTTTGAGCATGCCAGGGGAATTTTGAGGTCCTGAAGAAGAAAAGGGCAACACTGCAAATATTCTTCCATTAATCATTTAACTGTCAATATAATTTTTTACCTATTTTTCAATTTTTATTTTTGTCGTGATAAAAAATCGTCAAACACACAAAAAAACCGAGGGGGGGAGATCATGTGAAAATATAAATTTTGGTATTTTTAAAAATTTTTTGGGTGTGTACAGCCCCGTCCTGGGTAAATTTTCACAAGAGTGGCCGGTCATTGCCTTCCAAAAGATCACCCCACTCGGGTCCGGAAATCACCAGGGTTTTTACCCGGGCGGTTTTTTTTCCTGAACCTGACAGCCCCCCTGAGAGGGGGGATCCGCCCCGCCAGACAAAAAAACCACTGAATTTAAAAGGGGGTACCTTCCCTCGCTCCAGTTGGGTTTCGGCTGGGGAAAAACCCCGTTAGTTAACCGGGGAAAACCCCAAAACACATTATGTCCAAAAGACACCCAAACTACATTCACACCCAAAAGTGGAAGGGGGGAAACGGGTTTTGATGGGGTTTTCCCGGAAAAACGGGGACCCGGAAGTAAAACCTTGGGATTTTCCCTTCACCCCCTGACAGCACACCTGAAGATTTTTTGGAGAAATGAAAAACCTTTTGGGAGGGCCCCCATGGCAGCACCCCTTTTACCAAAAGGGTTAAAACAGCAGAGGACAGATTCGTCTGTATCTTAAAGAAATAGATGGGGGGGACCAGGAGGGGCCCTTCAGATCTATCAGTCGAACCTAGTCTTTTCCCCCAGGAATGCCCGGGGCCCCGGGGGGTAACCTGGGGCTTAGGGGAACCGGGGGCCACTCGGGGTAGGTAAAATAATGGCCTCCTGACCCCCTGGAAGGACCTTTAGATAACCCGTAAACCCCTTTTGCTACCCTTTAAGGATGAATTGGGGTGTCTTTCCCATTGATAGTCATGGACAGTACCTAAATGGCCCCTCACATTGAAGTATTAATTTATTTCCCCTGGATTTTTAGGGTTATCCCCGAATGGGAAAATGACCCTGGGGTGATGGAATTAAGAACTACTTTGGGGGGATAGGCCGATTGGTTTAGAACCAATGTCCTTAAAAACCTGGGTAGGGGGCAATGACAGGGTTGTTTCATTCCCTAGGGGCGAAAGGATCTAGAAACACCGTTTTAAAGCATGGGAATTTCGAGTAACTCCTTTTAAGGCCGAAGGGGTTCCCGTTACCCTAAAACGGTTTCAGGCCCATGGGGAATTTTTGGAACTATAACCGGTCTGATTACTATAGAAGTTAAATTGGGAAAACCCCTTGGAGGGGGGGGTTGCAATTATAAAGGGGCCCCCCAAGGCAGAACCTGAACCTTGAGAACTAGTTCAACCTTTTAACCCGACTGAATTATTCTAGAATAGCCCCTATGGAGCTTCACCCCAAGGTTGTCCTAAAAACCCCGGGGAATTTTTTATTTCCCCCAAAATTTTTTGAAAAAATGGTTTCCTCTTTTCACAGGGTGAGACAACCCTGGTGAAACCCCCCCCCGACTCCGTAAGCCTAAAAAATTTCCCCTGCTCCAATGGAACCCCTTCACCGAGTGGCCCCCTGGTCCCGCTAAGCGGTCCGGATCCTGGTAAACCATGGATCGGTAACGACATCCCCTTGAAGGGAAACCAGGGTTTCCCTCCCCCAAAATGGAGCAATGAGAATTTCTCCCCCGATCTTTTTGTCTTTTCACAACACTAAAAAACCTCGTTGGGGGGGGAAACCCCGGCCCCCACGGGAATTTTAAGGTATCTGGGGGGGATCTGGAAAAGGGGCCCCCTTTGGGGGGTAAGGGCAAAGTTCCCACTTTTTGTTAAATGGCAAAAGGTTATCCCCCGGGCCGCCCCCGCCGCCATTTTTGAAAACTCGAGGATTTAGGGACCTCCCTTGCCCGTTTTTTGAGACTCGGGAAAGTCTCTTTGGTTTTTATTCCCCTTTGGAAGTACTGAAAAGGTAAAGGTGGATTCTGTACTGAAAGGTTTTTCTGCCCCCAAAAAGGGAAGGACCCCCTGCCCCCGGTGGTTATCTAAGCCCCATCCGCGATTGTCCGCTGACCCCGGGAGGGGCCCCAAGGAAGGGGAGAAAGTGTCTTAACTTTTTTCCACAGCCCACAGTTCCTTTACGTTTGAGCCGTGCCCCTTCAGAGGAGCCAGGCCCCCCCCCCTGATTTGGACCGTGATTCCCCACCGGTACCCCCTTCGTCGGTGATACATCCCCACCCGGCCTCAGCCACTGGACCCCGAAAAAAGTCTTACGCCACCCGGAAGGGAACCTTTCACAAGGAAAAAAGTACTTTTCCCTTTAAAAAACCCTTTTAACGACCTTTCCGACGGGGCCTCAAACTGTACTCCGGTGAAACGTGCCCCCCTTAGTACTTTAAAAAATTTAGGCTCCTACAAGGACTATCTTCCCCAAAACTTATGGTATCCCCGCGCCCCCGGCCCCCATTTCGCCATAGCCGCCTCTTGGTTTTTGGGCCCCACCGCCCGACGTCACGCGGGCACACCCCTTCCCCGCGTGCCGGCGCCCCCCAGAAGCCCGGCTCACAAAGAGAGGCGGCAGCAGGGGAGGGGGGGAAAACGCGGCACCGCAGGAGCCCTGGGCCGTGACGGCCCCCCACGCCAGACGACTCAAGGCCTCACAGTACCGCACCGCTTCCCCCCCAGAAGTCGGCATACGGGCCTCTGCCTGTTCTTCCAGACCGGGCTTCAAAAAGGGGGGGTTTTAGCACAAGGGTCCAAGTCAGGACAGGAAACCCAATGAAGAGGGGAGAGGTACCGCCCTTTTATTTAGTAGGGTTCCTGTCCGGCCGGGGGGGTCCCCTTCAGGCAAGCGTAGGGGGGGGGAAAAAAACTGTGCTGCTGTGCCCTTAGAATCGTTAAAGATTATTTTTGTTTCTGAATTTTGAAAACCCAAAAATTTTTTTTTCCTTCCCCTAAAGACATTTTAATCAATAGTTTTTACAACCCGTCGTACTGGAAAGTTTCTTAAAAAACCCCCCTTTTTTCACGCAAAAAGACCAATTCAGCCCTCGGACCCGAGAATATTTTTTTTCGGGGGCCCCTGCAACGTCTCCGCAAAAAATTTTGCATGAAATCCCAACCCAAAAAATAAAAAAATCAACAAAAAAGTTCCCCTTTGGGGAAGTGATCCCTCATGGAGGAGGATGAAAAAAATTTGGGTCCAAGTAATTAAAAAATTTTCCCCGGGGTTTAGT
>JARQOD010000010.1:59359796-59393311 GCA_033576555.1 Oophaga sylvatica | reverse complement strand
AAGTGTAGATCTATAGTTTGCTGCATTTTTGTATCTTAGGACGTCGTCACATTCTCAGCGCTTGTTCTATCAGACAAGATAAACCGTTACGGAGAGATACTCGGTTTTTCATTTCTGCCTCCTGAATCTAAGGGCCCCCACTATTTACCAGCTACAAGTGCCCACCAGCAATATCACAAGCTAATCGGCGCTCGATGACTCTGTAAACAGGCGCGTGGATGCCACAGCGCAGAGAATGAGGACTCGGTAGTGACTTTACCAACATATATTTATGTGATTAACACGGATACATGTGATGCTTGCGGCACAATATCAAAGGGTAAAGCAAACAGTGGAAATACAGTAAATTACTATACAGCGAGAATACAACTATTCGGCTATACTGAGTATTAACACCCTTCTGCTAGTGCACTATACTGAGTATTAACACACTTCTGCTAGTGCACTATACTGAGTATTAATACACTTCTGCTAGTGCACTATACTGAGTATTAACATACTTGTGTTAGTGCACTATACTGAGTATTAACACACTTGTGTTAGTGCACTATACTGAGTATTAACACCCTTCTGCTAGTGCACTATACTGAGTATTCACACACTTCTGCACTATACTGAGTATTCACACACTTCTGCACTATACTGAGTATTAACACACTTGTGTTAGTGCACTATACTGAGTATTAACACACTTGTGTTAGTGCACTATACTGAGTATTAACACACTTGTGTTAGTGCACTATACTGAGTATTAACACACTTGTGTTAGTGCACTATACTGAGTATTAACACACTTGTGTTAGTGCACTATACTGAGTATTAACACACTTGTGTTAGTGCACTATACTACATAGTAACATAGTAAATAGTTATTAAGGTTGAAGGAAGACTTTAAGTCCATCTAGTTCAACCCATATCCTATCCTAACCTGCCCTAACATGTTGATCCAGAGGAAGGCAAAAAAACCCCAAGTGGCAAACAGTAAGCTTCACATTGGGGAAAAAAATTCCTTCCCGACTCCACATACGGCAATCAGACTAGCTCCCTGGATCAACGCTGTATCTAGGAAACTAGTGAATATAGCCTGTAATATTATACTTTTCAAGAAAGGCATCCAGTCCCCTCTTAAATTTTAGTAAGGAATCACTCATTACAACATTAGACGGCAGAGAGTTCCATAGTCTCACTGCTCTTACAGTAAAGAATCTGCATCTGTGATTATGGCTAAACCTTCTTTCCTCCAGACGTAGAGGATGCCCCCTCGTCCCCGTCACAGGTCTAAGAGTAAAAAGATCATTAGAAAGGTCTTTGTACTGTCCCCTCATATATTTATACATTGTAATAGATCACCCCTAAGCCTTCGTTTTTCCAAACTAAATAGCCCCAAGTGTAATAACCTGTCTTGGTATTGCAGACCCCCCAGTTCTCTAATAACCTTGGTCGCTCTTCTCTGCACCCGCTCCAGTTCAGCTATGTCTTTCTTATACACCGGAGACCAGAACTGCACACAGTATTCTAAGTGTGGTCGCACCAGTGACTTGTATAGAGGTAAAATTATGTTCTTCTCATGAGCATCTATGCCTCGTCTAATGCATCCCATTATTTTATTTGCCTTGGCAGCAGCTGCCTGACATTGGCCACTAAATGTGAGTTTGTCGTCCACCCATACACCCAAGTCTTTTTCAGTGACAGTTTTGCCCAGTGTTTTACAATTAAGCACATAATTATACATCCTGTTTGTTCTACCCAAGTGCATGACCTTACATTTATCCCCATTAAAGCTCATTTGCCATTTATCAGCCCAAGCTTCTAGTTTACATAAATCCTCCTGTAATATAAAATTATCCTCCTCTGTATTTATTACCCTGCAGAGTTTAGTGTCATCAGCAAATATTGAAATACTACTCTGTATGCCCCCTACAAGGTCATTAATAAATATGTTAAAGAGAAGCGGCCCCAATACTGACCCCTGTGGTACCCCACTGCTAACCGTGACCCAGTCCGAGTGTGCTCCATTAATAACAACCCTTTGTTTTCTATCCATGAGCCAGTTCTTAACCCACTTACACATATTTTCCCCTATCCCCATTGTTCTCATTTTATGTATCAACCTTTTGTGTGGCACTGTATCAAAAGCTTTTGAGAAGTCCATGAACACCACGTCCACTGCATTCCCTTGGTCCAGTCCTGAACTTACCCCTTCATAAAAGCTTATCAGATTAGTCTGACAAGAACGGTCCCTCGTAAACCCATGCTGATACTGTGTCATGAGGTTATTCAGCTTCAGATACTCCAATATAGTATCCCTTAAAAAACCCTCCAGGATTTTACCCACAGTAGATGTTAAGCTCACTGGCCTATAATTTCCAGGTTCAGTTTTTTGCCCCCATTTTGAATATTGGCACCACATTTGCTATACACCAGTCCTGTGGTACAGACCCAGTTATTATGGAATCTTTAAAGATTAAAAATAAAGGTCTATCTATAACTGTACTTAATTCCTGCAGTACTCGGGGGTGTATCCCATCCGGGCCCGGGGATTTGTCAACTTTAGTGATTTTTAGACGCCGCCGTACTTCCTGCTGGGTTAAGCATGTGACATTTAATGGAGAAATTTTTTTTATCTCTGATCATGTTATCTGTCATGGGATTTTCTTGTGTAAATACAGTTGAAAAAAAGTCATTTAGCATATTGGCTTTTTCCTCATCCTCATCCACCATTTCACCCAGACTATTTTTAAGGGGACCAACACTATCATTTTTTAGTTTCTTGCTATTTATGTAGTTAAAGAATATTTTGGGATTATTTTTACTTTCTCTGGCAATGAGTCTCTCTGCCTCAATCTTTGCTGTCTTGATTTGCTTTTTACAGAATTTATTCAGTCTTCTGTATTTATTTAATGCCTCTTCACTACCTACTTGCTTTAATTCCCTAAACTCTTTCTTTTTGTCCCTTATTGCGCCCCTTACAGCTCTATTTAGCCATAGTGGTTTCCTCCTAATTCTAGCATGTTTATTCCCATAGGGTATATACTGTGCACAGGTCCTATTCAGGATACTAATAAACGTCTCCCATTTTCTTTGTGTATTTTTATGTCTCAGGATATAGTCCCAGTTTATTGCACTAAGATCATCTCTCATCCGTTGGAAATTTGCCTTCCTGAAGTTTAGTGTCCTTGTAACCCCTCGACTACACATCTTATTAAAGGATACATGAAAGCTTATTATTTTGTGATCACTATTACCCAAGTGACCCCCAACCCTTATATTTGATATGCGGTCTGGCCTGTTGGATAATATTAGGTCTAGCAGTGCCCCCCCTCTTGTTGGGTCCTGAACTAGTTGTGAAAGGTAATTGTCTCTCATAGTTGCCAAAAACTTATTACCTTTGCTGAACTGCAGGTTTCTGTTCCCCAATGTATTTCAGGGTAGTTGAAGTCCCCCATAATAATGACTTCTCCTTGAGTTGCTGCTTCATCTATTTGCTTTACGAGGATATTCTCTGTTGCTTCCATTATTTAGGAGACTTATAACAAACCCCTATCAATAATTTATTATTTTTCCCCCCTCCCCTAATCTCCACCCACAATACTGAGTATTAACACACTTGTGTTAGTGCACTATACTGAGTATTAACACACTTGTGTTAGTGCACTATACTGAGTATTAACACACTTGTGTTAGTGCACTATACTGAGTATTAACACACTTGTGTTAGTGCACTATACTGAGTATTAACACACTTGTGTTAGTGCACTATACTGAGTATTAACACACTTGTGTTAGTGCACTATACTGAGTATTAACACACTTGTGTTAGTGCACTATACTGAGTATTAACACACTTGTGTTAGTGCACTATACTGAGTATTAACACACTTCTGTTAGTGCACTATTGTTTTGTTACAAGTGAACGACTATTACCATCAGGTGTGTCTTGGACCTAATACCTCGATCAGAAGTGTATGACAGTACTATTGGGCCCGTCACCATCGTCACTCTCTTAGTCAATACAAATCGTCGTACAGGCCCTAATGGGAGTCTACCCTACTACGCCCCCTTATCAATCAGTCCCTTTGATTAATCACACCTGTTACGCTGGCCGCAATAGTCCCCTGAAGCACGGTCCTAGTCCCCCTTTGTACCGTACATCTACACCAGAAGTTACAGCTCATACGAACGTCTCTCCTGTGGCCTAATGATCTCCCTCTGCCCTGGCTCTGCACACTCGACTCCGTTCTGTTCACTCGGTTCTTCATTCAGTTCCTCACTCGAATTCGGTTACTAGTAATGGCGGCTATAAGCCAACTCCGCTGCACTGCACGTCCCTACTGCTACAGGTCCAGGTGCCGAATCTTTCCCTTCTCTGCCCTCCAAGCCTTTTATTTTTAATAACTGCACTACAGCTGTCACCTGACTTGGTGTCTCCTCCAATCCCTTCCCCTCAGGAACCATGCACTTCGCCTTACAGTTTCGGCTGATGCAGTTCTTACTACTTTCTCCTGTCCTACAACATTTGACCAGCAGATGGCGGTGCCTGTTTGCCGACACTCTATTAGGCCTCAAACTGTGGAAATCTCTAATTTGTTCATCTCCTTACAACTTTCGTTTTCAGGTAGTGATGATTGGGAAGGGTATGGTCCTGTGTAGGAGGCGCTGGGGACTGTCACTGTGACCCGGGGAGGAGGCTCTCGCTGATATTTGTTATGTACAGTGTATCTGCTCATTATATTACGGATTATTCTCTCTTTCCGATACATAATTGACCGTCTTACATTACTATGCAGCCTGGTGCGTCGCCCTGAAGCTGAGAAACCCATATTAACGTCCAATCCCATTGTGAGTAGATTTATACATAGATGCACAAAGCACGGCGTTGGAGGGGATGAAGAAAATAAAAAAAATCAACCCATTCATGATGCTTTCCATCAGTGCATTTTCTACAACTGACAGTCTAGACCAGGGGTCCACGACTTCTCGTATCTTAAGAGACCCATTCTATGGGAAGAAGTATTAGATGAAGCCTGCGGGCCCCTCTGAAGGTCATAATTCCTTGAGTCCCCCCTATAGAGTAATAATGGCCCGAGTGCCACCCTATAAAATATTAATGGCCCGAGTGCCACCCTATAAAGTAATAATGGCCCGAGTGCCACCCTATAAAGAAATAATGGCCCGAGTGCCACCCTATAAAGTAATAATGGCCCGAGTGCCACCCTATAAAGTAATAATGGCCCGAGTGCCACCCTATAAAGTAATAATGGCCCGAGTGCCACCCTATAAAGTAATAATGGCCCGAGTGCCACCCTATAAAGTAATAATGGCCCGAGTGCCACCCAATAAAGTAATAATGGCCCGAGTGCCACCCTATAAAGTAATAATGGCCCGAGTGCCACCCTATAAAGTAATAATGGCCCGAGTGCCACCCTATAAAGTAATAATGGCCCGAGTGCCACCCTATAAAGTAATAATGGCCCGAGTGCCACCCTATAAAGTAATAATGGCCCGAGTGCCACCCTATAAAGTAATAATGGCCCGAGTGCCACCCTATAAAGTAATAATGGCCCGAGTGCCACCCTATAAAGTAATAATGGCCCGAGTGCCACCCTATAAAGTAATAATGGCCCGAGTGCCACCCTATAAAGTAATAATGGCCCGAGTGCCACCCTATAAAGTAATAATGGCCCGAGTGCTACCCTGTGAAGTAATAATGGCCCGAGTGCCACCGTATAAAGTAGTAATGGCCCGAGTGCCACCCTATAAATTAGTAATGGCCCGAGTGCCACCCTATAAAGTAATAATGGCCCGAGTGCTACCCTATAAAGTAATAATGGCCCGAGTGCCACCCTATAAAGTAATAATGGCCGGGTGCCACTCTATAAGGTAGTAATGGCCCGAGTGCCACCCTATAAAGTAATAATGGCCCTAGTGCCACCCTATAAAGTAATAATGGCCCTAGTGCCACCCTATAAAGTAATAATGGCCCGAGTGCCACCCTATAAAGTAATAAATGCCCGAGTGCCACCCTATAAAGTAATAATGGTCCGAGTGCCACCCTATAAAGTAACAATGGCCCGAGTGCCACCCTATAAAGTAATAAAAGCCCGAGTGCCACTTTATAATGTAATAATGGCCCGAGTGCCACCCTATAAAGTAATAATGGCCCGAGTGCCACCCTATGAAGTAATAATGGCCCGAGTGCCACCCTATAAAGTAATAATGGCCCGAGTGCCACCCAATAAAGTAATAATGGCCCGAGTGCCACCCTATAAAGTAATAATGGCCCGAGTGCCACCCTATAAAGTAATAATGGCCCGAGTGCCACCCTATAAAGTAATAATGGCCCGAGTGCCACCCTATAAAGTATTAATGGCCCAAGTGCCACCCTATAAAGTAATAATGGCCCGAGTGCCACCCTATAAAGTAATAATGGCCCGAGTGCCACCCTATAAAGTAATAATGGCCCGAGTGCCACCCTATAAAGTAATAATGGCCCGAGTGCCACCCTATAAAGTAATAATGGCCCGAGTGCCACCCTATAAAGTAATAATGGCCCGAGTGCCACCCTATAAAGTAATAATGGCCCGAGTGCCACCCTATAAAGTAATAATGGCCCGAGTGCCACAGTATAAAGTAGTAATGGCCCGAGTGCTACCCTGTGAAGTAATAATGGCCCGAGTGCCACCGTATAAAGTAGTAATGGCCCGAGTGCCACCCTATAAATTAGTAATGGCCCGAGTGCCACCCTACAAAGTAATAATGGCCCGAGTGCTACCCTATAAAGTAATAATGGCCCGAGTGCCACCCTATAAAGTAATAATGGCCGGGTGCCACTCTATAAGGTAGTAATGGCCCGAGTGCCACCCTATAAAGTAATAATGGCCCTAGTGCCACCCTATAAAGTAATAATGGCCCTAGTGCCACCCTATAAAGTAATAATGGCCCGAGTGCCACCCTATAAAGTAATAATGGCCCGAGTGCCACCCTATAAAGTAATAATGGCCCGAGTGCCACCCTATAAAGTAATAATGGCCCGAGTGCCACCCTATAAAGTAATAATGGCCCGAGTGCTACCCTATAAAGTAATAATGGCCCGAGTGCTACCCTATAAAGTAATAATGGCCCGAGTGCCACCCTATAAAGTAATAATGGCCCGAGTGCCACCCTATAAAGTAATAATGGCCCTAGTGCCACCCTATAAAGTAATAATGGCCCGAGTGCCACCCTATAAAGTAATAAATGCCCGAGTGCCACCCTATAAAGTAATAAATGCCCGAGTGCCACCCTATAAAGTAACAATGGCCCGAGTGCCACCCTATAAAGTAATAAAAGCCCGAGTGCCACTTTATAATGTAATAATGGCCCGAGTGCCACCCTATAAAGTAATAATGGCCCGAGTGCCACCCTATAAAGTAATAAAAGCCCGAGTGCCACTTTATAATGTAATAATGGCCCGAGTGCTTCCCTATAAAGTAGTAATGGCCCGAGTGCCTCCCAATAAAGTAATAATGGCCCGAGTGCCACCCTATAAAGTAATAATGGCCCGAGTGCCACTTTATAATGTAATAATGGCCCGAGTGCCACTTTATAATGTAATAATGGCCCGAGTGCCACTTTATAATGTAATAATGGCCCGAGTGCCACTTTATAATGTAATAATGGCCCGAGTGCCACTTTATAATGTAATAATGGCCCGAGTGCCACTTTATAATGTAATAATGGCCCGAGTGCCACTTTATAATGTAATAATGGCCCGAGTATCACTGTAAAGTAATAATGGCCCGAGTATCACTGTAAAGTAATAATGGCCCGAGTATCACTGTAAAGTAATAATGGCCCGAGTGCCAATTTATAATGTAATAATGGCCTGAGTGCCAATTTATAATGTAATAATGGCCCGAGTGCCAATTTATAATGTAATAATGGCCCGAGTGCCACTTTATAATGTAATAATGGCCCGAGTGCCACCGTATAAAGTAATAATGGACCGAGTGCCACCCTATAAACTAATACTGGCCCGAGTGCTACCCTATAAAGTAATAAAAGCCCGAGTGCCACCCTATAAAGTATTAATGGCCCGAGTGCCACCGTATAAAGTAATAATGGACCGAGTGCCACCCTATAAAGTAATAATGGCCCGAGTGCTACCCTATAAAAGTAATAAAAGCCCGAGTGCCACCTTATAATGTAATAATGGTCACGTGCCCCGCTGATAAACTAATACTGGCCCGAGTGCCACCTTATATCCACTTTTATAGTCATGGCCTGACTGTACGCATATAAACTAAATAATCTTACATGTGCCCACCTAAAAAGGGCTTATGCCTCGAATGCCCCCTTATAAGATAATTATGCCCCAAGAGTCCACTTACATAGAAGTAATGGCCTGAGTGCCCGCTTATAAAATAATAATGACATTATTGCTATTAAGGCGCAGTGAAAGAGCATTAAGTGCCCATTCTCAAGTAATGTGGTACTGTCGGCCTCTTATAAAATATTAATGCCCTGAGTGCCCCCCTCAACAAGTAGTATTTCCCCTAAGTTCCCCCATACCAAGTAATAATGCCCTCTGTGGCTGCAGATATGGTGGAGATTGGCACTCGCCTGAGCAAACAGCCGCAGGATACAGGGGTCTCGCTCGCCTCCGGGTGGAGACCACCGGTCTGAGCTCAACCCAAATCTCTCTCCTATCCTTATAGTAAAGTAAAATGTATCCAACGGTTCAGCTCCCAGAGGATTATATATACCGGATACAATTGTAACAAACCCTCAGCTGTGAGAAGTAGGTAAGCAGAAGGCAACGGCAAGATTGGCAACATAATCAACATTTTTACAATTAACGCAAGAAACTACAACTTTTCCCCTTATGAGGTCACACGAGTCTGAATATCCCTGGAAATTCCGCAATATCCGGACAGTTCTGGGGGAAGCCGGGCATTGGAGAAATACATTGGATTTTTGCCCATTTTTTGGCAGTATTTCGGTCTGGGTTCAGCGATGCAGGGAGAACGGCATACGACGTGTGATGTAATGAGATTATAATGGGTCCAACCTGGAGCCCGGGCTCAATTACACCGTAACGGGGGCTGAGTGTTCTCCGCGACGTCTGCATCATTTCCCCGATGTGACATTTTGTTATTAAGTGTCGCCGGGTTACAATTTGCAATATCTCTCTCCCCTCATTCATCACAATTGTTTCAGGAAAGCGGATTCGTGTCCTGAGCCTCTCCTAGATAAGTGATTACAGGATAAGGCCGCGGCGCGGTGTAAAGAGGGCGCGCCGCTGATAGAGTACCGCACCGTTCACCGGGGACGTCGTCCATCTGAGCGAGACAAATAAATCCGCCTGTTTACGATGCGCTTATCAAGAGACAGACGTAACCTGACAAATAGACCCGCCGACGTACCGCAGATCACTGATCGCTCACTCTCCGATGATTGACAGCTCCGTACAGCCCGCGCCTCATTCATGGGGGCCGCGCGCTAATTAACAAAAATGAAGCTGTAGATATAAAATAGAAGTATGGCTCTCCTGGAGTTGAGATTGTCCATCTTTGGGCACAATTTCATTTTTTATCATTTATTTTTTTTACTTAAATACATGTATTTCGGGTTAAATATAATTTTTGTCTTTGTTTTCCATTAAAAATGTCGCACTGTTTGCCTTCTACAGCCTCTGTGTTGCTGGCTGCAGAGTGAGTTAACTGAGAATCTGTCAGCGAGCTCGTTCTGACGGTTTCTAACTCTTTTTATCTTTTTCTGAGATCTTCTCTGCTGATTTATGATGACAGGCTACTTCAACGTTAAATGTGCATAGAAATAAAGCGCTTGTTAAAGCAAAACAGTGCTAAATTTTTAACAGAATCCATTTCCAAAAATGATCACATTCATTTAACACATCCAGACGGAGAGGAAGCGGCGTCACATGTCTGCAGCCCTCTTCATTCATTTTATACAAACTAAATACGCATTTTCTCCATTCATTCTCTAACTGGACGCGGACGTCAGTGCGGAGGGTTTGGGGACCTGCATTCTGGAGAAAGGTTCTGGTTTCAAGGGTTGGGCTTGCAGCTTTCATCTTAGAGCGCATTCAGATGACCAAATAAATTGGACCTAGATCGGACCTCAATGCACGGACTGGCCGGTGGAGAACCCCTTTAAATAAAATGACCTTAATTAACCCCCAAAAGTCAACTTTTACATTGAAATGCTGAGCATTTTACATTTCCCGACCGAAGACGTAGACTCGCATTAATTGTTGACCCTTTCATATGAATTTAATGACCAGCTGTGGCTTCAGGACAAAAGCTGCAAAAGGTTTGAATGTGGAGAAAGAATCAGCAGCAGAAACTTACAAGGTTTCTTTGTCTTTGGGATTTCTTGGCGCAAACCTGCCACCTAGTGGCTGAGTGTGGAAGTGCACTTATGAGCAGCACACACTAAATAGCAGAGCTCCGCTTTTATTTTTCGCTCTGCCGCAAAAAACACTGCAAATTTTTTTTAGGGGGTTTTTATTTTCCCTTAGTGTCAGAATAAAATCTGCTCCTGCGACGCATAATTCATATCTTGACTGTAGCGATCAGTACGATTTATGCAATATAACCGATTATTAAAGGGGTTTTATTATTCCAGAAAAATAAAGGTTTTTTCTTTGTATAATTCAAAAGTGAAGCAATTTTCCACTTAGAATAATTCTTCACAATTTTTTCAAGATTTTTTTCGGAGCGGCTGTCATTCCCCACTCGGCCTAATCCTATTTGTGCAGCCATTAAATATTTACAGGGTCAGGTCGCCCCTCCATCCCCTCGGGCTGCTTTCCCTCTTACCTTCGATGCCAGGTAATAAATCTGTAGAAAGTGAACATTTCTCAGTTTATATTGGACATTAACCCCTTGATGATTCCGTCATGTTCTGCAACCTTGGCCCAAGAAAAAAAAAAAAAACAACATCCTCGCTCCTGAGACAGTGGCCAGCAGGGGGCGATGAGGAGCAGTTTGGGGTAAATTCCTGGACATTTATTCACCATTATATCTATTTTCTGAGCTGTGATTTGTAAATGTACCATGTGGCTGCCACAATAGCCAAGAGATTAGATCTGTCATATTGATCTAATGTACGCCTTTTGGCTACTTTCTTTTTTTTTCCTTTACTTAAATGCATGCATTTGGGCTAAAAATTATTTCCGCAATTGAGTTTCATTAAAAATTTCGCACCGTTTGACTTCTATGGGCCTTTTATTTCCCTACACATTCGATTTTGATATGGTCTGTGATCATAAATCGGCTACGAGGAGCTCAGGATAAAAAAACCAAACAAACATCAAGAACGTTATAGCGAGCTCACCGACAGATTCTCAGTTAACTCATTCTACAGCCAGAAATAGACCGTTCAATACAGAGGCTATAGAAGGCAAACGGTGCAAAATGTTAAATGAAACCTGGTTGCAAAAAATTATTTTTAGCCCCAATTTAAATGTATTTAAGTAAAAAATATTACAACCAAAAGGTGGAAAACCCCATTAATGGCTATTATACCCCTCTAATCCCAACATTGGCCCTATTGTTCGAAACACAGAGTGTACAGAATACGATTTATTTATTATTTTGTCACTGTATAGGAAAAGGAAACTGTCAGTTTAGGCCCTTAGACCCGCGATATTGCAGTAGTAATACAGGTGCACAAATACCCCCCGGAGCATGCAGGTCTGAAAATGACCACAGTCTGAATTTTAGGGACTGGGATAACTAGTTTTATTTAACCCCTCCCTCTCTGTTACCTATATATCCATCCTGGAGCCGATGGGGGTGTATGGAGCACTCTCAGGAGCTGAGCCCGCAACCTATAAGGCAGGTTATGGCTGCACAATACTGGCACTGATGTATTGACTTGTATAATACGAGAGGTGAAACTTGCAAAAAGTAAATTACAAAGTTGGAGAAGTTCTAAACTATTCAATTAAACGTGATTTATAGAAAGCGTCTGTAAAGAGGGAGAAGGGAAAAAGTGAAGGGGGTTAGAAATTCTGGCAGCGCCTTTCCGCTGCACGGATACCGGAGCCGGCTCTATGTGACATTGACGGCCCATGCAAAATACGTGCGGGATAATCGGACGTTCTATACGAAAAGGTCAGATCATGGATGATGGGATTTCTAGCCGGCATCGCTCTCTATAATTGTTCTTAAGCTCCCGTATGAGTTCCTGCACACGGCCGCAGGCTTTAATATACTTCTTATAAATTGTGAAAATGTAATCTAGATTTCCTCCTGTGTGACACCGGACGGGGGGCCGCACGGCACAGCCCACCATAATAGATCAGGAAGGGAACATAATGAGATCAAAGCTAAAAATAATCCTAAATAACAATAATAGTAGTTTTATATAGACGCCAACATATTGGGAGGAGTAGTACATCTATAAAGACACAAAAGGAGTCCGGAGACTGCCCATAGGGGCTCACAGCGGCCCGGCCCATAGCAGATGACCTCCAATTACTCATCTGTTTCCCCTCTTTACTGGGACCCTCCACAAATGACGTATTGATCCCACCAGGGCAGACGGGATAAGTGCATTTTATGCTGAAATTATGTAACCCCTCTAAATGTCCCCCCCCAAAAAAAAACAACAATGGACCCAAGAGGTAAAACAACCAAGGGTACAGCTATATTGGGTTCAGGGGTGCGCTCACACCGGATAGTAGGGAGGGGCCTGAAAGGTTCCTTGTATATATTATTAAAGATCTGTGATAGTTGGGGCCCGAGTTGAATATTTTGCATCGGGGCCCACGAGCTTCAGGTTACACCGGAGTCCCTAATTATTTGTATTTATGGGGTCCAGATGCTAATGATGTCACCTGTGGGGCTGGTTTTAGGCAAAAGGTCAAGCTTAGTGCATCATCGGTAGGGGCCCATGCGCAGGTTTGTGCCCCCTGGCTTCCAATAGCTGGTCATAGAGCAATCCTCCGCTGACTGTGAACCATAAAATGCTACAGCGTGCGCTGCCCACTTACCTGCTGCGGCCCATGCAGTTGAATACAGTATGTCCCCCCTGATCATGGCGGTTTATGGGGATCAGGTCAGCAGGGGTGCACAGAAAAATCCAGGGGCCTCACAAGTATGAGCTTGGGCCCCTGGGTGTTATAATAAACAGCCCATTGGGTTCATGCCATTGACAGGGTGACAGAGGGTCCAGCCACCATCTAACCACGTAGATGTGATGGCCGCTGTTCATCACGGCATCTAAAGGTGATGTGATCGCACTCAGCCACAGTTACGGGCGGGGGTCTGCAGTGCAAAAGTGGTGGCACCTGTTGAGTACTGGGTGCGGGCTCAGCACATGAGGCCGCTCAATTAGGGGCCTCTCTAATTCTGCTCTCTATATATATATGGCGATGTCGGAGAAGTATACGGATGCCAGGCAGGTGGCGGGTACACTTGGCACTTCTCCTTCCCCCAAGCTCACAGGCCCTATAGCAGTTGTGCGTCCTGCCGCAATAATACAGACCCTAAAATGCGACCATGTTACGTCCGTCTGAGCCAGACCGGCCGTACAGGTGACCTTTCTATAGGAGCCGGTTCTGGGGAGGGCTGGACGTCCAATTTACATGTATCGTATAACAATACGAATTCTAGGTAGGAATATGGTGCCTCACAGTGGCCGCATAAGGCAGCACATGTAGTGCGCCAGGTGTGACGCCAAAAGACCGGGTAGTGGAGGGAATCTTTCCTTGCAAAAAAAAAAAAAAAGGCACTGTGGTATTTTCCCACTCTTCCACTGCCCTATTGATGCGGACACTAATGGCAGCCATAGCGGCGCCGGTCACTGTAGTCATTGCCGCTTTTACTGCCCCTTTTGTTTTCTAAATTCAGAGGTTATTATTTATTTTGTTTAGGTTTTTCTAAGGTCTGCGGCAAACGGCATAAGATTACAGCTCGTTCCGCCTGCGTTTTATCCTCATAAATAATCTACACGTCTTCGGCCGACCCTCGGTTGTCATGGAAACCCCTTCATCCTCAAGGCTACGTGCGGCTCAGCTGAACAGGCAGCGCCCGCCGAGGTCTCCGGCGCTCGGATCAGCCGACTAAAAAGTGAACACAATGTTCGATCAGATTCACGACCTCCATTAATTATACCCAAAGCCGACGTGACCCCCGACACGGACGAGACGACCAAACTAACGGTCTACAATCAGTGATGCCAATATCTGTCTCTTATATAGAGCACCCTACAGCTATAAGAGATATGGATTATATATGCATCTATCATCTAATATATAGAGATATATATCTTCTATCTGATCCACATTAGATCTATCAGATATATATAATATAATTTACAGTCATGGCCAAAAGTGTTTGCACCCCTAAACTTGTTCCAGAAAATGAAGTATTTCTCCCAGAAAATTATTGCAATTACCCCATGTTTTGTTATACATGTTTATTTCCTTTTTGTTTGTTGGAACAATACAAAAAAAGAGGATACAAAACGCAAATTGGACATAATTTCACATAAAACCCCAAAACTGTTGGCTCCTTTCCAAAATTGTGGGTAAACAGCTTTGTTTCAAGAATGTGATGCACAATCAAATTCACCTGTGGCAAGTAACATGTGAGGGCAATATGAAAATCACACCTGAAACCAGATAAAAACGGGAGTTGACTCATCTGTGCACTGTGTGTCTGTTTGTGGCACGCTAAACATGGAGAACAGAACTGTTTGAGGACTTCAGAACCAAAAATTGTTGACAATTATCAACAAGTTCAAGGTTACAACCCATGGCACTGTAGCTAATCTCCCTGGATGTGAATGGCAGGGAAAAATTGATGAAAGGTTGCAACACAGGATAGTCTGGATGGTGGATTAGCATCCTCAATCAAGGTACAAAGAAATTCAAGCTGTCCTGCAGGCTCAGGGTGTATCAGTGTCAGCACAAGCTATCCGTCCACATTTGAGTGAAATGAAACGCTATGGCAGGAGACCCAGGAGGACCCCACTGCTGACATGCAGACATAAAAATGCTAGACTGCAGTTTGCGAAAATGTATGTAACCCAAAAATACTTCTACGAAAACATCTTATGGACAGATGAGACCAAGATAAAGCTTCTTGCCAAAGCACAGCATTCTACCCGTTACCGAAAACGGAATGAGGCCTACAAAGAAAAGAACACAGTACCTACAGTCAAATATGGTGGAGGTTCAAAGATGTTTTGGGATTGTTTTGCTGCCTCTGGGTGCCTTAACTGTGTGCAAGGCATCATGACATATGAAGAATATCAACAGACGTTGGATCACAATGTAGTGCCCAGTGTCAGAAGGCTGGGTTTGCGTCCTAGGTCCATGGGTCTTCCAGCAGGACAATGACTCCAAACATACTACAAGAAGCACCAGATATGGATGGTAACAAAGCGCTGGAGAGTTCTGAAGTAGCAGCCATGAGTCCGGATCTAAATCCCATTGATCACCTGTGGAGAGATCTTACAATTGCTGTTGGGAGAAGGCGAATACAAATATGAGAGATCTGGAGCAATTTGCAAAAGAAGAATGCTCCAAAACTCCAGCTGAGAGGTGGAAGAGGTTTGTTGATGGTTATAGGAAGCGATTGATTGCAGTTATTTATTCCAAAGGGTGTGCAACCAAATATTAAACTGAGGGTGACTACGGTTTTGTTCTGCCCATTTTTGTGGTTTTGTGTGAAATTATCTAATTTGCCTTTTTTGTTGTTGTTGTTCCGTTACACACAAAGGAAATAAACGTGCAAAACAAAACGTGTGTGATGGGAATAATTTTCTGGGAGAAATACTTTATTTTCTGTAACAAAAGGGTGCCAACACTTTCGGTCACGACTATCTATTGATTTATCTATCTGATGCACCTCATTTCTGCGCATTCATCCAATATCTATGTGTGTATCTGATCCATCCCGTTACTATCTATCTGTTAGATACATAGATATTAGATGGATAGATATCTAGTTCATATATCTCTCTGATCACTCTCATTTCTATTTATCAGATCTCTGGATCTATCTCGCTAATATTTGTCATCTCTAATAGGTCCAATTGTATCTATCAGATCCATCTATAGATCTACTTCTCTCTAATACTGAATCATATCTCATCTAATTGTCTGTATCTAACATATCTAATATCTATATGTAGTTGATACTTTTCTTTATTGCTAATATTTATCTCCAGATATCCATTATGGATTTCTAACAATCTGATATCTGTCAATATATTTATCTTATCTCACGTCTATCGATTTCATATTTTATCAATTTATCTATGATCTGTCCACGGATCTAACATTGTTTTCCCTTGATTCGATCTGTCCAGTATCTAGATTCTTATCCATCATAGCGTTCGGTCATCGTTCTTGGCTGGAAGGTCACATGACTATGTTCTCCATCAGAATTTAATCAGCGAGATTCGATTCTTCTCGGGAGGTGGAGAGAAAGAAAAAAAAAAATTCTCCATCTTTTCCATTCAGTCCGTCCATAAAAAATCCATCATACTCCAGATCGAAAAACTTATCCATGGTGTAAAAAAAAAAAAAAAAAATAAGACGACTTTTCTAATCCATTTTTTTCTTTCCAGATGCTCCACAACAAACACGTGATGGTTCGCGTCGGAGGAGGGTGGGAGACCTTTGCCGGATATCTGCTCAAACATGACCCCTGCAGAATGCTGCAAATATCCCGCGTGGATGGAAAAACCTCACCGATCCAGAGCAAGTCTCCCACCATCAAAGATATGAGCCCCGATACCTACCTGGTGGTGTCCGCCCATTACAAATCCAAAAAGGAGATAAAGTGAGGCCCCGGGGTGCACCGCTCCCCTCCTTTAGGACGCACCTGAGCTCGGATAGATTACCGCGAGTGATACAAGTATTAGCTGCACGTTCCAATTATTTCTCCGCGACTTATCTTCTCTATGAAAAAAAAAAAAAGCGGAGAATAAGCTCCAAAAAGTTATATTTTTTTGTAAATTATGATATTTTTGTGAGTATAGGATTTGTGCGGGTGATTATATCCTACCCTCAGTTGATATGATAGTTCCTGACCAAAGGGCCGGGTATTAGGGCAGTGCCCAGTGTCCAGGCTCCTGTCGAGGACCTAAAGCTTCCGTTCCATCTCCGTCAGGCAACGAATTTCCATTTTAAGTGCTCAGTATGTCAGCATACATGCCGCTGGATGGCGTCACTTCGCATCACCTACAGACCCCTCAATTTGCCCCTGATGACATGTAGTACGACTCAATTTCTTAAAGGGCTTGTCCATGTTTGCAACTAAAAACATTTAATGTTCCTAAGCAAAAAAAAACAAACAAAAAACTAAGAATTAAGATTAAAAATCTCACACCGTTTTGTGTACGCAGCCCCTTTGCTAATTAATGCAAGGTCATGATTACAGAGCAAGCAAGGACTCCTTCAGGTGTTATGATAATGCATGCAAATTTTTGCATCCTGACTCAGACACAATTTTTAGGATCCCAACTAATAGTATCATAGGGATTGAAGTCGGGATACTTGAAATCTGGACTGGACTTGTGGACGCGGTACAAATAGAGCAAAGTGTCCAGATTACGATCGTCTGAATGAGGCCTATCAGTGACGTCTGCCCCTGCGGCCCCCGTGTGTCCTCTCTGTCCTCTTAACTTACTGAACGCGCAGGATCTGACTACGGAGTTTGATTGTAGTCTGTTACCATGGAGACACATAGGAGCAGCGTACAAAAGAGGACGACGCAAGGACTCATTTACTGCAGATTTTTTATGTTTTGGGGGGAAAATTCTTGACATTCATGTTGTTCACTTCCTGATCCTGATCTGTGTTTTTTTTTTATATTTTCACTAATATTTTGTCCTTTTTCTACTATTTTTTTGTCTACTCATGTGCAGGATTGCTTTGGGCAGTATTATAGCGGATTTTGTTATTTGTGACTAATTTTGATAAAGTTTGATTTTTTTTTTTTATTGAAAGATTCCCGTGTCTTATTGGTTCTTTATACAAGAGGTGCGTCCTGTAGTAACCAATCCGATACTAGCTTTTTTTTTCCTTGTTACAAAATTAAAGCTGGGATATTATTGGCGATCTTAACTTTTTGGGCCGTAAATTATGATTTAGTCGGGTGCGAATGTTTATACAAAAGAAACAGAGGGAGGCACTGCTACTGCCTCCAAGAGATAAAAAAAAAGTCTGATTTTTCTCTTATGCGAGTGTCACTCCCAGTAATATAGGCTGGATGTGAGCTCTGTGTGTCTCTCCCAGTAATATAGGCTGGATGTGAGCTCTGTGTGTCTCTCCCAGTAATATAGGCTGGATGTGAGCTCTGTGTGTCTCTCCCAGTAATATAGGCTGGATGTGATCTCTGTGTGTCTCTCCCAGTAATATAGGCTGGATGTGACGTCTGTGTGTCTCCCAGTAATATAGGCTGGATGTGAGCTCTGTGTGTCACTCCCAGTAATATAGGCTGGATGTGAGCTCTGTGTGTCTCTCCCAGTAATATAGGCTGGATGTGATCTCTGTGTGTCTCTCCCAGTAATATAGGCTGGATGTGACGTCTGTGTGTCTCCCAGTAATATAGGCTGGATGTGAGCTCTGTGTGTCACTCCCAGTAATATAGGCTGGATGTGAGCTCTGTGTGTCACTCCCAGTAATATAGGCTGGATGTGAGCTCTGTGTGTCACTCCCAGTAATATAGGCTGGATGTGAGCTCTGTGTGTCACTCCCAGTAATATAAGCTGGATGTGAGGTATGTGTGTCTCTCCCAGTAATATAGGCTGGATGTGAGGTCTGTGTGTCTCTTCCAGTAATATAGGCTGGATGTGAGGTCTGTGTCTCTCCCAGTAATATAGGCTGGATGTGAGCTCTGTGTGTCTCCCCCAGTAATACAGGCTGGATGTGATCTCTCTGTGTCTCTCCCAGTAATATAGGCTGGATGTGAGGTCTGTGTGTCTCTCCTAGTAATATAAGCTGGATGTGAGGTCTGTGTGTCTCTCCCAGTAATATAGGCTGGATGTGAGCTCTGTGTTCTCCCAGTAATATAGCTGGATGTGAGTCTGTGTTCTCTCCCAGTAATATAGGCTGGATGTGAGGTCTGTGTGTCTCTCCCAGTAATATCAGGCTGGATGTGATCTCTGTGTGTCTCTCCCAGTAATATAGCTGGATGTGAGGTCTGTGTGTCTCTCCTAGTAATATAGCTGGATGTGAGGTCTGTGTGTCTCTCCAGTAATATAGGCTGGAGTGAGCTCTGTGTGTCTCCCAGTAATATAGGCTGGATGTGAGTCTGTGTGTCTCTCCCAGTAATATAGGCTGGAAGTGAGCTCTGTGTGTCTCCCCCAGTAATAAGGCTGGATGTGAGTCTTGTGTCTCTCCCAGTAATATAGGCTGGATGTGAGCTTGTGGCTCCGATAGTGATGTGACTCTCTGTTCTCAGTAATATAGGTGGATGTGAGTTGTGTGTCTCTCAATTAGCTGGATGTGACTCTGTGTCTCTCCAGTAATATAGGCTGGATGTGAGATCTGTGTGTCTCTCCCAGTAATATAGGCTGGATGTGAGGTCTGAGTAGGCAAGGTGCTGTCATCTTCATTAGCTCATATCAGCACAGCTTCTATCCTGCACTTGTTTCCTCTCTATCCCATCTATAACCCGTTTTCTCTGCCCTCCATGAAAAATTTGATACTTTACCCCCTCTCTCCAAAGCGGATCAAGGTAGAATCCTTTTCCTCCCTTCTTGCTGCAATCCCTAAAACCGAGAGAAGGGAGGAGAGAGCAGCAAGGGCGCTGACATTCGTATCTTTTATGTACTCATCTAAAGGACGTACAGACTTAGCAGCAGAAAAATGGTGGAAAATTCTAAATGAAGACTAGGTAGAAAGTTGCTTAACAGGATGTAAATATTAAAAAAAATAATAAAAAACACCATACATATATAGGGTTAGGTGATGGTCATTCAGATTATGTTCACCAGTGTCAGAAATTGCGAACTGCTTAAAAACAATACAAATAATAAAGGATTGTCCGACTATTTTTTTTTCAAAGGTTAATTTAATATATTTAATCCCATTTAAATAAAATCATATAATTAGGACATATAATTATATAAATAAGAAAGCTGAACATCGTCCCCGGACCTTCGATAACCCTGTACAATGCAAAAGTCGTATCCCAGACACAGACACGTTAGCAGCCAATTGTAGGATGAACTCGTTCCCCAGCCCAAGTGCCTCACTGCTGCCACTTGCTGGCGAGTTGACAGACTGCATCCCTGACAATTATAGTGCCTCTGATTTTGGAAAGGAGTATTAAGAAGGAGGAAACTACACAAAATTTGTAAATTTTAACTTTTCTACAAATATTAAAAGAATAACTCTGCAAGTCACTATATATGGCACTAACCCTCGGAATTATGGAGAATTGTGTTAATAACAGATCTCGGCCGACTTTAACCGACAGCAAAACCGAATATTGCAAGACTCCGGCGAGAACTCATGGCAGCGACCAATTTCTTCTCGGTCCACGAATGCATATAGCAAAAGCCAGACAACGGAAGGTTCCCATGCATCGTGTCTGCCGTCAGGCTGTTGTCTTCGGCACCTCGATTAGCCTTAGCCGACCTGCCACTGGGGAGAAAGACGGAGGCTGTAAGACACCAGCAAACGCCACTGATAAAACATAAAATCGGACGCTGCGCCGGAGGAACATAAGGCAACGAAGTCTGCTCCAGCTATACGGAGAAAGTAAGTGCCCCCTCCAAATCCCACCTCCAGGAGATTTTCTGACCTCCCATTCTACATCCATAGTCATTAATATGTAGTGACATCAGCAACAATTGGATAAACGGCACCAAGGGCTAAAATCCTCCGAGAAACCTGACCTTGACGAATTAGTTCCCTCGCCTCTAATTGTGTAATATTAGATTGTAGTACACAATGCTGCCGGTAAATAATGCCGCACACCACTAATGAGGGTAAAGAGGCCAAGGTGGCACCAGCTGATGAGAACTTGAAGTATCTGAAAAGTAGCACAGTCATCAGCGTGGGCGAACCGCTGCTGCATGCAAATAATAGCTGAAGAATAGAAGCCATAAAATCCATCCTACAGACATCCGCGGCAGAAGGTCGGCGCACAAAAGGTCGCTCATCTCACCCGACGAGTCACGAGATTCCTCACGACTATTATAGATTATTCACGGGCAGAAAATCTGCGCAGATAAGTCTCCAGCGCCACCTTGTGTCAGCAGCAAGAAGTGACAGCCAACGGAGAGAAAAAAAAAAAATCCAAGGTCGGTAAAGTGCCATAATTTTGCGATATTACAAAGAGCGGACAGATATAAATATTTTTGGGGGATTTTTCTATTTATTTTAGCAAGGCAAGTATGCAGTTTGGTACTGTTTCCTTTGTGCTGCTGGAGGACGCCGCTTATCCTTCAGCTTTGTAACCCGTCACTAACCCCATCAGATACAGTCATGGACAAAAGTTTTGAGAATGACACAAATATAAATTTTTACAAAGTCTACTGCTTCACTTTTTCTAATGGCAATTTGCATATACTCCAGAATGTATAAAGAGTGATCAGCTTAACAGCAATTACTTGCAAAGTCAATATTTGGCTAGAAAATGAACTTTATCCCCCAAAACACATTTCAACATCATTGCAGCCCTGCCTTAAAAGGACCAGCTAACCTCTTTTCAGTGATTGCTCCATTAACACAGGTGTGGGTGTTGATGAGGACATGGCTGGAGATCAATCTGTCATGATTAAGTAAGAATGACACCACTGGACACTTTAAAAGGAGGCTGGTGCTTGGCATCATTGTTTCTCTTCTTTAACCATGGTTATCTCTAAAGAAACACGTGCAGTCATCATTGCAATGCACAAAAATGGCCTAACAGGGAAGAGTATCGCAGCTAGAAAGATTGCACCTCAGTCAACAATCTATCGCATCATCAAGAACTTCAAGGAGAGAGGTTCCATTGTTGCCAAAAAGGCTCCAGGGCGCCCAAGAAAGACCAGCAAGCGCCAGGACCGTCTCTTAAAAGTGTTTCAGCTGCGGGATCGGGCTACCAGCAGTGCAGAGCTTGCTCAGGAATGGCAGCAGGCAGGTGTGAGTGCATCTGCACGCACTGTGAGGCAGAGACTCTTGGAGCAAGGCCTGGTCTCAAGGAGGGCAGCAAAGAAGCCACTTCTCTCCAGAAAAAAACATCATGGACAGACTGATATTCTGCAAAAGGTACAGGCAGTGGACTGCTGAGGACTGGGTAAAGTTATTTTCTCTGATGAATCCCCTTTTCGATTGTTTGGGACATCAGGAAAACGCCTCATTCGGAGAAGACAAGGTGAGCGCTACCACCAGTCTTGTCTCATGCCAACTGTTAAGCATCCTGAAACCATTCATATGTGGGGTTGCTTCTCAGCCAAGGGAATCGGCTCTCTCACAGTCTTGCCTAAAAACACAGCCATGAATAAAGATTGGTACCAGAATGTCCTCCAAGAGCAACTTCTCCCAACCCTCCAAGAGCAGTTTGGCGATCAACAATGCCTTTTCCAGCATGATGGAGCACCTTGCCATAAAGCAAAGGTGATAACTAAATGGCTCAGGGAACAAAACATAGAGATTTTGGGTCCATGGCCTGGAAACTCCCCAGATCTTAATCCCATTGAGAACTTGTGGTCAATCATCAAGAGACGGGTGGACAAACAAAAACCTAAAAATTCTGACAAAATGAAAGCATTGATTGTGCAAGAATGGACTGCTATCAGTCAGGATTTGGTCCAGAAGTTGATTGAGAGCATGCCAGGGAGAATTGCAGAGGTCCTGAAGAAGAAGAAGGGTCAACACTGCAAATATTGACTTGCTGCATTAACTCATTCTAACTGTCAATATAAGCTTTTGTTACTCATATGTTTGCAATTATTATATTTCTGTCTGTGATAAAAACATCTGTCAAACACACATAAAAACCAGAGGGCAGCAGATCATGTGAAAATATAATATTTGTGTCATTCTCAAAACTTTTGGCCATGACTGTACAGCCCTGTCCTGGCTAACATTATCACAAGAGTGGACCGGTCATTGCCTTCCAAAAGATCACCACACTCGGATCCGGAAATACACCAGGGTTATTTACCGGTAGACGGTTTTTCCTGGAACCCATGACAGCACACCTGAGAGGGGGGATCCGCCCAGCCAGGACAAGAAACCTACTGAATTATAAGGGAGGTACCTCTCCCTCGCTCCAGTTGGGTTACAGAGCATGGGAGAACCCCCGGTTAGTTAACACGGAAAACCAACATCACATTATGTCAGCAAAAGACACCCAAACTACATTGCACACCCAAAGAGTGAGAAGGGGGAATATACGGGTGTTGTCATGGGTTCCGGAAAAACGGCTACCGGTAAGTAACCTTGGCATTTTCCCTTCACCCATGACAGCACACCTGAGAGATTTTTGGAGAAATGAAAACACCTTAGGGAGGGACCACCGATGGCAGCACCCTTCTACCAAGGTTAGATCAGCAGAGGACAGATTCAGTCTGTAGTGCTTAAAGAAAGTAGATGGTGAGGACCAGGTAGCGGCCTTACAGATCTGATCAGTCGATACCTCAGTCTTTTCCGCCCAGGAAGTAGCCACGGCTCTGGTGGAGTGAACCTGATGCCTTCAGGAACCGGAGCGCCACTCGTGGAGTAGGATAAGCTAATGGCCTCCCTGATCCATCTGGCAATGGTACCTTTAGATAACCTGTAACCCTTTCTGCTACCCTGGAAGGCTATGAATAGGGACTGATCTTTCCTCCATTGACTAGTCATGGACATGTACTCTAACATGGACCTCCTCACATCTGAAGTATGGAATTTTATTTCCCCTGGATTTTTAGGGTTATCACCGAATGAGGGTAAGATGATCTCCTGGCTGCTATGGAATCTAAGAACTACTTTGGGGAGATAGGCCAGATCTGGTCTTAGAACCACAATGTCCTTAAACACCTGCGTGTATGGGGGACATATAGACAGGGCTTGTATGTCACTTACCCTACGGGCTGATAAGGATACTAGAAACACCGTTTTAAGCATGAGGAATTTCGCAGATAACTCCTGTAAGGACTCGAATGGTTCCCTAGTTAGCCTCTAAAACTAGGTTCAGGTCCCATGGAGGAATTTTTGGAACTATAACCGGTCTAGATCTACTATAGAATGTAATAAATTGGGATACCCATCTATTGGATGGTAGGTTGCAATTATACAAGGCACCCAAGGCAGACACCTGAACCTTGAGAGCACTAGTTGCTAACCATAGTTGCAATCCCGACTGTAGATATTCTAGAATAGCCCCTACTGGAGCTTCATCCCCAAGGGTTGTCCTAAAAACTCCAGGAATTTCTTTCATGTTCTACCATAGATCTTTGATGTAATCGGTTTCCTACTTTTCAACAGGGTAGAGACTATCCCTGGTGAGAACCCCTGCCGACTCCGTAACGCCCTATCAAATTCCATGCTGCCAGATGGAAGCCCTTCACCTGAGTGGCACACTGGTCCCTGGCTAAGCAGGTCCGAGATCTCTGGTAGAATCCATGGATCGGTAACAGACATCCACCTTAGAAGGGAGAACCACGGTCTCCTCAGCCAAAATGGAGCAATGAGAATTACTCTCGCCTGATCCTTTTTGATCTTTCTCACAACAGCTGGAATCCTCGCTATCGGGGGAAACACATAGGCCACACGGGAATTTCAAGGTATCTGAAGGGCATCTAGCGCAAATGGATTCTCCCTTGGGTCTAAGGAGCAGAAGTTCCTCACTTTCCTATGTGTAAACTGGCAAACAGGTCTATCTCCGGCCTGCCCCATGCCTGCACTATTTGTTGGAAAACTCGAGGATTTAGGGACCATTCTCCTTGCCTCAGTTTCTTGAGACTCAGGAAGTCTGCTTTCGTGTTTTCTATTCCCCTTATGTGAAGTACTGAAAGAGGTAACAGGTGGAGTTCTGCTAGCTGACATAGGATGTTTGCTGCCCCAATAAGGATATGAGACCTCATGCCCACCTGGTGGTTGATCTAAGCCACCATCGCGCGATTGTCCGACATGACCCGGGCATGGCGACCCCAAAGGAAGGGGAGAAAGTGTCTTAAGGCTCTTTCCACAGCCCACAGTTCCTTTACGTTTGAGCCGTGCTCTCCTTCTAGAGGAGACCAGGTTCCCTGCACTGAGTAGGACCGTAGATGTGCTTCCCATCCGGTACCACTTGCGTCTGTCGTGATCACATCCTCAACCGGCCTCAGCCACTGGACCAGACGACAAATGATCTTACTGTCCACCAGGCAAGGGAATCTCTTACAGCTAAGGAAAGATGTACTTTTCCCTCTAAAGGCCCTTTTAACGACCTCTGTGCCGACAGGACCTCAAACTGTAGCTGCCTTAGGTGAAACTGTGCCCATCTTAGTACTGGTATACAGGATGTTAGGCATCCTAGCAAGGACATCATCTTCCTCAATGTCATTATAGGTATCCACGCGCCCCGGCCTGCATTTTCGCCATAGCCGCCATCTTGGTTCCGGCACACACCGCCCGACGTCACGCGGGCACACCCATTCCCAGCGTGCCTGGCGCGCCCCCAGAAGCCCGGCTCACTATGGAGAGGCGGTCAGCAGGCAGAGGAGGGAGATAAGCGCGGCAGCCGCAGAAGAGCCGCTGGGCCTGTGACTGCGCCGCCCCACGCCAGCACGTACGTCAAGGCCTCACAGTACCGCAGACGGCGCTTCCACCACCTGAAGGTCGGCATACTGGCGCTCTGCCTGTTCTTCCAGTACCGGGACTTCAAACGGACGGGTTTTCAGCACAAGGATCCAAGTCAGGACAGGAAACCCAACTGAAGAGAGGGAGAGGTACCGCCCTTTTATTTCAGTAGGGTTCCTGTCCTGGCCGGGTGGATCCCTCTCTCAGGCAAGCTGTCATGGGTGAAGGGAAAACTCTGTGCTGCTGTGCCCATTAGAATCGTGTAACAGATTATTTTTGTTTCTGAATTTTGTACCAAATTTTTTTTTCCTTCCCCCTAAAGATCATTTTCCAATACATATATGTTGATTACAACCAGTCGTACTGGAAATGTGACTCTACCCCCCATGTGCTATTTACACAGCAAACAGACCAATTACGAGCCCTCGTGACCCGAGAATATTCATTTACGTCGGGGCTACATGACAACGTTCTCCTGCAAAATTTCTGCATAGCAACCTCCTCAACCAAGAAATCAAAAAATATCAACAAAAAAGGTTCCCATTTGGAATGTGACTCCCATCATGGATGGAGGATGAAAAGTTGGATCCAAGTAATTAAAATTATCCTGGGTTCAGTGTCACTCTCGGGTGAGAATTTGTCAAAAAAAAATAAAGTACTGTGCTGCCCACTGCTGAAGATACATGTAAAGATAAGCGGCAGCGAGGAACCGCTGGCACCACTTATCCTGACTGATAGAGGAGGAATCCCCATTTCCCCAGACGCAACCATCCGGAATACAGAGTCGTTATACCTACCCGAAGCCCCCACCGGCACCACCAGCGGGGGCCGAATTGGCCATCATATTGTCAATTTCTTCCTTCTTCTTTTTCTTTTGATCCACCGATGTCGGATTCTTAATTCCCCGAGACGCGGCCTACGCAGAAGAGAAGAGTTAGCGAAGGGTTAAACTTGTAAGCACATGTACAAAATCTATGTAATGTACAATATAGGAAGGGCGGTGGGGTGAAGCTGGGCAAAGCTGAATGTGAAGGAAAGAGAGGGGGAGGAGGTGAGCTGTGACATAGAAAGATGTGACAGTAGATAACACAGGATCCACCATTCACAATGTATACATTGTGAATGGTGGATCCTGTGTTATCTACTGTATATAAAGGTGTTATCAGTCATTATACAGGAGGAGGAGGTGAGCTGTGATAATTCAGGATCCCAATTCACAGTAGAAGATATCACAGCTCACCTCCTCCTGTACAATGACAGATAACACCTCTATTCTATATACAGTAGATAACTCAGGACCCCAATTCACAGAAGATATCACAGCTCACCTCCTCCTCCTCTGTACAATGACAGATAACACCTCTATATACAGCAGATAACTCAGGACCCCAATTCACAGTAGACATATCTGCTGTATATAGAGTGTTATCTGTCATTGTACAGGAGGAGGAGGAAGTGAGCTGTGACATCACGTATTGTAAATGGTGGATCCTGTGTTATCTACAGTATATAGAGGTGTTATCAGTCATTGTACAGGAGAGGAGGTGAGCTGTGACATCATCTATTGTGAATGGTGGATCCTGTGTTATCTACTGTATATAGAGGTGTTATCAGTCATTGTACAGGAGGAGGAGGTGAGCTGTGACATCATCTATTGTGAATGATGGATCCTGTGTTATCTACTGTATATAGAGGTGTTATCAGTCATTGTACAGGAGGGGGAGGAGGTGAGCTGTGACATCATCTATTGTGAATGGTGGATCCTGTGTTATCTACCGTATATAGAGGTGTTATAAGTTATATATACTCCTGTATGTGATGATAATGAGACAGCTGAAAAGTCTTCTATACAGAACACGACATACAAGTCCTTGAACAGGATCTAGTAGCAGCTGATCGTGGTGGTGCGGGTTGTCAGACATCCGCTGATGTTGGAGTCCTATCCTAGAGACTGCTCATTAATATTAGATGCTCAGACACCAGTTTAGCAGGAAGGTTTCTTACTTCCATTTGTCTTTTCTCCGCGGCTTCTGCCAATTGCCGTCTTTTCAGATCCTGTAGATAAAAAAGGAATTTTATTACTATAACTTATACAATGAGAGACTAGAGAGGAGAGTATGACAACGTCCCCAGTATCAGGACAGCGCCGTACCCCATGTACCAGGACAGCGCTGTACCCCGCGTACGTTATATCCATGGTGACTGGCGTTTCTTCCACTTTACGGGAGGGCATTGACATTTGTTTCCCTCGCTCCAGTGACTTCCACAGAGATGAATGGAAGTATCGGAGGAGCTGCGGCGAGTCTTGGGTTCATACAGACTGTGTATGGCTATATAGCATTACATTACTGCAGGGTATTGTACAAGTGATCGCAGCTCCATTTATTATAGATTGGCCTCAGCAATGATATCAGGATGAAGCAGCTTCCGCCATCTTTGACTGTAACTAGGCAACCAGAACAGCGACCTCCCGACCATTAGACACCCACATATCGGCCTCATCTCATCTGTAAACATCTACTACCCGACCCAGTGTGATGCCCGGAGATTCGGGCTCCTGCTGGCCCCAGCGCCACACGATCGTGAGGTGCCCATGGCAGCCAGGGTCCTAGTCAAGGCCTTCGTGGCCGCCATCTTGGTCCTCCTGCAAAGCCAAATTACAGGCCGAGCTCCACGGGAGAGCGAGATTATCACTATATACGCAAATATCACCGCACACAGAACAAGTGATCGAATAATCGCAGGTTCAAGATTCTGACGGCAACTAAAAAATAAAGTAAAAAAAATTGGGTTTTTGCTTTATGGGTTTTTTTTTTATATAGAAAAGCAGCAAAGTTTCAGTCACACTATTCCCAGTCATAAAATAAAAAAAAAATATTCACATCGTCTGTAAAGATCCAAAGAATAACATAAAACTAGTTTTCCCATGCAGTAAATACCAAAAAAAACAATAAAATGCAAAACTTTGTTTTTTTTTTAGTCACGACACCCTCAAACCCGTAATACCCAAAATATACGATAAGAGGTGTCCAGCCCCACAGACCTGAGAGAGGCACGAAAAGTAAGAAACTGGTGCAAAAAAAGAAAAAAAAAGTAAGAAAAATTAAAAACAAATTCTACATTTTATAATTTTATAGACAATAAAATCAATGCAAAATTAAAATAATACAAAATGTGATAAATTTGCAGAAAACGAGCGCAGCCTGAGATTTAGGAGACTCCTTCCTGCACAGACACGTGAGCTTTTCCTATACAGCTGCTGAGCGTCCAGTTTCCTACTGTTGTGCCCACACCCTGGGAGGGGTCCACTACTCACAGGGTCAGGGGTCTCCACCACATCGTCTGCAGCGCCCCCCAGACATGGCAGACACAGCCCCATCCCCGGCTGCTCCCAGTCCTCGGCTCTCCTGCAGGGACAAGGGGTGGAGAATTGGGAAAATCCACAATAACAAGCAGCAGTGCTGGTAACTAGAGCACAGGCTGTATGACATCAGCGCTCCGGGTGTGTCCTCGGTGCTGCAGCCTGCGGCAGCCATTTTTCCGTAGACCACGGGTTCATTGGCTTGTATCTGCTGAGCGCACCCATAATGGCGCTGTATAAAGCTCATAGGGCGCCAGAGACAATTCTGTACTGTTGTTGTACAGTGTACACACTGTGGAAATGCTAGGTTGGGAGTTGTAGTGTCTTGTCTTTCCTTAGTGACACATTTACACAATTTACTAGTATAGTATATATCCTGCTGGGACTTGTAGTTGTTTGACAGCTCGAAAGCCACATAAAGAGATTTGGCCATGCTGGGAGTTGTAGTGCCTCCACACAGATCACACAATTGTACTTATGTTTGCATATAAGCGTTACAGATCGCCTCCATAATCAGCATCGAGCGCCACAGGAACAACTCTTTTTCCGCTCCTGTATTATTGAGTTTTATTTTTTCGATGCTCATCTTTTTACTCACATCCGAGATTCAGGGTCTGTGTACGGACCGTTATTTTCGGGCCACCCAGGCTGTGATCTGCTCCAGGACCCCGATTCTAGTCCGATCATCCATTTTTTCATGGGCCGACCACTAAGGCTCGGTCCACAGTGATACGGGGCGTGCCGCTGGACGGATTCACCCGAATTACAAACACTGTGTTCATAACCATTGATTAAGGTTTTTTTTTTTTACTAAGTTTTGTCAGGTTTTTTTCATGGGCCCGGTGATTTGCTTGGAAAACTTTGATCAAAACATCAAATAAAAAGATTTTTTCCTTTTTTTTGCAGACTTTTGAATTACTCCATACACTATAGAGGGTGCGTCACGGTCACTTAAATGAGGCCTAACTCCCATAGGAATTAATAGGATTTGCAGAAGCGACGCAACGGTAAGTTCCACAATAATACAACGCCTACATCCAGAGGCGGACATATCATTGGTGCAACAGGGGCCCAAGAGGTACGGGGGGCACTTCTACCTCCAAAGCAGGTGGAATTGTGCATTATGAGGAGCTATTGGACTGCAAAGGGCCCATATAATGTTCATGTGCAGGGGCCTCTCGAATGTTAATATCCGGCACTGCCGCCGGCATTGGGGAGCGGCTGCATAGAAATACATGCAGCCGAATGCTCCGCTCCCGAGTGCCGGATATTAACATTTGAGATTCGTCCGTGTTTCTCGCATGTGGGATCCCGGCCGTACATGTAGTATTGCAGTATACAGAGCAAGCAACTGCAGGTTAAAGTCTCCTAAAGGGTCTAAATAAAAAAAAAAAAAGTTTTTTAAATATAAAAAAGTCTGACTCTCTCCCCCCCTCCCTTTTTTCCTCTTAAAAATAAAGAGATTAAACATATTTGGAATGTTCACTGCTTCTATTATGTTAAAATATAACATTATTTAACTCATGCGGAAAACACCATAAAGAATTAAAATAAAAACCTCTTAAAAAAAAATCTCAATAAAAAGAAACCCCAAAACGCCATCATTAAAAACAAGAGCTCACCAAATTAAAAAAACAAAAACAAAACAAGCCCTCAGAAAGTCTCATCAAAGGAAGAATTAAGAAAAAATATTGGTCTCAAGAAACAGAGACACAAGTCCAAATTATTTTTTAAAAAATAAAAATCTCGACCTTAATTTTTTTTTCACAATTTTGCACCACCTCTCTTGTAAGACAGGGAGGAACAAAAAAAAGTGCAAACACTAAAATTAACTGCAAAGGAAAGGGGTTAATGTACTTGAAATATTCTTTTTTTGTCCATCCACTAATAGCTGACAATTGGAAAAGCCCGAAATGCGTTTTAAGCGCATCTATTTAGAAATAAACGCAAAGTATATCAACCTAAATTTACCATTATCATAAAATGTGATGTCACGAAAAAAAACAATCTCAAAATCCATGAGATATGTTGAAGTGTTCCAGAGTTATTACCTCATAAAGCGACAATGGTCAGATTTGAAAAATTTGGCCTGGTAACTAAGGAGTTAAAACGCCACTACAGCGCTGAAAAAAAAAACCGCTGGGGGTGTGCTTTAAAGTTCCATTGACCTCTTATGGGAAGAATAATGGGATCTAAACTTGACAATATTGGAACATGTATTTGCCCTATGGTTGGGTAAAGAGCCGCAATAGCGAGGACATACAGGAGCTTCTCACAAGATTAGAATATCAGCAAAAAGTGAATTTCAGTTCTTCAGTACAAAAAGTGAAACTCATTCTATAGAGTCATTACACACAGAGTGATCTATTCTATAGAGTCATTACACAGAGTGATCTATTCTATAGAGACATTACACACATAGTGATCTATTCTATAGAGACATTACACACAGAGTGATCTATTGTATAGAGTCATTACACACAGAGTGATCTATTCTATAGAGTCATTACACACAGAGTGATCTATTCTATAGAGTCATTACACACAGAGTGATCTATTCTATAGAGTCATTACACACAGAGTGATCTATTCTATAGAGTCATTACACACAGAGTGATCTATTCTATAGAGATATTACACACAGAGTGATCTATTCTATAGAGTCATTACACATAGAGTGATCTATTCTATAGAGTCATTACACACAGAGTGATCTATTCTATAGAGACATTACACACAGAGTGATCTATTCTATAGAGTCATTACACACAGTGATCTATTCTATAGTCATTACACACAGAGCGATCTATCCTATAGAGTCATTAGACACAGAGTGATCTATTCTATAGAGACATTACACACAGAGTGATCTATTCTATAGAGACATTACACACAGAGTGATCTATTCTATAGAGACATTACACACAGTGATCTATTCTATAGTCATTACACACAGAGTGATCTATTCTATAGAGTCCTTACACACAGAGTGATCTATTCTATAGTCACTACACAGAGTGATCTATTCTATAGAGACATTACACACAGAGTGATCTATAGAGTCATTACACACAGAGTGATCTATTCTATAGAGTCATTACACACAGAGTGATCTATTCTATAGAGACATTACACACAGAGTGATCTATAGAGTCATTACACACAGAGTGATCTATTCTATAGAGTCATTACACACAGAGTGATCTATAGAGTCATTACATACAGAGTGATCTATTCTATAGAGTCACTACACACAGAGTGATCTATTCTATAGAGACATTACACACAGAGTGATCTATAGAGTCATTACACACAGAGTGATCTATTCTATAGAGTCATTACACACAGAGTGATCTATTCTATAGAGACATTACACACAGAGTGATCTATTCTATAGAGTCATTACTCACAGAGTGGTCTATTCTATAGAGTCATTACACACAGAGTGATCTATTCTATAGAGACATTACACACAGAGTGATCTATTCTATAGAGTCATTACACACAGAGTGATCTATTCTATAGAGTAATTACACACAGAGTGATCTATTCTATAGTCACTACACACAGAGTGATCTATTCTATAGAGACATTACACACAGAGTGATCTATTCTATAGTCATTACACACAGAGCGATCTATTCTATAGAGACATTACACACAGAGTGATCTATTCTATAGAGTCATTACACACAGAGCGATCTATTCTATAGAGTCATTACACACAGAGTGATCTATTCTATAGAGTCATTACACACAGAGTGATCTATTCTATAGAGTCATTACACACAGAGTGATCTATTCTATAGAGACATTACACACAGAGTGATCTATTCTATAGAGTCATTACACACAGAGTGATCTATTCTATAGAGTCATTACACACAGAGTGATCTATTCTATAGAGTCATTACACACAGAGTGATCTATTCTATAGAGACATTACACACAGAGTGATCTATTCTATAGAGTCATTACACACAGTGATCTATTCTATAGAGACATTACACACAGAGTGATCTATTCTATAGAGTCATTACACACAGAGTGATCTATTCTATAGAGTCATTACACACAGAGTGATCTATTCTATAGAGATATACAGAGTGATCTATTATATAGAGATATTACACACAGAGTGATCTATTCTATAGAGTCATTACACACAGAGTGATCTATTCTATAGAGTCATTACACACAGAGTGATCTATTCTATAGAGTCATTACACACAGAGTGATCTATTCTATAGAGACATTACACACAGAGTGATCTATTCTATAGAGTCATTACACACAGAGTGATCTATTCTATAGAGTCATTACACACAGAGTGATCTATTCTATAGAGACATTACACACAGAGTGATCTATTCTATAGAGTCATTACACACAGAGTGATCTATTCTATAGAGTCATTACACACAGAGT
>JARQOD010000010.1:59266344-59359696 GCA_033576555.1 Oophaga sylvatica | reverse complement strand
ACACAAGGATTCCTATTTAAAGCATTAAAACAAGTGTCTATTTTAGAGACATTACACAGAGGATTTTCTATAGTATTAAACAGGTATTTTCTAAAAATAAAAACGGGGTTATTCTATAGTCATTACACACAGAGTGTCTATTCTATAAACACAACTTATCTATTCTTTAAACAACACAGATTATCTATAAGAAATACAAAGGGTCATTCTATAAACATTAACACAGATATTTATAAACAACACAATGGGTCTATTCATAGAATATTAACAAAGAAATTTATAAAATTTAACAAGGATCTATTCTATATCATTAAAACAGGGGATCTATTCTATAGATCATTACACACAGAGTGTATTTCTAAGATTACACACAGGTGTTATTCTATAGAGCATTACACACCCGGATCTATTCTATAGAGCATTACACACGAGTTCTTCTATAGGCATTCCACAGATAATTGAACATTAAAACAGGGATTTTCTTAAACAAAATTCTATTATAAATCCAAGGGGTTTTTTATTCTTAAAAAACAATTCTTTAAGACATTCCCCAAAGTGATTATTCTTAGATACACACAGAGTGTTATTTTAGAGCATTACAAAGGTGATCATTATAATTACACAGAGTTCTATTCTAAACTTCACACAATACTTTCTATAAAATACAAAGTTCATAGGTATCACACAGAGGATTATCTAAAATTTTCCAGGATCTATTTAAAGGCATACACACAGAGATCTATTCTAAGAGTATTACAAGATTATTATTCTATAGAGCATTAACACAGATATCTATTATAGACATAAACAAGTGATCTTCTTTAGTACATTACACAGGACTATTTAGAGCATTACACAGGATCTTTAGAGTCATTACACACAGTGACTATTTATAGAATACACACAGATGATCTTCATAGCATCACATGATTTATTAAGCATTAACAAGTATCTAAAATCATTTAACACAAGAGTATTTATCTTAAACACGATATCTATAGTTCAACAAGAGTATCTATTTAGTATTACACAAGTGTTTATACATTACAAGGTGATCTTTAGACATTACACAGGTGATCTATTTAAGATCAAGACTTATAGAGCTACACTCACTAGGTCATACACACAGGTATTTATAGAGATTACACGAGTCATTCTATAGAGCATTAACAGTGATCTTAGAGTCATTACCCAGTGTCTATTTGCAACACACAGAGATCTTTCTTAAAACCTATTCTATGAGCATTCACAAAGTGATCTATTCTATAGATTACCGAGTTTTAAAACAAGGATCTATTCTATAGAGATGTATTTTAATCTTCACCCAATTACTAACAACTTATCTAAACAAAACTCTAAGACCCAAAGTGTCATTCATATCACACAAGGATCTATCATAGAGTCATTACACACAGAGTGATCTATTCTATAGATCATTACACACAGAGTGATCTATTCTATAGAGACATTACACACAGAGGATCTATTCTATAGACATACACACAGAGTGATTATTCTATAGAGTCATTACACAAAGTGATTTTCTATAGAGTTAACAGAGTATCTATTAAAGTATTACACACGAGTGACATTCATAGAGTCATTACAACAGGTGATCTATTCTATAGAACATTACACACAGAGTGATCTATTCTTAGATATTACACAGTGATTATTCTATATATTACCACGAGGATTATTTAAGTCATTAACACAGGATCTATCTATAAGACATAACACAGGTGATCTATTCTATAGAGCTTACACACAGAGTGATCTATTCTATAGAGACATTACCAAGTGATCTATCTATAGTCATTACACACAGAGTGATCTATTCTAAGCTACACACAGGGATCTATTCTATAGTATACACACAGAGTGATCTATTCTTAGAGACATACACACGAGTGATCTTGATCATTAACACAGAGTATCTATTCTATGATCATACAACAGGTGTCTTCTATGAGACATTACACCAGAGTGCTATAGTCATTACACGTGACTTTCTATAGAGTCATACACACAGAGTGATCTATAGAGCATTAACTCACAAGTTACAGAGTGATCTATTAGCTTAAAAAATCTATGAGTCATTAACACGAAATGAGCATCACACAGTGATCTATTCTATGAGTCATTACACCAAGGACTTTTTAGGACATAACACAGGGATTATTCTATAATTAAAATCACTACACACCAGAGTGACTATTTATAGATATTACACCAGTTTATCTATAGACTTCACACAGAGTGATTATTCTATAGAGTCATTACACACAGTGATCTTTCTATAGAGAATTACACACAGGATTCTAATTTACCAAGAGACATTACACACAGGTGATCTATTCTATAGAGTATTACACACAGAGTGATCTATTCATAGAGCATACACACAGAGTATTATTCATAGTATTCCACAGTGACTTTTATACATTACACACAGTGATCTATTCTATGAGACATTCACACGGATCTATTCTATAGATCATACACACAGTGATTATCTATAGAGTCTTACACACAGAGTGATCTTTCTATATCATTACCACAGAGTGATCATTCTATAGACATTACCACAGAGTGATCATTCTAAACATTCACAAGGATCTTTCTATAGAGTCTTACACACGAGTGATCTATAGAGACATTACACACGATGATCTATCTTGACATTACACACAGAGGATCTATTCTATAGAGCTTAAACAGATATCTATTCTATAGAGTCATTACACACGGATCTTTTCTATAGAGTCTACCCAGAGGTCTTCTATACATTACACAGAGTGATTATCTATAAGCATTACACAGAGTGATCTATCTATAGGCAATACAACAAGTCACTACACAAGAGTGATCTATTCTTTTAGAGACATTACACACAGAGTGATCTATTCTTAAGTCATTACACACAGAGTGATCTATTCTATAGAGTCATTACACACAGAGTGATCCATTCTTAGAGTCATTACACACAGTGATCTATCTATAGAGTCATTACACACAGAGGATCTATTCTTAGAGTCATTACACAGAGGATCTATTCTATAGAGACATTACACACAGAGTGATCTATTCTATAGAGTCATTAACACAAAGGATCTATTCTATAGAGTCTTACACACAGAGTGATCTATTCTATAGAGTCATTACACACAGAGTGATCTATTCTATAGAGTCATATACACACGAGGATCTATTCTATAGAGACATTACACACAGTGATCTATTCTATAGAGTCATTACACAGAGTGATCTATTCTATAGAGTCATTACACACAGAGTGATCTATTCTATAAGACATTACACACAGGTGATCTATTTATAGAGTATTACACAGAGATTATCATATAGATCATTACACACAGAGTGATCTATTCTATAGAGACTTATCACACAGAGTGATCTATTCTATAGAAGTATTACACACAAGTGATCTATTTCTATAGAACATTACACACAGAGTGATCTATTCTATAGAGTCATTACACACAGAGTGATCTATTCTATAGAGTCATTACACAGAGGATCTATCTTTATAGAGATTTACAGAGTCATTCTATAGAGATATTACACAAGTATCTATTCTATAGAGTCATTAACAGTGATCTATTCTATAGAGCATTACACACAGAGTGATCTATTCTATGAGTCATTACACACGAGTGATCTATTCTATAGAGACATTACACACAGAGTGATCTATTCTATAAGCATTACACACAGAGTGATCTATCTATAGAGTCATTACACAGAGTGATCTATTCTATAGAGCTTACACAGAGTGATCTATTCTATAGAGTCATTACACACAGTGATCTATTCTATAGAGTCATTACACAAGAGTGATTATTCTATAGAGCATTACACAGAGTATCACTAGAGTCATCAAGTCTATCTAGAGTCATTACACAGAGTGATCTATTCTATAGAGTCATTACACAAGTGATCTATTCTATAGAGCATTACACACAGTGATCTATTCTTAGAGCATTACACAAGATATCTATTCATAACAACAAATATTTTCTATAGTCATTACACACAGAGTGATTATTCTATAGGATTACAGAGTGATCTATTCTATAGAGATATTACAACATGATATTCAAGAGTCATTACCACAGAGTGATTATTCTAAGTCTTAACACAATGATCTATTCTATAGAGTCATTACACACAGAGTGATCTATTCTATAGAGCATTACAACAGAGTGATTATTCTATAGAGTCATTACACACAGAGTGATCTATTCTATAGATCATTAACCAGAGTGATCTATTCTATAGAGACATTACCACAGAGTGATCTATATCATACAACAGTCTATTCATAGAGTCATTCACAGAGTATCTACAAGAGTCATTCTAAAGAGCATTATCACAGAGTCATACTATTACTTATGAGCATCACAAGAGTGATCTATTCTATAGATCATTACACACAGAGTGATCTATTCTATAGAGTCATTACACAAGGTGATTATTCTATAGAGTCATTACACAAGAGTGATCTATTCTATAGGACATTACACACAGAGTGATCTATTCATAGAGTCATTACACACAGTGACTATTCTATAAGATTACACACAGAGTGATCTATTCTATAGAGACATTACACACAGAGTGATCTATTCTATAGAGACATTACACACAGAGTGATCTATTCTATAGAGTCATTACACACAGTGATCTATTCTATAGAGTCATTACACACAGAGTGATCTATTCTATAGAGTCATTACACACAGAGTGATCTATTCTATAGAGACATTACACACAGAGTGATCTATTCTATAGAGTCATTACACACAGTGATCTATTCTATAGAGTCATTACACACAGAGTGATCTATTCTATAGAGACATTACACACAGAGTGATCTATTCTATAGAGTCATTAAACACAGTGATCTATTGTATAGAGTCATTACACACAGAGTGATCTATTCTATAGAGACATTACACACAGAGTGATCTATTCTATAGAGTCATTACACACAGTGATCTATTCTATAGAGTCATTACACACAGAGTGATCTATTCTATAGAGACATTACACACAGAGTGATCTATTCTATAGAGTCATTACACACAGTGATCTATTCTATAGAGTCGTTACACACAGAGTGATCTATTCTATAGAGACATTACACGCAGAGTGATCTATTTCAAGTGTTTATTTCTGTTAATGGTGATGATTATGGCTTACAGCCAATGAAAACCCAAAAGTCATTATCTCAGTAACTCTTATCCAGAAGAAAAAGCACAAAGGTAAATGAGAGAGCCCTGAAAGCTAGCTACCTTGTTGCTGAACTCATAGCTAAATCAAAAAAGTCCCACACTGTGGCAGAAACATTAATCCTACCAGCTTGTAAAGCTATTGTAAATGAGATGCTTGGCCCTGAAGCAGCTAAAGAGATAGCTAAAGTGCCTCTCTCTGATAACACAATTGCCAGACGGATTGATGACATGTCTGCGGACATTGAAAAAGTTGTTTTGGAAAAGGTGCGCATCAGTAAGAAATTTGCCTTGCAACTTGATGAGTCGACGGATATCAGTGGACATTGTCAGTTGTTGGCCAATGTGCGTTTTGTGGATGGTGAAGCCATTAGAGAAAACTTCCTATTTTGCAAGGCACTGCCAGAAAAATCAACAGGACAGGCAATATTCCAAGTCACATCGGAATATCTTGATAAAAGTGGACTTACATGGGAAAACTGCACAGGTGTCTGCACTGATGGAGCCTCAGCCATGGTCGGGCGCATCAAAGGCTTTGTAAGTAGGGTTAAAGAAAGAAACCCAGATGTTCTTGCTACCCACTGTTTCTTGCACCGTGAGGCCCTCGTTGCAAAGACCTTACCAGCAGATCTAGCTCCTGTGTTGGATGATGTTGTGCGCATAGTGAACTTTGTGAAGACGCGACCTTTGAGATGTCGCTTATTTGCGTCTTTGTGTACAGAAATGGGAGCAGTACATAAAATCTTATTGCTCCGCACGGAGGTCAGGTGGCTGTCACGCGGCAAAGTGCTGGCCCGTGTGTATGAGTTGCGAGAGGAACTTAAAATATTTCTTACAAACGGGAGGTCCGATTATTCAAAGCTGCTTGCAAGTGATGAGTGGTGTGCAAAGCTGGCATACCTGGCTGATATATTTCAATATCTGAATGAACTAAACACACGGATGCAAGGTGGAAATGAAAACCTGCTTACAAGCACTGATAAAATGAACGGATTCTGTTTAAAGGTGCAGCTCTGGCAACAACATGTGCAGGGTGGCAACCTTCAGATGTTCCCACTCACCGAGAAACTGCATGATGACAATACTGCTGCAATGTGCGAAGCGATTGGCAGACATTTGAAAACTCTCGAGGAGAAGTTATCGTTCTATTTCTCTTCAGCCTTCACAGAATGCCTTGACTGGGTTAGGGACCCATACAGCTCATTATCCGTTGCTGGAAAGGACATGACTTTAAAGGAGCAAGAGGAACTCATTGAACTGAAGCAAGATCGCGGTTTTAAAGCTAAAGTTTGCTGATCTTCCTTTGGACAGTTTTTGGTTATCTGTTGCCAAGGAGTTCCCCATTCTGGCCAACAAAGCTATTTTGACATTGCTCCCATTTTCAACCACATATCTATGTGAGCTGGGCTTCTCAAGCTTGACTGCGATAAAAACTAAAAACAGGGGGGAACTGAGAACTGTTGAGGAAGAGCTTCGTGTGTGTCTTTCCACCATTCCTGCCAGGATATCCCTTTTGTGTTTATCGAAACAGGCCCAGGTTTCACACTGAGTGAGTAAAATAAATTTAAAATCTATATTATTAACTATATGTATAATATGACTGTTTTAGTGTCATTTTGTGCTATTTTGGTTGGTGGTGTGCCCCAGGATTTTCTAAGTATAAAAAGTGTGCCGCGGCTCAAAAAAGGTTGAAAATCACTGCTCTAAGGTGTTGTTTTCAGATGAAAGTAAATTTGCATTTCATTTGGAAATCGCAGTCCCAGAGTCTGGAGAAGAGTGGAGGCCACATTCCAAGCTGCTGGAGGTCTAGTGTGAAGTCTCCACAATCAGTGATGGTTTGGGGAGCCATGTCATCTGCTGGTGTAGGTCCACTGTGTTTTATCAAGACCAAAGTCAGCGCAGCCTCTACCAGGACATGTTAGAGCACTTCATGCTTCCCTCTGCCGACAAGCTTTTTGGAGATGGAAATGTCATTCTCCAGCAGGACTTGGCCCCTGTCCACACTGCCAAAAGTACCAATACCTGGTGTACAAACAACAGTATCACTGTGCTTGATTAGCCAGCAAACTCGCCTGACCTTAACCCCACAGAGAATCTATGGAGTATTGTCAAGAGGAAGATGAGAGACACCAGACCCAACAATGCAGACGAGCTGAAGGCTGCTATCAAAGCAACCTGGGCTTCCATAACACCTCAGCAGTGCCACAGGCTGATCGCCTCCATGCCACGCCGCATTGATGCAGTAATTGGTGCAAAGGAGCCGCGACCAAGTACTGAGTGCATTTACTGATCATACATTTCAGATATTAAAATAATTTTTTCAAGCTGTGTTATAAAGTATTCTAATTTACTGAGATAATGACTTTTGGGTTTTCATTTGCTGTAAGTCATAATCATCAACATTACCAGAAATAAACACGTGAAATAGATCACTCTGTGTGTAATGACTCTATAGAATAGATCACTCTGTGTAATGACTGTAGAATAGATCACTCTGTGTGTAATGACTCTGTACAATAGATCACTCTGTGTAATGACTCTATAGAATAGATCACTCTGTGTGTAATGACTCTATAGAATAGATCACTCTGTGTGTAATGACTCTAGAATAGATCACTGTGTGTAATGACTGTATGAATAGATCACTCTGTGTGTAATGTACTCTGTAATAGATCACTCTGTGTAATGACTTTTAGATCACTCTGTGTGTAATGTCTCTATAGAATAGATCACTGTGTGTAATGACTCTTAGAATAGATCACCTGTGTGTAATGACTTTATAGAATAGATCACTCTGTGTAATGTCTCTATAGAATAGATCACTCTGTGTGTAATGCTCTATAGAAAAGATCACTTGTGTGTAATGACTCTATAGAATAGATCACTCTGTGTGTAATGACTATAGAATAGATCACTCTGTTAGTCTTGTCACTGTGTGTAATGACTCTATAGAATAGATCACTGTGTGTAATGACTCTATTAGAATAGATCACTCTGTGTGTAATGACTCTATAGAATAGATCACTGTGTGTAATGACTCTATAGATACTGTGTAATGATATAGATAGTGTGTAATGACTCTATAGAATAGATCACTCTGTGTGTAATGACTCTATAGAATAGATCACTCTGTGTAATGACTCATAGATCATGTAATGCTATAGTAGTCACTGTGTGTAATGACTTATAGAATAGATCACTCTGTGTGTAATGTACTCTATAGAATAGATCACTGTGTGTAATGACTCTATAGAATAGATCACTGTGTGTAATGACTCTATAGAATAGATCACTCTGTGTAATGACTCTATAGAATAGATCACTCTGTGTGTAATGCTCTATAGAATAGATCACTGTGTGTAATGACTCTATAGAATAGATCACTGTGTGTAATGACTCTATAGAATAGATCACTCTGTGTGTAATGACTCTATAGAATAGATCACTCTGTGTGTAATGACTCTATAGAATACACTGTGTGTAATGACTCTATAGAATAGATCACTCTGTGTGTAATGACTCTATAGAATAGATCACTCTGTGTGTAATGACTTAGAATAGATCACTCTGTGTAATGACTATAGAATAGATCACTGTGTGTAATGACTTATAGAATAGATCACTCTGTGTGTAATGACTCTATAGATCACTGTGTTAAGACTCTATAGAACTCTGTGTGTAATGTCTCTATAGAATAGATCACTCTGTGTAATGACTCTATAGAATAGATCACTCTGTGTGTATGTTATAGATCACTGTGTGTATAGAATAGATCACTCTGTGTGTAATGTCTCTATAGAATAGATCACTCTGTGTGTAATGACTCTATAGATCAATCTGTGTGTAATGATCTATAGAATAGATCACTCTGTGTGTAATGACTCTATAGAATAGATCACTCTGTGTGTAATGTCTCTATAGAATAGATCACTCTGTGGTGTAATGTCTCTTAATGAAAATAGATCTGTGTGTAATGACTTATAGAATAGATCACTCTGTGTGTAATGACTCTATAGAATAGATCACTCTGTGTGTAATGCCTATAGAATAGATCACTCTGTGTGTAATGACTCTATAGAATAGATCACTCTGTGTGTAATGACTCTATTAGATCACTCTGTGTGTAATGACTCTATAGAATAGATCACTCTGTGTGTAATGACTATAGAATAGATCACTCTGTGTGTAATGACTCTATAGATACTTGAATGACTCTAGTCATGTGTAATGACTCTATAATAGATCACTGTGTGTAATGACTTAGAATAGATCACTCTGTGTGTAATGTCTCTATAGAATAGATCACTCTGTGTGTAATGTCTCTATAGAATAGATCACTCTGTGTGTAATGACTCTATAGATAATCACTCTGTGTGTAATGACTCTATAGATCACTCTGTGTGTAATGACTTATAGAATAGATCACTCTGTGTGTAATGACTCTATAGATCACTCTGTGTGTAATGACTCTATAGAATAGATCACTCTGTGTGTAATGACTATAGAATAGATCACTCTGTGTGTAATGTCTCTAGAATAGATCACTCTGTGTGTAATGACTCTATAGAATAGATCACTCTGTGTGTAATGACTCTATAGAATAGATCACTCTGTGTGTAATGACTATAGAATAGATCACCCTGTGTGTAATGTCTCTATAGAATAGATCACTCTGTGTGTAATGATCTATAGAATAGATCACTCTGTGTGTAATGACTCTATAGATCACTCTGTGTGTAATGACTCTATAGATCACTCTGTGTGTAATATCTCTATAGAATAGATCACTCTGTGTGTAATGACTCTATAGAATAGATCACTCTGTGTGTAATGACTCTATAGATCACTCTGTGTGTAATATCTCTATAGAATAGATCACTCTGTGTAATGTCTCTATAGATCACTCTGTGTGTAATATCTCTATAGAATAGATCACTCTGTGTGTAATGACTCTATAGAATAGATCACTCTGTGTGTAATGACTCTATAGAATAGATCACTCTGTGTGTAATGACTCTATAGAATAGATCACTCTGTGTGTAATATCTCATAGAATAGATCACTCTGTGTGTAATATCTCTATAGAATAGATCACTCTGTGTGTAATGACTCTATAGAATATGAGGTTCACTTTTTGTATTGAAGAACTGAAATAAATTAACTTATTGAGGATATTCTAATTTTGTGAGAAGCTCCTGTAAATCAGGGCTCTACCATGATTCCACCTCAGACAGGTTTTTTTTTACAGTATTTGAGACAGTTATGTTTTGTCAAAACATCTTAAAGAAAAAAAATATATTATAAACATCTCCATCATTGAGCACATCTGACAGCGAGGAGCGTCAGACTCACCATAGCTAGACCCAAAGTGAAAGGAGACTTATAGGCCATGCAATGCGGCTCTGGGAAATTATATATGCAAAGTGCCTCTTCAGAGAGGAGGACTTGAACTATTGGATGCAGCAATCCTAAAAGTCAATATGATTTGGAGGCAATTTGCTTATTTAATTTCCTTGAAGAGCATTACATGGCCTATAAGTCTCCTTACACTGCCATGTCACTCTCCACAAGGAGAGATCTTACCGCTTAGATTCCAGTCAGAGGCCTCTCACCCAGTCAAACTGAATCTCATTCTTTGCACTGAGGAGGGGGGCAACACCCTGAAACACGTCTTCAAATCAAGGCTCTGGTTTGGCTTTTGCCCTACGTTATATTGCAAGGCTCGTTGAAGGATCGATATTGACTTTAAGGATTGCTACTTCGAATAGGCGGCGCTACAGTTTAAGTCCTAGTTCTCTCTGAAGAGACAGTTTGCATAGGGATAAGCCGTCATCTGTAATTACGTGAGACAGCCATTAGGAGTCACACTTCTGTACATTTTGGAAAGAAATCACCAGCAATGAAATTCCATTCTGAGGCAGAAAAATCCACGAGATCTGATCAGAAGAGCAAGTGGAGGTCGGCAGGTGAGAACATGCTGCGGATAAGAATGGGGTGTTTTTTGTGTGCTAACATCAGATTATACGTACCGTGATTGGAGCATTTGATCGACTCTTCCATAAAAACCCAAAAACCTGGAGCATCTGAAAATTACATATAATGACCATCTGATGTTGGGCTTCCATAGTTTCACTATATAACTTAATGACGCAACCCATCACCAGCTGAAGACTAGACCATTGTCTCTGATAACGACCAGACATATTTCCACCTTTTTTACTTATCCTTTTTTAGTTGACGATTTTCATCAAAAATAGAGACCGCAAATCCGGTAATTCAGAAATGTTTCTGCAGACATTTATAGTGCACCTGCCGATTCAGCACAGGCGGTCCTGTGTGTACATGAGAAATGACACATCTGCTCATTACATGACGTGTATTCTGCATTTTCACCAGTTTATCCATCTACAGGCTGCGGCTTTACTCTCATTTGTCTCTGAGCTGGTGGGTAGTGAATACCTGTTATGATGTCTCCCATAACCAGCACTCAGACTTGAGCGATTCCTGCTTTACTGTCTCAACATAGCACATTTTCAGAAGCAGCAGCTGCATGGAGGAAATTATACAGGTACTGAGCAGCGTAGCTGTGAATCCAGCGCTGGAATCAGCTAAAAGTAGCATCACTGTCTGTGCGTCTACGCCTACCTCTCTTACTTTGCACCCTACTTCTTCAATAAGTAGTTACCTGATAACTTAGTGAGCTGGCAGCTTAACGCTGCATTCACACATCCGTGTGTCACTGTCCGTAAATTACAGACTGGCCGTGGGTCATCCAACAACCTCATAAGCGTTTATTATATGAGGCTGCCAAATTTGGGTGAGGAGACCCGTGGCCAATCCGTGCATCGGCAGTGTGAATCCAGCCAAAGTGAGGGCGGAGAAGAGGCTCATAAGTGGGGAAAGAAGAATAATTTTGTTTTGTAAAGATATATTACAATGTTTCTTATGTTCATTTCTACGACTGATTTATACAATGTTCTCTGAAGTAACAGTAACCTTTTGAAGGCAGTTCACAAGTGGTTAATAACATTACGCTTTATATATTGTTTTTATCTTTTCATTACAACAACAAAAAAATGGCCGTTTCTGTTTGTCCTCATCCACTTCTGATACCCCCTGTCTGCTGCTCGCATGCACAGAACAGCTACATTACATACGCGATAGGATTCCCATGTAATGTCGGACGCACACGTAATCTCACGCCGACAGACATCTTTATTTTAAAGAATTTACAATAATAATCTTCCTTCTGTAGATTGCGAGAAAATGGTGTTCACGCCGCCAGGCTCTCCTGTCTGCGCTTCGCTCTTTGCAACAGTCGCCGTTCTCTCTCATATTGCTTCATTCGCTGGACATAACTAGAGGATAAAAGAAGAAAAGAAAAAAAAACATTACAGAGAAATATTTCCATAATCTGAAAATGAAGAGATCGAAAAGATCGTCGAAGATTGTAGAGAAACACAGAAAATAGAGAAGTGTCAGGGAGATAAGGCGACACAAGGAGCCCATGCCTGTTGTCCAACCGTTTAGATACCGCGGTCACTAGTGAGGGTTTAAAAAGCTGGGAATAGAATTGTCTTATTTACATTTTAATAACTGAAAAAATATATACAGGTTTTTTTTGGACTATAAGACGCACTTTTCAGCAAGAAAAAAAATCTTGCTACAAAGTGAGTGTGTCTTATAGTCCTTCCTGATTACAGAGAGAATTGCTCCCTCTCCTCCTGTCCCAAACTGATCAATGTGATCGGTGCAGAGCAGGAGGAAGATACCGAAACCTGCATGGAGGCTGCACTTCCTGAGCTGCTGAAGGACCTTTCACCCAACTGACTCAAGGACCTTTCCAGTCATAGAGGCAGTGCAGGGAGCAGTTCCAGTGACCGCTCACTATTCAATCGACGCCCTGTAATCACTTTCCGACACACTGCTTGATAGCTGCACCCAAGCTGCAGAGCAAGCCGTCAATCAAAGTGCCAGGGAGTGAATACAGCAGCACGCGCTGTACAGTGATTGGTGACTGTAGAGGCCCGATGATTGGAAGCGAGCGGCTGCAGAGAGAATATATCTTCATTTTCTCCTTGTACCCGCTGCTCCAGTAAGTGGCTACGCAGGAACTAAATGCTGCTTACTTGCAGATTAAGCCCCCAAAAAACTGACATACTTGCTTTAAAATGCATCCTATTTTTTGTGTTACATTTTTATATTGTAAGACCGTAAAACATTACTAAAGCGTAGTGTGAAATAGGCCTAGAGTCAGGAGGGCGACGGCGGGACAATACTCACTCTTCGTGCTGGCAGTATTCCCATTCATGGCGCTCGTGTTTGCACCCAAATATGTTTGGCCACATGTCTCTCTTACACTTCATGAATGTGATGAGATGATGGGCGCAGTAGTCCCTCTGCTTCAAGGGCAGCTGTGCCATGTTCATCTGCTCCTGAGTGGCCACCATCACTAAGAGACAAAGAAGCCGAAGGTGAATTTCCCAAACACAGAACAGAATCACATCACAGATGTATATAACATTAACCCTTCACACCCTGCACCGTTCATGTATGTGGTGGTGAAGTGGCGGGCACCGGAACTGGCTGCAGGAGCCTACATTTACGTATAGCTGGAAACCCGATGCAACTTACCAGAACGGCAGCCATGAGCGATCTCGGGTGTTTAACTCGTTACATGCCGTGAAAAAAAAAATATATATATATACAGTACAGACCAAAAGTTTGGACACACCTTCTCATTCAACGATTTTTCTGTATTTTCATGACTATGAAAATTGTAGAATCACACTGAAGGCATCAAAACTATGAATTATCACATGTGGAATTATACATTACACTTTACAAAAAGTGTGAAACAACTGAAAATATGTCTTATATTCTAGGTTCTTCAAAGTAGTCACCTTTTGCTTTGATTACTGCTTTGCACGTAGAAAAGGTGAACGGATGGATTTTACATGCCTAGTTCCCACCGTGAAGCATGGAGGAGGTGGTGTGATGGTGTGGGGGTGCTTTGCTGGTGACACTGTTGGGGATTTATTCAAAATTGAAGGCATAGTGAACCAGCATGGCTACCACAGCATCTTGCAGCAGCATGCTATTCCATCCGGTTTGCGTTTAGTTGGACCATCATTTATTTTTCAACAGGACGATGACCCCAAACACACCTCCAGACTGTGTAAGTGCTATTTGATCAAGAAGGAGAGTGTTGGGGTGCTACGCCAGATGACCTGGCCTCCACAGTCACCAGACCTGAACCCAATCGAGATGGTTTGGGGTGAGCTGGACCGCTCACCGCTTCAATTTTGAATAAATCCCCAACAGTGTCACCAGCAAAGCACCCCCATATCATCACACCACCTCCTCCATGCTTCACGGTGGGAACCAGGCATGTAGAGTCCATCCGTTCACCTTTTCTGCGTGCAAAGCAGTAATCAAAGCAAAAGGTGGCTACTTTGAAGAACCTAGAATATAAGACATATTTTCAGTTGTTTCACACTTTTTTGTAAAGTGTAATGTATAATTCCACATGTGTTAATTCATAGTTTTGATGCCTTCAGTGTGAATGTACAATTTTCATAGTCATGAAAATACAGAAAAATCTTTAAATGAGAAGGTGTGTCCAAACTTTTGGTCTGTACTGTATATATATGCCAGAATTGCTTTTTCAGTTCATCCCGCCTTACACAAAAGTGATAAAAAAAAATTGAATACACCATTAAAATGCTGCTGATAAAACCTGAAGTCCATTCTGGAGAAATAAAATAAAAACTCCCATCGTACAGCGCTGCAAACAACAACAAAAAAGTGCAGCTCTTGGAAAATGATGCAAAAAAAAAAAAAAAAAAAGAATACTGTAAAAAGTAATTGAGTGAAATAAACAAAAAAGTCAAAACAATAAAACTTGTGTCACCGTAATCAATCACGTCGGCCCGCAGAATAAAGGGAACGTGTCAGCTACTCCTCACGGCGTTTACAAACAATGTACAATCTGCAACTGTGCCGTTTTGTTGATTCCACCTCCCCAAAAAGTGTAATAGAGAGATATCAAAAAGTTGCACATACCACACAACTGTACCAACGAAACACCAAAATCCCATATGGAATACAGGACAAAGAAGAGAACCCAAGGTATTAAAGATAAAATAATTAATTTTATTAGACAATAATAAAAATTACATATAAAAAAAGCAGAAATGCCATTAAGGGGACGCCGAGCACTAAATGCCAGGAGGGAGCGGAAGGATGTCACTGAGATATGTGGTGGATAGCAGCACAGGGTAATCACAGGTCCAGTGACCTCCTATAGGAAATGCACCACCACGGTATGTACAAACATCAATATGTGCAATAAGACTACTTCAAAATAGCTCCTCACAAATTGGCCACTCCACAGGGTCAGTAGCTAAATCACCAGAATAACGTGAATACAGAATAAACAAGGCACACCAAATAACGGTGCAGTCCCCTTGAATGCGGTAAAACAAGAGCACACCCTGTTGGAATAAGGATAAAAAAAGAGACCACCCTAATTCAAGTCTATGGATCCTGTGCCCACCGCTACAGGTTGCAAGGAAGGTGACCATAAGGTAATATTACCTGTAGAGGAGAAATGTGCTCCAGGCGTCCCTCACCCCGACGCGCGTTTCGCTGCCAGCTTCTTCCGGCGGTGTACCAACGTAAACTTTACCAACGTAAACTACAAAATAAGCTGTCACCCAGCTCCGCTGGAGGAGAAGTGTAGAACATACGACTTTCACAACATAGCATTACAAAAACAATTTTTTTTTATCCAGATAGTGCAGAAAGCTGAACATATCTACACCACACTTTCTGCTTTATTAAATATAAATAGATATATAAAAATATGATCAAAGAAAGAAAAAAGTTTCTCCATCTTCTCTATTATGTCAGTCCATGAAAATCAGTTCTGGGGGAGGTGCTATGACCAAAAAGCAGCAATTTTGGTATTACATTTTTCTTAACAGCATATGAGCTAAATAATTGTTTAATTTGATATAAATGCAAGAAAACCAGATCTGCAGAAAAGAGCGATGAACTGAACTTTTGTTTTTATTTTTACTATTTTATTACTTTATTTCTATGGTATTTTTGTAGCTCGGTTTCGGGGTATTTGAACCGCCTTCACTATTGTAGTATATAGGAAAATGACTGACTATGAAGCCACATACTGGGCTACATTGTAGGAGCGAGTCAGCGGCAACCATTAGATCCCGCTGGCTTCCCACGATTGGGTTGTGGGGAGCCAGAATAGTTACACTCCATAACTGCGCCATTTAAAATCGATGTGTCATCAGAAAATAATCTATGGCTTAGAGCACCACACCAGCGTTGATTTTTCTGTATTGCAGTGCTTCTAATCTCCTAGTTTAATACTCACCTGCTGCCGTATTCACCTTCCATCAGCACCGCTATGGTCAGTCTTCAGCAGCAGTTTGAGACCTGACGGTCACTTTTCAGTGTAAGTCTATAACTGCCTTGTTCCATCTCTCATAGACTTGTATTTAGGGATTGTGATCATTACTAGTGATGAGTGATCGTGCTAAGATAAGGTGTTATCTGAGCATGCTCGAGTGCTGAGTGACTTCGGCGTGCTCAAAAAATATGTTTGAGTCCCCGCGGCGGTATGTCTCGCGGCTGTTCGACCGGCGCAAACCATGCATGGATAGTCCAACAAACAGGAATTCCTTGCATGTGCTGGGGCTGTCGAACAGCAGTGAAACATACAGTTAGGTCCATAAACATTTGGACAGAGACAACATTTATCTAATTTTGGTTCTAGACATTACCACAATGAATTTGAAACAAAACAAATCAGATGCAGTTGAAGTTCAGACTTTCAGCTTTCATTTGAGGGTATCCACATTAAAATTGGATGAAGGGTTTAGGAGTTTCAGCTCCTTAACATGTGCCACCCTGTTTTTAAAGGGACCAAAAGTAATTGGACAATTGACTCCAAGGCTATTTCATGGACAGGTGTGGGCAATCCCTTCATTATATCATTCTCAATTAAGCAGATAAAAGGGCTGGTGTTGATTTGAGGTGTGGTGTTTGCATTTGGAAGGTTTAGCTGTGAAGGAAACATGCGGTCAAAGGAGCTCTCCATGCAGGTGAAACAAGCTATCCTTAAGCTGCAAGAACAGAAAAAACCCATCCGAGAAATTGCTACAACTTTAGGAGTGGCAAAATCTACAGTTTGGTACATTCTGAGAAAGAAAGAAAGCACTGGTGAACTCATCAATGCAAAAAGACCTGGGCGCCCACGGAAGACAACAGTGGTGGATGATCGCAGAATACTCTCCATGGTGAAGAGAAACCCCTTCACAACAGCCAACCAAGTGCACAACACTCTCCAGGAGGTAGGCGTATCAATATCCAAATCTACCATAAAGAGAAGACTGCATGAAATTAAATACAGAGGGTTCACTGCATGGTGCAAGCCACTCATAAGAATCAAGAATAAAAAGGCTAGGCTGGACTTTGCTAAAAAAACATCTAAAAAAGCCAGCACAGTTCTGGAAGAACATTCTTTGGACAGATGAAACCAAGATCAACCTCTACTAGAATGATGGAAAGAGAAAAGTATGGCGAAGGCGTGGTACAGCTCATGATCCAAAGCATACCACATCATCTGTAAAACATGGCGGAAGCAGTGTGATGGCTTGGGCATGCATGGCTGCCAGTGGCACTGGGTCACTAGTGTTTATTGATGATGTGACACAGGACAGAAACAGCCGAATGAATTCTGAAGTATTCAGAGCCATACTGTGTGCTCAGATCCAGCCAAATGCAGCCAAACTGATTGGTCGTCGTTTCATACTACAGATGGACAATGACCCAAAACATAAAGCCAAAGCAACCCAGGAGTTTATTAAAGCAAAGAAGTGGAATATTCTTGAATGGCCAAGTCAGTCACCTGATCTCAACCCAATTGAACATGCATTTCACTTGTTAAAGACTAAACTTCAGACAGAAAGGCCACAAACAAACAACAACTGAAAACCACCGCGGTGAAGGCCTGGCAGAGCATCAAAAAGAAGGAAACACAGTGTCTGGTGATGTCCATGAGTTCAAGACTTCAGGCAGTCATTACCAACAAAGGGTTTTCCACCAAGTACTAGAAATGAACATTTTATTTACAATTATTTAATCTGTCCAATTACTTTTGGTCCCTTTAAAAACAGGGTGGCACATGTTAAGGAGCTGAAACTCCTAAACCCTTCATCCAATTTTAATGTGGATACCCTCAAATGAAAGCTGAAAGTCTGAACTTCAACTGCATCTGATTTGTTTTGTTTCAAATTCATTGTGGTAATGTCTAGAACCAAAATTAGATAAATGTTGTCTCTGTCCAAATATTTATGGACCTAACTGTATGTTTTGAGCACGCTGAAGTCACTCGGTTAGCACCCGAGCATGCTCAGATAACACCTTATCCCAGCACGTTCGCTCATCACTAATCGTTACCTTTGACTTTGGACAGTCAGCAGTTGTGGTCACAGGTTAGGACAGGAGTGGCGCCTATAAAAGGTGAAGTGGCGGGTGAGTATAATACTAGGATCAGGAACCACTCCAGCGCTGGAAAAACAAACAAACAAACAGCCGCTGGAGTGGTGCTTTAAATCAAATTTTTTTTGTTTTGAATGTATTATAAATATATATATATATATATTTTTTGATGGAAGTTTATTTTTTTGATAATCTGTATTAAAAAGAAAAACTTGTCATCTTGGGGTTTTCACACTGCGGCTCCTTTAGACTCCTACATCCCGTCCTTTCAGGGAGAGTTTCCAGAAGTCTCATTATCATCAGAGTCAGGATCAGGCCGGGTTCACTTGACCAATCGGTCCGATTCTGCTAATCTGATTCTGATCAGAGAAAGAAAAGAAAGTTTCTCCGTCTCCTCTATTAGGTCAGTCCACGAAAATCGGATCCGGATCGGATGTCGGCAGACGGCGGTCACATTTTTTTCGTGGACCCATAGACTTGAATGCGTCATCCGATTCGTGCACGCTGACTATCCTGGAGACGACGTCAGGCAGCCGCCATATTGAGACGGCGGCGGCGCAGGAGAACGTGAAAAAAGGCGTAAAACGGAACACGACAACACAAAACACCACAGCCCGGGCATTGCTCCGCACAGGGGCTGCGTACACTGCTCACTCCCATGAAGGACACATCATTCTCGCCCCCCAGCAATGACACCCACGTACCCCTCTCCTCGAACGACTCCCCCACAGGACTGGCCGGCATAGTGTTGGGGTCCGGATCCCCCCGTAAGCTCCTAGTCAGATTGCCACCCATCTTTGCGGCCACCCGAGGGTCACCTCCGCAGCTACCAGCTAGACGTCAATTTTTTTTTTTTTCACGCCCATTTGTGTAATCCAATTTTTGGACTCCAGTTAAGGACTCATTTTGGAGAAGACATTATCCGTAGAGAATAATTATATTTAGTCTCCGGAAACATGGCCGCCGGGGTAAAATCAATGCAGTGTCCTGCAGACATTTTAGTGGATAGGCGGTACAACGTGCGTCATGACGTCATACTTCAGCGTAACTCGTTAATAGAGTTCTAATTCCGGGGTATAGCTATGCTGTAGTTTAGCTTAGACCCTGCAGCGACACGTCTGGCGGGCGGTGTGTATTGCAGGTCCGTAATGTTTTGTGTGTGAGAGCAGTCGCCATTTTGTGTTTATCTGCGGTAAATTCACCTCACGTCCTTATGAGCTGTGAGCCGCCATTGTATTGTCTGATCGCACAGGAAACCGCTACATTGTTACATTTTATTCACATATTTTGCTCCTGCTCCATTTTTGTCATTTTCCACAGTTTTTTTTTTACCCCTCACCTACTAGAGTTGCTGTAAGTCACAGCCATGACTTATTACTTTTCTGTCCATACACCGGCTTTGTTTGTGTGGGACAAGTTGTGTGGTGTAACCTCTGAGCCTTGTACCATCGTGCGTTGTAACCCACCGAGCCTGGCGGGGCACGGTGTCTTCATGGTATATATTCAGGGGCGCGGTGTCTTCATGGTATATATTCAGGGGAACGGTCTCTTCCACGGTATATATTCAGGGGGTGCGGTGTCTTCATGGTATATATTCAGGGGCGCGGTTCTCCATGGTATATATTCAGGGGTAGGCCGGTGTCTCCATGGTATATATTCAGGGGGTGCGGTGTCTCCATGGTATATATTCAGGGGGCGCGGTGTCTTCATGGTATATATCAGGGGCGCGGTGTCTTCATGGTATATATTCAGGGGCGCGGTGTCTTCATGGTATATATTCAGGGGCGCGTGTCTCCATGGTATATATTCAGGGGTGCGGTGTCTTCATGGTATATATTCAGGGGTGCGCGTGTCTCCATGGTATATATTCAGGGGGCGCGGTGTCTTCATGGTATATATTCAGGGGGCGCGGTGTCTCCATGGTATATATTCAGGGGGCGCGGTGTCTTCATGGTATATATTCAGGGGGTGCGGTGTCTTCATGGTATATATTCAGGGGCCGGTGTCTTCATGGTATATATTCAGGGGGCGCGGTGTCTTCATGATATATATTCAGGGGTGCGGTGTCTTCATGGTATATATTCAGGGGCGCGGTGTCTTCATGGTATATATTCAGGGGCGCGGTGTCTTCATGATATATATTCAGGGGTGCGGTGTCTCCATGGTATATATTCAGGGGCGCGGTGTCTTCATGGTATATATTCAGGGGGCGCGGTGTCTTCATGGTATATATTCAGGGGTGCGGTGTCTTCATGGTATATATTCAGGGGGCGCGGTGTCTTCATGGTATATATTCAGGGGGGCGGTGTCTTCATGGTATATATTCAGGGGGCGCGGTGTCTTCATGGTATATATTCAGGGTGGCGGTGTCTTCATGTATATAGTCAGGGGCGGTGTCTCATGGTATATAGTCAGGGGGCGCGGTGTCTTCATGGTATATAATCAGGGGGGCGGTGTCTCCATGGTATATAGTCAGGGGCGCGGTGTCTTCATGGTATATAATCAGGGGCGCGGTGTCTTCATGGTATATATTCAGGGGTGCGGTGTCTTCATGTATATATTCAGGGGGCGCGGTGTCTTCATGGTATATATTCAGGGGTGCGGTGTCTTCATGGTATATAGTCAGGGGGCGCGGTGTCTCCATGGTATATTCAGGGGCGCGGTGTCTTCATGGTATATATCAGGGGCGCGGTGTCTTCATGGTATATATTCAGGGGCGGTGTCTTCATGGTATATATTCAGGGGCGCGGTGTCTTCATGGTATATATTCAGGGGCGCGTGTCTCCATGGTATATATTCAGGGGTAGCGGTGTCTTCATGGTATATATTCAGGGGGCGGTGTCTTCATGGTATATATTCAGGGGTCGGTGTCTTCATGGTATATATTCAGGGGGGCGGTGTCTTCATGGTATATATTCAGGGGGCGCGGTGTCTTCATGGTATATATCAGGGGGCGCGGTGTCTTCATGGTATATATTCAGGGGGGCGGTGTCTTCATGGTATATATTCAGGGGGCGCGGTGTCTTCATGGGGTATAATATTCAGGGGGCTCGGTATTTCTCCATGGTATATATTCAGGGGGCGGTGTCTTCATGGTATATATTCAGGGGGTGCGGTGTCTTCATGGTATATATTCAGGGGGCGCGGTGTCTCCATGGTATATATTCAGGGGTGCGGTGTCTTCATGGTATATATTCAGGGGGTGCGGTGTCTCATGGTATATATCAGGGGCGCGGTGTCTTCATGGTATATAATCAGGGGGCGCGGTGTCTTCATGGTATATATTCAGGGGGCGCGGTGTCTTCATGGTATATATTCAGGGGGGCGGTGTCTCCATGGTATATATTCAGGGGGTGCGGTGTCTTCATGGTATATATTCAGGGGTGCGGTGTCTTCATGGTATATATTCAGGGGGCGCGGTGTCTCCATGGTATATATTCAGGGGTGCGGTGTCTTCATGGTATATATTCAGGGTGCGGTGTCTTCATGGTAAATTCACCTCACGTCCTTATGAGCTGTGAGCCGCCATTGTATTGTCTGGTCGCACAGGAAACCGCTACATTGTTACATTTTATTCACATATTTTGCTCCTGCTCCATTTTTGTCATTTTCCACAGTTTTTTTTTTACCCCTCACCTACTAGAGTTGCTGTAAGTCACAGCCATGACTTATTTACTTTTCTGTCCATACACCGGCTTTGTTTGTGTGGGACAAGTTGTGTGGTGTAACCTCTGAGCCTTGTACCATCGGTGCGTTGTAACCACCGAGCCTGGCGGGGCACGGTGTCTTCATGGTATATATTCAGGGGTGCGGTGTCTCCATGGTATATATTCAGGGGCGCGGTGTCTCCATGGTATATATTCAGGGGGTGCGGTGTCTTCATGGTATATATTCAGGGGGAGGTGTCTCCATGGTATATATTCAGGGGGGCGGTGTCTTCATGGTATATATTCAGGGGGTGCGGTGTCTCCATGGTATATATTCAGGGGGCGGTGTCTCCATGGTATATATTCAGGGGGGCGGTGTCTTCATGGTATATATTCAGGGGTGCGGTGTCCTTCATGGTATATATTCAGGGGGCGCGGTGTCTTCATGGTATATATTCAGGGGGCGCGTGTCTTCATGGTATATATTCAGGGGTGCGGTGTCTTCATGGTATATATTCAGGGGGCGCGGTGTCTTCATGGTATATATTCAGGGGTGCGGTGTCTCCATGGTATATATTCAGGGGCGCGGTGTCTTCATGGTATATATTCAGGGGGTGCGGTGTCTCCATGGTATATATTCAGGGGGCGCGTGTCTCCATGGTATATATTCAGGGGGCGCGGTGTCTTCATGGTATATATTCAGGGGCGCGGTGTCTTCATGGTATATATTCAGGGGTGCGGTGTCTTCATGGTATATATTCAGGGGCGCGGTGTCTTCATGGTATATATTCAGGGGGCGGTGTCTTCATGGTATATATTCAGGGGCGCGGTGTCTTCATGGTATATATTCAGGGGTGCGGTGTCTTCATGGTATATATTCAGGGGGCGCGTGTCTTCATGTATATATTCAGGGGGGCGGTGTCTCCATGGTATATATTCAGGGGGCGCGGTGTCTTCATGGTATATATTCAGGGGGCGGTGTCTTCATGGTATATATTCAGGGGGCGCGGTGTCTTCATGGTATATATTCAGGGGGCGCGGTGTCTTCATGATATATATTCAGGGGGCGGTGTCTCCATGGTATATATTCAGGGGCGCGGTGTCTTCATGGTATATATTCAGGGGGCGCGGTGTCTTCATGGTATATATTCAGGGGCGCGGTGTCTCCATGGTATATATTCAGGGGGCCGGTGTCTCCATGGTATATATTCAGGGGCGCGGTGTCTTCATGGTATATATTCAGGGGGACGGTGTCTCCATGGTATATATTCAGGGGCGCGGTGTCTCCATGGTATATATCAGGGGGCGCGGTGTCTCCATGGTATATATTCAGGGGGCGCGGTGTCTTCATGGTATATATTCAGGGGGCGCGGTGTCTTCATGGTATATATTCAGGAGGTACGGTGTCTTCATGGTATATATTCAGGGGGCGCGGTGTCTTCATGGTATATATTCAGGGTGCGGTGTCTTCATGGTAAATTCACCTCACGTCCTTATGAGCTGTGAGCCGCCATTGTATTGTCTGGTCGCACAGGAAACCGCTACATTGTTACATTTTATTCACATATTTTGCTCCTGCTCCATTTTTGTCATTTTCCACAGTTTTTTTTTTACCCCTCACCTACTAGAGTTGCTGTAAGTCACAGCCATGACTTATTTACTTTTCTGTCCATACACCGGCTTTGTTTGTGTGGGACAAGTTGTGTGGTGTAACCTCTGAGCCTTGTACCATCGGTGCGTTGTAACCACCGAGCCTGGCGGGGCACGGTGTCTTCATGGTATATATTCAGGGGGTGCGGTGTCTCCATGGTATATATTCAGGGGGCGCGGTGTCTCCATGGTATATATTCAGGGGGTGCGGTGTCTTCATGGTATATATTCAGGGGGTGAGGTGTCTTCATGGTATATATTCAGGGGGCGCGGTGTCTTCATGGTATATATTCAGGGGGTGCGGTGTCTCCATGGTATATATTCAGGGGGCGCGGTGTCTCCATGGTATATATTCAGGGGGTGCGGTGTCTTCATGGTATATATTCAGGGGGTGCGGTGTCTCCATGGTATATAGTCAGGGGGCGCGGTGTCTTCATGGTATATATTCAGGGGGTGTCGGTTGGTCTTCTATGGTATATATTCAGGGGGTGCGGTGTCTTCATGGTATATATTCAGGGGGTGCGGTGTCTTCATGGTATATATTCAGGGGGCGCGGTGTTTTCATGGTATATAATCAGGGGCGCGGTGTCTTCATGGTATATATTCAGGGGGTGCGGTGTCTCCATGGTATATAGTCAGGGGGCGCGGTGTCTTCATGGTATATATTCAGGGGGTGCGGTGTCTTCATGGTATATATTCAGGGGGCGCGGTGTCTTCATGGTATATATTCAGGGGGCGCGGTGTCTCCATGGTATATATTCAGGGGCCACGGTGTCTTCATGGTATATATTCAGGGGCCGGTTCTTCATGGTATTATTCAGGGGCGCGGTATCTTCATGGTATATATTCAGGGGGCGCGGTGTCTTCATGGTATATATTCAGGGGGTGCGGTGTCTTCATGGTATATATTCAGGGGCGCGGTGTCTTCATGGTATATATTCAGGGGGCGCGGTGTTTTCATGGTATATATTTAGGGGGCACGGTGTCTTCATGGTATATATTCAGGGGGCACGGTGTCTCCATGGTATATATTCAGGGGGCACGGTGTCTCCATGGTATATATTCAGGGGCGAGGTGTCTTCATGGTATATATTCAGGGGGCACGGTGTCTCCATGGTATATATTCAGGGGGCGCGGTGTCTTCATGGTATATATCAGGGGGCGCGGTGTTTTCATGGTATATATTCAGGGGCGCGGTGTCTTCATGGTATATATTCAGGGGGCGCGGTGTCTTCATGGTATATATTCAGGGGGAGCGGTGTCTCCATGGTATATATTCAGGGGGAGCGGGTGTCTTCATGGTATATATTCAGGGGGCGCGGTGTCGCATTTTGTCTTTTTGACAATGTGAGTTCTTTGTGCCGGCTTATAGTTGTTTATCAGTAATTTACGATACTGTGTGCTGCGTTTTTGGTTTGTAGAGATGATTTTATATTTGCGGCCCTACATTCTCACTACTGTGCATTATGCTATGATTGAACTAATTTGATAAATATAATTTCATCTGCTGCATTTTGGCCATAAATTCCCATCTCAGTCGTATGTTATTACCATTAGTATCGGACCTCTGACTGCTCGGGACTTTCTGTTTGCAGGATAAAGAGAAAGTAAAAGAAAGTGATAGGATTGTGCTGGGAGTAGTGGAGCCTGGAGTGGAGAGCGGCCGCCCCAGGATGGCGCACACACACACAGATCACCGACCTGGGACCTGTGCTTATAATCCCGAGCCTTCTCCATTCAGGAACGGGTGAGTCTTGTCCTTGTTTTTCTACCAAGAGTCAATTTTTAAGATCTTAGTAACAGAGGTAGAGAGTAGCCCCGTAAGAGCATCCACTATGGACTAAGCCTGCGCTCAGACATCTACACTCCTAAAGTGTGTGTTTCTCAATATAACCTCTTGGTGGAAATTTAGGGAACAGCTTCTGGGGTGCCTCTTTTTTTATGACAGCACTTCAGAAGATTGCAGGCTCTGTCTGCACTTTGCCAAAAAATGTTTGTTTTTTTTCTTCACTCTTTAGTTAGGCCTGGGTCTCACATAGCGATACACCAGCGATCCCGACAACGATATGCACTTGTCAGGATCGCTGTGTATCGCTACATGATCGCTGCTGAGCTGCCAAACAGGCAGCTCAGGGCAGCGATCAGCACAGCGACACTGCGGGTAACGTCTCTTAGTTACCCGCAGTGTACTGATCCAGCTCTGTGCAGAGTGTAACCAGTACACATGTCCAGGCCTGCGCGTGCTGAAACCGCTGTGTACTGTTACGTTCCTGATCAGGCGCTGCATCCAGTACCGGTTCAGCACACCCGCCCTGAACCGCTGTGTACCTTTACCAGCGGTCGCTGACTCCGCTGTCACACACAGCGATGCTGCTGTCAGCGGGAGACCAGCGATCAAAAAAAATGTCCAGGACATTCAGCGACGATCAGCGATACCCAGCAGGGGGGCTGATCGTCGCTGAATGTCACACACAGCGATATCGCTGGTGAGCTCACTGCTGCGTCACAAAACTAGTGACTCGGGGCTTTACTCCTATAACTTGTCAAAAAATAAAGGTGTGACTCTTGTAATGCCATGAATGGGGAAAAAAACAAAACAAACAAAAGGAAATCATTGGCTCAATAGGTAAGGCATTAAGGTATTTGATAAGCAGGGTCAAGGTCGTAGTCTGACACAACAGACAGAACACACACAACACAAACACTGACATCTGAATAGAGTGTTAAGGGCCCGTCTTACATAGCGAGATCGCTACCGAGAGTGCTGCTAAACAGCGCTCTCAGCAGCGATCTCGCTATGTCTGACACGTACCAGCGATCAGCCCCTTGCTGGGTATCGCTGGTCGTGTCAGAAATGCCAGGACTTTTTTTTTTATCGCTGGTCTCCCGCTGGCCAGCACGCATCGCTGCATGTGACAGACAGGAGACCAGCGATCTCCTGGTAACCAAGGTAAATATCGGGTTTCCAGGCACCGCGCAGCGCCTGGAAACCCGACGTGTACCTTGGTTACCAGCTCCCTGCATCAGTGCGCTGGTATCCAACGTACACTGCGGGTAACTAGGCTTGTTACCCGCAGTGTCGCTGTGCTGATCGCTGCCTGTTTGGCAGCTCAGCAGCGATCATGTAGCGACACACCAGCGATCCTGATCGTTGTCGGGATCGCTGGTGTGTCGCTATGTGAGACGCGGGCCTTACTCTGGTTGCCATCAAGTTCCTAAATGATTAAAGTTGCAATTTTGCAATTTACAATTACTTGTTATTAACTCTGTGTTTTCTAGAACGGAAGGACTTTTAATTCTGTGTACTGCTCGATGCCAAGGTTACCGGCCACCACTGCAGTGGCCGGTCATGTAGGCAATGATCATGCGCAGATTGCACTGCTATGAACGTTGCTGTGTCCGGCCAGTTTCAGATACTCTGCACTTCTCCTTTCAGCAGAGGCAAAGTTGCCTTTGCTAACAGCCTGGCAGAGCGCACAGTTCGGACCAGCGGTGTGATACAGATCGTGCCGCTGGTCTGAACTGTCATTCCTCCAGAACACAAGGAAGCTGAGTGTCAGAGGTGTGCACTCCTGAAGAACAGCCGTTTTAAGGCCGGTTTCACACATCCTGACATTTCCGGTAAGGAACATGACGGAGCTGTACTTATAATGGAGGTGGAACATGTAGCTCTAAAATCTCCGGCCTGTAAAAAGCTGATGCTGGTGGTGAAAGGTAGGAACGATGTGTCTGCTGAACACTGGAATGTCCTCATTTATTTCATTCCTTACCTGGGTTCTGTTCACATCTCGTCCCATACCTACATCAGAGGCATACATTAGAGGGGGGGGAGGTCTTCTGATTTTTACTAGATAACAGTTACACGCACATACCTCACCTTGGTGAGCTCATATGGGGGCTGTTTGTGGGATGTGCTAGGTCTTTTAAAATTTAATAAGATCCCCATCTTTCAGGATATCTTTGCCCCTGGAGGTCCCAGGTGGGAGATATTGTGGTCATGTTTCCTATCACAATTTCTCCTTTCTATAGAGATGAAACATGGAATAGATACCATCATCCATCTGTCCAATATTAAGTTGAAAGTCTTCGGCTAGCCTTATGGTGATGTGAGAGAATGCGTTATATTCGTCGCTTGGCTATGATGCCAAAAATATCTCCCATAAATATCTGATCAATGCAAACCCCAATATTCATCACTGACCACTGGCTGCAGAGCATTTGAGACCATCCTTGTACTTCTCCGCCTCTGTATATACAAATCCTAGACTTGATGACTTTCTCTCTGCTATAATTACCTGTTCACGGCAGGAGGTCTTACTTCAATGGAGGTTGAAGTGTCAGCTCCTTCTCGCTTCCCCAGTTATAATTAATTCCATATATTCAGTGTGAGGGTATGTCTCCTCTCCGGAGATGTCTGTATGGATTTTATAAATTTTGCTTTCTGACAATTTATCTTTAAACATGTATATACTGTATACGCGTGTGTAATACATATATATTCACACATTTTCCTTTCTTCTTTCCATCTTTAGTTCCAGCTGTTTTGGACCCAATAAAGGCCAACCAAGACTCTTACAACGTGGGGGACCATTTGGAGCTGACGTGTAGAATTCACTCATTTTGTCTACAGGATATAAATGTGGTTTGGTACAAAGGGGAAGAACCGTTGCCATCGCTGTGCAATGAACCTGAGACAGATGGAAATGGAGTTTTCTCTGTTACCGGTTGCATGAGCTGCACTGTTGTAGAAGGAGACTTTGGAGAAACATTCAGGTGTAAAATTGAGCATCCGTGTACAACGGACAACGACTAAGGTGTTACATGGACATTACAACCAAGGTAAGGACATAAGGCCACAGATGTCTGAGTACAGACAGTGATGTCCGGACTGGCCAAGGGTTTCCTGACGCGAGTTCAGCAGCTTTATATATGTCTATGACGGCGGCCTTTCCTGACCTCACGGTTTGTACTCAGACTGAATGCAGCCTTAATGAGGCATATGGGCATAACAGAGGGAGTCACTATAATAATGTATTGCAGGGATAGTGTCTCGCTTGTTGCAGCTTTTCCCAGCAAATTAATAATCTGTTTGGTGTGAATGCCAGGAGCTGGGCCAGTAGTGATCAGCTGATCTTTTGGCAAATTTCACATGGGCTGTGATGCATCTTCTACTGAATATAAAGACCTATCCATGAAATATAGTTTGTATCACTGTGCAAGGTGTCCTGGGACTCGCACATCACTGCTATAATCCATTTATATATTCGGACTAAAAAGCAATTGGACATTTTCAACTTCACCTAATCACTTCAATAGAAGCCGAGCCTCAGTACCTGGGAATGACCACTACACCGGGAACTATATATACATATATATATATATATATATATATATATATATAATACACCAGAACTTTGTTTGAAAATGACCCAGTAGCCATTGTATTAACTCAGATCACCAATATTATCACTGAACGTCCGTCCGCTGCGGCCCCCTCCCCATTCATTGTGTGAATGGAACGGTACTGAGCATGTGCAACCACTGCTACATTCACTGTCTATAGGGTGACACATGCTCGCTACCGCTCCATTCACATAGGGGATTTGATCCCCCTCATTCTTGAGATTGGTGGGGGGTCTTAGCAGCCATGCCCCTCCGTGATCCTACATGCATCATTTTTCCTGTGGATGGGTGATAAATAGATATGAGCAAAAGTCCTGATGCAGAGGCCACTTCAATATTTCGGGAGCCCTGCAAACCACCTCTTACCTGACTGAATCCCTGGCTCCTCTTCTGATTTTGGAGTCCTGGCATGATGTCATCGCACGCATCATAGCTCTCCGGGACCACAGATCAGAAGAGAAGCAAGGTAGGAAGGTCGCTCGCAACGCTCCCATCCGGCGGACACTTTTGTTCTTACGTGCTCTTTTTTTATTCTTTCCTAGGAGATTGACTTTAAACCACAATCGATAGATGGAGTCAACTCTTGCCAAGGAGAAACCTAAAATCGCTTCTCACCGGAGATGAAAAGAATGAAAATGCCGATATTCCCTGCATTACGTTGCTGAGAAATCTGTGGCAAAAGCCCCAAATATCCGATTATACACCACAGACTATCTGTGGCTGCTGGGATATTCCACTGTAGCAGGCAGAAGATAGATGTGCACTATATGCATCACTTCAGACTGATTTTTAAGGTATTTTGCCAATTCTGAATTTAATTTTATCTTTTGTATTCCAAATTCTGTGCTCATTATTTAAAAAAAAATGTCTTTATAGAGATTGGTGCTCCAAATTCCCAGTATCTCTTATCAGAGTGAAATGATAAATTTATCTCTACCTGCTGCTGCCACTAGGGGGAGCTCACTTGTAGGAAATTTCTATAGCTTCACTAGATATCAGTAGGCAGCAAACCCCAAGGCTCCCCCTAGTGGTGGCTGCTGGCGGACAAAATTGTATATTTTAGTCTGAAACTTAGAGCTCAATGTAAGACTCAACCTACACATTTTACCCTCCAGATTTTAGATTTAGCGATTACATGTAGCTACCTGGTACTAATATTATAGTCAGCAAGCAGTTATCTATGAAGATATAAGAGAAGCCATATACTGTAACTGCTGCTCATTCTCTGGTGGCATCCTCTACACGTTTACATGACCGGAGATCCAGAAGGGAAAGGATATCATGTGAACTTTTTATATTTCGGGGGGGATGGGAGGGTAGCTATTTTTCTAATATTGACATTTACATATGATTGCACACTTTACATGTAACTTGTAAGTAATTATTTATGTAAATGTGTACACAAGTTTCATGTGATAGTTCATTAAAATTACCTATTGATTTAATCAGGTTTTTGTGTTATATGTGTTTTTTTTTCCATATAGCAATCTTTATTAAAAAAAGATATGTGTTTATATACTACGAATTAAAAATATATATAATAGGTAAAATCAATATTATTCTTGCTACTCAGACTGGCCACTGGGGCGTTTTTTAGACTTTACCTTTTTGTTTCAGGAAATTCACATGTGCATTAGCAGCAATACACAGACCCCATCTTTTCTATTGAAGCATCTAATGAGCGTGTTCAAAGGTCATTGTGAAAGGAAGGGGGAGCGTGTGAGCTGTGACATCACCTTTTGTGAATAGTGGATCCTGTGTTATATACTGTAATATAGAGGTGTTGTCAGTCATTGTACAAGAGGAGGAGGAGGTGAGCTGTGACATCACCTATTGTGAATGATTGATGCTGTGTTATCTACTGTATATAGAGGTGTTATCAGTCATTGTACAGGAGGAGGAGGTGAGCTGTGACATCACCTATTGTGATTGGTGGGTCCTGTGTTTACTGTATATAGAGGTGTTAACAGTCATTGCACAGGAGGAGGTGAGCTCTGACATCACCTATTGTGAATGGTGGATCCTGTGTTATCTACTGTATATAGAGGTGTTAACAGTCATTGTACAGGAGGAGGAGGTGAGCTGTGACATCACTATTGTGAATGGTAGATCCTGTGTTATCAGCTGTATATAGAGGTGTTATCAGTCATTGTACAGGAGGAGGAGGTGAGCTGTGACATCACCTATTGTGAATGGTGGATCCTGTGTTATCTACTGTATATAGAGGTGTTATCAGTCATTGTACAGGAGGAGGAGGTGAGCTCTGACATCACCTATTGTGAATGGTGGATCCTGTGTTATCTACTGTATATAGAGGTGTTAACAGTCATTGTACAGGAGGCGGTGAGCTGTGACATCACCTATTGTGAATGGTGGATCCTGTGTTATCTACTGTATATAGAGGTGTTATCAGTCATTGTACAGGAGGAGGGGGTGAGCTGTGACATCACCTATTGTGAATGGTGGATCCTGTGTTATCTACTGTATATAGAGGTGTTATCAGTCATTGTACAGGAGGAGGAGGTGAGCTGTGATATCACCTATTGTGAATGGTAGATGCTGTTATCTACTGTATATAGAGGTGTTATCAGTCATTGTACAGGAGGAGGAGGTGAGCTGTGACATCACCTATTGTGAATGGTAGATGCTGTTATCTACTATATATAGAGGTGTTATCAGTCATTGTACAGGAGGAGGAGGTGAGCTGTAATTCACCTATTGTGAATGGTGGATCCTGTGTTATCTACTGTATATAGAGGTGTTATCAGTCATTGTACAGGAGGAGGAGGTGAGCTATGACATCACCTATTGTGAATGGTGGATCCTGTGTTATCTACTGAATATAGAGGTGTTATCAGTCATTGTACAGGAGGAGGAGGTGAGCTGTGACATCACTATTGTGAATGGTAGATCCTGTGTTAGGTTAACAACTCTGTATACAGAACATGTCATTGTATTCCTGCCTCTGATGATAGTGAGACTGCTGAAATTTCTTCCTGAAAGGACAAGAATATGAGTCTAAAACATATGAGCCAGTGGGGAAATTGCAAGATTACTGATTTTGTTTTTTAATAAAGATTGTAATATGAAGGAAAAAACATATTGGGAAAAATTGTTTAAAAAGTCACACGTTACAGTGAAGACGATATAAGGTCTAGTCTTTACTGACAAAAATTACAAATGTATCCAATATGCGGTACTTCTTTTTTGGGCTGACAAGATAGCACTCTTCAAAATGATAATTACACCAACCAAATTATGTTTTGTATGCACAATACCTAGAAATTTCTCACTGAGATATTCCCTATCTGCAGTGCAATTGAAACCTCATTTTGGTTTTTTTTTTTCTCCCAATGGTGACCTTTTTTTGCACTTTGACACTAATCTACTACACTACACATAAAAAAAATCAAGTCTTTGAACATCTTTTCTGGCCTTGCTGGGGACACATCATAAAAAAATGCCTAGTCTGTCAAGTTTTTTTTTTTTTTTTTTGCAATCCGCAAATGGATTTTCAAAGTGTTCATTCTCATGTGACACTGCAAATGTAAGGAAATTGGATTCGAACGTCCTCCTCCGCGGATTGTCCCACTCTTCTCTACCGTTGACCAATGCAACTCAAACAAGCCCTCATGCTGCTACTTTGATGGAAAAATAAAAATAAATAAAAATGTTAAATTATTACCTCCAGGAATGAAACAATAGAAAAGTGAAATGCAATGTTTTAGCCATTTATGCCAAAATATTTCTTTATTTCCAGTTCTAAACTCCTTAAGGACTAGACTTAAACGTTTTAGCTGTTTAACCAGGATAAAATAATTTGCGTCCTAAAGTGTTTTCAGGAGGAAGCAGTGTAAATGTAAGACCGAAGACTTGTATATTAAACCATGCGAGTGTAGCTGATGTCCGGCAGTTTATTTGTACTGAGTAACTAAGTATTTGTTGAAAATGATTACATAGAAGGATATTTCACACACAAATTATTTTTTATTGTTATTTTTAAATCTATAAATAATAATGTTAAAAAAAACAACCTAATACCTGAAAAAAAATAGGTCACGATCTAAGCAAGAGTAAAATTGTAACGGCTAGACGACTGGGTCAGAGCATCTCCGAAATGGCTAGTCTTACTGTGTGCAGTTTTACCAAAAGTGGTCCAAGAAAGAATAATTGGTGAACCAACAGCAGGGTCATGGGCGCCCAAGGAGCATTGATAAGGGTAGTGAGTGAAGAGTAGACTTTCTGGTCCGATCCCACAGAAGAGCTACTTGTAGGATGAAATGTTGAAAAATATTCTGCCGTCTTTGATAGAAAGGAGACTGGACACTCAGAGCATCTCAGCTTGCTGTGTCAGGTCAGAAGGACCATAATGGCCCTGGTCTACCACTGGAAGGATTTACAGTGGGCACGTGAACATCAGAACTGGACCAAAGGAAGAAGGTGGATGGGTCTGATGAATGCAGACGCACAGGTCCGTCACTTACCCGAGGAAGAGATGGCACCAGGATGCACTAAGGGAAGAAGGCAAGATGGCAGTAGTGTGGTGTTCTGCCGGGAAATCTTGGCATCATGTGGATGTGACATCCCTTCATGACAGTGGCATTCACTAGTGGTGGTGTTATGGGACACGATAATCCAACTGTCACTCTGCAAAAAATGTTCAGGAACGAAGGAACATGTCAAAGAGATCAAGATGACTTGTCTCCAAGTTCTCCAGATCTCTTCTATGGCTCCATCTCACAACTTGGAAGACCTTGACGATCTGTTGGAAACACCATGGTGCCAGCTACCAAGGACAACGTCAAGCTCTGGTGGAGTCCATGACTTGACAGGTCCGAGGTGTTTTGGAGTCCGGCACAACATTAGGTTGATCATGGTTTACATTCATTTTGGCGCCCTGTCCATTTTACGAGCCTGTGATGTGAATTCCAATATTATTATTATTATTACACATTTATATAGCGCCATTTATTCCATGGCGCTTTACATATGAAAAGGAAAAATATAGACAGGTACAATAAACATGTGCTGGACAAGGGACACACAAGTACAGAAGGAGAGAGGAGCCTGCCCCGAGGGCTCACAGTCTACAGGGATGGGTGAGGATACACTAGGAAAGGGTAGAGCTCTCCACCTCTCACACCGGCGCCTGTACACTTGTTATGGACGATAGGCGGGGGAACGTTTCATAGCTTTCAGAAGGACTTGTTACCTTGCTATTTCGAGCAGAGAAGTGGTGGGATGAGATGGAAAGAAGTTTCTAGTAATATCTCATCATCAGGAGAATAGGCTGCAAAACAGGATGTAGATATTACTATAGAAACCGCGGTATTATCTGCCATCACTCGGTGGGTAAGTGGATCGGATGGAGCCGAGTGCTCGCCGAATTCAAATGTAAAACACAGATTCTCCCGAAGCGCATAAAATGACGCCGCTAGATAATAATCCTCTGTAGGTCGCGATGCCTTATTCCTATCTCATGTGAGTCTAATAAGAGCTTCAAAATCCGAGAAGAGCGGGGAAACGTCAGGAAAACAAGTTGTTTGTTTACAATAATACATCAAGATTCATTGAGACGTTCACGGTGCGGAACGAGAAGAAATGTGGATGAAGCACGAAAGTGACTCAAAAGCAGGAATAATACATATCATGTATAATCACCCTTCATAGGAGCAATCTGTACGTTACATAGGTTCTACAAGACATGAGGAACAGTATGGGGCTGCCGCGGAGGGGCCTACAACATTTAGGCGTTTCTGGGATTTTACAAATGTACGGTATTGTGTGCGCTCCAAGGCAGCAATAAGCCACGTTCACACAGTCAGGATGTGGTCAGTATTTTACATCAGTATATGTAAGCCAAATCAGGAGCGGGTGATAAATACAGAAGCGGTGACGTATTTCTGTTATACTTTTCCTCTGATTGTTCCACTCCTGGATTTGGCTACAAATACTGATATAAAATATTGAACGTGTGATGCTGACACTGTGGTGTGTTCACTATTTGGAACTGTTATATAGACCTTGTTACATTATATGGATAAAATAATTAGGGGACACGTTATAATTAAAATCTGATTTCTCATTCAGTCCCATTACCGTCGGTGTAAAACATACGGCCTCACTGCCCCCAGTGTAAAACATCCGGCCCCATTGTCCCCTGATGTATAACATAAGGCCCCATTGCCCCCCACTATATAATATCTGGCTCTCAGTGTATAACATTTGGCCCCATTGTCCCTGATGTATAACATATGGCCCTTCGCCCCCAGTATTTAGCATCCAGCTCCATTGCTTCTGGTATACAGTGGGGGAAATAAGTATTTGATCCCTTGCTGATTTTGTAAGTTTGCCCACTGACAAAGACATGAACAGTCTATAATTTTAAGGGTCGGTTAATTTTAACATTGAGAGATAGAATATCAAAAATAAAATCCAGAAAATCACATTGTATAAATTATATAAATTTATCTGCATTTTGCAGTGAGAAATAAGTATTTGATCCCTCTGGCAAACAAGACTTAATACTTGGTGGTAAAACCCTTGTTGGCAGCACAGCAGTCAGACTAGTTTGTAGTTGGTGATGAGGTTTGCGCACATGTCAGGAGGAATTTTGCTCCACTCCTCTTTGCAGATCATCTCTATATCATTAAGATTTGGGGCTGTCTCTTGGCAACTCGGAGCTTCATCTCCTCCATAAGTTTTCTATGGGATGAAGGTCTGGAGACCGGCTAGGCCACTCCATGACCTTAATGTGCTTCTTTTTGAGACACTCCTTTGTTGCCTTGGCTGTATGTTTGGGTCATTGTCTTGCTGGAAGATCCAGCCACGACCCATTTTTAATGTCCTGGCGGAGGGAAGGAGGTTGTCACTCAGGATTTTATGGTACATAGCTCCATCCATTCTCCCATTGATGCGGTGAAGTAGTCCTGTGCCCTTAGCAGAGAAACACCCCAAAACATAATGTTTCCACCTCCATGCTTGACAGTGGGGAGGGTTTTCTTTGAGTCATAGGCAGCATTTCTCTTCCTCCAAACACGGTGAGTTCAGTTAATGACAAATACCTCAATTTTTGTCTCATCTGACCACAGCACCTTCTCCCAATCACAGAGTCATCCAGGTGTTCACTGGCAAACTTCAGACGGGCTGCACATGAGCTTTGAACAGGGGATCTTGTGGGCACTGCAGGATTGTAAACCTTTACGGCGTAATGTGTTAGCAATGGTTTTCTTGGTGACTGTGGTCCTAGCTGCCTTGAGATCATTAACAAGTTCCCCCGTGTAGTTTTAGGCTGATCTCTCACCTTCCTCATGATCAAGGATACACCACGAGGTGAGATTTTGCATGGTGCCTCAGAGCGATGTCGATTGACAGTCATTTTGTATTTCTTCCATTTTCTTACTATTGCACCAACAGTTCTTCATGGCAGAGCCGTATGGCAGCCGTACATCACCAAGCACAATGCCGAGCGTCAGATGGAGTGGTGTAACGCTAAGGTTTGAGAAGTGCTTCCATGCACCAAAAGCACTTCAGACTCTTGTGCATATCATTCAAACATTGATTTCTCAGTATCAGAGGAACGACACTGGAAAATTGAGGAAAATGGTGATCAGTAAATATTTTATTATTATAGTAAACAACGAATGTGTTTAGTCAGGTTTAGGGAATAAAAAAAATGGAAGTGTTTCTTTAATAAAAATTCTGCTACGCTGCAATGGTTCCTGCTCAGTACACTTCGGTCTTGCGAGAAGCTAATATAGTGCAGTGACTATTCATACACCTTCACCTTCACTGTCCTGCAGTTTTAAAAGTTGTCCAGCAGACGGCGCCATTGTCAGTAAAGTTTCATTCAAGGTTTAATATAGGGACATAAGGAAAAACAGAAAAGCTGATCTGCAGGTATATGCTCTTTCTTCCAATCAAGCGACTTTTTGCAGGCAGATCTGTGAAGACTGCTGTTCAGTGAAGGAGTATACGGTTAGGATTCGATCTATAGCAGTCCGGCCTGGAGTTATATGTGATTGGGTCTGAGAGTCTACTCGGGCTATGGGAATGAGAAGCCCAGGTGGGTAAATCCGTAGAAGTGTCGCTGTCCTTGAACCATACTTGACATCTTTGATTGGCTTCCAGAACACTGGATCACAAGAAACTCTGTAGGATCACTAATTTCCAAAAAGTTTTAGGAAATTTGTTAACTCTTCTAGAAGTTTGGGAGGTCTCCCTTTTTTTTTTTTTTTTTTTTTTTTTGAGAAAGTTTCCAAGTATGGTTTAAACCCAAGAAAGCCCGTAGTGTGGCCATGTAAAGGAGGTAGAGAATTCCTTTGGGCAGGCAAGGACTGTCGTGAAGGACTGGTTAGTTGTGGACCTGAGCTCTTGCATTCGAACACAGCAGGATGAGAAATGGGGCATCCAAGGAGCGTAAAGGGGCATGGATATGAGAAGAAAAAAAGGAATCCTGGAAGGATATAATTTTAAGTTTGTAAATATGTTTGAGAGAGTAAGAAAGACCTCTGCTGCATCCTGGACGTCTTGTGGCTGTGAGGAGCACAGTGACAAGAGAAACGGTTGGGAGACATGGTTTCTTTAAATGTATCCCTTAAATAGGATGTCCCATAAACAGCATTTATTGCCAGTTTTTAGGAATTTTTTCAGGATTGTCTTGCTCCAGGTGGAACACAGGTCTCACTTGCACTAGCATGAGGTCTGACGATGGCTCTGAGGATTTCACGTGGAGGATTTTGCAACCTTCCAAGGATATTTTTCCCCATACCATCACTGACCTACTACCAAACCAGTTATGCCAAATGACATTACAGGCAGCCTACCCTTCACCATGGCGTCTCCAGACTCTTTCACATCTGATACTTTTGCTCAGTGTGGTCTTTCTCTCATCCGTGAAGAAAACAGACCGGTCTGCTAATTCTAGTGTTCTCTGGTTGATGCCAGATCATTGGGTCCTTGTGGAATCTGTTTCTGACAGTTTGTTTGGAAGCATGCACCTCCTTGTGCCGGCATGTATGGATAAGCCATCGGTCCATTGTGGACGAGCTAAACTGCCTCTGCAACCTGAATGGGCTACAAGTAACGCCTCATAGTCCTAGCAGTGACAAGAAAGCGAGCAAAATACTAAACTAGAGAAGAATCAGTCAAGAAGAAAAAGAGAAGAACTGTCTGTGGCCATCAGCTGCTGAAACATTCCCATTTTGGGGGTATCTTGTGGTTCCTCTCCAGTGCTACCGTTGTCACTCGCATTTGCAACAAAGCAGGTGACATTGAGTCAAAATTGCTTCTGCTTCCTAGGTGGACTGATTAATATCCCTGTAGATTCAGTGACTTTGGGTTAAATTGTGATGCCTCAGTGCTCTATTCATTTTTTTTGGAGTAGTATGTTTATAGATAACGCAGAATTCACAGTTCAGAATAATTGTCACAGCTCATCTCCCCCCTCGTGTACAATGACTGATAACACATGAACCACCATTTACAGTAGGTGACGTCACCGGTCACCTCCTCCTCCTCCTGTACAATGATTGATAACACCTCTATATACAGAAGATAACACAAGATCCACCATTCACAATTGGTTGTGTTACAGCTCACCTCCTCTTCCCTTTACAATGACTGATGACATAGGATCCACGTGATATCATAGCTCACCTCCTCCTTCTGCACAATGACTGATAACACCTCTATATACAGTAGATAACACAGGATCCAACATTCACAATAGGTGATGTCACAGTTCACCTCCTGCCCCTCCTGTACAATAACTGATAACATCTCTATATATAGTAGATAACACAGGATCCACCATTCACAATAGGTGATGTCACAGCTCACCTCCTCCTCCTGTACAATGACTGATAACACCTCTATAAACAGTAGATAACACAGGATCCACCATTTACAATAGATGATGTCACAGCTCACCTCCTCCTCTTGTACAATGGCTGATAACATCTCTATATATAGTAGATAACACAAGATCCACCATTTACAATAGATGTCACAGCTCACCTCCTCCTCTGTACAATGGCTGATAACATCTCTATATATAGTAGATAACACAGGATCCACCATTCACAATAGGCGATGTCACAGCTCACCTCCTCCTCTTGTACAATGGCTGATAACATCTCTATATATAGTAGATAACACAAGATCCACCATTTACAATAGATGTCACAGCTCACCTCCTCCTCCTGTACAATGACTGATAACATCTCTATATATAGTAGATAACACAGTATCCACCATTCACAATAGGTGATGTCACAGCTCACCTCCTCCCCTCCTGTACAATGACTGATAACACCTCTATATTCAGTAGATAGCACAGGATCCACCATTCACAATAGGTGATGTCACAGCTCACCTCCTCCTGTATAATGACTGATAACACCTTTATATACAGTTGATAACACAGGATCCACCATTCATAATAGGTGATGTCACAGCTCACCTCCTCCTCCTGTACAATGACTGATAACACCTCTATATACAGTAGATAACACAGGATCCACCATTCACAATAGGTGATATCACAGCTCACCACCTCCTCCTGTACAATGACTGATAACACTTCTATATACAGTAGATAACACAGGAGCCACCATTCACAATAGGTGATGTCACAGCTCACCTCCTCCTCCTGTACAATGACTGATAACACCTCTATATACAGTAGATAACACAGGATCCACCATTCACAATAGGTGATGTCACAGCTCACCTCCTCCTGTATAATGACTGATAACACCTTTATATACAGTTGATAACACAGGATCCACCATTCATAATAGGTGATGTCACAGTTCACCTCCTCCTGTATAATGACTGATAACACCTTTATATACAGTTGATAACACAGGATTCACCATTCACAATCAGTGATGGCACAGCTCACCTCTCCCCCCCCCCCCACCTGCACAATCACCTATGCACATGTCACAGAACATGCTTGCAACTCTTTAATGTCAATGAACATTTCCAGATTATTGTCTCTTAAGGCACATGTGGCTGCGGTAAACTTTAAAGAGGTTGTCTATTACTTTTACATGGATGGCCTATCCTATGGATAGGTCATCAATATCTGAATATCTGATCATCCGGAGTCTGAGACCCGGCACCCCCGCTGATCAGCTGTGATTGGTGGCGGACAGAAGTACTCACTTGCCTAGCTGCTCCGTTTACTTGTAGTGGCCACGACTTGGTACTGCACATCCGCCTCCTATTCACATCAAAAAGAGGCAGATGTGCTGTACCCTGCGGCAGCCACTACAGGTAGACCGAGCAGCTCAGGAAGTAAGCACTTCCTGCAGGCGGCCGCCACCACCGTTGACAGCTGATCGGCAGGGGTGCCGGGTGGGCTGAGACCCTCATAAAAATTCCCAACCAATTTCGGTGGGATCTGCAGGTCAGCAAATATGTATAAAAGCCTCCTAACCTTTCTCCGAGAGATGATGTTATGGAAGATGAGGATTGGACTGTTTGATTTCAGTTGCTTGACCCTTTTGTTTTCCAGGAGAATAATTTGGTGGCAAATAAGTCTGGCATCAGCTTACTCCGCTCTCCCCATGAAGGACACAAATGCTCGGCCGAGTGTTGATTTATATGGTAGAGTTGGGAGAGATAGTTGTCAGCTAAACAAGAGTTTGGCCAACAGTTTTTTTTATGGAGCATGGGTACTATGAAAGGGCATTTACATTGGCCGATAATCTGTCATATTGTAACGATAATGACCCATCGTTTATAATTGTGTGCTGTGAATGGGTTGAGCGACTGAACGATGAGTCCAAAAACCCTCGTTCATCGTGCGTAAACTTGCTAAGACAAGCGAAAAAAAATTCTCGTTCACCTCTTGAAGATTGTGTAACATAAATGTAGATTGTTCGCTCGGTCAACGATGAGATTGACTAAGAAGAGGCATAGAACGATCGCTATTCACCCGTTTCCTTCACAATTCTCGTCCGGTATAAACACAACGTTTGACAGTTACGAACGCGTCGTTCATACGATTGTCTGCTTGTGTGAATGAACCCTAAGTCGCCTTTACTTACAAGATTTTATACTCTTGTGCTTGTACAAATTCCCTTGGGTTTGGAGTGAACTGTCAGGTTGCTTAGGTTCATTACCTGCCGGAGTGACATAACACCATGTGATTCAAGCACATAATAGAATGGAGGTGGGTGGTTGTAGCTCAGGAGATAGCTGCGCTCTCAGAGCGCGCTATACAATCGCATATAGTGGAAACACTAAAAAAAATAAAACGTCTTTTCAACCCACACCGGAACACAGCTCTCTTCCTGCTTCCCTGGCGCCCCGTATTGTGCGCTCCCTTTTGTACACAACAAAACCTAATTTTACCTAAAATAAAACCTTTTCTTAAAAACAACCCAATACTTCCCCCAATGCATGACAACATTGGAGGTAAAAAGTGCGAGAATAGAAGCTGCAACATCTGGCCGGTGCCAAGAAGCTGAATTTGCGATGTAAATGTGGCTATTGAATGTGTCTACCTTTCCTTTCTTTATGTGTGGCAGCCAATAATGTATTCTTTTGTTGAGAGCCCATCCACGTCTTTTCTTCCTCGCGTTCGCCGTGCATCCTGTCTTGTGTTTATGTCACGCTGCTGTCTTTGTGGGCGGTGATTTACCTTAATGGCTCCTCTCTAAAACACAATACCGGCTGCAAAATATGATTGATCAAATGGAGTCGGACTTCACAACAAGCCTATTGTGACTTGAGGCAAACAGACATCAGGTAAACTCCACAACCAAAACCAAGTTGCATATGGTCAATTGAGTAGAGGAATGGGTTGCTGGTCAACAACATGTTAGAACTTTGGACACCAAGGTGGAGTTTAGCGCCATATGGGTCACCAAATGCCATATTCTGGTCCAACCGATACCAAAATTATTTTGCCAGGGCGATAATCCATTTAAGAACTCTTTGTAAAAAATCTTCTGACTCGGTTGACCACCACTTCTGTGCACTATGCTCCAGCTCTCTTGGTTCTTCCTACCTTTCAGAGCCTTCAAAGAGTTGACAAAATTGTATAAAAACCAGATTACCTCTTGGTGGGAGCTGCAGAGCCTGGGGAGTTACATAAAGGCTGGAATTGTGCCCCGATACAAAAATCCTCATCCCAATCAGACTTCTCTTCAAAGGAACTGACCCTCCAGAAACTTTAGAGCAATTCCATTTAAAGGAAATAAAACATAAAAACTTCGTAAGAGATTTACAAGAATTTAAGGATAATAAGGCCTACCAACTTCGCATCAATAGGAATCTGGTTAGAAATTTTGATACACAGCGGTCATCAACTGACACAGAGGCTTCTGATGTAAACACTCATCCTAGGTCCTCATGAGGCAGACAGATGGATCGAGGCAGCAAAAGAGGTAGCTCAAACGAGAGATTTTTGGGGACATGTTTTTTAGACCAAGGGTATTTTCTCAGAAACTGGACAAATCCCAACAACTGGGTGCCATCAATTCACTACAGGTCATCAACCTCTCCTCAAAAAATCTTAGTGAAGTTGATCTGTACGTCCTAGGTAAGTGTCTCTCTTTTGTCCCTACATCCAACTTTAAGATCTTTGTAGGAGTCGGCGATCTCCATCTATTTGCTAGAAAGCTTAAGTGGCATAAGCATCACATCAAGGAGAACAAACGTCTTTGTCAGGATATGGGGATCCCCGACTCCCTCCTACCGGACCTAAGATCCCTATACAATTTATCCATGAAATCCCTGGCCGTTATGGTGAGGGACCTTTTAGTACATTAAAGAAAAAAAGCAACAAAATGCCCCCAATTCAAGGGTCTCTATCTACTATCGATGTATGTGTACAGCTTGTAACAAGAGATTTCAAAATACTCAGCACTCAAAATAGAAGTGGAAGGTGTAACCTTACAAGGGTAGAAATGGAGGCTCTTCTTAAACTTGAAAATGACTGTCACCTGGTCATAAAGCCCTCCAATAAGGGGGAAAAAGTAGTAGTCATGGAGTATACTCAATATCAAAATGTGTCTAACTAAGCTAATTATTGTAAACTCACTTCAAACCCTATGCCTCCGAGTTTATGCTTCCTTCACATCCCCTTCTGGCAACTTTCTACTGCCTCCCGAAAGTTCACAAGAGCTTGTCACCATTGAAAGTAAGACCAATAGTTTCGGGAGTGGGCAGTCTTTGCCAGAATGTAAGCATCTATCTTAATGAGTTATTGAACCCATTCGTATTGTCTTTGAATTAATATACCCGAGACTCCACCGACCTATTGAGAAAACTGGAAGGAATCACCCTTGAACCAGACACGATACTAGGAAGCTTCAATGTAGAGGCTTTATACTCCTCCATCATAGATTCAAAGGGCCTTGAAACAGGTAAAGTACTTTCTACTCAGTAGGGGGCGATCACCGAACACAGTGAGTTTCTCTTGACACTATTGGAATTTTGTCTCCCCAAGAATTTCTTTCTCTTGAATGGGTCCCAATACCATCAGCTCAGGGGCACGGCCATGGGCACCCTTATATGTGAACTTGCTGATGGGAGGAGACTGTGTTTTTTGGTGAGACTACAATGGTGGATACTCATACAATTATTCTGTGGTCACTTTATGTTGACGATGTTCTGGTTGTCTGGAAGGGTGATCCAGTCAGTTTTTCTCAATTTCTGACCAAACTAATTCACAAATCCTTAGGCTTGTCTTTTACATTTGAATGTCACCACTCTAAACTTCTATTTTTGGACATCACTATATGTAAAACACATAAAGGAATTTTACAAACCAAAATCTTTAGGAAGCCCACTTCCTCCAATACCCTACTACGATGGGATAGCCACCATCTCACTCCATTAAAGAAAGGAAACCCAAAGAGTCAATATTTCAGAGTTCAGCGTATTTTATTTTTTTATTTACTTATATGCGCCATTTTCCATGGCGTTACATATGAAAAGGAAAAATTAGAATCATAAACATGTGCTAGACAAGGACACACAGACAGAAGAGATGACCTGCCGCGAGGGCTCACAGTCTACAGTCACTGACACAGATTTGAAAATCGGTAGGGATCTCGCAACGGTTCTTGGAGAGGGGATACCCTGAGGGAATTCTAAGGAAAGCCTATAATGGGACCAAAAATACGAACAGAACCACTTTGATATTGGGTCCAACTACGTCCTTTCAATTTTGCAGAAACGTTGGTCAATTCTACAGATGGATTTTAGACATTGGTGAAATGGTGGGTTCACGTCCACTCATCACATTTAAAAAGGGCTGATCTTTAAATAACAGGCTAGTACATAGCCATTTTGTAATATACAAGGCCTCATGCCACTGTCAATACATAGGAAGACAATCTGTGAATCGAGAAGAAGGATTGGGGAACATTTTAGGGATATTGCCAACAAAAAAGATACACCAAGATATATGAACATGTCTCACAATGGGGACATCTCAATTTGAGCTTTATTGGGATCGATAAGGTGAGCACCTTCAGGAGGGTAAGAAATCGGGATCAACGTGTCCAACAATGTGAGATGAAATGGATTTTTCATCTCAAAACCCAAACACCGCTGGGCCTTAATTGAGACCCTCACATATAGTTGTTTTCTATAAACTAGAGAATACTAGGGAGTCCCAGGGAACGTTGGCGTAGAGCAGGGTTCCCCAACTCCAGTCCTCAAGGCCCACCAACAGGTCATGTTTTCAGGATTTCCTTAGTATTGCCCAGGTGATAATTGCATCACCTGTGCAATACAAAGGAAATCCTGAAAACATGACCTGTTGGTGGGCCTTGAGGACTGGAGTTGGGGAACCCTGGTGTACAGTGTGGGAGCCACAATTCAATTTTAGGGTGCGAACCCCCAAGGTTAGGTAGGTGTCCAGTGTTAACGACAACAAGGGGATACTAGTGGCTTTTTGTAGAGATTTCCTTCCCTCCCTAACCATCTCCCATTGTATCTATCCATCTGCCCTCTTTTTCCTCTTTACTTTTTCCCTTTTGTGGGCTAATTTTTTCTACTTTTATTATTGATAATCGCTCCCCTAGGCATAAAGACTCCTTCAGGTGATGTCTTTGTTATTTACATACAGTACATTACCCTGCTGCAGGTGCCAAATATGACGCATGCGGTTCACCTGTGCGTTCAACGCTCAGTCCGCATCTCCTTATGGGTGCGCAGCATTACGTCAGTGTTCCACGATGCGCTCCAGTGTGCGGCACGGTGTAAATGACACGTATGCTTCAACTGATGTTTGCGCCTCATGCTTTCCACTATACTAGGCAAAGGAAGCAATGTTTCCAATAGCGCAGGTTCGGGATTTAAATGGACGTCGGCTGCCACACTAGACACCAGGCATTTTTCTCAAACACTTGGCTGTGGAAATCCACATATCTCAGCCACCATGGCTGGTATTGCAACCACCCTTCTTGGTCTTTACCTCCCCTGAAGAATCGATGATGAAACATTTTGGGGATACCTTGGGGCACATGTCTATTTGACCCTTGGCGAACACTGTGAATCCAGGGTGAATAAATGGATGGAAGGAGAATAAGAGCATGGGGTAACAGGTCGATTGTGAAGGACCATGGACCCCTTTAGGTTATTTAGGTACAATGACTAGATTTAAATTGGGGTAGATGAGCAATATGAGGATGCATGGAAAGTGGTACAGGACAAAGCGCGTCATGAAGACACTAAAACCCGGTTAATAAAATTTGTCTCTCAGCCCCCTCCTCCTTCGCTTAGTTGAGTCACAGGTTGAGGTTCAACTGAAATCAGAGATTTAGACATCAATATAAGGCAAATTCAGAATAATTATTGAAAAAAATATATAATTTGTTATGTACTAGAATATAGTCCAAACCAAAATAACAGATCAATGGAAGCGAGAAGGTCTGAGGAAGATCCAAGAAGAACATCAATACTCCGAGAACAATAGCAGGTTGGCTATTGAGATCCCAGCCCAGTAGATATTGACCTATGGATAAATTCAAGAACAAAAAACAGGACTTGTTTTTCCCACACGCTTGCTGTGAACAGACGCATTTCACGTCGTGGTTGCTCACAATAGACGTTCCGAACAACGAGTCTTGTCGCACAGTAACTAATGGCATTTCAGTAATTTTCCATCTTTTTAATCCAACAACCACAGTCAACATCTCACTTGTTGACTCTGCTTCAAGGACACTTTTTCTGTAAAAGCAATTCTGCAGGGTCACATGTATTCGTCATGTAACCATCAAAGAATAAAAGATCTATGTATAGATGACTGGGTGGCCAACAAGGGGGTTTCTCTGTGGGACCGAGGCAGGGTTTTAATTTTGTTAAAGGAGAAGAAGCACTTATATAACACATGGTAGATCACTCTTTCGAAAAGGCAGTAACCTTCCTCGCTAGAGAACGACGTTCTCCTTACCACGGCACAACAATGAAAGGCGCTCTCCACAAGGGTATTGTAACAATAAGCTGATCATGGTGTGTCTGAACAATCAGCTGTGATCTATGGAGAAGCTTAGTGCTGATCGTTTAAGTTCTCTCACAGTGCCCCCGCAGGGGAAATGGAGCATTACACTGTCCACATTGAAATCAGAAGGCTATTTACTGTTTTTTGAACACCAATCATAAGTGTGAATCCGTTTTCATCTTCCTCTGACCACGTGCTCTCCTCTCCCTGTTCCTACGGTCACCATTGCCTTTGTCCAAGGGAAGATCACAAAAAATCTTATCACGACCATAAAAACCTTATCTGTGAAACTCAAGTTTTTACGAAAGAGAGAGAGAGAAAAAAACAGAGAAAGAGAAAAAAAAGAAAGAGGAAAGAACAAAAGAAAGAAAGAATAAAAGAAAGAGGAGCTGAACTATGTGACAGAATTGGTGTGGGGATGCAATAATTTGGTGCATTGGGTGTTGTCCGTCCTTATTAATCTTCAGATGAAATAGATGCGTCTTTCCCTCTCAATTGAAGGATGCCAACTTGTGTTGAAAAAGCATAGATGCCTGGAAGTTCTTGCAGAAAATGCTAGAGAAATTTAAGGTAAAAGAGCAGAATGACTTGGCAGCGCAGCAGTAGGACCCTTGAGGTCAGTGTTTGAGGGAAAAATCAAAGGAAAGGGAACCGAAGACCCTCCTGGACTATAAATCAGAATATTCCTTGGCCATGTACGTTGGTGAGTCAGTCTTCAGAAGCAGCAAGTGTAAGTTTTACTCCCAAGCTAACCAGAGCCACAGAAAACTAGTAAGAACTTGAATGGCCAAGGAGAAGTAAGAAGCTCCCTACATCATCTTGGAAAGCAGGAGTTGAAAAAGCTGCCTTAAAAGATAGGTCTCAGGGGCAACAATGGCAAAAGCCAAACTATGGAAAGCTGTTCCTAATGTGATGTACTCTGAGGTTACTCAAAAACCAAAAAACACCAGGGGAATGAGGATATAAGCGGAGAACACGGCTGTGGAGACTCATGGTATTCTGTACTGGTAGAGGGTGGCTCTTCTGTCACCATCCGAGGGATGGATGCCTAGCAGCGGCAAGCTCCGTAGGTACATGAGGCAAAGATGTCCCAATTTAAAAAAAAAAATGACATGCACCCCTAGCTCCCTGACATCTACATGAAGATTGAAGCCAGCATGTACCTTGAGAGGGACTGAATATTCATTTTGGAACACAAAGAGCTTCTCATTTACGGCAGCGCAACACGTTCAACGTGATATCATCCTCCTCTACTTGTGATTTAATTGTTGTCTCCAAATAACTGAGTAAAGGACAAAAGCGAATTCTTTGGGTGACAAGGTAACAGAGGAAACAGCCGTATGAGAACAACATGGCTGACAATGGAAGAATCAGACAGCTACTTCCTGTCCTGGAAACTGGGGACAAAAAAATTAGCGCTCAGGAAGCTGAACTACGAAAGACGATGACTGCTAATAACGAGTTAATATTTTATTGATTATCATAATCAGAAGTGAAAATCTAACAATCTGGATATTTGTTCCATCATAGAAGAGTAAAACAATATATTTGTGAGACAAAATCCCTGGCTGCAAAATATATTATATTTACAAATGCGGCAGAGTTGAATTTTCTGTTCTGAGCAGAAGATCACTGATATATTGGGATATCTGACCGTCTCGGCTCTGCTACACCTGATGATCTCAGGAGCTCACAGCTGCAGCCTTGCATTACATCTCCACATGCAGTAAATGGACAATCATCCTAATTTGACCATTCTGATGCCTCTTCCATAGACGATGTTGCAGGTCTAAGGCCTCGATCACTGAGTCTCCATTGATAAAATCCCCCCCTCAGTGATGACCTCCGGTGCCTGTGCTTGTGTCCTTGGAGCTGGGAATGATTGACAGGAAATAATCAATGCATCAAACATTCACTCGCATCATGGCTGTAAAAGAGCATTGTGCCCAGAGATTCCCAGCCCCCGGAATAGCACAGCAGCGGGCAGATAGCTGGCACATATTTACGGCAAGGATATCCTATGGATTAGCGGGAATATTGTGGAGCTGGTGGCGGATGTCAGCCCGCTCTGCAGTGCTGGCTACGGTTTTCATTCATGCTTCTTTCGCTCACCCCCCCCCCCTCTCCTCCCATCTTCTCCCTATGTCTTTTTTTTTTTTTTTTTCCTATTCAGTAAAAAAACACGTGTGGGTGGGCTCTGCAAGCCTTTCCTATCAATCAAGTCACTGATCTGAGAAGAAGCAGGGGGATAGAAGGGAAGAAACAGAGAGGGAAGATAGAAGAGAGGTGGGTGTGTAATGATGGTAGGGAGGGCAGGCAATAGGAACTCGGAGGGTGTAGTATAGGATAGAGCATCCTTTTTCGAGCAGAGACTGCAGTCCTGGTTCCTAAAGGATGAATCCCATTCCTGACATATGAGGATCAAACTTCTCGCAAGGTAACGTTGCCATCTGATTCCTATTATGTGCCATCCCTCTGTGTCTAGCGTGCATGGAGAAATTGCTCAACCTAATGCATCCTCCGCAACCATTTAATTCAGGATTGCCTTCACCATCTACCCATCGCACCATCAGGTGATGCCCACTACCCTGCACGGTGCCAGGCTTGGAATATTACCTGTGGCACCATGCATCGGAGGTCCTCTGTGCCATCTGCATCTCTGCGCCGGGATCTCATCCCTGATTAATATTAAGGTCACAGGCGATGAGATTGTCACTTCTCCTTTACTGGAGGCGATTATTGATCTGTAGGGATCAATGTGATTTTTCCCGACGGCTCAATGTATAGGTGCAGTTATAGGTTGCTTATCTGCTAGTGCCCCGGTTCCTATAGGGGAGCATCCTGTATATATTCACAGGCAGCTAATTGAGTATTCCCTCCACAGAGGCACCTCCGCAGTGTTATCTTCTGCTGGTTACATGGCTCTTCTTGCCATCAGAGAGGTGAGAATATGGTGCAGTAAATCGATCTTCATACCTGATGCCTGTGGATGTGACAGCTTTATATGTGGCATATAGGATGTAAAGGCTATTATGTAGAGTTCCCATTGCTGTGGTCCCTCTTTGCTTCTCTTTACTGTAGCTCTGGCATTGTATTCATGAACCAGGAGGGACAGTATGAACAGGGCTTTTAATAAGGTGATACATCAATATATGGTTACTATGAGGCTGCAACATTAATGGCTGCAATTGGTGGGGGGCTCCTCGGATACATTTTAGATGGAAGATGTTGTATTGTGATAGGATGTAAGGCAGGGGGTGGTTAGATATGCAATGGGTGTAAAGTTAATTCCATGTGTCCGGTATCATCCAGGTCAACCGTGCCATATATGTGATGATGAGAGGGATCCCAATATACAATGTATTCTGTTATCTGCCTGTCGCATAATAATGGCACATTGCTAATTCTCCCTGGTGTAACTTTCCAAATGAGCTGCTCACAAGAGCTCAGTACAACCTCCATCCTCTCCTCAGTACAACCTCCAACCTCTCCTCAGTACAACCTCCAACCTCTCCTCAGTACAACCTCCAACCTCTCCTCAATACAACCTCCAACTTGTACTCAGTACAACCTCCATCCTCTCCCCAGAACAACCTCCACCCTCTCCTCAGTACAACCTCCAAACTCTCCTCAGTACAACCTCCATCTTCTCCTCAGTACAACCTCCATCCTCTCCCCAGTACAACCTCCATGCTCTCCTCAGTACAACCTCCAACCTCTCCTCACTACAACCTCCATCCTCTCCTCAGTACAACCTCCATCCTCTCTTCAGTACAACCGCCATCCTCTCCTCAATACAACCTCCATCCTCTCCTCAGTACAACCTCCAACCTCTCCTCAGTACAACCTCCATCCTCTCCTCAGTACAACCTCCATCCTCTCCTCAGTACAACCTCCATCCTCTCTTCAGTACAACCGCCATCCTCTCCTCAATACAACCTCCATCCTCTCCTCAGTACAACTTCCATCCTCTCCTCAGTACAACCTCCAACCTCTCCTCAGTACAACCTCCAACCTCTCCTCAGTACAACCTCCAACCTCTCCTCAGTACAACCTCCAACCTCTCCTCAATACAACTTCCAACTTGTCCTCAGTACAACCTCCATCCTCTCCCCAGAACAACCTCCATCCTCTCCTCCGTACAACCTCCAACCTCTTCTCAGTACAACCTCCATCCTCTCCTCAGTACAACCTCCATCCTCTCTTCAGTACAACCGCCATCCTCTCCTCAGTACAACCCTCATCCTCTCCTCAGTACAACCTCCATCTTCTCCTCAGTACAACCTCCATGCTCTCCCCAGTACAACCTCCATCCTCTCCCCAGTACAACCTCCAACCTCTCCTCAGTACAACCTCCATCCTCTCTTCAGTACAACCTCCATCCTCTCCTCTTCCCAATAATGTAAATCTTATTATTTAGCTACTTGCTGTCCTGGATGTGAAGGAAAAATGTAATGTCTGATCTTGCATATAGGGACAGCATCTCATTATCACTTCCACAGTCTATATCATCCATTGTATATAGGTGAGTGCACAGTATACCTTCCATAGTGTATATTGTTCTTTGTATATAGGTGAGTGCTCAGTATCACTTCCATAGTGTATATCGTTCTTTGTATATAGGTGAGTGCTCAGTATTCCTTCCATAGTGTATATCGTTCTTTTTATATAGGTGAGTGCTCAGTATCCCTTCCTTAGTATATAACATTCTCTGTATATAGGTGAGTGCTCAGTATCACTTCCACCACAGTCTATACCATCCATTGTATAGGTGAGTGCTCAGTATCATTTCCATAGTGTATGTCATTCTTTGTATATAGGTGAGTGCTCAGTTTCTCTTCCATAGTGTATATCATTCTTTGTATATAGGTGAATGCTCAGTATCACTTCCTTAGTGTATATCGTTCTTTGTATATAGGTGAATGCTCAGTATCACTTCCTTAGTGTATATCGTTCTTTGTATATAGGTGAGTGCTCAGTATCACTTCCTTAGTGTATATCGTTCTTTGTATATAGGTAAATGCTCAGTATCACTTCCTTAGTGTATATCATTCTTGGTATATAGGTGCGTGCTCAGTACCACTTCCTTAGCGTGTATCGCTTTTGTATATAGGTGAGTGCTCAGTATCACTTCCTTAGTGTATATAATTCTTTCTATATAGGTGAGTGCTCAGTATACCTTCCATAGTGTATCTTGTTCTTTGTATGTAGGTGAGTGCTTAGTATCATTTCCTTAGTGTATATCGTTCTTTGTATATAGGTGAGTGCTCAGTATCACTTACTTTGTGTATATCATTCTTTGTAGATAGGTGAGTGCTCAGTATACCTTCCTTAGTGTATATCTTTCATTGTATATAGGTGAATGCTCAGTATCACTTCCTTAGTGTATATCGTTCTTTGTATATAGGTAAATGCTCAGTTTCACTTCCTTAGTGTATATCGTTTGTATATAGATGAGTGCTCAGTATCACTTCCATAGTGTATATTGTTCTTAGTTTATAGGTGAGTGCTCAGTATCACTTCCTTAGTGTATATCGTTCTTTGTATATAGGTTAGTGCTCAGTATCACTTCCATAGTGTATATCATCCATTGTATATAGGTGAGTGCTCAGTATCACTTCCTTAGTGTATATCGTTCTTTGTTTATAGGTGAGTGCTCAGTATCACTTCCTTAGTGTATATCGTTCTTTGTATATAGGTTAGTGCTCAGTATCACTTCCATAGTGTATATTATCCATTGTATATAGGTTAGTGCTCAGTATCACTTCCATAGTGTATATCATCCATTGTATATAGGTGAGTGCTCAGTATCACTTCCTTAGTGTATATCGTTCTTTGTATATAGGTGAGTGCTCAGTATCACTTCCATAGTGTATATCTTTCTTTGTATATAGGTGAGTGCTCAGTATCACTTCCTTACTGTATATCTTTCTTTGTATATGGTTAGTGCTCAGTATCACTTCCTTAGTGTATATCGTTCTTTGTATATAGGTAAATGCTCAGTATCACTTCCTTAGTGTATATCGTTCTTTGTATGTAGGTGAGTGCTCAGTATCACTTCCATAGTGTATATCGTTCTTTGTATATAGGTAAATGCTCAGTATCACTTCCTTAGTGTATATCATTCTTGGTATATAGGTGCGTGCTCAGTACCACTACCTTAGTGTGTATCACTTTTGTATATAGGTGAGTGCTCAGTGTCACTTAGTGTATATCATTCTTTCTATATAGGTGTGTGCTTAGTATCACTTCCATAGTGTATTTCATTATCATTCTTGGTATATAGGTGCGTGCTCAGTACCACTTCCTTAGTGTATATAATTCTTTCTATATAGGTGAGTGCTCAGTATACCTTCCATAGTGTATCTTGTTCTTTGTATATAGGTGAGTGCTCAGTATACCTTCCATAGTGTATCTTGTTCTTTGTATATAGGTGAGTGCTCAGTATCATTTCCTTAGTGTATATAATTCTTTCTATATAGTGAGTGCTCAGTATACCTTCCATAGTGTATCTTGTTCTTTGTATATAGGTGAGTGCTCAGTATACCTTCCTTAGTGTATATCTTTCATTGTATATAGGTGAATGCTCAGTATCACTTCCTTAGTGTATATCGTTCTTTGTATATAGGTAAATGCTCAGTTTCACTTCCTTAGTGTATATCGTTTGTATATAGATGAGTGCTCAGTATCACTTCCATAGTGTATATTGTTCTTAGTTTATAGGTGAGTGCTCAGTATCACTTCCTTAGTGTATATCGTTCTTTGTATATAGGTTAGTGCTCAGTATCACTTCCATAGTGTATATCATCCATTGTATATAGGTGAGTGCTCAGTATCACTTCCTTAGTGTATATCGTTCTTTGTTTATAGGTGAGTGCTCAGTATCACTTCCTTAGTGTATATCGTTCTTTGTATATAGGTTAGTGCTCAGTATCACTTCCATAGTGTATATTATCCATTGTATATAGGTTAGTGCTCAGTATCACTTCCATAGTGTATATCATCCATTGTATATAGGTGAGTGCTCAGTATCACTTCCTTAGTGTATATCGTTCTTTGTATATAGGTGAGTGCTCAGTATCACTTCCATAGTGTATATCTTTCTTTGTATATAGGTGAGTGCTCAGTATCACTTCCTTACTGTATATCTTTCTTTGTATATTGGTTAGTGCTCAGTATCACTTCCTTAGTGTATATCGTTCTTTGTATATAGGTAAATGCTCAGTATCACTTCCTTAGTGTATATCGTTCTTTGTATGTAGGTGAGTGCTCAGTATCACTTCCATAGTGTATATCGTTCTTTGTATATAGGTAAATGCTCAGTATCACTTCCTTAGTGTATATCATTCTTGGTATATAGGTGCGTGCTCAGTACCACTACCTTAGTGTGTATCACTTTTGTATATAGGTGAGTGCTCAGTGTCACTTAGTGTATATCATTCTTTCTATATAGGTGTGTGCTTAGTATCACTTCCATAGTGTATTTCATTATCATTCTTGGTATATAGGTGCGTGCTCAGTACCACTTCCTTAGTGTATATAATTCTTTCTATATAGGTGAGTGCTCAGTATACCTTCCATAGTGTATCTTGTTCTTTGTATATAGGTGAGTGCTCAGTATACCTTCCATAGTGTATCTTGTTCTTTGTATATAGGTGAGTGCTCAGTATCACTTCCTTAGTGTATATAATTCTTTCTATATAGGTGAGTGCTCAGTATACCTTCCATAGTGTATCTTGTTCTTTGTATATAGGTGAGTGCTCAGTATACCTTCCATAGTGTATCTTGTTCTTTGTATGTAGGTGAGTGCTCAGTATCACTTCCTTGGTGTATATCGTTCTTTGTATATAAGTTAGTGCGCAGTATCACTTCCATAGTGTATATCGTTCTTTGTATATAGGTAAGTCATTGCTTCAAGAGCCACCACACACAGATGTATCCAGGACATGGGCTACAAGTGTCACATTTCTTGTGTCAGGCCACTCATGACCAATAGACAACGCCAGAAGCGTCTTACCTGGGCCAAGGAGAAGAACTGGACTGTTGTCAGTGCTCCAAGGTGTTGTTTTCAGATGAAAGTAAATTTTGCATTTCATTTGAAAATCGCGGTCGCAGAGTCGCGAGGAAGAGTGGAGGCCACAATCCAAGCTGCTGGAGGTCTAGAGTGAAGTGTCCACAATCATTGATGGTTTCATGAGCCATGTCATCTGCTGGTGTAGGTCCATTGTGTTTTATCAAGACCAAAGTCAGCACAGCCGTCTACCAGGACATTTTAGAGCACTTCATGCTTCCCTCTGCCGACAAGCTTTTTGGAGATGAAAATTTAATTCTCCAGCAGGACTTGGCCCCTGTCCACACTGCCAAAAGTACCAATACCTGGTGTACAAACAACAGTATCACTGTGCTTGATTGGCAGCAAACTCACCTGACCTTAACCCCATAGAGACTCTATGGAGTATTGTCAAGAGGAAGATGAGACACCAGACCCAACAATGCAGACGAGCTGAAGGCTGCGATCAAAGCAACCTGGGCTTCCATAACCCCTCAGCAGTGCCACAGGCTGATCGCCTCCATGCCACATCGCATTGATGCAGTAATTGATGCAAAAGGAGCCGCGACCAAGTACTGAGTGCATTTACTGATCATACATTTCAGTAGGACAACATTTCGGATTTTAAAATCATTTTTCAAGCTGGTGTTATAAAGTATTCTAATTTACTGAGATAATGACTTTTGGGTTTTCATTGGCTGTAAGCCATAATCATCAACATTAACAGAAATAAACATGTGAAATAGATCACTCTGTGTGTAATGACTCTATATAATGAGTTTCACTTTTTATATTGAAGAACTGAAATAAATTAACTTTTTGATGACATTCTAATTTAGTGAGAAGCACCTGTATATGTCTGAAGCAAGGAGTTAGAACAGCGCTCTCTCCAACTTAGACATTTCTGTGCTTTAGCTGACGGCAGGTGATAAGAGAAGAAATTTCCAACAATCTCCAGAGGGTTCTGGAGTGTTTGTGTATTTTATACCATTCATGAATATAGATGTTCTGTACATAAAACAAAATAGACAATAGCAGGTCTCATAGTTGCATAATAAGTAAAAGACGTTCCATATTTCCACCCAACCTAGTCACACCCCTTATCCTTTCTTTATTCTAGCCCTAAATCTGCTCCTAGACAGTGGCGGACACAGACGGAAGAGGCCACTATGCAAGAACAGTTCATGGGCCCTTTGCAGTGTAATTACTCATCATAATAAACAATTCCACCTTCTTTTGAGTTAGGAATCGCCCCCCTTACCTTCTGGGACCTTGTGCAACTGCACAGGTTGCATCAATTATATTTCTGCCTCTTAACCCCCTTCTTACTCTATGGTTATGTTCACAGGTGGCATTTTGCAGCATTTTTTTCTGCATTTTTGTTTTCACAGCATATTTGGTTCGGAAAATCCACAGTGTTTTTGTCATGTGTGCATTGCCACGAAGATCGTCGCGGTTGCACATTTTGACTTCTCACAGCTGATCTGCTGTTTCTTTGTGTTTGGCAGCTAGGGAGTTAATTCTGTCTGTGCTCGGTGCTGGGACTGGGTGCAGTTTCTCCCGGCTGCAATTGATTATTTGTTGATTGGTTTCCTTTAAATTCCTGGTTGTCTGCTTGGGGAGTTGCCAGTGAAACCTTCATGCAAACCACAGATAGGAATGAATCTGTATAGACTTTAGTTGTGAGCTCCTTAGTTGTTCTAAGCTCAACTTGGTTAGAGTTTATTTCCCAGACCATTTATGTTCCTTTGGTGTTTGAGTGTGTATGCAAGCGAGTGTTATCCTGTCTGTCTTATATGTCTAATCTGTGTATTTAGCTGAGATCAGCCCATATCCCTTTGGTGGTAGTCAGGATCCTTCTTAGGACTGATTACAGGGTTCAGGGTCTGATAGGAGACAGGGTTAGGTTGGAGACTTGGACCTCTGAACCATTATCAGTACCTCCAAGGTGAGGGATTAGTTAGGACCCCAGTTTAGGGTCAGGTTAGATCCCGGTCCACCTCTTTCCTGTTTCAGCTCATCAAGTCCTCAAGATTAACCCTGAGTTCAGCAGATATCGTGTCAGGTAAATCTATTCTATACTTACATGCTGATGTTGCTATACTAGTTGTTGTATAGAGTGTTGTTCCTGTATTAATAGTTTACTGACATTGTATACATATCATTAGACAGCGTGACATTTTCACTGGCCATAAAAATTATCTCCAGTTACCATGGATCCAGTAGCCCAGCTGGCTCTGCAGTTGCAGGGATTATCCATGGAGCTGACGGACATTAAGTCCAAAGTTTTGTCTCCCCTGGAGCAAACCAGAGTTGAACCTAAAGTAGCTCTCCCGGACAGGTTCACTGGTGGGCGAGACAAATTTTTCACCTTCCGGGAGGCATGTAAATTGTATTTTCGGCTTCGGCCTCGATCATCAGGGAGTGATGAGCAGAGAGTGGGAATTGTTATCTCACTTCTGCAAGGGGACCCTCAATCCTGGGCATTTTCCCTTTCTCCGGGATCCCCGGCTCTACTGTCTGTAGATCAATTTTTTACTGCCCTGGGATTGGTATATGATGACCCAGATCGGGTCTCTCTTGCTGAGACAAAATTACGTAAGATACAGCAGGGAGATCGTCCTGCAGAGGAAATTGCTTCTGAGTTTCGTAGATGGGCCACAGATACTCAGTGGAATGACCCAGCTCTTAGGAGCCAGTTTTGTCATGGGCTTTCTGATAAATTAAAAGACGTTTTGGCTCAGTATGAGTCTCCTCATTCACTGGAGGCTGCTATGGCCTTAGCTATCCGTACTGATAGACGGCTTCGGGAGAGGGGTGAGGTAACCCCACTCCCTGTTGTTTCTCCACCTACCACTAAAGTCCCTTATGTTGAGGTTCCCCTTGTCTGTTCGGATGAGCCTATGCAGTTGGGAGGGACATCATTTCGTAGGAGGGGATTGGCGGTACGCCGCAGGACTAGAAGATGTTTTTTCTGCGGGAAAGAGGGACATTTTGTTGGAAATGTCCATCCCGTGCCTTGTTGAGCCAAAAGTCGCCGGAAAACTGTTAATCCCAGGTTGTGTGGTGGACGACAACCTGGGAGTATGTATTTCATCCGCCAGTTCTTCTCAGTTCCTTGTACCAGTGGAGGTGGTAGTTGGTACGAGAGTGGAGAGATTGTCTGTTCTTCTTGATAGTGGTTCCGGGGCTAATCTGGTTGACGCTCAGTTTGCTCAGGCTCAAGGTATGCATCTGAGTGTATTGGTCAAACCGATCCCTATATTCTCCATTGACGCCAGGCCTCTCGGCCAAGGTAGCTTTGTTCATGAGGTTCATAACATTGACCTTCGGGTAGGGGCAATACATAGGGAACAATTATCTTGTTATGTGTTGGAGGGTCTACCTACTCCCATTGTGTTGGGACTTCCTTGTTTGGTTAAACATAACCCTGTGATTAATTGGCAGTCCAGAGATATAAGCCAATGGGGGGAGTTTTGCAAAAGCAACTGCATGAACACAGTCATCAGTGCGGTCGTGCCTAGTACATTGCCTCCTTTTTTGGAGGATTTTGGGGATGTTTTCTCGAGGAGGGGTGTCAGGAGTTGCCTCCTCATCGCGTGTATGACTGCTCTATTAATCTCCTTCCTGATGCTAAGTTGCCTAAAGCTAGGTTGTATAATCTTTCTGGTCCTGAGAGGCAGGCTATGAAAGATTATATTTCTGAAAGTCTGGCCAAAGGGTATATTAGACCTTCATCTTCCCCAGTAGCCGCGGGGTTCTTCTTTGTGAAGAAGAAAGATGGAGGCCTACGCCCTTGCTTGGATTTCCGCGAACTTAATCGGATTACTGTTCGAGATCCGTATCCACTCCCTCTTATTCCTGATCTCTTCAATCAAATTGTTGGCGCCAAATGGTTCTCTAAATTGGATCTCAGGGGGGCGTATAATCTGATTAGGATAAAAGAGGGGGATGAGTGGAAAACGGCGTTTAACACGCCGGAGGGACATTATGAGAACCTTGTCATGCCTTTTGGTCTGACTACTGCACCAGCAGTATTCCAACATTTTGTTAATGACATTTTTCGTCACCTTGTGGGGCTGTTTGTGGTTGTATATTTGGACGACATTTTAATTTACTCGCCAGATCTTGTGTCTCATCAGGAGCATGTGAGACAGGTGTTGCAGATCTTGCGAGACAATAAACTATACGCCAAACTGGAGAAGTGTGTATTTGCCGTACAGGAACTTCAGTTTTTGGGTTTTTTGGTGTCAGCCTCCGGTTTCCGTATGGACCTCTGAAAAGGTGAGAGCAGTGCTTGAATGGGATCAGCCAGGGGATCTTAAGGCTCTGCAGCGTTTTTTGGGGTTTGCTAACTACTACCGGAAATTTATTTGTAATTTCTCATCTGTCGTCAAACCTCTCACTGACATGACAAGAAAAGGGACGGATTTTTCTAAATGGTCGGACAAAGCTTGCCAAGCCTTTTCCTCTTTGAAGAAATGTTTTGCTTCGGCACCCGTTCTCATCCAACCAGATGCATCTCAGACGTTCATTGTGGAGGTGGATGCGTCTGACGTAGGGGTGGGTGCTATATTGTCCCAGGGTCCGTCCCCTGGTAAATGGCATCCGTGCGCTTTCTTTTCTAAGAAATTGTCGTCCGCCGAAAGGAATTATGATATCGGCAATAGGGAACTTTTGGCCATTAAGTTAGCTTTTGAAGAATGGCGTCACTTTTTGGAGGGGGCAGTCCACCCGGTTACCGTTATTACTGATCACAAGAACCTGTTGTATTTGGAATCCGCTAAGCATCTGAATTCCAGACAAGCTCGATGGTCGTTGTTTTTTACCAGGTTTAATTTTGTCGTCACTTATCGCCCGGGTCTAAGAATGTAAAGGCTGATGCCTTGTCTCGCAGTTTCCCAGGGGCTGGGAAAACGGATGACCCGAGTCCTATCCTTCAGGAGGGGGTGGTAGTGTCGGCTGTATTTTCTGAGCTTGAGAAGGAGGTGTTAGAGGCTCAGGGGGACGCCCCTGCAGGACCTCCAGGGAGACTGTTTGTCCCAAATCTGTTGAGACAAAAGGTTATTGAGGCACATCATAATTCTGCTCTAGCAGGACATCCAGGGAGTAAGGCTACTTTAGATCTCCTTTCTCGCCGGTTTTGGTGGCCTAATGCTAATAAAGATGTTATAACTTTTGTCGCGTCATGTGGGGTGTGTGCTCGCTCTAAAACCCCTCATACCCGTCCGTCTGGGACCCTTTTACCCTTGAAACTTCCGGAGCGTCCATGGACTCATTTATCTATGGACTTCATTACTGACCTTCCTCCGTCATCAGGGAATACTGTCATACTGGTGGTTGTTGACAGGTTCAGTAAGATGGCACATTTCGTTGCTCTTCCTGCACTCCCTAATGCTAAAACTCTGGCGCAGGTGTTCATTAGGGAGATCGTTAGACTTCATGGGTTGCCTTCTGATGTGGTGTCAGATAGGGGGTCTCAGTTTGTGTCCAAATTTTGGAGGGCATTTTGTTTACGTCGGGGATGCAATTGTCATTTTCCTCGGCTTTTCATCCGCAGACCAATGGTCAGACAGAGCGTCTGAATCAGAGCTTAGAGACATATCTCCGGTGTTTTGTTTCAGAGAACCAAGAGGACTGGTCTTCTTTCTTGCCTCTGGCAGAGTTCGCTCTTAACAACAGGCGGAGCGAGTCCACTGGTAAGTCCCCGTTTTTTGGGGCATATGGTTTTCATCCCCAGTTTTGTACTTTCAATGGGGGGGGGCCCTTCTGGGGTTCCTGAGGAGGAGCGTTTCTCGTCGTCACTTGCTTCTGTGTGGAGAGGTGTATTGAATAATCTGAGTGCGATGGGGAACCGTTACAAACGTATGGCTGATAGGAGGAGAGTTTCTGGTCCAGATCTGAATGTGAACGATCTGGTATGGTTGTCTACCAGGAATATAAAACTTAAGGTGCCCTCCTGGAAACTGGGTCCCAGATTCATCGGGCCGTACAGGATCAGTTCCATAATTAATCCTGTGGCATTTCGTCTGGACCTCCCTCCTACGTTTAAAATTCATAATGTGTTCCACAAGTCATTACTTAAAAGGTATGTGGCACCAGTCATACCGTCACCTCTACCTCCTCCTCCTGTGTTGGTCAATGGTAACTTGGAATTTCAAGTATCAAAGATCATTGACTCACGTCTGAATCGCCGGTCCCTTCAGTACTTGGTGCATTGGAAGGGGTATGGTCCAGAGGAGAGGACGTGGGTCCCTGCGTCTGATGTTAACGCAGATCGTTTGGTTCGGACCTTCCACAGAACTCACCCGGGCAGGCCTGGCCCTGAGGGTCCGGAGGCCCCTCGTAGGAGGGGTACTGTCATGTGTGCATTGCCACGAAGATCGTCGCGGTTGCACATTTTGACTTCTCACAGCTGATCTGCTGTTTCTTTGTGTTTGGCAGCTAGGGAGTTAATTCTGTCTGTGCTCGGTGCTGGGACTGGGTGCAGTTTCTCCCGGCTGCAATTGATTATTTGTTGATTGGTTTCCTTTAAATTCCTGGTTGTCTGCTTGGGGAGTTGCCAGTGAAACCTTCATGCAGACCACAGATAGGAATGAATCTGTATAGACTTTAGTTGTGAGCTCCTTAGTTGTTTTAAGCTCAACTTGGTTAGAGTTTATTTCCCAGACCATTTATGTTCCTTTGGTGTTTGAGTGTGTATGCAAGCGAGTGTTATCCTGTCTGTCTTATATGTCTAATCTGTGTATTTAGCTGAGATCAGCCCATATCCCTTTGGTGGTAGTCAGGATCCTTCTTAGGACTGATTACAGGGTTCAGGGTCTGATAGGAGACAGGGTTAGGTTGGAGACTTGGACCTCTGAACCATTATCAGTACCTCCAAGGTGAGGGATTAGTTAGGACCCCAGTTTAGGGTCAGGTTAGATCCCGGTCCACCTCTTTCCTGTTTCAGCTCATCAAGTCCTCAAGATTAACCCTGAGTTCAGCAGATATCGTGTCAGGTAAATCTATTCTTTACTTACATGCTGATGTTGCTATACTAGTTGTTGTATAGAGTGTTGCTCCTGTATTAATAGTTTACTGACATTGTATACATATCATTAGACAGCGTGACAGTTTTACACTACCAGCATAATCAATGAGGTTTCTGAAATCTCATGCACTTAGTTTTTTCCATCTGTATTGTGATCCCTGCTGTATTTTTGCCAAGAAGCAGATTGTCAGTTTTTTCAGCATTTTTTGCAACACTTTTCACATTTTTGCAGCACTTTTCACCCATTCAAATGAATGGGTGAAAAGCACAATTAAAAACGCTGCAAAAAAGCTGTAAAAATGCTACAAATACATGCTCATTGTACACAGCAGTTTCCCTGTTACCACCCTTTTTTAACATGTGTTTTTGTCTTTTTGCTATGTCACAATTTAAATAAAGCTGCTTTGTTTTTTTTTTTTATACTTCCTGGCAGTTGGCTTTTGTTTAACAAAACTTTGTTTATACAGTTATGTGTGCTTTACATGCCTTTTTAGTTCGTTTATTTTTTGAAGTGTGGATTTTCAGCATCTGATCCAATTCTATGGGGAAAATTTGCACGTAAAACTCAACGCACCCCCCACGTGAAATTGACATTTCGGATTTCAAACATGCACCGCAGATCAGTTTATGCTGAATGAATGAAAGAAGCCCGGGTGGTAAGGGGTTTCTAAAATCCCATCCACTTTGCTGGAACTGTAAAATTTAGCTTTTTTTTTTTTTCTGCACGGCAGAATTTCGCAGCATCCAAAATTAATCGGGGGAACTTATCCTAACAAGGTGAACAAATTGCTCCCATATTTTGGACAGTCATCTGATCTCTCTGTCCCATGTACCCTGTCAGCAGGTCCTTCCACAGGTCGTAGGATTTCTTCATATCCCTTATAATGTGTCATGGCAGTTTTCCTCCCATTACGAGACTCAGGATCTGACCTACTGCTCATTCTTTCCTTTACGTTGTCACATAGGGGGTCTCGGATCATTCACCTCCCTTTTGGGGGCAGATTTGACCCCGGTCTAAACTGTTCTGTTTATCTTCTGTCTAAACCAGTTTGGTTCCCTTCATGATAAACCAATCTTCAGAGATCCCGAGGGCCGAGCTTCAGGAGACGTCTTACACGCTGTGACATTTCATCCCTATTGAGGACACAAACGATTTAAGAAGTGTTCTCACTAACAGTGCTGGGAAGTGGTATCCAATTTTTTTTTTTTTTTTTAAAGGCCCCAATTATTGTCTGACGCCCCCTTCTCCAGGAATATCCGCTGACAGCGGCATGGCTTCACATTTATGTAGCACAAATGACTAAGTATCGCCAGAGCTGGTATGTCACTCTCCACAAGGAGAAACCTTACCCCCTAGACCTTAGTCCAGAGCCTCTCATCCAGCCAAATCAGATCTCTCCTACTTGCACTGACGAGGACCAATAGTCCGAAACACCGTGTCTGCAATTGGAGATTCTGATTTGGCTTTTATCCTAAGTCATATTACAAGACTCGTTAAAGGGTTGATTGTGACTTGTAGGATCGCTACTTCCAATAGGTGGCGCTATAGAGTACAAGTCCTCTTTGTTTGAAGAGGCAATTTGCATAAGTATTTCATAAAACTTTATAATTTATCTGTGTGTATAATACTTGTGTTATTGGCACATTCTGAAATTTTTGAAAATCTTGTATTTAGTAAATTTTGGTAATGGACCTCCTCTTATGTAAAAGTGTCCAAAAATCGGTGCCCTCTTGGGGGCTTTGGGTGTCCTGTGAATAGGGATCTGACTGTTGCTTTGTGACAGATTGCAAATTTATTAATTGTTTGTAGTCTAGGGCCCTGTGACCATTTTTCTCTCATCCGATCATGCTAATCTTACGCTGATCAATCTCAAATTAGAGTTTGATTGTTTGATCAGAGTGTAATGCAATTTTCTCGAATGTCGAGGAAAAAAAAATCTCAACTTTTCTCCATTCTGTCAGTCCATGAAAAGTGGCAAAAAAGTCACCACCAGGCATATATAATTATTGTAGTATGTTTTTGGAAGCCTGAAATTGGCACAAAAAAAGAGATAAATCTAACAGTGGTGAAAGCCAGAGGGGCTATTAAACGAGACGCCACAGTTTATGGGGGTGCAAAATTTCACCCCTGCTTCCCTTTCTCAATCCCACACTATGCAAACACGCAGTGAGTGACCGCCAGGAGCTGCTTATGCAGAGTGCAACAGCTGACATTAATTTTTCACCTATTGCTGCACTCTGCATAGGCAGCAACTGAAATGACAGTAGTATAATGAAGTGAGCTTTGCCTATGTACAGAGCAGCAGCCAATGCTAATCTCATCTCCACTGCTGCGCTCTGCATAAGCAGCGACAGAAGATTAGAACATAATAAATACAGGAGCGCACATGGTTCATTACTGCCTTTAAAAGCTACTTTTGTATATTTGTATATAAGTTTAAGGTTAGGGATTGGTTTTGGGTTTGGCTTAGAGTTAAGGGGTATTTACACGGCAAAATAATTAAGAACAAACGTTGTTAAAGATGCTCGTTCATTGAGAGAAATGATCTTTTGTGCAGCACAAGGGTCGTCGTTCTCAGCGGTGCATCATCCCGTGTAATCAGGACTCACTACCCAGACCCATAGCAGCCTGTCCACACTGAGCCAACGAGTATAGATCTATTACAGATCAGTCAGTGCTCTCTTTAATAATGTATGCAGTCCATATTGAGAAATCTGGTGATCTGGATTTTCTTGAAATCCCATCCACTATGCTGTAACATGTGGACGGTGCGGAAGTACGTAGCGTCCATCCCACAGCATTTACTGACCATGTGCACCTACCCTAATTATTTTAGTTAGGTGAGTGATGACAGTTGTGGAAAGGGACTGAAGGAGATGTGAGGAAATAAGGTCACTGCTGCAGGTAGTAGGGCAAGAAAATGCTAGGAGCTTGTTTACTTCTTCAATGACCAGTTCAAAGACAGAATGTGAGCAAGATGCCGTGCAGGAGGGAGGAGAAGGCATAGCGTTAGGGGATTGGGAGAACAAATGTTCAGCGTTATCAGATCACTTGGCATCAGGCAATGTTATGGGGGTATTTAAATATTTCTGTAAATATGAAAACAACTATTCGCTGTTTGGTGAAACTTTGCAAGCTCTATGGAGAAATGCTAACCCTCTGCTGTCGCTCCACCTTTTTTTTTTTTTTTCCTGAGAAGTTATTGCAGCAATATTCCATGAACGAGGATTGTAATAATCAGAATTAGAATAGGAGCGTTCCCCTTTAATAATGTCTCTTCTTTCGATTGACTCGAAATTGAAAAAAAAAAACAAAGAAAAAAAAACCCACATTCATATATGAATGACGCAGGGACCTAATTTATCCAGTGTTGATTTTCCTCTCTGCGGGGTCGCTTTAAATTTACACTGTTGACTCATGACTTTAATGGGACCCTGCTCCGGGGGCTGAGTCAGTCTCCCTGTCTGTAGAGCAAACACTACACATGCAGCGACATAAATAGACCTCAATCTTCTGTGCCAGATCCTGAGCCACAGAGCGACATTAGAGGAAACCGTGAAACATAAGCAGATCATTCTATGTGGATTTTTTCTTTGCTTGTTTGTTTCTAGGGATTCAAACACGAAAAATGTAGCAAATCATCCAATTCATAAAAGGGTTACCCCCCTTTCCCTTTTTTTTTTTTTACTTAAATTGATATATTAGGGGCTAAGAAATACTTTTTGCTTAAAAATTTTGCACCATTTGGCTTCATTTTTTTTATCCTGCACGTTGAACTTTGCTGGAAATCAGCTAAGAGGAGCTCAGAAAAGAGTTCAGAATGAGCTCACTGATAGATTCTCAGTTAAATCATTCTGCAGCCAGCAATAGACAGTGGACTACAGAAGCAATAGGCAGCAGTTCTGACCTTCCTTGCTTTACATTATTGCACTATGGTGCCAGTGTTTGCACAGTGTATGGTGATATTATTTGGGTTCTCTATGACACTGTTATTTGGGTACTGTGAAAAAAAAGACATTTTTAAATACGCTAAATTTATTTTAAAACATGTTTTGGTGTAAAATACTTTCACATTTATCATGCCACATGCTTAATATTCTTAAATTTGTCAGAATTTGCAGCATTTCTGCCAGACTATAGATTTAGACTTTTATAATGATTGATAAATCCCCTTTGTTCCTTTACATGCAAACTCTAAAAGCACAAATCCGCACCCCTGCATGTACAGTAAGGATGACATTGTGCTCAGTGATCACACTCCTCCAGCTCTGACCTCAACCCAAGAATCATTTTCAGCTTCCATCTAAAAGCAGACAGAAAGCATTGTGGTTTTTGTTTCTGGAAATGCTGCATCACGGTTCTCGCTCAGTCACCTTAGTAATGTACCCGTCATTGGCACAAACAGTAATCCCCAATATTATTGTCAGTGGCTCCTCCTGTGGAGGCAGGAGTGTTTTTAATACTAGAGCAGAGATGTCATGTAAAGCATGGAGAAGAAATGCAGAGCGGCAGACTAAGGGTCCTCACACACATTAGATGAAAGTTGGTTGAATTGGCCAAAAATCTGATGTGTATGAGAGTCTTCTGACCTTCCCACAACAGATGATGATGGGGAGAGAATGAAAGGGCAGGTGAAATTTCACCACTTGATCCTGTTGTTGTCAGGGGACATAAGCAGTTCCGAGAGAGGACAGAGGTGTGCGGAGCGGGACAGGTGTGTGTAGGGGAGGCAGAGGTGTGTAGGGGAGGCAGAGGTGCGGATGGGGAGACAGGTGTGCGGATGGGGACAGATGTGTGTAAGGGGTAACAGAGGTGTGTAAGGGGGGAGACAGCTGTAATGGGGAGGCAGAGGTGTGTAGGGGGACAGGTGTGCGGATGGGGAGGCAGAGGTGCATAGGGGAGACAGAGGTGTGCAGATGGGGAGACAGAGGTGTGTAGGGGGACAGAGGTGTGTAGGGGAGACAGGTGTGTAGGGGAGACAGAGTTGTAAGGGGGAGGCAGAGGTGTGTAGAGGGACAGAGTTGTGCAGATGGGGAGACAGAGGTGTGTAGGGGGACAGACGTGTGTAGGGGACAGAGGTTTGTAGGGGGGACAGACGTGTGTAGGGGGACAGAGGTTTGTAGGGGGGACAGAGGTGTGTAGGAGGTTAAAGGATAAAGGTGTGCAGAGGGTGACAGGTGTCTGGAGGGGGACAAAGGTGTCTGACAGTGTCTTTCTACCCTACATTTTCATAGTGAAATAAAGGTGCTGTAAAAGCCCAAAAATATCTACAGTGTCCAATTATAGAGCCATATAGTGTTCAAATAATATTACCATACAGTTTCCAAACAATACTGCCATAGTGCCAAGTGGTAGTGTCATGCAATATCCAAATATTATCACTTTCTCCATGTAATAATATTGCTACAGTGCCAAGAAGAAGTGTCATACAATATTCCAGTAATATTATCATAGTGCCCAAATAATGATGTAATAGTGCCATACAATACGCAAATAACAGGACCACTACAGCGGCTTAATAACAGGACTAGAGCAAAGTCTTCAAATCCAAACTTTAATAATACTACCATAGATTGTCCGTATAAAAACTCCATATGCCAGTCAAGTAATAACGCCATATAGTGCTGAAAAAGCCTAGAAGTAGTGATGGGGTATTGTCCTGATGGGAGTCGTGGGACTTTTATCTTGTGACTGTATCACACAAGGTGTACGGCCATCTTTCGTGCTCCGATACTCATGTCCTGGAGCACGTGAATGTCCTTGAGGTCCCGGCCGTATTCTTGAATTACGATAATGCTTCCCTCATGTTTAATTCATAATCGTTTTGGGTTATTGCTTACTCGTGCACTGAACCAATATGGTGACTCCTGTAAGCTGAGGATATCTCCCCGAGGATTGGAGAAAGAATTACTCTTACTGCAAAACAACAACACTGATCATTACAGTTAATTACAAACACTGGTAAGACGGGCGCATATCATCAAGACAACAACATGATCTTAAAGGAGGGGACCGAGATTAGACAAACATGGCTGCTTTCTTCCCAAAACAGCGCCATGCCTGACCACTGGTTATGTGTGGTATTACAGTTCACCCTCATTCACTTCAATACTGCTGAGCTTCAATGCCAGACACAACCCATGGACGGGCAAAGAAGCCAGTCTGCATTATTATTATCCTGAACTTGAGTGTATGATAGCGGTCATACTGGAGGATAGCGGTCATACTGGAGGATAGCGGTCATACTGGAGGATAGCGGTCATACTGGAGGATAGCGGTCATACTGGAGGATAGCGGTCATACTGGATGATAGCGGCCATACTGGGTGATAGCGGTCATACTGGAGGATAGCGGTCATACTGGAGGATAGCGTCATACTGGAGGATAGCGGTCATACTGGAGGATAGCGGTCATACTGGAGAATAGCGGTCATACTGGAGGATAGCGGTCATACTGGAGGATAGCGGTCATACTTGATGATAGCGGCCATACTGGATGATAGCGGTCATACTGGAGGATAGCGGTCATACTTGATAGCGGCCATACTGGAGGATAGCGATCATACTGGATGATAGCGCTCATACTGGAGGATAGCGCTCATACTGGAGGATAGCGGTCATACTGGAGGATAGCGGTCATACTGGAGGATAGCGGTCATACTGGAGGATAGCGGTCATACTGAGGATAGCGGTCATACTGGAGGATAGCGGTCATACTGGAGATAGCGGTATACCGGAGGATAGCGGTCATACGGAGATAGCGGTCATACCGGAGGATAGCGGTCATACCGGAGGATAGCGATCATACCGGATGATAGCGCTCATACTGGAGGATAGCAGTCATACTGGAGGATAGCGTCATACTGGAGGATAGCGCTCATATAGCAGTCATACTGGAGGATAGCGCTCATATAGCAGTCATACTGGAGGATAGCGGTCATACTGGAGGATAGCGGTCATACGGAGCTAGCGTCATACTGGAGATAGCGGTCATACTTGATGATAGCGGCCATACTGGAGGATAGCGACATACTGGATGATAGCGGTCATACTGGAGGATAGCGGTCATACTGGAGGATAGCGGTCATACTGGAGGATAGCGGTCATACTGGAGGATAGCGGTCATACCGGAGGATAGCGGTCATACCGGAGGATAGCGGTCATACCGGAGGATAGCGATCATACCGGAGGATAGCGGTCATACCGGAGGATAGCGGTCATACTGGATGATAGCGGTCATACTGGATTATGCGTCATACTGGATGATAGTGGTCATACTGGATGATAGCGGTCATACTGGATGATTGCAGTCATACTGGAAGGAGGTCTATCCTAGGTTTTACTATAGGGCATCAAGGCTCCTGTACATGACAAAAACCTTGATAAAATAAAATGTAGCTTATATTGTAGACTGTGTGTGACCTGATTTACAGCTCACAGCCCCTTTAACATTAGCAATAATTACACCAGCTAATGTCATTGTGTGAACAGACACTGAGACATTCTCTGCTGTTAATGAGTTTCAAGTGTGAAAAGCAAAAGCGGCAGTGATGAAAGTGGTTTTAAATGCTGCAAATTTTCGAGATAGCAAGTCACTCTAATATATACACTATATGGTGAAAAGTATGTGCCCCCTCCACATATCACCTACAGGAGCTTTTCTCACCTCCATTCCTACATCCATGGACATAAATATGGAGTCTCCCCTCTGCAGATATAAGGCTCGCTCTTCTGGGAAGGATTTCTACAAGATTTTGGTGGTGTCTGTGGGGATTTTTGCCCCTTCATCCAGAAGAGCATTTGTGAAGTCAGACCCTGATGTTGGGGAGAGGTTGGGGACACAGTCTCCGGTCTAAGTGTTGAATGCGGTCAGGGGTAACGTTCTCCTGGAATCACGAAACCAAGACTCCTCCATCAGACGTCAGATAGAGAAGTGCGATCCATCATTGCACAGAACATGTCTCCTCTCCTCCAGTCCAGTAGTGGCGGCTTTACACCACTAGATCCGACGCTCGGCATTGTGCTTGGTGATGTAAGGTTTCAGTGCAGTTGTGGAAGGAGCTATAAAAAAATTGCAACCTTAGAGGTGTGTATATATATATATATATTATCAGACTATCTGCCATAGATGACAGTCACCACTGTACTTGTTTCACCACCATGCAGCATTATATGGCAGCCATTATTTTATACCCAAGAGTTTGATCATCTTTCACTCTGGATGACTCATATTTATACATTAAAGGTTCGCAGCAATAACAAATGTTCATAAATTAGCTTTAAAAAATAAGTGATATAACTTACTAGCAGTTCAGTGTATAAAGCAGGAAACCCCTTTAACATCATACCTGCCCTTTATTAATTAACGCTCTCTCCTTGATGAGATCACTTTGTCCCTTGGTCCATCGTATGGAGATATCAGTGCTATAAATGGGACATGTAGGCCGGATTGGGAGCGCTTCAGGAGCTTCCGGCTAACGAGAGGGTACTTTTTTGGGTTGTAGCTTCCCCTTCTTTAAGAGCGTGAATCATGTCACTACACAGAGCCTTTTACGTTGAGGGTCATGCTGAGCGCCAGTTGTGGAGCCATTATCTGTCCTGCCGCCAAGAGCTCGTTCAGTTCTGCCAAGAGAGTCCTAACAGAAGGCTGCGAAAGACAGCTTGAACTAAGAAAACCAGGCAGTGCCGGCTGCTGATTATACACTGTGTATGTAAAACACACTAAATTGGGGACTGTCTTCTTTGCTGACATGCAAAACGAAATGCACTCTGTCAATCACACATGCCTATTAGATGACTAACCCGGCTCCCACACATGACGTGTAGGCTGAGAATATGCTGCCATCGCTGTGCGCTGGTTGTGCACAAAACAGATACCATCTTTTATTTACCTCATCACTGATAAAAATACCAACTTATGTCATGAACAGCTTTGCGGACGTATCAAAAGCTGGGGATGTTACCAGGATGAAGGTGTCATGGCGCAGGTGGTTTTGTGGACATCAGAGAGCACAGGAAGAAAGAGGCTACAGAATGGACAGAAAATGTCTCCAATAAATATGTGCTTTGGCATTTGCTATTACCCACTTTAAGTCCAGGTTAGGACTCATCACCTTGGAATTTTACTGGAAGTTCTTGAGCTGTCATATTCTTTACGGATAACACGTGTTTTACTGACTATCTAAATTTTATCCAGTCTCCTTCTAGACTAGAAAAATACAACATGTCTTTTACTGGATGGCTAAATTTTATCCAGTCTCCTTCTAGACTGGGAAAATACAACATGTCTTTTACTGGATGGCTAAATTTTATCCAGTCTCCTTCTAGACTGGGAAAATACAACGTGTCTTTTACTGACTGTCTAAATTTTATCCAGTCTCCTTCTAGACAAGGAAAATACAACATGTCTTTTACTGGATGGCTAAATTTTATCCAGTCTCCTTCTAGCCTGGGAAAATACAACGTGTCTTTTACTGACTGTCTAAATTTTATCCAGTCTCCTTCTAGACTGGTGAAAATACAACGTGTCTTTTACTGGATGGCTAAATTTTATCTAGTCTCCTTCTAGACTGGGAAAATACAACATGTCTTTTATTGGATAGATAACTTTTGTCCATGGGGCACATACAGATTCCATGTGCAGTCCCTTATGTAGATATTTTGGGATGTCCCCTTTCTTCAATAGGAATTTAATATAGTTTTCCACCAGTCCTGTCATTAGGACAAGCCTTAAATATGTGATTGATGGTATGTCCAGCTCAAAATCCCCAAAAAAGACTACAGTGCTTACTGTAGCTTCTTTGCTCCTTCTGTATACTATTATGCCTTGTAATTCAGCTCAGTACCATTTCTTTAGTGATGGGGGTCATAGGTGGCCAAATCCCTACTGATCACACAATAATGGCCTATATTAAAAACAGTGCATCAATGTGTATTCCTAATCCCAATTGGCTGTCTTTGTAGGATAATAGTATCTTTGAGCTGCAACACCTTCGAATGATTCCTAGAGCTGGATGTCACCCCCTGCAAACCCAGGCAAGTGAGCAAGCCCATTTATACTCGGGATAACTTGGCCAAAATTTCCATTGATGATATGTATGTAGCAGCACTGATGCTGGCTGTGTTAGCCAGCCTGCACCCAAGTCTAACAGCTGGCTCCAGTAGCAGCAGTTTAATCCTTTAGATGCCGCTGTCAGTCATGACCGTGGCATGTAAGAGGTTGGAAATGGGAAGGTGGTATTCCTTCTGGGGCCAATTTACCCTCTAAGCTTCTTAGGAGATTGGTAATTTTACAATATCACAGTATTGCATTGTATTGTACAATTCAAGTCCCCTAGAAGGACTGATAAAATATGTACAAAGCAATAAACAATATTTAAAAAAAAAAGTAAATAAAAGTTACTATCACCCTCCCCTTTTACCAGGATGTAAATAAAATCTAAAAGGTTAAATAAAAAATACATATTTGTCACGTGAGTAGCTGTAACAAGATATAATCAGATTTATCCCATGCGGTAAATGCAATATGGGGGGAATAAAAGCAACATGGCAGAATTGCTGTTTTTGGGCCCCAAAAAATTAATAAATGAAATTAAGAGCTCAGAAAGCCGTATGGTCCCCAAAATGGTAATGATTAAAACTGCAGCAGGTTCTGCAAAAAAAAACAACAACCCTATAGATGGAAAAATAATATAATAATAAAAAAAAGTTATGCTTCTTGATATACAAAAAGGAAAAATCAAAAGGAGAGAGGGGCCCACTGGGATTCTGACACCCAAGAGCCAGGATAAAGCTAGAGCTGGCCCTAATATTCTGACAACCCCTGTAAAGGGATGGACATGAAGCTTCAATTATACCAGCAGTGATGGAGTACTTAGGTGTATACAGTGCCCAGGTAACACAGCGGGGCTCGGCCCGGATTCATGTCCCTGATAGCGGAGCTCGGTGCCGCCGTACACAGGATCCAGTGTCTCTCTCCACTAGTGCTAATAAGGGATTTCTCATTTGTTTTTTGGGCAGATTCTTGATCTGAGGACTTCTCACTTATACGAGGAGCATGGTGAGTGACCCTAATCTTGACCATCTAGCCAATATTCATGCGTTTGACAATATTTTCATTAAAATCTACATAAAATTTTCTGTAACTTTGGGAATGTTGCACTTTACTGTTTTTACACCATTTTTTTTCTACATTTTTCTGGTTGTTCTTGAAAACAAACTCCGGTTCTGCTGCAGCCGCTGTCAGACGTGTCCGTGTATCTCAACTTCCCTAATGTCTCATATGTTTTCTTATTTGTACCCTTAGCAGCAGTCGGCAGACTGCGTGTAGGGGGGATTTTTGGGGTGTTATAATGCCTGAAGAGTCATGACACTGCATGGGGGCCATGAAAGAGGTATGAGGAAAGAGGAAACACTATGGACTTCACTAGGGGCACTATCCTGTGAAGGAGCACATAAAGGACAGTGCAGGTTAGGCCTGCGGTTTAGCACACTTTTTTTATTTATTTTACTCACTTATATAGCACCATTAATTCCACAGCGCTTTACAGCCATTGTTGGCACTGTCCCCATTGGGGCTCACAATCTAAGTTCCCTATCAGTATGTCTTTGGAGTGTGGGAGGAAACTGGAGAACCCGGAGGAAACCTGGAGAACATACAAACTCCTTGCAGATGTTGTCCTTGGTGAGATTTGAACCCAGGACCCCAGCGCTGCAAGGCTGCAGTGCTAACCACTGAGCCACCATGCCGCCCTTCAATATATATTTCTTTTACCAGTCTTTTAAAGTTGGGTGGTATGCCTATGGGGGATACATCCATGGCCCAAAGTTTAGAAGTGCAGACACATGCGAGCACTTTACGAGTATATTGGGTTTTTATTAATTTATGACTTGTGTAAATCTCTTATTTCTCAGTGGCAGACCTCACGAGCGCTTCCTTCACAAGTGATCTCTTAGAAAAATTGCAGAGTATGTGATAATGAACTGCAAGTTATGGAGAGAAAGCCGAGGTGTGATCATAATTACTCCTTCTTCTCTACAATTAATGTAATGTCAGGAAATAACACATTACTTATCTCATTTAAACTGTGAGTAATTCCCATGCCGTCCCCATGTGAAGCTTCTCCTGCACCCGTTTAAGGACAATTAAGGGGGCCTTTTCTATAAGGTAATAAGCTGGAATTTCCCAGTATCCCCTGCTTGTTCAGTGTCTGCAGAATTGCCTTCTGGGAAATCTCCTTTTTATACCAGACACCGCTCCAGGGACTTGAAATGTAACAAAAGACTCCATGGATGCGTCTCTAAATTTTCTTGGCCAACCAACTGGGTCTACTACTACTTCAACGTTGCCCATTATTTCTTGGAGTCCTTGATGCTGAGAAATACAAGCACATACTTATCCATCATGTAATCAGGGAGGCGTCTGATCGGCTCCAAATATATTGGACAACAGGACTCCAAACATCCAGTCAATGTCATTAAGAACCATCTTCAGAGTAAAGATGAACGAAGAGTCCTAGAAGTGGTGATCCAGGCCCACAGAGTCCTGATCATCCAATCTGCCTGGGATCACGTGAAGAGACCGAAAGATCCGCACAAGTCTCATACGCAGAAGATCTGGGGTCAGTTCTCCAAGATATTTGGAACAACCTCCTGCCGAGTTCCTTCAAAAAAGGGCAAGTGAAGAGAAGAAGTCATGCTTTGAGGCTGTTTTAATGGCAAAGGGCGGTGATACCAACTATTCATGTGATCTAGATTTCTCTTTTCGTCATTCACTTTTCATGTTTTCATTGTTAGAAATAAACTATTAACACTTCTATTTTTAAAATTTTTTTTACTTTGCAACATTTTTTTACACCTGCCTAAAATTTTTGCAAGTCCGCCATCAGAACAATGGCTCTAGTTCTGAAGTATATTATGGAAAGTAACTCAGGATCCGTACAGGATCAGTAATGTAATGTATGTACACAGTGACTGCACCAGCAGAATAGTGAGTGCAGCTCTGGGAGTATAATACAGGATGTAACTCAGGATCAGTAATGTATGTACACAGTGACTGCAGCAGCAGAATAGTGAGTGCTGCTCTGGGGTATAATACAGGATGCAACTCAGGATCAGTAATGTATGTACACAGTGACTGCAGCAGCAGAATAGTGAGTGCTGCTCTGGGGTATAATACAGGATGTAACTCAGGATCAGTAATGTATGTACACAGTGACTGCACAGCAGAATAGTGAGTGCAGCTCTGGGGTATAATACAGGATGCAACTCAGGATCAGTAATGTAATGTATGTACACAGTGACTGCACCAGCAGAATAGTGAGTGCAGCTCTGGAGTATAATACAGGATGCAACTCAGGATCAGTAATGTATGTATGTACACAGTGACTGCAGCAGCAGAATAGTGAGTGCTGCTCTGGGGTATAATACAGGATGTAACTCAGGATCAGTAATGTATGTACACAGTGACTGCAGCAGCAGAATAGTGAGTGCTGCTCTGGGTATAATACAGGATGTAACTCAGGATCAGTAATGTATGTACACAGTGACTGCAGCAGCAGAACAGTGAGTGCTGCTCTGGGTATAATACAGGATGCAACTCAGGATCAGTAATGTAATGTAATGTATGTACACAGTGACTGCACCAGCTGAATAGTGAGTGCAGCTCTGGAGTATAATACAGGATGCAACTCAGGATCAGTAATGTATGTACACAGTGACTGCACCAGCAGAATAGTGAGTGCTGCTCTGGGTATAATACAGGATGTAACTCAGGATCAGTAATGTATGTACACAGTGATTCCACCAGCAGAATAGTGAGTGCAGCTCTGGAGTATAATACAGGATGTAACTCAGGATCAGTAATGTAATGTATGTACACAGTGACTGCACCAGCAGAATAGTGAGTGCAGCTCTGGAGTATAATACAGGATGTAACTCAGGATCAGTGATGTAATGTATGTACACAGTGACTGCACCAGCAGAATAGTGAGTGCAGCTCTGGAGTATAATACAGGATGTAATTCAGGATCCTTAATGTAATGTATGTACACAGTGACTGCACCAGCAGAATAGTGAGTGCAGCTCTGGAGTATAATACAGGATGTAACTCAGGATCAGTAATGTAGTGTATGCACACAGTGACTGCACCAGCAGAATAGTGAGTGCAGCTCTGGAGTATAATACAGGAGGTAACTCAGGATCAGTAATGTAATGTATGTACTCAGTGACTGCACCAGCAGAATAGTGAGTGCAGCTCTGGAGTATAATACAGGATGTAACTCAGGATCAGTAATGTATGAACACAGTGACTGCACCAGCAGAATAGTGAGTGCAGCTCTGGAGTATAATACAGGATGTAACTCAGGATCAGTATAGCTAATAAGAGAAATGCTAATAGGAAATTTATATAAATTAGGTAATTGCAAATATTCTCTGAGTGGTAAAGAAGCGCATTGTAACTTTAAATATCTGCATGAGAGCAGGAGCTCCCTGCTCCTCTTCCCCCACCTGGTCTAATCATCTGCACCTCATTGTAAAGAGTCCTCATCTGCAGATAATGGAAAAGAAAACAGAGCACCCAGTGTCAACACAAGACACAAAGCCTGCAAAGTGACGGCTCAGGGACGAGCTGTGCCAGGATAAATACCGCAAAGTATTTATGGCTTCAATTAATTTTGGAATCCATGGAACAATAAACCAAAAGACAGTTAGTACAGACGCAGTATGTTAACACTTTCCTGTAATTAGCAATTTACATAAAGTATAATACTTGTGAATACATAAAACTTTCTATTATATGTTCATCAACATTGAAATTGCAACACCAAAAAGGAAAAGTCGTGAAATTATAGAAATCACAGGATGGAGACGTTACTGATCTGCAAATAATGAAAAATGGAAATAAATTTTTCAAAACATCTGGATTTCTTCTGTCTGGAGTATGAGCCATGTGCAGAAATCCCAGCACTTACAGCCTCGGCGGCTATCAGTGAGGTTATTAATGGCCGTCTGAGGAAGGTTCTGCATATGAATACACTTGAGCAAATCATCAAGATCCTCTGCTGGCAGCTCCTGTGTAATCACCGACCAGTGACGTCCCAGATGTGCCTGGTGGGAGACAAGTCCATAGAAGCTGCAGCCATGGGAGCACTTTTAGGCCACGCAGGATGCTCACAGTAGTACGAACAAGATGTGGCCTGGGGGTGTGTTGAAAAATATCTCCTGGGATATTGGAGAAATGGCCGCACCACTGGTTCCACCATCAAATCAGTGTAACGCTGAGGTGTTAAGGTACTGCCACACTAAACAATCCCGCTAGCGATCACAATAACGACGCATACTAATGCGATCGCTAGCGGGATTGTTTCTATATCGCTAAATGCGGCCACATTTAGCGATATAGTTAACGACGCTATCGCCGTTAGCGATCTTCTTAACGACTTTAGCGGTACAAAAGTACCGCTAAATCGCTAAGAAAAGGTGCCACACAGCGATAAGATACTTACCCAGCGGGAGCGCCAGCGATGAAATAGGGTCCGGAGCGATTTCCAGCGACGAGCGAGATCACAGCAGGAAGCTCGTCGCTGGAAGCTGCCGCACTGAACAACATCGCTAACAGGATCGCTAAATAGTGACGTTTTTTAGCGATCCCGTTAGCGATATTGTTTAGTGTGGCATACCCTTTAGTGACCTGGAATGAAGACTAGAGGGAGTACGGCCAGCGTGACTATCCTCCATGAAGGTCTTTTCCGTCATGATAGATTAATTTTACAATTAACTTTCTTAGAAATCAGTTGACATATTTGCATTTTGTCCCTCCTGGTCCATTGTAGTATATCGTTTATTGGTGTTGGTGATGGTTCAGTAATTTATTCAATGTCTATATATAATGATACAGGAAAAATATCTGTTTCTACCATGTTTGCCAGTAGATAACAAAATATGAAAAGGCCTCAGTGGTCGATACCTTTTAATGGCTAACTGAAAAGATAGTAACAAATGGCAATACCTGAGGAGTCTCGAAAGCTTGCTATTTGTTAACATTTTTTCAGTTATCCATTAAAAGGTATCAACCACTGAGGACTCTCAAATTGTAATAATTTTCATATACAGTGAATCATTAGGATATAGATGAGGCTCCCTAATGACAGAGAATCAAGAATACAGTTGTGGGAGTTCTACAGTTGTCTTAGAAATTACCAGCCTTAAAGAAAATGTGTTATCAGAAAATTACCTATTGTTTAAATCAGGTTTTTATATTAAATGTGTTTTTTTTTTCTTATAACTATCTATTTTAATATATAATATTTTAATATATAATCACAAAGAAAAAAAAACTCCACACTGGCCTTTCAGAAGACTCACACGTCCTGTTCTGTACAGACAGAAAACAATGACATAAAACCTCAATATATAGTAGAAAACACAGGATGTTACAGCTCACCTCCTCCCCTTCTGCAGCACATCCCCACATGGTGCACTTAAAAATACTGTAGGAGTGTTGTTAAACTGTCCTCTGTACTAAACATCTTTCCATGCTATGCCCTAAATAAACCTATGGTATACGGCCTCTGCGCTGTCTGTCCTTATCAGCTACACTCGCCACACTGTCCACCTTCATGATCTATAACCACCTCACTGTCCGCCATTATCTGATGTAACTGCCAACCCGTCTGCCCCTATAAACCACGGACTATACCATGGTTGTTCCCCCTCCACTATTTTCCCTTACTCTTTCTATATCGCAACACTGTTCCCCGCCATGCTAACCTCTCCATACTGTACCCCCATTTCACTCTGCCCCTTCTTCATATCCATTCTGTGCCCCCTCTTTACACTATGCCCTCATATTGCCAACCACGTTGTCCTCTCCAAACTGCACCCACTCCTCACATTGTCCCCTTCACTGTCCTGATGGTCACCACCTTCACCCATACAGTGTGGTATCCTCAACAGACCCCCCAATATACAGTATGATGCCACCACAGCTCAGGTATAATGTCCCCCACACCCAGCATCCCCCATTATAATATGTACCCCACTGCCAGTATCCCCAGTATATGTACCCCACTGCCAGTAATCACCAGTATAATATGTACCCCACTGCCACCATACCCCCAGTATAATATTTACCCCACTGCCACTATCCCCAGTATAATATATACCCCACTGCCACTATCCCCAGTATAATATATACCCCACTGCCACTAACCCCCCCAGTATAATATGTACCCCACTGCCACTATCCCCAGTATAATATGTACCCCACTGCCACTATCCCCAGTATAATATGTACCCCACTGCCACTAACCCCCCAGTATATGTACCCCACAGCCAGTATCCCCCAGTATAATATGTACCCCACTGCCACTATCCCCCAGTATAATATGTATCCCCCAGTATAATATCCCCACAGCCAGCATTCCCCAGCATATGTACCCCACTGTCACTATCCCCAGTATAATATGTACCCTACTGCCAGTAATCCCCAGTATAATGTGTAACCCCCAGTATAATATCCCCACAGCCATCAGCCCCCAGTATAATATCCCCACAGCCAGCATCCCCCAGTATAATATCCCCACAGCCAGCATCCCCCAGCATAATATGTACCCCACAACCACTATCCCCCCAGTATAATATATATCCCCCAGTATAATATCCCCACAGCCAGCAACCCCCAGTATATGTACCCCACTGCTAGTATCCCCCAGTATAATATGTACCCCACTGCCACTATCCCCAGTATAATATGTATCCCCCAGTATAATAACCCCACAGCCAGCAGCCCCAGTATAATATCCCCTCAGCCAGCATCCCCCAGCATAATATGTACTCCACTACCACTATCCCCCCAGTATAATATATATCCCCCAGTATAATATCCCCACAGCCAGCAGCTCCCAGTATAATATCCCCACAGCCATAATCCCCCAGCTAATCACTGAGCCACCACGCTGCCCAAATATTATGGAATTCTATAGGTATTGAGCAGCACACAGAGCAGCGTGTCCGTATAAGGAGGCTGTATGGCTCTTTATAGACTCCATGTGCCACAATCCCGGGATGCCCACTAATGCCCGACTCTCTGACTTCTCGGCTGGATCGGTTTCTCATGGATGACCTCCCGTCGTCGCTGACCTGCTTTATTGCGGGTTCCTTTGTCACGTTACTGCGGGCACTGCGACTCTCAGTATCCAGTCACATTTTGCCAGTTTGGCCTCCACCAATTAAATTTTGTTAGCTCGTCTGTCAATTTACACTTTATTATGTGTTACCAAATTATACAACGTCTGCAACTGCAAATAACCGACCGTGGATCAGGAGGAGACGAGCACAGGGACGGCGTGATTCATAGTTTCGCCCGCAGAATGACTAATTGTGCCTAATTAAATAGTATTCAGATGACTGTGGCATTACACATCGGATATATGTGGGGAGCGGGCACATTTACCTTATTCCCACACAATTTATATATTAACATTACACTTTCTCCAGATTGTGTGGTACCAGGATGCATCAGCGGCATATCTAATGCCCAGGTTGTACCAGCATGCTCCATATCATTATATACAATAGATGTATAAGTTATACCAGCTGTACATATATGTTGTATACAGGAGATGCCCAGGTTATACCAGCAGTGTATATATAATTATATACAGGAGATGCCCAGGTTATACCAGCTGTACATATATATATTATATACAGGAGATGCCCAGGTTATACCAGCTGTACATATATACAGTCATGGCCAAAAGTTTTGAGAATGACACAAATATTAATTTTTACAAAGTTTACTGCTTCACTTTTTCTAATGGCAATTTGCATTTACTCCAGAATATTATAAAGAGTGATCAGCTTAACAGCAATTACTTGCAAAGTCAATATTTGGCTAGAAAATGAACTTTATCCCCCAAAACACATTTCAACATCATTGCAGCCCTGCCTTAAAAGGACCAGCTAACCTCTTTTCAGTGAGTGCTCCATTAACACAGGTGTAGGTGTTGATGAGGACATGGCTGGAGATCAATCTGTCATGATTAAGTAAGTATGACACCACTGGACACTCTAAAAGGAGGCTGGTGCTTGGCATCATTGTTTCTCTTCTGTTAACCATGGTTATCTCTAAAGAAACACGTGCAGTCATCATTGCAATGCACAAAAATGGCCTAACAGGGAAGAGTATCGCAGCTAGAAAGATTGCACCTCAGTCAACAATCTATCGCATCATCAAGAACTTCAAGGAGAGAGGTTCCATTGTTGCCAAAAAGGCTCCAGGGCGCCCGAGAAAGACCAGCAAGCGCCAGGACCGTCTCTTAAGTGTTTCAGCTGCGGGATCGGGCTACCAGCAGTGCAGAGCTTGCTCAGGAATGACAGCAGGCAGGTGTGAGTGCATCTGCACGCACTGTGAGGCGGAGACTCTTGGAGCAAGGCCTGGTCTCAAGGAGGGCAGCAAAGAAGCCACTTCTCTCCAGAAAAACCATCATCGACAGACTGATATTCCTAAAAGGTACAGGCAGTGGACTGCTGAGGACTGGGGTAAAGTTATTTTCTCTGATGAATCCCCTTTTCGATTGTTTGGGACATCAGGAAAACGCCTCATTCGGAGAAGACAAGGTGAGCGCTACCACCAGTCTTGTCTCATGCCAACTGTTAAGCATCCTGAAACCATTCATGTGTGGGGTTGCTTCTCAGCCAAGGGAATCGGCTCTCTCACAGTCTTGCCTAAAAACATAGCCATGAATAAAGAATGGTACCAGAATGTCCTCCAAGAGCAACTTCTCCCAGCCCTCCAAGAGCAGTTTGGCGATCAACAATGCCTTTTCCAGCATGATGGAGCACCTTGCCATAAAGCAAAGGTGATAACTAAATGGCTCAGGGAACAAAACAGAGAGATTTTGAGTCCATGGCCTGGAAACTCCCCAGATCTTAATCCCATTGAGAACTTGTGGTCAATCATCAAGAGACGGGTGGACAAACAAAAAAATTCTGACAAAATGAAAGCATTGACTGTGCAAGAATGGACTGCTATCAGTCAGGATTTGGTCCAGAAGTTGATTGAGAGCATGCCAGGGAGAATTGCAGAGGTCCTGAAGAAGAAGGGTCAACACTGCAAATATTGACTTGCTGCATTAACTCATTCTAACTGTCAATATAAGCTTTTGTTACTCATATGTTTGCAATTATTATATTTCTGTCTGTGAAACACATAAAAACCAGAGGGCAGCAGATCATGTGAAAATATTATATTTGTGTCATTCTCAAAACTTTTGGCCATGACTGTAATTATATACAGGAGATGCCTGGGTTATACCAGCTGTGCATATATAATTATATACAGGAGATTCCCGGGTTATACCAGCTGTACATATATAATTATATACAGGAGATGCCCAGGTTATACCAGCTGTACATATAATTATATACAGGAGATGCCCAGGTTATACCAGCTGTACATATATAATTATATACAGTAGATGCCCAGGTTGTACCAGCTGTATATATATATAATTATATACAGGAGATGCCCGGTTATACCAGCTGTACATATATATATAATTATATACAGGAGATGCCCAGGTTATACCAGCTGTACATATAATTATATACAGGAGATGCTCAGGTTATACCAGCTGTACATATATAATTATACACAGGAGATGCCCAGGTTATACCAGCTGTACATATATATTATATACAGGAGATGCTCAGGTTGTACCAGCTGTACATATATAATTATACACAGGAGATGCCCAGGTTATACCAGCTGTACTATATATATTATATACAGGAGATGCCCAGGTTATACAGCTGTAGATATATATATTTATATATATTATATATATATATATATATATATATATACAGGAGATGCCCAGGTTGTACAGCTGTACATATATATTATATACAGGAGATGCCCAGGTTATACAGTTGTACATATATAATTATATACAGGAGATGCCAGGTTATACCAGCTGTACATATATAATTTATTACAGGAGATGCTCGGGTTATACCAGTTGTACATATATAATTATATACAGGAGATGCCAGGTTATACCAGCTGTACATATATATATTATATACAGGAGATGCTCGGGTTGTACCAGCTGTACATATATAATTATATACAGGAGATGCCCAGGTTGTACCAGCTGTACATATATATTATATACAGGAGATGCCCAGGTTATACCAGTTGTACATATATAATTATATACAGGAGATGCCCAGGTTATACCAGCTGTACATATATATATTATATACAGGAGATGCTCGGGTTGTACCAGCTGTACATATATAATTATATACAGGAGATGCCCAGGTTATACCAGCTGTACATATAATATTATATACAGGAGATGCCCAGGTTATACCAGCTTAGATTATATATATATATATATATATATATACAGGAGATGCCCAGGTTGTACCAGCTGTACATATATATTATATACAGGAGATACCCAGGTTATACCAGTTGTACATATATAATTATATACAGGAGATGCCCAGGTTGTACCAGCTGTACATATATATATTATATACAGGAGATGCCCAGGTTATACCAGCTGTACATATATATATTATATACAGGAGATGCTGGTTGTACCAGTTGTACATATATAATTATATACAGGAGATGCCCAGGTTGTACCAGCTGTACATATATATTATATACAGGAGATGCCCAGGTTATACCAGTTGTACATATATAATTATATACAGGAGATGCCCAGGTTATACCAGCTGTACATATATATATTATATACAGGAGATGCTCGGGTTGTACCAGCTGTACATATATAATTATATACAGGAGATGCCCAGGTTATACCAGCTGTACATATATATATTATATACAGGAGATGCCCAGGTTATACCAGCTGTGGATATATATATATATATATAATATATATATATATACAGGAGATGCCCAGGTTGTACAGCTGTACTAATATTATATACAGAATACCAGGTTATACCAGTTGTACATATATAATTATATACAGGAGATGCCCAGGTTGTACCAGCTGTACATATATATTTATATACAGGAGTCCCAGGTTATACCAGCTGTACATATATAATTATATACAGGAGATGCCCAGGTTATACCAGCTGTACATATATATTATATAAGGAGATGCCCAGGTTATACCAGCTGTACATATATATTATATACAGGAGATGCCCAGGTTATACCAGCTGTACATATATATTATATACAGGAGATGCTCGGGTTGTACCGGCATGCTCCATATCACTATATGCTAACTGCTCCTTTAGAGAGGAAAAGGGCTTAAACACTAGTGCCATTTATTAGAATTAGCAATCCTAAAAGTCAATATCAACCCTTCCTATAGGTGGCACTAGAGTTCTAGTCCTCTTCCTCTCTGAAGAGCATTCCATGGCTTACAAGCCTCCTTATACTGGCATTTCAGGCATGTTACTCTCCAGAAGAAGAAGCGTTAGTCCTTAGATTCCATATCACTATGTGTCAGCTGATGCCTATGTTATACCGGTATACTGTGTACGTAGTGATTACTAGACGAGTATCTTGCAGTGATACATGGAGCGTCCTGTGAGTATAAATGATGCATTAGATAAGAATTGCTCTCTTCCTTTCCTGGTGTCATGTCAGATGGCTGCGGCTCTGGGGAACAGGAGATCTCCGCATCCTCTTCCCTTCTCAGCCCACACTATATGTTCCCGGCGCAGACTACACACATGTCCAGAATGCAAATCTATAGGTATGAGTCACAGCAGCGAGGAGAATGGATCCAGCCTCGCACAAGGAGGGAGCAGCGTCTTCAGCCTTGTTCTGTGTGCAATTAGACAGATATGTGAGCAGCGTGCTGGATGCTGCCGGGGCTCGGGAGAGTACATCTATTTTAGTCCATCTATTCATGCCTGTAGGAGACTTTGCTGTCACCCCTTCCCGTATCTGCTGTAGCATAAGCCCTTCCTGACGAATATGCTTAATAAGGCTAAGTCACACAGGTAACTGGGAGGTGTTAAAAAGAATGAGCAAAGGGAATGAATGAATGAAAGAATGCATATAATAACTTATTGGTATAGAATATTGAGTCATAATAGGTTTCCTGGGCATTGGAGACCTGAAATGAACATGGAAAATGTGCAGGTTACTGGGGAATGAACCAGGGATGGGATTCAGACTGTTATTCCGGGTTCAGTTGAACCAGTTTTTAAAAGTAGAGCTTGTTCGTCGATCCAGGAGAAAATGGTATCCTGACCCAGTGGCATTCCTCTCCTCATCCCTGTGAGTAACACGACAAGGATGGAGCAGAGCGACCACATACTCCATGAGACACATCATCCTCTGCAGAGCGCAGTCCGGAGAATCCCTTAATGGTTGGGATCAGGGCCGGACTGGCCATTTGGCAATTCTGACAAATGCCAGAAGGGCCTGTCTGGTCGTGGGCTGCCTTGTCTGCTATGTTGTTAACAGAATCTGTGTTCTCAAGAAACCCACACTGTTAAGAGTTGTGATGGAGCAGAAAGTCGCTGACTCAGTCACTTACCCCAGCAGCCGCGGGTGTCATTAGAAATATTGGTCTTGTAGTAAATCTTCCTTTCCTCCCTCCAGGGTAATAGTAGTAATATATCCCCTCTGGTGCTTGGGGACGGGGACGGCATGGGCCTGTTTCATTTCAAATGCCAGGGCTGAATTTCAGCGCCAGTCCGTACCTGGGTGGGATGGAGGATACAGACAGTCTGTGCAGGACACTCCACACCGCATACACTGACGGAGTATCATTCTTCATGTGCCACCTCTGCGCTGCCGCTATCCAACAAAATCTTTCCGTGCCGCCAACTTAGGAGGAGGGAACCTGAGAAGAGACAGGCTGGCGTACTCTGCAGACTCTTATTCCGCTTGTTTTGCCACCTTATCTTGATTGCTCCAATCCCACTTGTCCAAAATTATACCCTCTGCCACCTCTTCTGAGTGATGCAGGGGTGCAGTGAGTGCCTGCCTGGCTGGCAATGATCTAAATACGTAAAGCAGCCATATGTTACTTTAACATCTCGGCTGTTCCGCCATACTCCATGTTCCTGTGCAGAGCGCAGCAGTCAAGAAAAGTTTATCATCAAAGCCCTCAGTATGATGAAGTCTTTGTCATCTCAGTCGCTGCCTCTGGTTCCTCCGCAAAAGCTGATGAGTTTCTCATCGGATTTTCTCTGCATAGGCAGCGTGCAAGATGACAAAACTCACTTTATTATACTGCAAGCTTTGTCATCTCAGTTGGTGCCTATGCAGAGCGCAGCAGCCAATTACAAATTAATCTCAACTGCTGCAACAGATCTGCATAGGCAGCAACTGAGATGACAAATTGGTGAGGCTGAATTTATTAGGAAATGCAGTGACAGCGTTGCTCTGAAGCGTATATTGGGGTAGGGTTTTTATCCTAGGTTATTGTTTTTAGCCTATGATAAAAACAATGACCAATTACCCTGTAGTTAGTAAGTAGGTAAGTAAATAGTAATAGTGCATGTAAATAACACGGGGTATTTGGTTGACATAATTGAACCAAAAAAAGCGTAAAAGCCGTCCTACCGCGACAAGGTGTAAGCAATCAGGACGATCCTCTCTGTAGTATTTCATCTTGCTGTGTTCCTTTTCCTTTTTTACGTGACCAGGTCCATCCATGACAGACGTCCTCTGCAGACATGGGCTCCTTGGACGATGCAGATGAGCAGCACAACCTGCAGGTTGGGATGGATCCATCGCAGGATATGGAGAGGGACACTCAGTACAGCTGGGCCGCGCTGTGGAACATACTGACCATCGGGGGCAGTATCTGTCTGCTCGTCCTTTCCCAGATATTGGTAAGTCAGATGCAGCGGCTATGATATAGTCGGCGTTGCAGTGTGGGGCGGTAGCACAGGGGCAGTTGCCTGGGGACACCCAAAAATGTTTTAGGTTAGAGCTATGGTTGGGGTTGACATTGGGCTTAAAGCAAGTGTTAGGGTTAGGACTATGGTTAGGGTTGAAGTTAGGCTTAAAGGCCAGTGTTAGGGTTAGGGCTATGGGTAGGGTTGAAGTTAGGCTTAAAAGCTAGTGTTAGGGTTAGGGCTATGGGTAGGGTTGAAGTTAGGCTTAAAAGCTAGTGTTAGGGTTAGGACTACGGTTAGGGTTGAAGTTAGGCTTAAAAGCTAGTGTTAGGGTTAGGGCTATGGGTAGGGTTGTATTTAGTCTTAAAGGTTAGTGTTAGGGATAGAGTTGAATTTAGGCTTAAAGGCTAGTGTTAGGGTTAGGGCAACGGTTAGGGTTGAATTTAGGCTTAAAGGCTAGAGTTAGGCTTAGGTCTAAAATAGTTATATAAAAACCCTACAAAATCCATTTCTCCATGACGTTCCCATATAACACAAACATGCTCAGATGATACATGATGCACCTATTAAAGAGGACCTATAACCTCACTATTATAGTTGTACTTGTATTCCCCCTGAAGTAACAATTCTTGATTCTTTTCTTTTAAATAGCTTGTTTTTTGCATTCATTTTAACCATATAATGTACTAAAAAATGATTTGGTGAAATATTTATTTATTTCATAGCTTTAAAACCATTTAGAACTTTCTAAAAAAAAAAAAAAAATTTTAGTTTGTGCCGCCGTTTTACCATTTTCTGAGACCCGTAGACAAGCTGACATTTTTATTGCATTTTTGAGTACATGCAACGCTTCTATTGCTTTTTATTGCATATTTGTAGGAAGTCATGGTGACCGAATAACGTCAATTCTGAAATTTTATTTTTTTTTCTTCCATTTTGTAGTATTTACCATGCTGGTTCCTTAATTTTATATTTTATTTTTAAGCTGGGGATTTTTTTAATATATATATTTTTTTTATTTTTTTTTGCTTTATATATTTAGTCCCATTAGGGCACTTAAACCTTTGATCCTTAGATAGCTTCTAGAGTAAATGATGGTCTTCAGAGGAGTACCAAGATGGCTGTCATGGGGCTTTTCAGCAGGCCCCCGGCTGCTATGGCAAGTCATTAGGACCCTGAAATTATATTGTGGGGGGGTGTTATTGGATGCCGAAAATGGCATGCCACCCGGATGGCTGTTTTAGATCTTTCTGCCAGATGGGTTAAACAGAAGCGATCGGAACTAGCTCCTGTCGCTGCTGGTAGAGGCCGATTCAGCTGTATAACGCAACTGGCACCTGCCATGTGTGCAGTAAAAGTCGGCTCCTGAGCCTCCTCCACACACCCTCACCTGGCATGGGATGTATACAGTCATGGACAAAAGTTTTGAGAATGACACAAATATTAATTTTTACAAAGTCTACTGCTTCACTTTTTCTAATGGCAATTTGCATATACTCCAGAATGTTATAAAGAGTGATCAGCTTAACAGCAATTACTTGCAAAGTCAATATTTGGCTAGAAAATGAACTTTATCCCCCAAAACACATTTCAACATCATTGCAGCCCTGCCTTAAAAGGACCAGCTAACCTCTTTTCAGTGATTGCTCCATTAACACAGGTGTGGGTGTTGATGAGGACATGGCTGGAGATCAATCTGTCATGATTAAGTAAGAATGACACCACTGGACACTTTAAAAGGAGGCTGGTGCTTGGCATCATTGTTTCTCTTCTGTTAACCATGGTTATCTCTAAAGAAACACGTGCAGTCATCATTGCAATGCACAAAATGGCCTAACAGGGAAGAGTATCGCAGCTAGAAAGATTGCACCTCAGTCAACAATCTATCGCATCATCAAGAACTTCAAGGAGAGAGGTTCCATTGTTGCCAAAAAGGCTCAGGGCGCCCAAGAAAGACCAGCAAGCGCCAGGACCGTCTCTTAAAAGTGTTTCAGCTGAGGGATGGGCTACCAGCAGTGCAGAGCTTGCTCAGAATGGCAGCAGGCAGGTGTGAGTGCATCTGCACGCACTGTGAGGCGGAGACTCTTGGAGCAAGGCCTGGTCTCAAGGAGGGCAGCAAAGAAGCCACTTCTCTCCAGAAAAAAACATCATGGACAGACTGATATTCTGCAAAAGGTACAGGCAGTGGACTGCTGAGGACTGGGGTAAAGTTATTTTCTCTGATGAATCCCCTTTTCGATTGTTTGGGACATTAGGAAAACGCCTCATTCGGAGAAGACAAGGTGAGCGCTACCACCAGTCTTGTCTCATGCCAACTGTTAAGCATCCTGAAACCATTCATGTGTGGGGTTGCTTCTCAGCCAAGGGAATCGGCTCTCACAGTCTTGCCTAAAAACACAGCCATGAATAAAGAATGGTACCAGAATGTCCTCCAAGAGCAACTTCTCCCAACCCTCCAAGAGCAGTTTGGCGATCAACAATGCCTTTTCCAGCATGATGGAGCACCTTGCCATAAAGCAAAGGTGATAACTAAATGGCTCCGGGAACAAAACAAAGAGATTTTGGGTCCATGGCCTGGAAACTCCCCAGATCTTAATCCCATTGAGAACTTGTGGTCAATCATCAAGAGACGGGTGGACAAACAAAAACCTAAAAATTCTGACAAAATGAAAGCATTGATTGTGCAAGAATGGACTGCTATCAGTCAGGATTTGGTCCAGAAGTTCGATTGAGAGCATGCCAGGGAGAATTGCAGAGGTCCTGAAGAAGAAGGGTCAACACTGCAAATATTGACTTGCTGCATTAACTCATTCTAAAGGGTATGCCACACTGAACAATATCGCTAACGGGATCGCTAAAAAACGTCACTATTTAGCGATCCCGTTAGCGATGTTGTTTCAGTGCGGCAGCTGCCAGCGACGAGCTTCCTGCTGTGATCTCGCTCGTCGCTGGAATCGTTCCGGACCCTATTTTCTCGTCGGCGCTCCCGCTGGGTAAGTATATATCGCTAGTGTGGCACCTTTTCTTAGCGATTTAGCGGTACTTTTGTACCGCTAAAGTCGTTAAGAAGATCGCTAACGGCGATAGCGTCGTTAACTATATCGCTAAATGTGGCCGCACTTAGCGATATAGAAACAATCCCGCTAGCGATCGCATTAGTATGCGTCGTTATCGTGATCGCTAGCGGGATTGTTTAGTGTGGCAGTACTTTAACTGTCAATATAAGCTTTTGTTACTCATATGTTTGCAATTATATTTCTGTCTGTGATAAAAACATCTGTCAAACACACATAAAAACCAGAGGGCAGCAGATCATGTGAAAATATAATATGTGTCATTCTCAAAACTTTTGGCCATGACTGTATGTACATCACACATCAGTGAAGGGGTTAATTCTGCAATTTGCTTTTCTGCTAATATTCCACTTCGAAATTTATGAATAAGTTGACAACTGGGTGTTACTTTTCCCTCTTGGCGTGTCTGACACTGGCTGCACTGATTGGATAGCATCATACTATAGGAACACACCCCTAACTGGTAAAACCCAATTGTCATTTTTTTATCCCTACTAAATTTCCAGGAGGAATAACAGAAGAACGACACAACATAGAGTTCTAAGAAAGATGCTCCAGAATTGTTGTGTCATGGAGAATGCAGGTTTTTTTTTACATGTGAGGGAAACTAAAAGATATTCTTTAATTGCATACAGTGTCCAGATAAGACGAGGGCCACACAGACGCAGGGGCCCGGGGGCTCAGTTTGATCCTTTATATTGTAGCTGATCAGTACAAATCTGTATCGTGCAGTACTGCAGCCGACTACCACAACGTCACCACAATTCTGCGCGGCTCTCCGGGAAATGAGCAAAATTACAGTGATGGATGCAAAAGCTTATTAACCAGCCTGCACTCTTGTAATTTGGTTTTCGGTGTGTAAGAATACACTAGTAGCTGCCACGCTGGAGTGTACCCTTAATGCAATAGTGGGGACGGATTGCAAACATCATCATCCTCCAGATGGATCCGAAATGAGATTTTCATACAGACCATCTGGAGCCTGCAAGCCATCCCCAGGATCCAAATATGATCAGTCCCTGAGTCATAGACTCTGATTAATGTGATTGATGTGGAAGCGCGCACCTTGTGTCCGGGGTAATGCATTCTGCTGGTCAGATACATTTACTCAAATTGTGAGTGAAGCAAAGTAATACTTTAGAAAATAACAATAATTAATTAGAGAGATGTCGGTATCAATTGCATTTTGAAATATTCAAAAAATATCAATCTGAACTTATTATGCATTTAGGTCGTCACACAGTTGGCATTTTCCAAAAAGATTACCAAATACCGGACAACCCTTTTAAAATTGCAGTACCACCTATGAACACTAGAGGGGGTCCCTTCCCTAAAATAAAATATTACCCCCGGGCGGGAGAAAATTTGACTTTTCAAAGGGTTTCCAGGTTGTTGTGCTTGTGTGTGTGATGCAAATTTTTCGGCAATGGAAGTGGTTTTTGTTACCCACCGCAGACAAAATGGGACAAGATCATACTATTGGATAAAAAAGAAAAAGGCAAATAGGACTCGGGAGTATTTTAGGGGAGGAGTGTGCTTTTACCGTGGGATGGCACAGAGCTGACAGTTACATATTAGAATGGACAGGGCCCGACTGCAGCGCAGAGTATTTCAGAAGAACCAGAGATAGGTTACAAAGTGTGAGTAAGGGGCAGGGTGGGCCGCTGCACAGAGTATTTCAGGAGAGTAGTGTGGGAGGTTGCAGAGTTTAGGTTACAATGGACAAGCCAAGAGGAAAGTGTAAGATTGTAATGTATAATCTCCTTATGACACACTTATGACCAGAGGCGTAACTAGGGGATCAGAGCAGGGGGAGGCGGAAAACTTTTTATACACAGTGACAGGTGACTTTCTGATGGGAGATGTTCACTTTTCCTGCCTGTACTATCTGTCCCAGACCACGATGATGGCTTCTCCCAGCCACGAGTTAGAAGGTTTTGAGTTGATTTCTCACATTTCCAACACCTCCACCTATTACCAATCTGCGCTGACTCCCAATCCTGCTTGTACCCCGTCCCCAAATTCTGTGCCTATTGCTGCCCCTGTTGTGTTGCTACCTCCCTTTATACTGTACTTCTGAAATATCGGCGTCATTATTACAATTTACCCCCAAAAAATAATGTCACACAGATAACAAACCTGAATACTTTAATGCCAGAGAGATACTGTCCCAAAATAATAGATAGCGCCAAGCAGTGCCCTATATCGTTCCCCAGACAGTAATTGTACACAGCACAGTAAAGTACCATCTTTTGTTCTCCGCATAACAGCATTAATCTACTCAGTGACCCAAAACAGTAACAGCGCTCATCTTCTTGCCCCACATAGTTATAATGTCCCTTTGTGATTTCTTTGTGCTCCTCTAAAGGTTATAATTTCCGGATTGCCCCTAATTGATCTCTCGAGTAATATTGTCCTGGATGGCTTATCCCCTCCTGAGTGTCCCTTCAACAATAATGCCACCAGTGCCCAACAAAAAGTAATAATGCCTCCCAAGTACCCAATTCACAGTTACTAATGCCCCCTCTTAATGTCCCCGTCCTGGGTACACATGCGTTTGAGAGTGGCGCTCATTCAAGGATCCGGGTGGGCACATATCCATCTGACTCAGGACCACTGCCCCCTACTTGCCACCTTCCCCCTCATGCTAGGTTTTCTACAGGACATTACACAACTTCTTCTCTTTTAGGATTTAACTACCCTGCAGAGTGGATTCTGGACGGTGGAGATGCCCGGCTCTGTGTTGGTGATCGTTTTCTTCGTTGTGGCATTGATTGGCACCATGGTACGTGGAGACTTGGATTCACAATAATCCAATAATATTATTATAATATAATCCAATATATAGTAATATCAGGTTGATCAAGAGGATGGAGACATACGGGAATCTGCAGCTTCGATGTTCGCATAGGCAGATGCATCCCAAAATGATCAATTCTGTAAGGGCTTGTTCACACCTCGTATTATTGCCACGGAAAAAAAGACGCAGCGTTTTACAGTATCAGGAAACTGAATGCAATTTTTAAAATCTTAGGCACTCGCTGCTTATTGTTTCCTCGCAGATTTGAACCTTCAAAGTGTTTTACAAATCGATTCTTTCAGCAGTTTTCATCCATTCTAATGAATAGAGAAAAAGAAACACAATTAAAAATGAATCAAAAACACTTTACGTTTTACTAAACATTTTTCCTGCCAGAACTCTGTACTTCTAAGGACTGTTCAATGAATTAGACAGAAGACGGCTAGAGGTTTTCCAATCAGTCTGAGGGGTCTTCTCCGGACAGAGATCATTAGAATATAGGGCGCTGTGCTTCCTTACCATTGCCAGGATCTTTTGTAATGAGCAGATGGACAGTATCAGGACCGGCCGACTTCTGCA
>JARQOD010000010.1:59144890-59266244 GCA_033576555.1 Oophaga sylvatica | reverse complement strand
ACGTAATGCAACATCCGTACCAGGCTGCCCACATACCATACACCATGTATAATACTGGCGTTTTATATATGGCAGAGGTGCCCAGGTGCATCTTCTGCCTCTGCACCCTATATATACCCACATTTAAACAATGGGGTTTAAAGGGGTTCTTTAAGAATAGAAAAAAAAAGTTACTGTTCCCATAGAGTGGTTTGTTCATCTCTACGCAGAAATGCACAGAGTACTGGCCGGAGAAACATGGCGTCTATGAGGGAATAGAGGTGACCGTGAATCACATCATCCAGGAGGACGATTATGGACTAAGACTTATGACTTTAAAGGTAGGAAAACCTACAAAATGGTACGCACACTACCCCTATTCATCAGCACCTGTACCCTTATAATTGCATCCACAGTGCCCCTATAATTACAGCCTAAAAGCCTACTAATAATATGTATAGAGTCCTCACAATGTCACAATAATAAGCGCCATTTTGCCCAATAATTACAGCAACACAGCCCATTAATAGCAGGCATAATAACAGCCGCAATGCCCTATAATGACCACAATTGTGCTCAATAATTACAGCACTAGTGCCCAATAATGACACCAACTGTGTCCAATATCAGCAGGCATAATAGCAGCCGCAATGCCCATTAATAACAGCCACAAAGCCCAATAATGACCTCCACAATGCCCAATAATGACTGCCATTGTACCCAATAATTACAGCACTAGTGCCCAAAAATGGCACCAACACTGCTCAATATTAGCAGGCATAATAGCAGCTGCAGTGCCCAATAATGACAGCCACAGTGCCCAGTATTAGCAGGCATAATAGCAGCCGCAATGCCCAATAATGACCACCATTGTGCCCAATAATGACAGCAATGGGGCCAAAGAATAACAGCAACAATGCCCAATAATTGAGGCATAATAGCAGCCACAATACCCAATAATGACAGCAACTGGACCCAATATTACCAGGCATAAGAGCAGCCATAGTGCCCAATAATGACAGTAATAGTGCCCATTGATACCAGCCAAAATTTCCAAAAATGACAGCCATAGTGTCCAATATTTACAGACACAATGCCCAATAATGACAACAACAGTGCCCATAGTAATAGTCATAGGGCCAAATAATGATAGTCATGTTACCCAATAATTAGCACCTAATAATAATAATAATAGCCACGGTGTTCAATAATGACAATGCTGACATCCAAAGTTCCCAATAATCGCTGCTCTCTCATCAGACATACCAAATGGTCATTGAACTTTTGGGCAATGTTCTAGAATGGTGAAAAAGAAAGGAGTCTGAAGCATTTTTGGTACACGTCATGGCCAGACCAGAAGACCCCGGATCAGGCTCCAGCACTCTTAAAGTTGGTGCAGAATGTGGAGGAAGCCAGGAAAAATGGCGAGCCTAATAACGGACCTATAATCGTACACTGCAGGTGAGCCACAAGACAGGCTTCACAATACCTTTATTGATAGAAAAGCTGAATGATAACCGATATAGCCACCATTACTGCTTCTATGGAGATTGCCAGCTGTTAGCAAATGTGATTGGCCAATCTGGTGAACTATTAAAGGATATGTTGGCTATACATGTTCATGGCATATCCATATGTTAGCGGTACAACATTGTCTTGACTGTAAACTGTGTGACTGTGTCTGTAAATATGGCTTTGCTTTAGCAAATGTCTTCTGTCTTGCAGTGCAGGGATCGGGAGAACCGGCTGTTTCATTGCTACTACAATCCTGTGTAAACAGCTGAAGAATGAGGGGATGGTGGACATCCTGAAGACCACCTGCCAGCTGAGGTTAGACAGGTAAGACGACAGCATCCACATTACTTTGATAAGACGTCCAAATCTTTTGCATTTGGATAGCTATTTATATAGAGATAAATTCGGTTGCTTGAGGACTAGGTTTTGGAGCTGATCATGGGATGGGTGCATCTTCTGACTGTTAGGGGGCATCAACCATTAATATATTGGGAATGGTCTGAGTTCCCAACACTATTGAGGACATGATGGTGTAGGTGGAGGATCCATTGTGTTGGGTCTTCTTATACTATGCCCTGGATAGGATAAAGCTTCAGTCTGGGGTCTCCTGGGGGGAAGCTAGACTTGTGACAATGAGAATGACAGGTGGGTTCCTATAAAGAAGTAGTGCCCAATCCAATTGACTGATATTACATCACTGCTACTATTTGGATTTACCCCTCCATCATAGCAGCATATTATGCCGGCTCTTCCCACTAGTGACTTGTTGCCAATGTACAATCATTGGGGGCAGGAATGAATCATTACTTACACTTATAGCTGTGAAACAGACTGAGCTATTTCGGGGCTCCAAAGATCCAGCCAAGGAAATAACAATTAATTAATAATTTTGAGCTCAAATGTCTCTGAATATTCCTGTTATTCGCTCCCACAAGGCCGAAGTGAGACCTTCCCTGTGTGACGTCCTTTGAAAGCACAGGGCAGCATTTTGGCAGACGTGCCGTTGATCCCTGAATTGTGCCAGCAAATACTGCTTCAATGAATGGAAGTTAATGGACAGAAAAATGTTTATAGACTGTGCAAAGTGCATATGTTACCATCCTGCTGTACGATACGATACGATACACTTTATTGATCCCGGGGGGAAATTACAGAATTTACCTGGGCCTCCAAAAGTACGATAGAGACGTCATCTGTCATTAAGTCGCCTCACTCTCTAATGATAACGAGGATGACTCTACTGACCCTGTACTCTAATGATAGCAAGATGACTCTACTGACCCTGTCCTCTATTGATAACAAGAATGACTCTACCGACCCTGTCCTCTAATGATAACAAGATGACTCTACCGACCCTGTCCTCTAATGATAACAAAATGACTGTACTGATCCTGTCCTCTAATGATAACAAGATGACTCTACCGACCCTGTCCTCTAATGATAATGAGATGACTGTACTGATCCTGTCCTCTAATAATAGCAGGATGACTCTACTGATCCTGTCCTCTAATGATAATGAGATGACTGTACTGATCCTGTCCTCTAATGATAACGAGATGACTGTACTGACCCTGTCCTCTAATGATAACGAGATCACTCTACTGACCCTTTCCTCTAATGATAACGAGATGATTCTACTGACATGTCCTCTAATGATAACAAGATGACTCTACTGACCCTGTCCTCTATTGATAACAAGATGACTCTACCGACCCTGTCCTCTAATGATAACAAGATGACTCTACCGACCCTGTCCTCTAATGATAACAAAATGACTGTACTGATCCTGTCCTCTAATGATAACAAGATGACTCTACGACCCTGTCCTCTAATGATAATGAGATGACTGTACTGATCCTTTCCTCTAATGATAGCAAGATGACTCTACTGATCCTGTCCTCTAATGATAATGAGATGACTGTACTGATCCTGTCCTCTAATGATAACGAGATGACTGTACTGACCCTGTCCTCTAATGATAACGAGATCACTCTACTGACCCTTTCCTCTAATGATAACGAGATGATTCTACTGACATGTCCTCTAATGATAACAAGATTACTCTACTGACCCTGTCCTCTAATGGTAACACGATGACTCTACTGACCCTGTCCTATTATAATGATGAAATAACAATACTGACTCCACCCTCTGATGAAAATATTATGACTGCTGATCCCACCTGTAATGATAATGAGAGGACTCTACTGACTCCGTTCTTTAATGATAATGAGATAACTCTTTTAAACCTAACCTAAAATATTACAACTCAGCTGACTCTAAATTCTAATGATATTGACGTGACGGTGCTGACCCTGCCCTTTAATGATGATAAAATGACTCTGCTGAACCAAAACCTAAAATAAGGCAACTTTGCTGACTCTAACCTCCTAATCATAGTGAGATGACTCTGCTGGTCCTATTCTCCAATGATAATGAGAGGACTCTACTGACTCTGTTCTCCAATAATAATGAGATGACTCTGCTGATCCTAATTTTTTGATAATGAGATGACTCTGTTGATCTTGTTCTCTAATGATGAGATAACTGTGCTAACCCAGTCCTCTAATAATGATGAGATGACTCTATTGAACCTATCCTGAAATAAAATGACTGCTGACTCTGCCCTCTAATGATAATGAGATGAATGTGTTGATCCTGTTCTGTGATAATGAGGTGTCTCTGCTGAACCTAACCTAAAATAAGATGACTCTGCTCTCTAATGATAATGAAATAATTCCCCTTACCCAGTCATGTATTGTTAATAGGATGACTTGACTGATATTGCCCCCTAATGATAGTGAGATGAATCTGCTGATTTTGTTCTCTAATGATAATGAGATGACTCTGCTAACCCTGCTCTGTAATGATAATGAGATGACTCTGTCAAAGTTGTTCCAATCTGTGCAGCAAAGCTGATAAGCTACAGTTAATGACATCCAATTGTTTGTGCTCTACGGGCAGTAATATTTTAGGATTTTTGAATATTGATCGAATCTAATATTACTATATATCATGTTTATGACTATATATTTTTTGTAGGGGAGGAATGATCCAGACCAGTGAGCAGTACCAGTTCGTCCACCATGTGCTAAGCTTGTTCGTCAAACAGAATTCCTGCTCTGTAGAGGAATAATCACTCGGTGAATATCGGGGTAGGTCCCTGACAGAAAAAGCTTAATTTAAAGAAAAATGATCAGCAATGCCGCCCATCATCAGGCTCCGGGGGAGACATTTTCTCGTTCAATTGCAGGTCAATGGGATTTTGCAGCTATTAATGTAAGCATATAGGACCTTACAAATTACAAAAATGGGACGATCATCACCAAAAAAAAAAAAAAAAATCCGGAATTTCTATTGTACATAGAAGCAATCGCATCGGTTTGTAACAAGATTATTATATGAAGATAATTACATTTGTGTTTTTAAGTTTTAGTATTTTTCCGGGGGTAAAAATAATAAATTGCTTCTGACTGCAGTGTTGAACGACGTCACGCAGAATTCTGTAACGTATTGATGCTGACAAGTAATTTTTTGCCTTTTTTTCTGAACTGTTTTTACATTTTTATCTACCGGATACTGTGTCACATGACTCATGAACGCGTCAAACCTCTGTACAGAAAATTCCAATAGTTTCATACAGCATTTCGCTTAATACCTCATGTTATAGACAAACTATAAGCGGGGGTGGGGTTTGGATATGGGTCGGAAAATCATATCTCTATCTTGCGCCTTTAACCCCTCAAGTGCCAGAGGGGTGATGGGTTTTAAAACAGAATATACCTATACTTTAGGATGTTTACAGAATATTTTTTTATGAGCTTTCAAATTTGGGGACTGGGGAAGGGAGAAGATGTAGAAACAAGTACAAGTCAGAATTTTAAAGGGTTGTTCTCAATGTAGATAAATAAGGCTGAATCATCTTAGAATGTTCCACAACTTTTTAATATAACGTTGAGTTTCAGTTCTGGGCCATTTTCAAGATCTCTGCTTGCCCTTTAGTAAATGGAAACATTCTTAGTTACTTTCAGAGATGGAAAACCTCTCCTGAACTTGTCTTACTTCTACAGCTGAGGTTTTGTAACAGTGTCAAGCAAATTTCTTTGAGCTAAACACAGCAGATACGTACGTTAAATTCCGAGCTTTGTGTGCAGTTTCTGAATGTAAATTGATTTCAGTGGGCATCATGTAATACTTCATTTTGCCTGTGGAGGCACTGCAGGAGAATTGAACACTTGAGCTGATTGATAGGAATTACTGTACTCAGTAAACTGAACGTTTAGAACCTTTGGACATTTCCTTTGGTACCTTTAGAACCTTTGGAACCTTTCCTTTGGTACCTTTAGAACCTTTGGAACCTTTCCTTTGGTACCTTTAAATCCTTTAGAACCTTTGGAACCTTTCCTTTGGTACCTTTAGAACCTTTGGAACCTTTCCTTTGGTACCTTTAGAACCTTTGGAACCTTTCCTTTGGTACCTTTAGAACCGTTGGAATCTTTAGAACCTTTGGAACCTTCAAAACTTTTCCAACAAAACTAGTTTGTCCAGCCTGGGAGCTTCTTTAATACTAGATGAGTTGTATTAAAACATATCATATGGGTCCACAGTGTCAAGTTCAGATTGTGGGAGGACAAAAATCAAGGGAGCTCTCCTGTTGTGGGAAGCCCACACTAGTTAAATGACATTGAGCCTAAATTGGTAACACTAAGACTGCAGATTCACCCCCAAATCTAACAAGGATGCAACTGAATGTTTCTTTCTCAGCAGTGGACTACGTACCATAGGTGAAGTCATGCTACTGGGGGGATGCCCAGGATGGGAACAAAGCAGGCTGCATATCCTCGGTGGTGGGTTTGATGGCACATGGAAGCCGGGTGGATGGGAAAGGGATACCAGAGTATTGAGTAAGGGAAGAGACAGTTTTTAGGTGTTCTTCATGTTTGCCTCTAAACATAGTGGTTGGTACGATCATCGAGAAGATAATGCCTTGCTCCACATATATTGTCATTTTATCATCAATCAAATCCTCAAAGAAAGTCCGGTCACTCCATGGTAAGAGGCTGAGGGCATGGCGGGCAGGTGACCACCACAGGTAACATAGTAGAGGTGCTTGTGGCTCAAAAGAAAAAAAAAAAGGTTAACTTTGCATAAAGTCTTAAATAACCATTTTGAGTATACAGCTCCAATGCAGACCTATGTGTCTCCATGGTGACAGACTAAAAAACAAAACCTTTATAGTCTGACCCTGCAGTCATGTATTACTTCACTTTCTCTGTCTCCTTTTCTAGACCTATGGGACGGCATTGAGGCTGTATATACAAAATGGTTTTAGATTTTTTTTTTTAACCAAGACTACCTGCAGAGTTGCTTAATTTTGTATCTTAGATATGTTAAAACCAGTCACATGTTGCAAAAGTCTGCACACCCTTACATCTTCGCGAAAAACACAATAGTACAATGACTACATGTCTCTGTTGTACAGCGCTCATGAAATTTCAGCAACAATTACTAAATAATAATCGTTATTACAGATCAGGCCTCAAGATTAAACAGAGATACATAATTGGCACCGCGTGTAGAGCACATGATAACGGGATAATATAGGCTTAATGCAACAGTATAATATCGTAAAGTACGCAACTAATTACACGCCATGTGAACCCATCGTATGAAACGCTTTGTTTATTCCTATAGCCACTTTCTAAGCTTCTTGGTTTCCAGCTGTTTAAAGCCAATTGTATAGAATTTGCAGGTTACAATATGAGACAAATACACAGCAGCCTCGTATCTGCCCCCTCTAATGTTAACCCCTCTAGCATCATGTCACAAGCTGCACATGGGATAATGATGGAAACAACGTGCGAGAACTACTCCATAAAGAGATGAAACAATCCTGTCCCCTCAATTCCATCTTCTTACCCACAGGAGCCCACAAGTAATTATAGCAGAAGGTGGCCGCAAGCAAACAATGGGCTTAAAGCCCCCTATGGTTATCATAGGGAGCAGTATTATAGTAGTTATATTCCTGTACATAGGGGGCAGTATTATAGTAGTTATATTCCTGTACATAGGGGGCAGTATTATAGTAGTTATATTCCTGTACATAGGGGGCAGTATTATAGTAGTTATATTCTTACAACCTACAAGAAGCTAGCACATAATGTAGCAATGCCAATCATCAATGCTAAGGTGCCTATTCAATTACAATTCAGTGCAAGTGTAGATAGACTCCAAAAAGAGAAATTGCACACAAGGAATTGTGGTAGCAAAATACAAATCACTTTATTACATAAATATTAAAATATGAGACTTAATACAAAAGAGACATTCAACAGTGGTATCCCATAAGGGTGAAACCACGAATACAACCAGGTATATGTATAGTAGAAAATGTCACATACGCATACAGCCGTATATACAAGTGTGCTTACATTACAGTCACAGAGTAGTGCCCTAGGGTAGTAAGAAGTATCAGCTGCACAATGTCACCTCATAGAATTAAGGCTGCAGGCATGGATCAGATATATGGACAAACTGTATGTAAATCCAAATGACCAGAGCAGTATCTACATGTGAGAGAACGCAAACAATACAGACCTGGGACTCAGTGGGATCACCCTCCCCTACGCGCGTTTCGGCGCTGTGCCTTCTTCCGGGGGAGACTAATGAGACATCGCTATGTTCTCTTGCCAATTCCTCTAAATCATACAAGGCTGCTTGTTCTGCAGGTAACGGAAACGTCCTTTGTATCTCTTCATTATGATGCCATTTTTTGAGAATAAGGGACCTTGCAAATATGTGAAGGTCTTTAAGAGCTTGAAAAGGGTTAAACCGCATGCTAGGGGAGAAAGTCAGACCTTTAGATAACAGTGATATCTCCTCAGTACTGAAGGAATGCTCAGATAAATTGATTACCTTAGGCGTGTCCTTCTTGTAAGAGGGACCACGCTGAGTATTTTTATTTCTCCTCTTCCATTTCCTTTTGTTGGTATTCCCAAATCGTGTCCGCATGGAGTGTACCGAGGCATCAGAAGTTTCACCTGATGAAGATACCGAGGAGACAGAAGGGGACCTCGATGCTCGACTAAAGGTCTTTGGGCGTCTCCATCTATATGCCATATTCCGTTGAAAGTCAGTAGTGTCCCTCAGAAGTTTTTTGGCCTGTGTTGTCTTAATTTGTGATTCCCAATCTGTTAGATTTTTATCTAAGAAGGCAGAAGAAGGCACAGCGCCGAAACGCGCGTAGGGGAGGGTGATCCCACTGAGTCCCAGGTCTGTATTGTTTGCGTTCTCTCACATGTAGATACTGCTCTGGTCATTTGGATTTACATACAGTTTGTCCATATATCTGATCCATGCCTGCAGCCTTAATTCTATGAGGTGACATTGTGCAGCTGATACTTCTTACTACCCTAGGGCACTACTCTGTGACTGTAATGTAAGCACACTTGTATATACGGCTGTATGCGTATGTGACATTTTCTACTATACATATACCTGGTTGTATTCGTGGTTTCACCCTTATGGGATACCACTGTTGAATGTCTCTTTTGTATTAAGTCTCATATTTTAATATTTATGTAATAAAGTGATTTGTATTTTGCTACCACAATTCCTTGTGTGCAATTTCTCTTTTTGGAGTCTAGTTATATTCTTGTACATAGGGAGCAGTATTATAGTAGTTATATTCTTGTACATAGGGGCAGTATTAGAGTAGTTATATTCTTGTACATAGGTGCAGTATTAGAGTAGTTATATTCTTGTACATAGGTGCAGTATTAGAGTAGTTATATTCTTGTACATAGGTGCAGTATTAGAGTAGTTATATTCTTGTACATAGGGGCAGTATTAGAGTAGTTATATTGTACATAGGGACCGTATTATAATTACATATTCTTGTACAGTGTTATAGTTGTATTTTTGTATATTGGAGCAGTAGTATAAAAATATTTTTATTCACACGGAGCAGTCTTATAGTAGTTATATTCTTGCCCATAAGGGAGAGCATTATAATATTATATTCCTATATGAAGAAGCAGTATTATGCTAGTTATATTATATTCTTATACATAGGAACGCTGTTATTGTAGTTTTATATCCTTGTACATAGGGGGCAGTATTATATTAGCTGTCACATTCTTGTATATAGAGGACAGTATTATAGTAGTTATATTCTTGTGCATAAAGACAGTATAATAGTAGTTATATTCTTGTACATAGGGGCTGTATTATAGTAGTTACATTGTTGTACATAGGGAGCAGTATTATACTAGTTATATTCTTGTACAAAGCAGCAGTATTATAGCAGTAATATTCTTGTACATAGGAGCAGTATTATAGTAGCTATATTTTTGTACATAGGGGAAAGTATTATAATAATTGTATTCTTGTACATAGGAGCAGTATTATAGTAGTTATATTCTTCTGCATAGGAGCAGTATTATAGCAGTTGTATATTTTTGTACATAGGGGCAGTAATATAATAGTCATATTCTTATATATAGAGGCAGTATTATAGTAGATATATTGTTGTACATAGGGTGCAGTACTATAGTAGTTATATTCTCATACATAGGGGCAGTATTATAGTAGTTATATTTTTGTACATAGGGGAAAGTATTATAATAGTTGTATTCTTGTACATGGGGCAGTATTATAGTAGATATATTCTTGTACATAGGAGCAGTATTATAGTAGATATATTCTTGTACATATGGGCAGTATTATAGTAATTATATTCTTGTACATAGGAGCAGTATTATAGTAGTTATAGTCTTGTACATAGGAGCAGTATTATAGTAGTTATATTCTTGTACAAAGGAGCAGTATTATAGTAGTTATATTCTTGTACATAGCAGCAGTATTATAGTAGTTATATTCTTGTACATAGGGACAGTATTATAGTAGTTATATTCTTGTACATAGGGGCAGTATTATAGTAGTTATATTCTTGTACATAGGGGCAGTATTATAGTAGTTATATCTTTGTACATAGGAGCAGTATTATAGTAGTTATATTCTTGTACATAGGAGCAGTATTATAGTAGGTAAATTCTTGTACATAGGGGGCAGTAGTATAGTAGTTATATTCTTGTACATAGGGGGCAGTATTATAGTAGTTATATTCTTGTAACTAGGAGCAGTATTATAGTAATTATATTCTTGTACATAGGAGCAGTATTATAGTAGTTATATTCTTGTACATAGGGGCAGTATTATAGTAGTTATATTCTTGTACATAGGGGCAGTATTATAGTAGTTATATCTTTGTACATAGGGGCAGTATTATAGTAGTTATATCTTTGTACATAGGAGCAGTATTATAGTAGTTATATTCTTGTACATAGGGGCAGTATTATAGTAGTTATATTCTTGTACATAGGAGCAGTATTATAGTAGGTAAATTCTTGTACATAGGGGCAGTAGTTATAGTAGTTATATTCTTGTACATAGGGGCAGTATTATAGTAGTTATATTCTTGTATAGAGGGACAGTATTATAGTAGTTATATTCTTGCACATAGGGCAGTATTATAGTAGTTATATTCTTGTACATAGAGGCAGTATTATAGTAGTTATATTCTTGTACATAGGAGCAGTATTATAGTAGTTATATTCTTGTACATAGGAGCAGTATTATAGTGGTTATATTCTTGTAACTAGGAGCAGTATTATAGTAGTTATATTCTTGTACATAGGGGCAGTATTATGGTAGTTATATTCTTGTACATAGGAGCAGTATTATAGTAGTTATATTCTTGTATATAGGAGCAGTATAGTAGTTATATTCTTGTACATAGGGGGCAGTATTAAGTAGTTATTTCTTATACATAGGGGGCAGTATTATAGTAGCTACATTCTTGTACATAGGGAGCAGTATTATAGTAGTTATATCCTTGTACATAGGGAGCAGTATTATAGTAGTTATATTCTTGTACATAGGAGCAGTATTATAGTAGTTATATTCTTGTACATAGGAGGCAGTATTATAGTAGTTATATTCTTGTCCATAGGGGCAGTATATAGCAGTTATATTCTTGTACATAGTGGGCAGTATTATACTAGTTATATTCCTGTACATAGGGGGTAGTATTATATGAGTTTTGGTTGGTTTTGTCATGCCACTTTTTTCCAGTGAGCACAAGAAAATGTTTCTCCTATAAAGAGAATGTATCTGTGTTCTATCCTGAGGCTTGTTGGAAGACACATTCAGAAAAAAATATTACATTTACAAGAAAAGATTGTAAAAAAAAGACACTGCCAAAACTGAGACTATTGTTTCTTTGAAATTTGTCCTCTTATTTAGGCATAACAATAAGATTCTGCATTTTGTCGATTTCCGTTACTTTTTAAAAATATTCCTAAAACCTCATTATCTCCAAGTACAGCAGGATAAAATAACGGTGCCGGTAAGTATTTATATTGGCCAATTGTTGCCATTAAACGACCGCTGTTTGACTTACATGTAATGAGCAATATGTAGGAAACTATTTTGTTTATTAACAGATTGACACAGGCCGACCGCACTTCCATAAGCACAGAGCGATCATTGATTTAATTTTTCTGTGCAAAAAATAAAAACTTAATTCTTCTCGTCAGCACGTCTTAGTTACACATCATGATGTGCTGCCGAGAATGATAATTTTTTTTTTTAAGCGAAGCACTCGATAATTGATCTTGGTGTGTTTTGGCAAGACTATAATAATGATTGGGAGGAGAAACAGATTAGATATTAGAAAAAAACTTTTTGACAGTTAGTGATCAATGAGTGGAACAGGCGGCCACGAGAGGTGGTGAGTTCTCCTTCAATGGAAGTCTTCAAACAGAGGCTGGACAGACATCTGTCTGGGATGATTTAGAGAATCCTGCTTTGAGCAGGGGGTTGGACCAGATGACCCAGGAGGTCCCTTCCAACTCTACCATTCTATGATTCTATGAGTTAGTTCCCAATTATCAACTTGTGTATAACGAGCCTTAAAGGAGACCCTGAGCCAATGACTCTGAAAACTCAGACCAACAACGTGCAAGGCGCACCCTGAACTCTAAAACCAGACATGTCCTGTACAATCAGTAGGAACACAAGGGACAGCCTGTATAGTTTAGCCCCGGGACTGTATTCCTGTCTTTCCTGGGGCCCCACAGCAGTCATGTGGACAGCCTTATGGTATGTATGTCCTTACCTTCAGAATAGTCCTGAAAATGTATTTTAATTCTGGTGTACACATTTTACACCGTTTGCCGTCTGTAGCCCCTGTGTTGCATTTGTCTGTTGCTGGCTGCAGAATGAGTTAACTGAGAATCCGTCAGTCAGACCGCTATGATGATCTGTTGGGGAGTTTGTAACTCTTTCATCTGTCGTTTTCTGATCTCCTCTCAGCTAATTTAAAAAGTTTTATGTGCAGGGACAGAAAAAAAAAGAAAAAAAACCCAAATGTTGCAAAAGTTTTAATGAAGCCCAAATGCAAAATTAGATTTTTAGCTACAAATACCTACATTTAAGTAAAAATAAATTGTCCCCAGAAGTGGGCAAGCGTTTTAATTCCATGATATGTCTTTATAGGGTTTTTCCTAGGACAGTTCATGCTTCTGCAGTCACCACTAGGTGGTGCTGCTCACTACATACCTATTTATACAGCTGTCATTGAGTTCAATGAGAAAATCTCCCCCTAGTGGTGGCTGGAAGCAGACTGAAATCTAACATTGCTTTCTATAGAGGATTTAGAACTTCAACTGCTATGAAGTTATACAAAGAAATTACTGAGCGGAAATGTTCAGCTCACCGGCAATTCCTAGCACACTTTATGAGGAAACAGATCCACACATTTACATTACAATACATGTAATTGTTCTATAGTTTACCATAGGGAATAACGGAAATCTCATGAATCTGTCAGTCACCGTCTAGCCCTAAGTGCTAAACGTTAGGACTATATTATATTTAATGTATCTGATCCCTGCCCTCCGCCCCTCTGCCTCCAGTGACCGGGATGTGTTAGTACCTGTACACACACATGCATCAGACTTAGTAAGGACAGTGTATGATTGTACCGTCATCATCTAATAAGATGTGTTTGTAAATAGCGCAGCCCTTTTCCTGCCGGTGCAGCCGCCAAATACGATACCACTGGCAGGCGAAGGGTTATAATTTTTAACGAAAAAAAAAAGTTTCAGATACTGTCTACAGCATAGCACGGGCATTTTTAGCATTTTTATGAATGTGATAGATCTATCACCTCCGAGATGTTTCCACTGTCATTTTTATTGCTGTAAACAGATGTGGTTTTTGCATCAAATAAAGGCCGATTTCAGAATTCCCGCGTCCTTCGTGTTATATCGCGTCCACTCGTCTTCATTCAATTTTTTGCAAAAGCTGGAAGCTTGTGCACCATCGCTCCTTGCATAGTGCACCATCGCTCCTTGCATAGTGCACTGTCGCTCCTTGCATAGTGCACCGTCGCTCCTTGCATAGTGCACCGTCGCTCCTTGCATAGTGCACCATCGCTCCTTGCATAGTGCACCATCGCTCCTTGCATAGCTGATCACGGTACCCAATGTCTCCAGGAGCCCTATAGGTAGTGTATGGATCGGAGGTGCAGATGCGTGGCCCTTTAAGAGTCACACAATTGATTAAGTACAAAAGATTGATTTGGAGAATGGAGAATTTGGAAGTTTATATTCACTCACATTTATGATGCATGAGATCAAAAGGGAAAAAAAGAAATGTGAGAATCAGTGCACGTTCTATGTTGTCTGGAGTACCAGTCTTGTAAGAGGTAATATTGCATAACTATCACTAGAGGGCAGGCCATACTACAGGATCAATGGTCCAGACTCTGTCATGGATGGCGGTCTTCGCCTCAGTCTTCATCAAGAGTGCACTGGAGAAAGATGCAATAAATTCATTAAGAGGCGTGCGGGACTGGAGTACATTTCTATCAGAATTTACACCACTTTTCAATTACAGGTTGCATTGAAAAAAATGCAACATTTCAAGCAGTTTTTACTCCAGAAAACTGTTGATGAATTAGCGGGGCCTACAGTGGGGAAAATAAGTATTTGATACACTGACGATTTTGCAAGTTTTCCCACCTACAAAGAATGGAGAGGTCTGTAATTTTTATCGTAGGTACACTTCAACTGTGAGAGACTGAATCTAAAAAAAAAAAATCCAGAAAATCACATTGTAGGATTTTTGCATAATTAATCTGCATTTTATTGCATGAAATCAGTATTTGATACAATAAACAGAACTGAATATTTGGTACAGAAACCTTTGCTTGCAATTAGGGATGATCCAATAGCTTCGGATAACTCCTTATCCGAATAGCTGTAGCACTTACTGAAGAAGCTGCATCGGGAACCTGGATACTTGGAGCGCTCCCGATAATCAGCTGCATGTGTGACAGTCACAAGACATGCATGGAGAGCCTGTTTATTGGGCTATCAGTGGAGGCCGGTTTCCTAGGCATGTTTGCACTTACAAGCAGTTTTCTATACAGCTTGCAAATGGTGCTGTAAAGCCGGCCAGATCAATGGATCCAGCTTTAGTGCCCCTGCGCCCCTCCAGTTCCTATAGAATATCTTACCTGTGCTAGCAGCACTAGAGACTGTGCAGTTTGGGCCAGCGGTGCATCGGTGCAGCCATGTCACAAGCTCAAATTGTCAATCTTCTCCTTAAGGCAGGTCCATTTACAAAAAAAAAAACAACAGATAAATGCTAACAAAAAAAATCAAGAGTGGTCCTATTCATTTCTATAGGAAAATTACTTGCTGTTTTTAGGTTCAGGCTTTCAAAGTCCCCAAGAAGTTAAAAGTAAAATGTACATTTTTCAGATGTTTTCCACAACGAAAAAGCTAAATATTTTACAATAGAAGTCAATGGGAAGGTTGCAAAGATGTTCTGGAAGATTAACGAGCATTTTTTTGCTTTATTGTTTAATGGATTTTAAAAAGCGTTGGAAAAATGGCAGTAAAAAGACACCTAAAAAAACACTGAAAAAAAAACATTGTGAGAAAAAAACTCTGTTGGAGAAAAGCATCGAAAAATGTTCAGGAAACGTTCAAAAAATAATGCAAAAAAAAAAAGCATCAACTTTACAAAACTCCATAGAGAAGAAGAGATTCCTGTAGCATCTTTTGGTTGAGCACCGGAAAAAAAAATCCTTTTTGTACATTCATACGTATAAATTGCAAATGGGTGAAAACTTGCAGTATAAATTGAAAATCCGCAAAGAAAAAAAAATAATCTGCACAGCAGGTCAATATCCTCTCGGATTTTTTTTCTACAAAACCGTACCATGCAGTGCCAATAATCAACATGGCCACAGTCTGCACTGAATGACAACCAGTAACCACAGGAAAGCCATAGTGAAGGAATCTAGGACCTATACGTCATGCCACTTCTGTGAGAATGATCTGTAAGGCTGTGGTTCCACGGTCCGGAACCACAGCGCTTTGGACGGAGCGGAAATTCCGCTCCGTCTAAGCCCCGCCCCCTTTCTGACGCGCGCTCTTTCCGGAGGTGTTCAGGACACCTCCGGAACACCTCCGGAAAGAACGCAGGGCTACATAGCCCTGTGTTAAATTCTGTTGCGGCGACGCACCGTCGCCGCAACACGCGAGGACATGTTGCGGTCTGAAAAGACGCGCCGCATGTCCGTTTACGCAGGTCTGCCACCTGCGTGTTGTTACGCATAGTGGAGACGGGATTTCTTGAAATCCCCTCCACTATGCTGTAACATCTGGACGCTGCGTGTTTGGCGCTGCGCCAGCGCACAGCGCCAATCACGCAGCGTTTACTGATCGTGGAAACTCACCCTTAATGGTGAAGGTTTTCAAAGTTTTTGAAGATCCTTTCAATCTTTATCTTGACTTGGTAATTTTTTTATTTATTTATTTAAAATATATATTTGCATTTTTGTTTTTCTGAAATGAGGAAAGTCAAACACTAGATGGAGCCAGAATACTGAGCTATTTTTATACTATATTTTCTTGTATTAGACAATTCTTGTAAGAACTGCAAGATACTTTTTTTTCTAAAATTTTTTTTTAGTATTAGTGTTTTTTTTTTATTTAAAGGGGATCTTTCATTAGTCATAGATATGCATTTTTTTTTAACCTGATATAAATACTGATGTTCTCCTGAATCCGGCATTGTTTTTTTTTCGTTCCTGCGACTCTCCATTCCTGAGATATGGCCTCCTCTTCCCTGTATGTAAAGCTAGTCTTGGGCGTGGTCCTTAGCTCTTCTCTGTGGGTGTGTTCTTGATGACCACGCCCCCTTACCTAAAGGCTAGGTTTACGTAAAGTGAAGAGCGGGCCATATCTCGGGAAAGGAGAGGCTCATAAACAAAAGAAAAACAACGCCGGACTCGGGAGAACAGCGGCATTTACACCTGGTAAAAAAAAATGCATATTTATGGCAAGTGACAGGTCTCCTTTAAATTAATTAAAATGTCTCAAATACCTAATATGTTACAGATCTTATGTGCGCCAAAGTTGTCTACAGTCACTGATAAATATATTAGGCCTATAACTTACCTGATGATGAAAGCCAGACTTAAGACCCATCCCCCTTATTAGGGCTCCTCCCCTAATTGTAGAAATTATCAGATAATCTTTTTCTAACTGGGTATTAAGGTTGATGCAGATTATAATCATTCTGTCCTTATTGTAGTGTAAATCAGTCCTCTGACTTCCCGCACAGGAGCGAATATGGACCTGGACACGAAGAGCTGCAGTGTAAAGCATGGAACCCAGAGTGATCCTCTGATATATTTGGAGGTGATTTTGCTGATTTTAATGTAAGGCTGTGACAGATCGTTGTTCTTATATAGACATGGCAGACTTCATACTGCGGGGATCAGATTTTGACTCCAAACTAAAAGCACATAACATATCCCGACTTACAATTCACACACCATCTGCACGACACCCACTTGTACTGACGCGCGACAGCTGCACAGCAGTACGTCTGACTCCTGGAGAATTCAATCAAGTGTTAGAAATGATGAAATGTCGGCCTGAACTCGTAAAGTCCTCGGGGAGGACAAGGGGCGGCCGGGCAGACAATGTGTATTTTAGAGAGCAAGACTTGTAGAGCCGGATGGTTGGGGGTTAATCAAGGATTTCAAAGGTTTCTTAAACTTGTGACGGCCCACCTAAGTGGTCCAGCACCATGGGTGTCAGAGTTGCCATCGTGACCGTATTGTCCACGGGTCCATTTCTGAGTGAGGTACTATAGCCACAAGCGTATCACCTGGTCAGGTTTGGTGAAGGACTACTTTGATTTGACTGCTGTGGTCCAGTGCGATCTTCTTACTAGGCTCCTTGACGTTATGACGAAGAAAAACATGGGGGGCGTAGGGCTTAGTAAGCACCAGAGATATCCAGGATACCAGGCCGAGGGGGATATAGTTTATCTGGCGTGTATAGCGGAGTGATGGGCTTCCATGAGTAGAGTTGCACGGAAAGTGCGTTGCCATCTGTTTTCTTTGTAGACGAGCCCATATACATATATACACACAGACGGTCATGGCTGAAAGTGTTGGCACCAGTAGCGTAGCTAACGGGGGCAGAGGGTGCGGTTGCCCCGGGCCCCTTGCTTTGAGGGGGCCCACCCAGAGCTACTGCTACTGGGTGTACCACCTGAGTTGTAATCAAGGTTACTGGTTAGGGGCCCACCCAGATTTCTCGCCCCCCCCCCGAGCTGAACCCCTAGCTACGCCTCTGGTCGGCCGCCTTGAAGTTTTTCCCAGAAAATCAAGTATTTCTCCCAGACTCTTATTGCAATTACACTTTTTGTTATACACATTGATTTCCTTTATTTCAATGCAAAGGCCGAGTCTGGTTTCAGGTGTGGTTTTCATATTGACCACATCTGGTACTTGCCACAGGTGAGTTTGATCGAGCATCACACGCCGGAAACAACGTTTTTTTACTCACAATTTTTAAAAGGTGCCAAGAATTTTGTCCAGCATATTATGGGGGGGGGGGGGCTTAGGTGAAATTGTGTCCAACTTGTCTTTTTTTCTGTTTTTGTTTTTTTTTTGTGTTGTTCCAATACACACAAAGGAAATAAGCGTGTGTATAACAAAATGTGTGTCAATGCAATAATTTACTGGGAGAAATACTTCATTTTTTGGAACAATTTCAAGGGTGCCGACGCTTTCAGCCATGACTGTATATCTGTGTGGAGTGGACAGGAGATTAAAAAAAAAAAAAAAAAAGTTATGGCTTTTGGAAGAAGGGGAGGAAAAAGCGAAAGAGCAAAAATTAAAGTTAGCGGTGATGGAAAAGGGGCTATTTTTGCAAAACTCTACACACCCTTAGGCCGGGGAAACTCGCACGACTCTCTCACATCAACACCCGCCGGCACTCGGGACCGGATTGCATAGAAATACATGCAGCCGCACGCTCCGGTCCGAGTGCCGGGTATTGATACGAGAGACTCGTGCGAGTTTCTCGCATCACACACACTAGTGTGACCCCGGCCTTAGATAGAGGCTTAGTGTGTGTTCCTTTCAGAGTTACTGGTTGATAAAAGAAACCATGATGGACTGCGCAATTCTGTCCTTATTGCCACAATTCAAGGACACACTGACCTCTCTAAAGAATCTCAGGGTCGAGGTGGTGGTGGTGGTGGCATATTTGGACCGGTTGTGGGTGATATGACCTTGGCAAATCCTGAAATTGTGCAATTGTCAATGTCCCATAGTGTCATCACTGATTAATAAGATTATGAACTATTTCTTATCACTGATTCTGGGAAAGCTGGGTTACAAGCAATACGGCCCATGGAAGTTTCCACAGCTTTCCGAGAGTCTTCAACATGGTTGACACCTGGTACGACAACATAACAAACCACGTGGATCAGGAATCTTTATTAAATATTTTGCATTGATATATCACATTCATGAGTTCAGGTCCGGTAGGAGACACGTCAGTAACATGGCACTGTCTGTTGTTGTGGTATTTTCTATCCTTTTCAGATACTCGTGCGTTGCCCCCCCATAAATCACCCCTAATACAAAGTTGGTATCCCTGCACCTTCAAATTATTGTGTAATCTATACAAAGCATCACAAGAGAAGACCCAGTCATCAAATGGAGGTGTGTGAGATCACGAAAACATGGCTGCTCCCTCACAAAAGCAATGGAGGCGGCCATTTTGTGTGTGGTGATAATCAGAAAGATGAAGCATGAGGACATCGGTGAGGTATAAAACAGCTCAAGCCTCGGTGATATCACTGGTCTCTTGTGCTGTTACTGTTACATGTGGCTAGCGGGTCACAAGATGGCTGACAATGTTATAACTGTACATGGGATTTTATGAATGTATATCCAAGATGGCTGACAGGATGGCTGCTGACAGGATGGCTGACAAGGATGGCTGCCACGTGCATCATGCAGTATCAAAATTCATAACATACACATCATTTCTACTAAATCATTTTCAATAAAAGCAAAAATCATAATTACGATAAAAATATCACACTAATTTTACATTTTTTATTTGCTGGACGCTGGCAGCCATTTTTAGTAGTACAGCAGCAAACTAACTCAAATGTGAATGAATCCGTATGAATCCCTTGCAATGTTTTGGTTATTGGGGGTAAATACTAAAGAATACTGCATAGCACGATTTTTTAGAATTGCAAAATGATCTATTTTATGGGCAAAAAAAATATATTTAAACAAACCCATCCGCAGCACAGACCCTCGTTATTGATTACTTTGCGGTTTTTGGAGGCGGTCAGTCTTTTTGCTGAGTTTTTGGAGCAGAAACTCCCATGTTTTTAATGGGTTTTGAGGAGATTTTTGGAGTGTTTGCATTCAGTTTCTGATCCGAAAACTCAGCGACAAAACTTAGTGTGAACACAACCTAAAACGATGCAGAAACATTCCTTTTTTTTGGAGTGTTTTTTTGTTTTCTGTAGCGGATTCCATCAGTATCTGCTTTAAGGGTAGGTTCACACTGAGGTTTTTGGAGCAAAAGGCATTCAAAAGGGGGACAAGGAGTTCAAAAACTAAGTATTTTGATTGAAGAGGTTTTTGAAGAGTTTTGGGGACAGAAACGGCTCAATTTGTTTACACATAACCTTGAAGAGTTTCTGCTCCAAAAACTCCAGAGCAAAACTCAGTGTAAACAGACCCAAAAAAAAAAAGTGACAAGAAGTTTTAGGGTAGTTTTTCAAAACCTAAATTGGAAAAAAAGGTTCTAAAAAAAAAAAAACCCATCTACATGTGAACAGTAAATCGGATTAACATCGACATGAATAGGAAGATTCTTTCAAGCATTTTTAGTAATTTTTGGATCAGATCCGCTTGCAAAATTCATGCCTTAAATATTATAGATATCTTAATTATAGTGTGTTCACAATTATTTGGTGGCTGAATTTTTGGAGCAAAAAAAAAAACTGCAAGGAGTTCAAAACTCATAAGTTTTGATTGAAGAGTTTCTGCTTTAAAAACTAAAAAAAAAAAAACCCTCATTGTGAATACACCCCAAGTCAGTCTAGCTAAAGAGGTCAATGAGAGGGCAGGTAACATATTCACCACCTAAGCCCCTTCTCTGCGGAAGTATCCCCCCCAGCTAAGGCAGTATCATCCGGTCACGTGACCCTTCCTTATAGCCCACTCAAAACTGATTTGTGACGATCTAAGTCATCGTTTCGATTACATAAACGGAAAATGTCCTGACCCCCCCCCCCCAAAAAAAAAAAAATCCCTCTAAATACACAAATGATTTCTTCCTGTTCCTGTTGCCTGAGTAGGAGGAGCCTAAAACAAGTCTGTGCCGCATGCAGAGGCAGTCAATTGTATGGCAGACAGAACTTCCTGTCACCACTCATAGGTAGGAAAATGGTGGTCACTCCTGACAGGAAGTCAAGGTTATACAGTATGAAATCAGGGGAAAACATGGCGGACCGTAGACATGAAGCGACACGACTCCGCTGTTAGTGGATCCGAGAACTATGGGGTAATCGAGTGAAAGAGGACACAGCGTCTCCTTCCTTAAGTCCGGGGATTTATGGCGGCTTTTTATAGCTTTTATTTGCACCTCGCTGAAACCATAGTATCCAGTTAACGGAACATCTCCCACCCAACAGAAACCAGTCCTGACTGGGAAACCTTCCAACGTCTACAGCGGAGAGCACTTCTCAGTTATCAGGGGCTCTGCCCCCGTCCTCGAGTAACGATGTCAGCGCAGGGTGGGTTACGGCAGCCGTCATGTTTTAACCCGACGCATGAATGGATGCAAAAAGTAAGATATTTATAAGCCATCTCTGCATAAAGATAACCCCTTTAAGAACTTAAAGGGGTTGTACAGGTTGAAAAAAAAAAACACCTCCTTTTTCCCCCCTCCCCAAGACTCAATGTTTATGGTTGTGTATCATGGAAATAAACAGGGCTGACTTGCAATACCACATCCAGCCTATGTACACGGGGTGGCACTGTTTTATTGTTTGTTTTTTTTTGTAAAACGGCAGCAATGTTTATCTGAGGGTGTTTCTAATTGTCCCTTGGGCATTGGGATTTCTCAGCTAACGTTGTCCCCCAGGGGAGTACACAGTCCCTTGAGATTAATACATAAATCCAGCACCAGAGGTCTAAGGTGAGAGTGGTACAATACAAGTCGTTGAATAAAACACTAATATGTACATTTTGGCTTATAAGTAAAAAAAAATTCTAAAGTTAATTAACAGCATTGTCCATTTTCTTATTAATAAAGTTTATTGAAACAAGCAACAGTCGTCTGTGCAAACAGGCCCTATAATAATTGCAGTCTCCGGGATAGCCTCTAGAGGGCATATTACACTAACTGCAGAACACTTGTTTCAATCAACTTTATTCACAAAAATACAAAACAAAAGACAAGTGAACTCCATACTGGGAAATTTTTAAGCCAAACCTACGCTCATGCATATTTATATAACTTCTGACCCAGTTTATGACCCAGGACAAACCCAAGAAAAATAAATCAGGTTGTGAGGTATGGGAACAACTCCATTTGTCAATACAAATTTACAATTTTTCACGGGTAAAAGCTGTATAAAATGTCCATTGTACTGATCCTAAGTTACATTACGGCCCCAATTATTCATCAGTTTTCATCAGAAAAACTTTTGTCAACTCCAGCAACTTTTATAAAAGTGGGCGGAGTTACACCAGGAGGGGCGTGGTCAACAAATTTATCATAAAAGTACGGCAGCAAAAAAATTCACCAAATTTATTCACTGATGCACAGAACGGCAGTTTTGATGAATTGGGTTGGGGGAGGGTCTATGTTTTTTTTTTTCTTAATTTTCTAAAGAAAAACTAATTCTGAAACAGGTCTGAACGCGAATACAAAAAAAAACCCTCAAAACTGGTACAAAAACAATAAAACAAATTATATACAAAGTTATTCAACTTTTATGTAGTTTTATACTTTGAATTTTCTTTTCTTTTTTAAGTGGAATTATGCTATTAATTACCCCGCAAGTAAAACTTAATAAACAGAGCGATGCACTGGTTAAGGGCTCATACCCATCACCGTAAAAAAATGTCCAATATCGGTCCAGAAAAGTGGGACAATTGTCACGCAAGTGTCATGCGATTTTCTTGCGAGTACAATGCCATTTTTATGTGGCCTAGTATCCGAATGACATCCAATTTACATGCGAATGAGATCCGATTGCAATGCGATTTTAACATGAGTCTCGTCGGACAGGTGAGGAATATGGTTGTTCATTATTTTAATTCTTTTACAGGGGACATTGGCTTCAGTGCATTGGGTGTAATGTGAGTATAACCGTTTTGGTTTAATTTAGAGTCTATGAAGGAGTCTGTCATTTGTTAAAATAAAGGACTTTTTTCTGGGTGTTATTTTTTTCACAATTTGGCTATGGGGTTCATAATGGAGGCGTCTTAGTGATGGAGAGGCATCTCTAACCATTACTAACCCCTGGGCTTGCTGTCACTTGGCAATACAAAGGTGACATCAACCCTAACCCTATCACACCACTTGTCACCACACCTGGACAAGTGAGAAGAGCGAAGTTAAGTGCCAGATTTGACGCATCTTATGGATGCTTCATTTCTAGGGCAGCTGAGAGATGTTTTTAGTCTGGGAAGGGGCCAATATCTATGGCCCCTTCCTGGGCTGTTTGCCTAGCCTTTGCTGGTAATTAATTATATGGGGACCGTACTTTTTTTTTTTTTGGGGGGAGCCCATTTTAATAAATTGTAAAGGCTAAGTATACAGCTGTGAGCTGATATTAATAGCCTGGAGAAGTTACATGGGTATTACCCCCTTCCCTGGATATAAACATCAACCCCCCTGCTGTCCACTTTCCCTCTGCTGTTTAATAAAATTTTGGGGATCCCACACCATTTTTTTCAAAAATGTATTTATTAATTAAATACATGTACAGTAAGCTACACAAGCACTGCACTAATTATATGTGACTGACATCTTTATATATCTATTATATGTGTATATATCTATTCTATTTTGTTGGGTCAGGCTGTCATTTTACTGTACGCGGCACATGAAATGTCGGGTTTTCAAGGACATGGGTGTGTAAAAATTGCATGGTTTGAGTGCTGTGCGATTTTTTTTTTATTTTTTTTCATCACAACCCCTTGACTTGCATTGTTAGTCTCGTCTGAGATACGAGGACAATCACAGCGTGATGCGTTTTTTTTTTTAGTCTGATTTCAGCTAAAAAATCACAGATAAGCAGGGAATCATAGATCAACATTGGTCAGAGTGATTTTTTTTTATCGACTTCCACTCGTCCATTTTTCTCACAAATGAATATGAGCCCTAATGCAAACGTCTACTTAGCTACATATGTTTACGCTATAAGTGTCCGAACCGATAAGTCGGATCGGATATTATTTAATGCAATTTTTCACTTTTCTTTTACAATTCACAGTTCTACAGAAAAAAACAACTAAAAAAAGAGATCTACTCATAACATGAAATAATAATTTTCAAGACACAGAAGAAACAAAATTATTGCACCAAAAAATGTATTATAAACACTAAAGGCGAAAAAATATATACTGTGTGTTATATTATATATATATATATATATATATATATATAATATATATATATATATATATATACACACACGTATACATATATATTTAGTCACCTACTTCTATTTTATTTTTAGTGCTCACAGTTTTCACTGTGTTAAGCATGGATAAAAAAAAAAAAAAAAAAAAGAATAGATATTGAGTTGAAACAACAAAAATGTTCCATTATCTTAATCCATGGAATGAAGAATTAAAAAAGAATTTAATCTCTAGTAATTTTCATATTTAAATGGACGGTCTCTCCTTATAATACCAGCAGTGTATGGTGTCTTATTGGCAATATACAATTAAAAAAAAAAAGTATACAAATTAGCTCTCGGTGGCACTAAATAGATTGTTTACTCTAATTTGCATGCATAATTAAATGGTAAATGCCATATTAAAGGGGTTTTCCACTCTTAATATCGATGACCTATCGTCCTTATATTGATGACCTTTTCATTACAATGGTAGTAGTCCTTTAAAAAGCAATTCCAGTCTTAAAGGGGTAATCCATGATTATAAAAAAAACATGGTTGCTTTCTTCCAAAAACAGAGACGCATTTGTCTACAAGTTATGGGTGGTTTTGCCTCTTGGCGCCCATCACTTAGCAGCAATACCAGATATAACCTATGGACAGGTGTGGTGCTGTTTCTGGAAGCAAACACTTTTAATATTAACAGTAACGCTGCAGTAAATATTGTTAAAGGGGCGGTCTAGTAGTTTTATATTGATGGCCTATACTTTGGAGAGATCGGTGGGGGAGTGACACCCAGCACCCTCGCTGATCAGCTGTTCCTGCCGGATGTGATCCGTTGCGGAGAGGAACAGCACTGCTCCAACTGTATAGTGGCCGCAGAGAGGTACTGCAGATCCACTCCCGTTCATTCGATTAGGAGCGGAAGTGCAGTACCCGGTCACGGCCATTATTCAGATGAGGGAGCCGTGCTGTTCTGCTCCACGAATGATCACAATCAGGAACAGCTGATCGGCAGGGTGTCGCACCCCCCACTGATCTGATATTGATTACCTATCTTAACGATAGCCCATTAATATAAAACCCTTTAAGTCCAATACTAAAGTAATAAAGCAAAAAGTTTAATATCATTTTTTTTTATTATATATGCCCTCCCCATGTGGAGTTCATATTTTCGGTATTCCGGGAATGGCCCCGTGTTGAAGATCAGTGTCAAACTCAATATGCTTACTCAATCAGCACTGGTGTAATACTGCCCCCTATGGACAATATGTAGAATAATACGCCAATATTGAACCAAACACTTAGGCAACTTCTCCTTGACTGGAATTGCCCTTTAAGGGGAGTGAGGGGTAGTTAGTCAGTAGTGGTTCTGTAGACGAGACTCATCCAGGAAGTTTTATCATAGGAGCATTTCTAGTATAGGATGTCATCTACAACTGCATTGCTTAAAACACCATCCCTCTCCCCAGGACACATGAGAAAGTTCACTAAGTCCAGCCGGCTGCCAAAAGTGTCAGTATACTGCCTGGGATATTGTTGTTGCCTGAATTTTGGACTTCTATAGCTTATGTGGCACCAGCAGGGCATGCTGTTACTAGTAGTCCCATAGCTCCAGGAGCCACCAAATCAATGGCTAGAATTCCAAACAGATCCAGGTACATTGTGATCACGTTCTCACTACTTTCCAAGTCGATCTTCTAATGAACGCTGTAGGACAACCATCAATATCCCTGCAAAAGACCCTTGCAGGTTCTGACTCATCTGAAAACCTCCAAAATGGCCCATAACAGCACCGGATTGTTCTATGTAGTGGTCATAGTGCAGAGAGCAGACCAGTCCCAAGCTAGGACCTAACCAGGACTGACCGAGGAGTCAGATCAATACTTATCCAGTATAAATATACAGCGGGTAAATCCTGTACACAGCGAGGGGGGGGGTGTCCTGGACGCGACACCCTCTGGAATACATATTATACGGTATAAGATGTGCATGAAATACGGGACACAGTGTCGAGAAGCGTAAACCCAGCCTCAAACAATGCAAAGAAGAGCGGGAACCTTCTCGTGGACCACCACTGGCTATTGTCATTGCAGCCACATCGACCATAAAACCATATTTAAAGGGCAACCAGCGAAGCAGACGTCACTGCTTCAAAGAAGCAAAATCACGATCAATGCATCGGAGACTAATTTATCTCCCGGGGGTGAAATTTACCCACTTTTCCAAGTTAGTCAATAATTCACTTTACTTCTTCTTCCTATAATCGTCTTCGTCCCTGCACTCCACGGCCGAGAGGGAAATCAGCATCTGGGCCGCGTAATATGTCGCCATTATGATGGTTCTGGAGCAAGGGACGGGGAAGCAGAATTTATTGACAGCGATCGTCAGGTCGGACACTATAAAGAGCATGGAACCAATGCATCCCGATAGTTTGGTCCATGTCCATAAGTCATTGCACAGTTGCATGCCGGCAACGGCACGCCAGGCCATGAAGGCGATGAGAGCTGTGTAGACGGCCACCAAGTAGGTGAATGGACCTGAGAGGTAAGAGTACAATAAAGAGTATAAAAGGCTGGATACAAAGGCCATCACGGCACCGGTCCGGAGGTCCAGCGGCTTCATTCCGAATGCAGAGGAATATAGGATGTGCGTGATGGCAAACATCAGCAAACCTAGGAAAGGGAAGAAAGGGTTAAAACTACATGGAAAAATCATACTGATATGATATGGCTTTACAGAACATGATCCCTATAAATGAGGACCTGCTGACAATCAAGTGATCGATGCTGATCTGAGAAGGAAGCAGCACAGTGGCCACTGCAGGACAAACATGGTATTGCATGCTGCTCATTCAAATCAATGGAAACCATGTAATATATGGTCCCCCTAGGTCCTCGTTAATACAGGGCAGTCCCTATGCTCTAAAAGGCCATATTGCTTGGGCTCGTTAAGGTGCATCAAACCGCTCTCTTTTAATGAAACCCGCACCTGTGCCATCCGGATGGACGTGAATGGACAGCAATAAATCATTATCTTTATTGCAAAACAAAAAAATACTAAAAAATAATACTCAACCCCCTGCAGAAGAACAGAGAAATGTATTGAAATGTATCGGGGGGGAAGGGCGGATTTATAAAGCGCTCTGTCTATAAAATAGCGAGCACAGGAGCAGCAACGAGGCTGCCAGCATTTATATTTCCCAATGTCCATTCACATCCCGAAATGGGTGAGGGGTAAAGAAAAAAACAACGTGAGAAAGGGATTTACTGTCTGAGACTAGTGAATGAGGCCTTTGTGGCTCCCAGACTATAGGGCTATGTGCAATGCAAATCTCCCAGCGCTGCACAGAGCGACGACGAGCTGGAAAAGAGGAGGCCACGGTACAGTGTAAATCCGCCATATACATTCTGTAGTAAACCTACATTTACCCGACCCCTCTATAGTAGAGCCATAGTGGTTATCATTGCCAGGCGCGATGAATCAGGGAATCACAAAGGAGATGAGATCAAGGCTAGCTTTCTTCCAAAAACAGCGCCACACCTGTCCGTGGATGGTGTCTGGTACTGCAGCTCAGCTCCATGAAAGTGAATGTGCACAGGTGTGGTGCTATTCCTAGAAGAAAGCATCCATGTTTTTTGGCAATTCTGGACCACCCCTTTAAGTACAATCTAATAACAATAAGTATAAGGCTGGAGTCACACACAACCACAAAAAATCGGTCCGTTTTAGACGGTCGACAATCGGATCAAAATAAAAACATCACACATCCTTCTGGCATCCGATTTTACTTCAAAGATGCGATTTAATCGCATGTGTGTGTACCTTGTAACATCCGATTTTCATCCGACTTGCGAGATTTTCTCGCAGGCTTGCAAAACTGACATATAATGGATCCAAAAGAATAGTATTTAAATGCCAAAAGAAAGAATAGATATATACACATAGAGCACATATATATATATATATATATATATATATATATATATATATATGTCATTGTGACATATATATACATATATTTATAGTTCTTAAACTTCTACATACTGTTATAGCCGCTAATTCAATTGCCGGCTTCAGTGAAATCACAGAAGCCGACATGAAATGATACATTGTTTCCACACATTTAACCATGTAATTTCATGTATTTTTATATATGTTTGAAACATACAATTACATGAGTATATGTGTGCTAAATTTCAGACATGTAGGGGTTAATTAAAGGTGTAAATTCGTTGAAAAAAAATGCGTGGGCTCCCGCTGTATTTTCTCCACCAGACAGACAAAGCAAGCGAGTGGGGGCAGATAATAATAGCCTAGGGAGGGTACATTTTTTTTGTGCCCCCCCTGGCTACTAACATCTGCCCCCAGACACCCCAGAAAGGGCAAATTTATAATTAGATTCGCCCTTTCTGGCACTTTGCCCGTCTATTCCCATTGCCCTGTAGCGGTGGCGAATGGGTTAATAATCTTACCTTAATGTCACCTTAGTATTGAAAGGTGACCTTAAGGCAGGTTAATAATTGATAGCTGTCAATTAGACAACTATCAATTATTAATCCTATTGTATGAAAGAAAAATCAAACACACACAGTTTAATAAAAAATAAGTTTAATGAAATAATCACACAGTTTTTGACCATATTTTATTTTCCTGCTAAAACCATTTATTGTAATAAAAATAAAATAAAAAAGCAAAATTATTCTTACCAATCCGATGTACAGTCAGGTCCCACGCTGTAATCCATCAGAAAGGGTTAAGAGGTTACAGTTAGCAGGGAGATAATTCTGTCTACTAGCTGTAACCCCATGAATGAATAACTTCCTCTACCACAGAAAGGAGAGGAATAGATTCATGAATGGAGCTTAATTGATTTATTGGCAATTTAACTTTAGTGACCTGACCTAAAGGGAAAGTGGACACAATCAATTAAGCTTCATTCATGAAACACATCCTCTCCTGTCGCCAGGAGAGGAACTTATTCATTCAGGAGCTTTGAGCTGAGCATGCAGGATTACTTGCACTGCTTGGCTCAAAGCTAGTTAACCCTTTGTGAAGGATTACAGCGTGGGACGTGACAGATCGGCGGAATAGGTAAGAATAATGTTGTTTTATTTTTTTTTCTTTATTTTAGGAGATCAATGGCTTCGCACGGATTAAGTGTAAAATAAAATATGGTCAAAAAAAGGTGTTTTTATTTCATTAAAATATTTTTAATTAATGTGTCTGTGTTTTTTTAATTTACTACAATAGGATTAATAATTGATAGTTGTCTAATTGACAGCTCTCAATTATTAACCTACCTTAAGGTCACCTTTCAATACTAAGGTGACATTAAGGTGAGATTAACCCATTCGCCACCGCTACAGGGCAATGGGAATAGACGGGCAAAGTGCCAGAAAGGGCGAATCTAATTATAGATTTGCCCTTTCTGGGGTGTCTGGGGGCAGATGTTAGTAGCCAGGGGGGGCACAAAAAAAATGTACCCTCCATAGGCTATTATTATCTGCCCCCACTCGCTTGCTTTGTCTGTCTGGTGGAGAAAATACAGCGGGAGCCCACGCATTTTTTTTCAACGAATTTACACCTTTAATTAACCCCTACATGTCTGAAATTTAGCACACATATACTCATGTAATTGTATGTTTCAAACATATATAAAAATACATGAAATTACATGGTTAAATGTGTGGAAACAATGATCATTTCATGTCGGCTTCTGTGATTTCACTGAAGCCGGCAATTGAATTAGCGGCTATTACAGTATGTAGAAGTGTAACAACTATAAATATATGTATATATATGTCACAATGACATATATATATAGATATATATATATATATATATGTGGATTCTATGTGTGGATATGTATTGATTCGATTCTTTATTAAAGCTGTCAGTGTGATTTTACAGTATAGCCGGGGATGAATTGCCGGCTTTTCTAAAGGACACTGATGCGATTTAATCGCAAGTCACACAGTGTGGTCCCTTTGTAATCCGATTTTTGATCGCTCCCATAGACTTGCATTGGCGATAGTCGACCCACAATCGGTGACAATCGCAGCATGCTGCGATTGCACTCGGACGTTTAAAACGGACCACAAAAAATCTGATGGTGGGAGCTGCTCCATAGATTAACATAGGTCCGACTGCAATGCGATATTTCATCGCATTGCAGTCGTCCGATTTTGTCGCCAGTGTGACTCCAGCCTTAGCAGCTTTATCAGCCCACACTAAAGGGACCCCTGCGTGGGCCAATAACTAGCACTTATATACTGGTGCCAGTGCTACAGACCAGGGGCCGAGCTGTGCAACCTGTGCACAGGGGCCTTAGAGGTACAGGGGCCGACGTCCAGCTCCAAAGCAGGTGGAATTGTGCATTATGAGGAGCTACTGGACTGCACCACCGTGGGTCCAAGTAATTACCCCTTTAATTAAAAACCCCTAACATCTACCTGTTTTATAACAGTAAGTAACGACTGTAAAAAAGTCTTGCCACTTTTTGGGATCAGTCATGGAATGAGAAGCTCACGTTCTGCGACATGTTGGCTTTTTAAGTATTGTAGCCCCCGGCCGTGTCGTACTTAGGGCCATTACACCGCGGTCACGGGAGCGCGTCCTGCGGACAATAGGCGTTTGCCGTGCTTCACTCACCGTGAACAAAGTAACCCTGTTCCTGCCAAATCAGGAAGGCATCTCCCACCGCCGAGAATATTAATCCTGCAAAGATCCTCTTGGCACTGCGATGGCTGACTAGGAAATTCACCCCGTGGGCCAGGAGGAAAACCCACAGGCAGAATATGGGCAGACACTTGATGAGAGCGCTGAACCAGGACGGGCTGGAGGTCGGTAACCACAGAACAAAGTACACGCAGGTGGCCTTGAAGAACGGGACCAGCTTCGGGCCCTCACACTTGACCTGTGGGAAAGTAAAAAATAAAGTTTCTGTCATTTCAAATATCTGAAGATGTCGGATACATATAACAGGGGGGTGCATGAATTTCCAACCTGCGCTGTAACACTACGGCTATGTTCACACGTTGCGTTTTTGCTGCAGGTTTTTTTTTTTAAGCTTTTTTAATGCAAGTTTTACAGTACCTGCAAAAGCTTTGAGATCTCAGCAATCTCATGCACATATATTGTTTTTTTTTCCTGACTAATTTGGAAAACTGCTGCGCTTTTGAAAGAAGTAGCTACTTCCCATAATACATATACTCCCTTGGTCAAGCAACTTTGCAAACAGTTTCGAAGAAAAATTTCCTATCTTGTGTCTACAGCTCCTATACAGTCCTATGCGTCTCCATGGTAACAGACTACAAACAAACCTGTGTAGTCTGATCTTGCAGTCGTTCTCCCTTCTATCGGATCTCGACTTCTTCCTAACATACATGATATATTATGGTAGGAAACAGACGACAGCAGGGAGAATGGCTGCGGATTCAGACTACACCGGTCAGTTTGTAGTCTGCTACCATGGGGATGCGTAGCACTGCATAGGAGCTGCAACAAAATTGGAGAAAGTTTTTAATGGTAACTATTTGAAAAGTTGATTTCTCCATCAAAGATACATTATAGATCATGTCCAATTTCCAATGTAACAATCCTACACAAAAAGACAGAGCCCAACCAGACTATAACCCCGTCAGATATAGAAGACCGCCAGAGCGTTGCAACCCCCCCTGCAAGCGGCACCATCGCTGGCTGGATCAGAATCGACCGTGCACGCGGGAAGATTTAGTGTGACGTGATTACTAATTGATTATAGACACAATTGTCATAATGCATCTCACACGCACCTACTGAAATCAAAGGCTGCTGTCAATCGAGAGCTGCAGCCAAACACAACCCCAACTCCCGTCAAGACACACAAAATAATCCATCTCATAATCATCCTTTAAATAATAGTCAACTCTTAAAATAAAAGGATGTTTATCTGTGCAATAATTAAAGGGTGTGTATACTTTTGCAAATAATCATTTTATTGTTACAACGCATCTAAAATTAAAAAAAAAAAAGTGGCAAATTTGCAAAATAGTCTTGATGTTACCATTTTGTGTATACAGCACTTATGCAGTCCTAAATGTCTCCATGGTTACAGACATTTGTTACTCTCTTCCATGGTCATCCTCTTCTATTGTCTCCAGATGATCGGAGGCAGTAACACCTGACTGTAGGATCAGACTACACAGCGCTCGCTTATAGTCTGTATCCATGGGGACACAGACGTCTGTGCAGGAGCTGTATACATAATATGATAGTAGATTATTTGTAAAATGTTTAATATTTTTTATAATGCAATAAAAAAAATTAGTTATTTATTAGCTACTTCTACTTTGTTTACCAGCCATGAGGTGCGTCAGGAAATAAAGATGTGTCTCTAGCGCATGCTGAGCTGCACCAAATTTATTATGCTCCATTTTTTTAATTTTCTGCAGTTTGTTATATCTTTGTTGAATTAAAGGGTTGCCGATAATCAATATTTCTTACCAATTCATAGGATAGATGATATATGTATGATGCCAGGGTTCGACTACTGTGACCTTCATGGAGTCCACTGTGATCAGAGCAGTACTGAGCATGTGCAAACACTGCTCCATTCACTGTCTATATGTGTGGTGGTTGCACATGCTCAGTACTGCTCCATTCACATAAGAGACTATGCAACCTGAATTCAAGCCAACCTGTATTAAGCCACAACAGGGCACCAATTGTATTTTTACATCTCTGATCTTATACGTGACAATTTCCATCAGATGACATATGGAAGCAATTTGTTAGCAGGGAGCAACAGCAATTCCATTCACTGCCACACAACCTTCTTGTTAGCCTCACTAGGTGAAGTAAAAGCCTAAGGTCTGGCTGGCACAAGGTTGTTGGTGCAGCAGGCAGGTGATGCATGCCGAAAAGAGGTAGAAGAGGTCCTAGAGATCGCATACAGCAGGAGTCCTCAAACAGGTGGAAGAGGTCCTGGAAGACTGGTAACGTAGCAGAGATACTGGAAGCCGCAGGCCGACAGGAGACATATGAAAGCTGCAGGCTGACACATAGCAGAGATCCTGAAAGACCAGGAATAGGTAGCAGAGGACTGGAAGAAGCAAGCGGACAGGAGATGTCCTGAAAGTCTCAGGCAGACATGTAGAAGAGGTCCTGGAAGACCAGCAATAGTTAGCTGAGGTGACAGACAGAAGACATCCTGGAACCGCATGTAGCAAAGGTTCTGGCAGACTGGGAACAGATCACATACAGAACTCCGGAGCATCTAGAAAGTCAGGATACCAAGACACAGGTGTGTCTTTGTAGGCCTTATATAGGCCCAGGCAGATAATCTGGGATCATGCCAGGGCATCTGGAAAACCTGACGTGAAGCACAACAGAGTTCTTTAGACCAGGGTGAGGGGAGCAAAGCCTGGATCCGAGACAGGTGCGTAACACTTGTGCATCCTGCAGAGCCCAAGACCCCAGACACTATACAAATTAAGGTCCTTTCTTCATAGATTGCAGACCCTCAGCCATTCTGTCGGCCTTCTTCATCTATTTTTAGATTCTCGTCTGGTTTAATGAGCCTTTTATTTCTTTTTTTTTGCATTCTTCGCTTCTAGGATTCTGATACTTAACATTCCATCTGCTCTAATCCTCCCCACGTTTGTTTATAAAGTCACTGAGCGGCTTCACAGCTGGTCCCATAAGCCATTTGTTCATATAAAACATCCCAGTTGGCACTGGACAGGGTAAAATCTCAGAACTGGGAAAGGGAGGAGTTTACAGGAAAATGGATGGAGTTTGCACAGACCCGTGTATACATGGACCTGGCCAGGCAATGTGCTGTAAATCAATGAACTATGAAAAGTTCTGAAACTTTTTACTATATCTTGTGTTTCAATCTCTTAGCATTTTTAAGAGATCTGCTTGCGGTCTATGAATAGGAATATATATATATATATTTTTCTTTGTTACATCCTTGCTGCACTGATAAAATCAATCAGTTTTGCTAAATGTGGCCAATGCTGAGCAGAACTAGGTCAGGACTGAGGTTCAGTGTTGTATTGTACAATGGAATACATTATTGCATTTGTGCTTTTTTTTAATCTAGTTTTTGGCATTTTTCACCTGTTTAATTTGCACCAAATTCATCTTTTAATTTGTGCCTTTTTGATGTATTTTATATGTGTTCACCCGTTACTTTATGTTCACTATTAGTTTGGAGTTTCCAGATGTTTCCGACTGATTCATCAACTGCAACTTTTAAAAAAGTTTGAAAACTTTTGCGCAAATTTTCTCCGGTTCCCCTCTGGGAAGGATTTTGTGGACAAAATGTGAAATTCTATATGGAGACAATGGACACCGTGTCTTGTGACCTCAACAAGACAGGGACCATCCAGCTTGTTATCAGTTCCTGCTTCTCTGATGGTATCTGGTTGCATCAGTGCCTATGGCAGGTGACAACTAACATGAAAGACTCCATCAATGCGGAGCGTTCTATAGAGATTTTGGAACAGAATATGCTTCATCCAGACACTGTCTATTTCAGAGACCTTGCATATTTCAGCAAGACAATGGTAAACCACATAAGTCATCGATCATCCATCACCGCAGCACGGAAGAAGAGTGGGTGATGAACCGTCCGCCTGCAGTCCGGACCTTTCACCAATCGAAAACATTATGAAATGAAAAATCCAGCAAAGACCCCAAACTATGGAGCAGCGAGGATCCTACATCAGATAAAAATGGGACAAAATTCCACTCCCAAAACTCCAGCAAATGTCTTCTCACTTCTCAGACATGTACAGACTGTTGTAAAAAAGAGGAGGGGACAATGGTGGACACGGACCCACTACTACTTTTTTTGTGCTGCTGCCATCCATCTCTAAATTAACCAATTTTTCAACTGAAATGGAAAAAAATGTCCAATGTTCACCTTCTGATCTGTGTTTTATGTTCTGCTGTTAACATAACATGGGGATAAGAGATTCCCAAATCATTGCATTCTTGTTTTCTTTACATTTTACACAGTCATAACTTTTTTTTTTTTTAGAATTTGAGTCGTACATGTGTAAATTTTTGCAACACTATTGGGGAACAAAGTAGCAGAAAAGGTTAATGACAAAAATAAAAGAGCATTTTTTATTTTGTGCAAAATTCATGAACCACATGCTCAATTTTGAAGAATTTGGGGCAAAAAAAAAACCCCCATCACCACGTAAAAGACAATAAAAGCAGAAGTGAAAACGGCCCAATGGATATTAGAAAGTTTCAGAACTTATTTTTATACAATTATTAAACTTTATTTATATAAACTGTAACATTTCTTCAAGATCAACTTATCTGGAATATTCTGTGCTGCTGTGAGACTCTGCCAAAGGGGCAAAAATAGGAAACAAAAAATGGGGCAAAGGGTACTAACTATTAAGCAGTTGTTTGACATCAAGAATGTCTAATTGCTTTACTAATGTGAACAGTTTAACCCATCTGGACATAATCCAGGCTCCCGAAGTTTCCTCCAGATAAGCCTAACCAGTTTACTGAGCGCTCAGACATCTATAGCCGGTGCCAGGTCACAGCTGGTGGTGGCACTGCAACTGGGGCTGAGGCAGCCTACTTCCTATGATTGTGCTGCTGGCTGCAAAGCTCTCAAGAAATTTGGAGTCCTGAAAGTGCAGAGGATTCTTGCCTCCCCCTCCATTGTACTGCTTCTTCTACACATCCACCCTGAAGATAAACTCAGTAATAACCACAGGAAAGCCAATATGCCCCATAACAGCCATCAACATCCCATAATAGGGATAAAGAGCCCCGAAAATGGTGAACATAGTGCCTCCATAATAACTGCAGCCCAGGCCCTGTGTACCTAGTACAGTGACCACCCTAACTCTCTATTACTGCCACAGTGGCCTCATAAGAGAGACCGCCACAGACCCCCTCCATATCTATTATATTATTAATAACGGCCTTTAGCTTGATTTCGAGCCATGGCGACTTGATGGATGAACGCTTTCTAGGAAGATCAATCTTGTGCAAGCCTAGATAGATCCACCAGGGTCTTCTCCATCGTTATCTTGATTGCATCAAGCCTTCTGGTTGCTGATCTTCCTCTTCGCCTTGTTCCTTCTATTCTTCTGCCAATTATGTCCTTCTCCCGTGATCGCTCTCTTCGCATGATGTGTCCAAAGTAGGCAAGTTGTAGATCATTGCTTCCAGTGACATATCCGGTTTGATTTGTTCCAAAATTGATTTGTTTGTTCTACTTTTCATCCGTGGTCTTGATAACATCCTTCTCCAGCATAACATTTTGAACGCGTGAATTATTCTTCTGTCTTGTTTCTTTATCGTCCAGGTTTCACATCCATGATACTACTGAAAAGACCAGACTATGTACATGCCATGTCTTCGTCACTAGTAAAATGCTCCTCGATTTGAAGACCTCTTCCAGTGACTTCATTGTTGATTTTCCCATAGATATTCTCCTATTGACTTCTGGTGTCATCGGTGCATCATGAGCCATCACTGATCCGAGTAGGTTGAACTTCCAGTTTGTCACTGTCCATCTCATACTTGTCCTGATCGTACCTGGCAGTAGTCAATATCTTTGTCCTCTTTGTGTTGAGTAGGAGTCCAATGTTCGAGCTTTCCATCTTGACACTCCGAAATAATTCCTTTATTCCATCTAGGCTTCTTGCTATCAATGTTGTGTCGTCTACGTATTTTAGATTGTTAATAATTTGTCCAGCAATTTTGATTCCTTTTTCTTTATGGGCAAGTTCAGCCTTTCAGAAAATGGCTTGAGAAATGGTGACAGGATGCCGCCTTGTCTGACGCCTCGCTCTACTTTGATCCACGCCGTGTCACCATGTTCCATTAGGACTGTTGCGTCTTGGTCGATGTAAAGGTTCCTAATGAGGCTGATCAGATGGCTCAGCACTCCCATATCCTTCACGGTTTTCCAAAGGTTCTGGAGATCAACAGTCGAAGGCTTTATTGTAGTCGATAAAGCAAAAACAGATCTCCTTGTATTCTTTGTCCTTCTCCATTATCCCAATAATGTTAGCAATTACATCGCTTGTTCCTCTGCCTTTTCTGAATCCTGCTTGCTCCTCTGGCATCTCTTTGTCACAGGAAGACTGTAGCCATCTTTGTAGGATCTTCAATAGTATTTTGCTGGTATGAGCGCAATAGTCCGATAGTTTCCACAGTCGGTAGCATCTCCCTTCTATGGAATAGGAATAAACACGGATCTTCTCCAGTCCTTGGGACATTTACCAGTTGTCCATATCTGTTGACACAGGCACACATCCAGAGACTCCAATTCAATGTCACAGTACATTATATAGAGAATGGTCTTAATTATGGAATTCAGGTTTCTCATTCAATCCCTTAATCCTCGGAGTGCTGAGGAGCAGAGGGCAGAAAAGTCACAAACACTCTGCTGACTCCATAACTGCAGAGTCCAGACCTCCTCTAGTATAACATCAGCACAAACACTGCGCCCCTGCCGGGAGCTTCATGGCCGAGCAGCTGCATGCAGCCGTACATCACCAAGCACAATACCGAGCGTTGGAAGGAGTGGTGTAAAGCCGCCACCACTGGACTCTGGAGGAGACTTGTCCTGTGCAGTGACAGATCGCACTTCTCTATCCGTGTCTGATGGAGGAGTCTGGGTTTGGTGATTCCAGGAGGATGTTACCCCCTGACTGCATTGTGCCCCTGTACAGATGGTGGAGGGGGATAATGCTACGGGCTGCTATCAGGGCTCGGCCTCTTAGTTCCAGTGAAGGGAAATCTTTGTGGGAACAGTTTGGAGAAGACCTTTTTCTGTTCCCCATGACTGTCCATACAGACATGGGGAGGGGGCATGAGTGGCCGCACAGATCCCAGACCTCAGACCCATCCAAGAACGGAGATTGTGTCTCCGGCCTACCCCAACATCAGGGTCTGACCAAAATACTTCCCAAAAGAGCAGGAGCCAACTCCATATTAATGTCTACGGATATAGAATGGGAGGTCAGAAAAGTTCCTGGAAGAGGGATGTGAAGGGGGCACATAATTTTCACCATATACTGTAGCTGTGACAGTGATTATTCTATCAATGCCGTTTTATACTTCTCCCCTCCCCCACTGGACCGCTGACACGTGCAGCAGGAATATTCAGTCACTTCCTCCATGTTACCAGTAACAGCACAGAAAGTGCAGCATCCGAATTCTGGGGCCATAAAAAAAACCCACAAAGCTGCTGCAGTTCCCTATGTCCAGCATTATGGCGCCCGGTGTCTCCGTAATGAGCCGCATCTCAGGACACAGGACTGTAAATTCCTCCTGAAGATGCACCCAATCTAAAATACTAGGGAAGAACTCGCCTGCGCCCATCTGCAGGAGCACAGGTTGGTATCTGTCCCACTGAGCAGACTGGTAAAGTTTATACACCCCCAAAATACCGAATCCAAGCTCTAACTAAATACTGGGGGGATGTGACAACACATCTTTTTTCCAGAGAAAAAAAATGGCTACAGGAGCATCTCTCGCTCCATGGAGGACGCGACATGTCCTTGCACTACAGTGGCAGCCCATGTATTTGAATTGGAACTGTGTAATACTTCTCCTTCACCAGTGGAGGCGCTGCAAGGAAATTGGTTGTATATTATAGCGGATTCCAGAAGCAGAACAGCCTTTGATCATCCTTTGATCGTTTTGTAATGGGGACACTGGGGAAATGCTTAAAGAACCCCAACGTCCAATGCACTGGTCCCACTAGGGCTTGCAGTGGGCAGTGAATTGCATCAAATCTGAGTATATTACACTTGTTTGTTGCCATTTTGTTTTACAGATTTTATCAGCTAGAAAATTATTCATTACATATTGAATAATTGTGGAATATTCATATATACTCAGTGCTTCCATCTTTTAAATCTTTGCTTGCTGTCAATAAATAAATAAATATATATTTTCCTCTGGCCCGATATATACAAACCCAAAGTGTCCGATGAATCTCTTACGTTTTTATTTTTAAGTCACTTTTCTTTTTCTGTCGTTGACGTCGCTGGCATCAAATTCTTCAAAATTGTGCAAAATTATGTGTAAAGTCAAAAATGGACTTTATTTTCGGTCTGTATCTTTTTTTTTGCTCAAAAGGATGTATAATTTGCTAAAATGATGTCATTGAGCAAAAAATATTTCAGATGTACATAATATCACTCCATGGAAGGACTGGAATACATTATCAGAAAATAAAAACGTTTAATGTGTAAAGAATAGAAAAAAAAATGTCTGGAGGTGATGATCCGGCCCCTGCAGAGCCCTGGTCTCACATCATCCTGTCTGTCTGGGATCACATGGAGAGACAGAAGGATTTGTACAAGTGACATCTACATAAGAGCTGGGGTCAGTTCTCCTGCCGGGTTCCTTCAAAAACTGTGTGCACCTGTGCATAGAAGGAGTGATGACGGTGACAGCTGATCACCAAATATTGATGTTATTTGGTAACTGCCCACATTAATAAAATATAATTTTCATTCCAAATATTTGTCACTTTGCTTTCGAAAAGAATGCAATATAAAAAAAGAAGATCAGAAAGTTGTAAAGATCCTAAAATTGTGCCAATAAAATCTACAGCTCATACAGCAAATAATAAACGCAGATATGACCATCTCTATCGATGTAGCTCTTGGAAGGCAAGAAGGAAAAATCGAAAGCAAAGGAGGTGCCCATTGGGACTGTCGCCCGAGTGCCTAGATATACCTGGAGCTGGCCCTGGGGGACACGACGTGATGTGACAATGGCACATACCAGCTTTGCCCACATTACAGACACAGCGCTGTGGAATCTGCTTCCAAACCTCTCCAGCAATAGGATGAGTCATTACAGTCACTTGTATCATTAGACCGAGTATTAAGGGGCTTCAGGTCGCAGACATTATCCCCCGTCTGATTCCCATAATCTCATCCTGACATCGGAAAATCACATCCGGATAACGGATGGATTTATAGGGTTGTTTAAGGCTTCTTAAAGGGAAAGAGTCATCGTACCAGATTGTGCCGTACATTGCCAGTGGCAGCGGCTGTGATTGCCCTTTATTTTATAATCCTCCTGTGTAGCGTGCGGTTATCTACTGTCTGTAATGGCATTAGTCATAAAGTAACTCGCATCATTGGTCCGAGTCTTTACCACTGCAGGACGGGACGTTTATCATGGCGTCTAGATGGACAGTTTTGTGTCAGTTATCCCTCGTTACCTGTATAACACGTCAATGGAAAATTACTATATAAAAACTAACAACCACTCTGACCTCAGTGCGGCGCCCCCTGCCCTCCCTTCTGTACACTCTGACCTCACAGTGCGGCGCCCCCTGCCCTCCCTTCTGTACACTCTGACCTCACAGTGCGGCGCCCCCCGCCCTCCCTTCTGTACACTCTGACCTTACAGTGTGGCGCCCCCCACCCTCCCTTCTGTACACTCTGACCTCACAGTGCGGCGCCCCCTACCCTCCCTTCTGTACACTCTGACCTCACAGTGCGGCGCCCCCTGCCCTCCCTTCTGTACACTCTGACCTCACAGTGCGGCGCCCCCTGCCCTCCCTTCTGTACACTCTGACCTCACAGTGTGGCGCCCCCCACCCTCCTTCTTGTACACTTTCTGACCTCACAGTGGCCCCCCTACCCTCCCTTCTGTGCAGCTGCTCCCCTGCAAAGCAGCCATTCTAAAATTGATGAGAAACAAAGATATGTAATTTACATTTTTTGTTTTAAAGGAAATTCTGAAGCATAACCTCACTCATAGTATATGACCCAGCTGCTGCAGAACCTCATAATAAACTAAAGAGCTGCTGCAGAACTTCATAATAAACTAAAGAGCTGCTGCAGAACTTCACAGTATATGGTCTAACTGCTGCACAACCTCATAATACATTACCCAGCCTCTGCAGAACATCATAATATGCATCTCAGCTGCTGCAGCACCTCATTCATAGCGGTTTTGGATCTAGTTCCAAAATTGATGCAACCACACTGCATAAAATTGAGATTACAGGGTGGTACAGTGTAGGGAATACGCGCCTCCGCTGCCGGTCTATAAGATAACCCTCACTGGAAATAGGAGCATCTCCCAAGCCGGGCACTCACAGGACAGTACTGAAAATATCAAGAGATTGTAATGTAAATGTCCCAAAATTCACTTTAGTCTGGTGGATCAGATCAGATGATTAGTACAGGGCCGTCGTGATTGGGACCTTCTGCCCAAGCTTCAGTATCAGCTATTGACATTTAATTAAGTCATAAAACCTTTTCATTGTCAAATAATAGAAAAGTTCAGGAAATCGCTGTCACAATATCCTGCTGCCGACATCCCTCTATGCAGAACCTGGAGCACCTACAATAATTACAAGGAAAGGAAGGCGAGCTGAAAACGTGCCCAGTAATGCTTCATCCAGGCCGAATAAATAGATTCACAGGAAGTAATCTACCCGATATACTGTATATAACACCATAAGGAGTCCGGCCAGATAGAACCGCAAGGAGACGTCTGCTATAAAGCGGCTGCAATGTGGAAGAGGACAGTGTTTCCATAGCGTGAGACGCAGAAGTGGTTTAGAGGTCTTGGGTGTTTTAGAGAAGCTTTGTATCATAAATATATTTATTACCCATCTACACGACAGATGATAACTGCTGTGAGACCACCAATCCCAAAAAACAGTGCTCTGCAGACCCCAGTCTTCAATGTTCGACTTCCACTCAATTCACTGTCTATGGGACTTACGGAAATAACAGAGTGCTGTATTCGGCTTTTTCTGGAGGTCCCATAGAAAATGGGACTCAGGATTAGTGACGTCTCAGCGATCAGCAAGTTATCCATTATCCAAAGGGCTCGTGCAGACGACCGTATTACTGGTCCAGGTGCGATCCGACAAAATATCAGATTGCACTTGGAACAATGTTATTCTATGGGGTTGTGCACATGTCCAAAAAAATAAAAATTTGTTGCATGCCAGAGTTTGATCCGATATTCGTATCACACTCGGCCATACAAGTCAATAAGTGCATGGGAAATATCGGACCGCACTCGGATGACATCTGAGTGCAGTTCAATTTCTGCGGCTTCAGAGAATTGAGCAGATGGAGATTTTTTTTTTCTCCATCTTTTCCTCATTTGAGAGAATCGGATCACACTATGATCACAGAGTCATTTCCATAATCGTCCCAATTCTCCCGGATGAGAGAATCTACGGCCGTCTGCACCTAGCCTAAAGGCTAGGAGATAATTTGGTATTTTGGGAACCACCCTTTAACCCCTTGCAATCATCTGCCTTTCCTTAACAGCGCTGGCGCCACGTGCTTAGAGATATAAATATATGGCAGTAGGTGCTGGGTTTGTGTTAAGGACTCGCACTCATCTGCGTAAAAAACATTGCTCCGATGTTGTTCCTGAAAAGTAGGCGAGCGTCATGAGAGTGCAAAGGGAATTTTCTCACCTAGCATCCGTATGACATCCGCATGTAATGCGTTTTTAACATCAGCTTTTACATACAGTAATTCTCTGTCATTTCAACCTATTTTTTCCAACTAATAAAACACTTCAACATACAGACATAGATAGATGATAGTAAGAAATACGTCTGTGAGATATATAATTAGTGCGTGTGTAGCTTACTATGTATTTAGATAATAAATAAATCAAAGAAAAAAAAATGGTGTGAGGTCCCTCTTATTTTTAATAGCCAGCTGAGGGAAAGCAGACAGCTTGGGGTTGGTGCTATTATTCTGGGAATAGTCCAATGAAGATTCCCAGGTTATTAATTCTGATGGTTAACGCTGTGAATTTACTGTTTCCTATGAGATGGGTGCGTAAAAAAATCGGACACCGCTCGCACCCATTGACGAGTTACGTCCGATATGCGCGGCTACTCACAGCATGCTAAGATTTTTTTCTTAGTTTGATCCGAACACTTTAATTCAAAAACAAATACCGTAATATCTTAAATAATGCCGAACCCCTGAAATAGAAATGAAGGCGACTAAGACCCGGATTTTTCTCTGCAGGATTTCAGAACGTTTTCTTTTGGAATGTTTAACTAATTTCTGAGTTTAGCAACACTTAAAAAATAAACAAATAATTAAATAAATAAAAATAGGACGTTTGTTTAAAAAACTGTGACCGGCCTTTAAAAATAAAACTATTTTAATCTGCGTTTAAACGATGGGTCAGTGAGACTCTGGGAAGAACGTTTCCTGTCCTACAAGTGACTGTGCGCAGCCGGAGACTTTTTGATGAATTTTTTTTTTTTTTTAAAGTAAAGTTTTCTTTTGGTTTCTGCTCCAAAACCTCCTCCAATAACTCTGTGCGCCCATAGCGGTAACACGTGAGCGCCACAGTCCGTGTTCTTCTAACTCAACGTCGAGTGTCGTAGCGGAAGAGATTTCAGACAAATATATGATCCCCTTTTATAGGAGGAGATAAGGGGCTGCCAGGCAAATTTGAGACATTTACTTACACAACATGGTATCATCTGTTATTCAGTTATTATTATTTAATGGCCTTCAGCTCGATCGCGAGCCATGGCGACTTGATGGATGAACGCACTGTAGGAAGATTATTACATTCACTAGTTATATAGCCGGTGGTCACCAGCGCTCCGTCATCCCCCACACGGTCAGGTCCCTGCACAGCGATTCTCTGCTCACTACAGAGCAGCCAATAGCGAAGGAGCACGGAAATACACAGCAAAACTAACGAGTCTGAGGATCAACTCATGAGTAAGCAATATTTATTTCATAAATCCAGACTTCATTGTACTATTATAATTTATCTTTCTGCAGGGGAAATTACTCAAACCTATATTGATGATTGCCAGAGGGGGAAGGAGACTGACTGGCAATTTACTAGGACCTATATTTACAACTGTCAGAAGGGGAAGGAGGCTGCCTGGCAATTTACTAGGACATATATTTACAACTGCCAGAGGTGGAAGGAGGCTGACTGGTAACTTACTGGGACCTATATTTACAACTGCCAGAGGGGGAAGGAGACTGCCTGGCAATTTACTAGGACCTATATTTACAACTGTCAGAAGGGAAGGAGACTGCCTGGCAATTTACTAGGACCTATATTTACAACTGCCAGAGGTGGAAGGAGGCTGACTGGTATCTTACTGGGACCTATATTTATAGCAGCCAGGGAAAAAAAGGAGGCTGGCCGAGAACTTACTGGGACCTATGTTTACAGAAAAGGAGATTGACTGAGATATTAACAGGGCTGTCTGGTAATCAATATCAGATCAGCCATATAGATTGGAGCATTGCTGTTCAGCTCAGTTCATTGCTTACATCTGGCTGCCAGCAACAACAGCTTATTAACTTGTGTTGACTGTCAGGACCCCATCAGTCCGACAATGATGACCTATTCTTGGGGTAGGGAACTATATTAAGGTAATGGGAACAGTATTACGTGCTGCCAGAAGATGAAGAAGCCTGATTAGGAACTTAATGGGGACAATATTAAGAGCTGCCAGATGTTACAGAAGCCTGGCTGGGGAATTAATGGGAACTATATTAAGAGCTGCCAGAAGGGGAAGAAGCCTGGTTGGTGATTTAATAGATACTATATTAAGTGCTACCAGAAGGTGAAGGAGCCTGACTGAAGGTTTATAATAACAGCTACTAAGACTTATTTATAAAGTAGAGCAGAGGGTGAAAGGTATATAGGGTGCATGCAAGAAGTTTTGTGAGTTGAACGCAGAAAACAGAGGTCCTATTTAGGGTTGAGCATTCAGATACTGCAAATATCGGGTATCGGCCGATATTGGCTGTATCGGAATTCCGATTCCGAGTACCGATATTTTCGTCATATCGGATACCGGAATCGGAATTGTCACTGTCACTGTCAGTGTCCGTCGGTCGGGTCTGTCAGGAGTCAGCGGCACTTACCCGGCAGAAGATCTCCGCGCGGTCACATCCCGGACTGCTTAATGGCCGCCATCCTCTTCTCCCCGGCGGTCACATACAGTTTCTCGCGATAACTGCAGTGACTGCTGGGTAATCGCCGGCCGTAAAGCAGTCGCCGATGACGTCACCGCCGGGGAAGCAGGTAATCAGCTGTGCTGCGTTGCAATGTACAGGCTCTGCCTGTCATTCCGATGTAGCAGAGCTGGATCGTCGTGGGACAGTCGTTACTATGGACTGCGTCGGACAGGTGGTATACTGTTGGTTTGTTTTTTTTATTTTTTTACAGGAGATCGATGGCGTCGCAGGAATGAGAGAGTAATAAAAAAAATGAAAACTGTGTTGTCTCTTTTATTTCATTAAAAGACTTTTTTCTTGCTTTGTCTTTTTTTTACATTTAAAAACTTTGGGATTAATAATGGATCGGTGTCTTATTGACGCCTCTCCATTATTAACCGGGCTTATTGTCACCGTGCAATCAACGGTGACATTAACCCCTTATTACCCCGCTTGCCACCGCTACAGGGCAAGTGGGAAGAGCCGGGTAAAGTGCCACAATTGGCACATCTTTTGATGCGCCAAATGTGGGGCTGCTGTAGCCTGGTATTATCAGGCTGTTGAGGGCCAAAATCCATGGGCCTTGACAGTCTTTTAATACCAGGCCGCAGCAGTCTGCATTTTACTTGGCTGGTTAACAAAAATAGGGGGACCCCTATGCCGTTTTTTTTTTCGAGGGGATCCCCTATTTTTGTTAACCAGCCAAGCTAAGCAGACTGCTGTGGCCTGGTATTATCAGGCTTGCAAGGTCCATGGATATTGGATCCTTACCAGCCTGAAAAACCAGGCCTCAGCAGTCTGCTTCATCTGGCTGGTTAACAAAAATAGGGGGGACCCCACGCCAATTTTTTTCGAGGGGATCCCCTATTTTTGTTAATCAGCCAAGATATGCAGACTGCTGTGGCCTGGTATTATCAGGCTGGCAAGGTCCATGGATCTTGGCTCCTTAACAGCCTGAAAATCCAGGCCTCAGCGGTCTGCTTCATCTGGCTGGTTAACAAAAATAGGGGGGATCCCACGCAATTTTTTTTGAGGGGATCCCCTATTTTTGTTAATCAGCCAAGATATGCAGACTGCTGTGGCCTGGTATTATCAGGCTGGCAAGGTCCATGGATCTTGGCTCCTTAACAGCCTGAAAATCCAGGCCTCAGCGGTCTGCTTCATCTGGCTGGTTAACAAAAATAGGGGGGATCCCACGCCATTTTTTTTGAGGGACCCCTATTTTTGTTAATCAAAGATATCAGCCTGGGCTGGACTGCGTCCAACTGGCCCAATTGTAGTCCCGCTTATCTGGTGGAAAAGGGAACCAGCATCATATTTTAGTTAATCAGTTCCCTCGACGTCACTGATGGTGTCCCTGGCTGACTGAAGTGAAGTGGAAAGCAATCAATTAGCTTTCCACTTCCTCTCCTGTCAGCAGGAGAGGAGCTCATTCATTTGGGGGTTTACTGTGAGGCTGCAGCATTAGCTGTGGTCCCTGCAGTAAACATTAACCCTTTCTGATGATTACACGTGGGATCTGACTGTACATCGTTGGTAAGAATAATTTTGCTTTATTATTTTATTTTATACAGAAATGGTTTTAGCAGTAAATAAAATATGGTCAAAAACTGTGTGATTATTCATTAAACTTCTTTTTTATTAAAGTGTGTGTGTTTGATTTTTCTTTCATACAATAGGATTAATAATTGATAGTTGTCTAATTGACAGCTCTCAATTATTAACCTGGCTTAAAGTGACCTTTCAATTGCAAGGTCATTTTAACCCCTTATTAACCCATTCGCCACCGCTGCAGGGCAATGGGAATAGACGGGCAAAGTGCCAGAAAGGGCAAATCTAATTAGAGATTTGCCCTTTCTGGGGTGTCTGGGGGCAGATGTTAGTAGCCGGGGGGGGGCAAAAATAATGGTCCCTCTCTGGGCTATTATTATCTGCCCCCACTCACTGGCTTTGTCTGTCTGGCTGCGAAAATAGGGCGGGAGCCCACGCATTTTTTTTCAGCAATTTTACACCTCATATATATATATATACATGTCATTGAGTTTGTGACACATATATATATATATTTATAGTTCATACACTTCTACATAGTATAATAGCCGCTAATTCAATTGCCGGCTTTTGTGAAAATGCAGAACCCGACATGAAATGACACTTGGTTTACATAGAGTTAACCATGTCTTTTCATGTAGTTTGATATCTGATTTGCACAAACAATTACATGAGTGTAAGTGTGCAAAATTTCACACCTGTAGGGGTTAATTAAAGGTGTAAATTCGTAGCAAAAAAGTCCGTTTTTTTTACAACGAATTTACACCTTTAATTAACCCCTACAGGTGTGAAATTTTGCACACAGCCACTCATGTAATTGTTTGTGCAAATCAGATATCAAACTACATGAAAAGACATGGTTAACTCTATGTAAACCAAGTGTCATTTCATGTCGGGTGCTTCTGTCTTTTCACAAAAGCCGACTTTACCCGGCAATTGAATCAGAGGCTATTTTACTATGTAGAAGTGTATAAACTATAAATATATGTATATATATATGTCACAATGACATGTATATATATATATATATATATATGTATTCTATGTGTGTATATTTAGTGTTTACAAGGAAAGAATGGGTTTTTTTTAGTTACGATATTTTGTTCCCATAGACTTACATTGGATTTCCGGTATCGGTATCGGGTATCGACGATATTTAGTGATATCGGCGATACCATTCCGATTCCGATACTTTTGGATATCGGAAAGTATCGCTCAACTCTAGTCCTATTACATTAGCTTTCAACATTTTTTTACAGGTTAGCCGTGGTGCTGACAGGGACACAGAAAGGAAATAAAAATGACAAACACAAATATAACTAAGAAATACCAGAAAATGTTTTAATAACTTTATAGAAGGGGCAAAAATAAGAATTTAATTTAAGTGTGAATGTTAATCCGAGGAGAACTGAAGCCGTCACTGTAAAGTCAGAAGGAATTTCCTCCTCAATGACATAAAGCTGCTACTTTACCAGATTCTTCTGCGTCAGCAGAAAACTTTGAGGTTAAATTAACAATTATCAAGAATTCGTAACGCGTCCAAAACATAAGACTGAGGCATGTGACATTAAAATAGTGTAAAAGCGATGCCTGGGACTCGGACACCGGGATGTTTCCCTTCATTGACAGATCTAGGAGTGGTAAAGAACTGTAACACAAACAGATATGTATAAAAAGGATGCTTTATTTTTAGAAGTTTGTGCTCCAGAGCTGCTCTTCATACTGTAACTAGTTGCAATTATAGCCAGGCATTCTGGAGGATATGGAGAGCGATATCTGGTTCCCCGGTCGCTCCTCTACATGCTGATATACACAAACTTTCTCATTTATCTTCCACCTCTTCAATACTTGCTGTATACAACGATGTGCAGTGAGCTCCCCCTAGTGGTGGCTGACGACAGTAAGATTATCACTTATCAAGTCCCCAAAACAGAGCTCCCCTATACTGATACAAAATCGTGTACTAATAACTTTCACAATGTATCTAAAAAGTAGATGGTGTACATTAGTTTTTATAAAATAAAATAACGGAGCACTATTCTGAGTTTTGCTATTGGACCTTATGATTTCTGTTGACGCCCAGCTTTGCAGCCAAGACAACATCTGTATGGATTCTGTATGTTCTCTTAGTCTGAGTGTGGGCTTCTTTCATGTTCTTAGTCTGAGTGTGTGCTTCTTTCATGTTCTTAGTCTGAGTGTGGGCTTCTTTCATGTTCTTAGTCTGAGTGTGTGCTTCTTTCATGTTCTTAGTCTGAGTGTGGGCTTCTTTCATGTTCTTAGTCTGAGTGTGGGCTTCTTTCATGTTCTCAGTCTGAGTGTGGGCTTCTTTCATGTTCTTAGTCTGAGTGTGGGCTTCTTTCATGTTCTTTGACCCCTTACCACACTCCAAAAAAATACTGGTAGGTTAAACGGCTTCATGGATGACTGGTTTGTCCACTCTGGGTCTCCAAGTGGTCAGACGACCGCTGCAGTCAATCAAAAGCCGCAGATCATCTGCAGACTTCTCTATCCCATCCCTCTGCACTCAGTAATATGTCCACCAGCGAATTTCCACTCTGAGAGAATAAAGAAGGCTGCAGACAATCAACAGCTGAGCGATCAGAGGATCGTGCCAGTCTGGGAGCCAAAGTGTGCAGTTATTTTATATTGTGCCATAGACTGAAGCTATGAAGAAGGGCTTTCCTGTAATGGACAACCCCTTCAAAGGGTTATTCCCATCTCATAAAATAATAGCATATCACTAATATAAATCATAACCTTATGATCAATGGGGTCAAAACTTTGGGACCCCGGTAATCTTGAGAGTGAAGGGGCTACCAGTGCAGATTTAGAGCTGTGGCTTCTTCAGGGGGCCGCAAAACCCCTCCATTCAAGTGACGGCTGCAGATAAATCCCCTTTTCAAGAGTTGTCCAGCCTCATAAAACACTTCTGTAAAAGAACAAAAGGAATAACATCCATCTTACCAGTTTCCTGCCACACATGCATCAACTCTTCCAGGGTCCACCGCCAGCCTCAGTTCGTCCTGCTCCACCGATCATGGGTCGATACCGCTGAGGTCACCTCTGTGGCAAGCGATTGGCTTCCACGGATCCACGACCGGCGGTGAACCTGGGAAGAGTCGGTGCAAGGGCGGCACGAGATTTGTCAAATGGGTATTATTCTTTTTACCCTGAAAGCAGCTTTTGAATCACTTTAGGTCCCTGGACTTGAGCTAGCGGTATGGGGACTCGTGTAATGCATGCCTGTGTACAGCGCTGCAGAATAGGTTGGCACTATATAAATAAAGAGCGATATATTAATACTATGAAAGCTTCTCCAATTCTCTCTGCTCGAGAACAAATTACAATGATATGAGACACCGATCCAGCTGTAACAGCAAATGTTCTCTAATGACAAGCAGGGATTTAATGAGCCGGCCCGGCCTCGCATCAGACACAGATATTAATTCACTCTAATGTAGAGCAGGATTGATCCGGGTAAGTGAATATTGGCACGATGATCCAGACCGCTCCTCAGATTACCCAGACTGTACTGGTGTCAGCAGCATAGGAGATAAGCAGCGGAGGGGTCAGAGAAGCTGCTGCCCACCCCCCATCACCCACCCCGGGCTGGGAAGCCACAGTCACCCTCTACATCGGATGAGAACCTCTTAGCAATGTGTCACTATCCCATCTCTCCCATCCGGCTATTATTACTCACTGCAGTCTTGCCGCACGCTCGGTTTGGCACATTGTCCCAGACTGAGCACACAGCACATGATAAGTTGTTCGTCAGTGTTTTCTCCTCGTTCTTTGTCACCGTCTCGGTCTAAAAAAGTCGTCAGTTCAGCAGGGAAAAGCTATAGGAGAAAGGTAGAGGAAAACGAGAGGCGAGCGCAGCGCCGGCCGCAGGATCTGTGTCAGGAGCCGGCTCCCGGCACTTTACTGTCATTAAGTTAATGCAGCCCATTGCGACAATCTATTAAAAATGGAAAATGGGACACGTCTGGATTGAAGAACGAGGTTTTTATTTAAAGAAGGCTCAATTAGCCAGGCGGTAAAATCTTACTTAAGACCTCGATGTGATACATAAAAAAAAGTTTCAAAGTCACAACTATCCCAACATGGTCTTAATTTTGTGTTCACCGCTGTGACCCTCCTAGGAAAACCCAAGGTCACACATAACTGTTATGTTTCGGCAGCTGAGGAGTGCAGGCAAAAAAGGCAATACACCAGAGCAGTTGGAATCTATGAGATTGCAGTACCCTGACTAACCACCACAACTAGAGGCAGCCGTGGAGCATTCCTACGTTGGTCCTAGACGCCTCGTCACAGCCTGAGAAACTAACTACACCTAAAGATAGAAATAGGAAAGCTATCTGCCCCGAGCAGAACCCCAAAGATAATAGAAAGCCCCCAAACATGTAATGGCGGTTAGACAAGATGAAATACTGACACAGAAAGAAAATAGTATGAGCAAACGCTGGGGCCCAAACTAAGGCTACTTTCACATTTGCGCTCGGGCGACCTGCGCCTATCTGCGCACGGCCGCCGCTAAGCTCCGCCCCCGGCCGCGCCTCCTCCGGCGGCTCCGCCTATGGGCGCATGACGGCGCATGCGACCTGTGTACCCTATCTTTATCATTGGGTACGCAGGCCGTGCGCAGTATGCGTTTGACTGCGCATGCGTCCTTTTTGATGGTGCGCCGAGCGCACTAAAATGCAACATTGTGCGCTTTGGTGCGCTCGGCGCAGCGTCAAAGGACGCATGCGCAGTCAAACGCATACTGCGCACGGCCTGCGTACCCAATGATAAAGATAGGGTACACAGGTCGCATGCGCCGTCATGCGCCCATAGGCGGAGCCGCCGGGAGGAGGCGCGGCCGGGGGCGGAGCTTAGCGGCGGCCGTGCGCAGATAGGCGCAGGTCGCCCGAGCACAAATGTGAAAGTAGCCTTACTAAATAGAAAAGGATAGGAAGGGTACTTACTGCAATCCCAGAAAACCCTGAAAAGCACCAACTCCACTAATTTCAAAAACACCTGAGATCACACGACCTCCTCCACCTAAATTAGTTCTCTGGTGTAACAAAATCAAAACAGCAGCCACTGAAAAAACTGGAAAAAGCAAAAGTACAAACATCAGTGGCTGAACTAAACTGAGAGGGCAAAAGCCCCCGGAGGGGACCCTGAAGGCCCCCACAGAAGTGCAGGACAAAATGCAAAAATATAGCACAAAAAAACAAAAGAAGAAAATGTCTTATCTGTTAGCAGGAGATGCAGACACGACACAGCAGGCTACAAGGAAACAGGAATGAAGGATTCAGACCAGAACAATTGATCACCGGCAACCCTGATGGGAAGGTGACTCCCTTATATAAGACCAGTCAGTAACACCTGATTCCCAGTCCTCACAATCTTCACTGGACAGACCAGCACCGCCTGCAACCACCAGAGGAAGCCTCCGCTCAGAACTCATCCCAAACCCATTAACAACAGTACCCCCCCCCTTGAGGAGGGGTCACCGAACCCTCATTTGAGCAACCAGGTCGGTCAGGATGAGTTCTATGATACGCACGGATAAGTCTCCCAGCATGGATGTCCGAAGCAAACACCCAAGAATTGTCTTCCTGACCATAACCTCTCCATTTAACCAAATACTGGAGTTTCAGTCTAGAAAAACGAGAATCTAATATTTTCTCAACCACATACTCCAGATTGCCCTCAACCAAAACAGGGTCAGGAGGCACAGCAGCAGGAACCACTGGCTCAACAAACCTCTTCAACAAGGACTTGTGGAACACGTTATGGATCTTAAATGTCCCTGGAAGAAGCAAACGAAAAGAAACAGGATTAATAATCTCCATGATCTTATAAGGTCCAATGAACCTAGGCTTAAATTTAGGAGATGCTACTCTCATAGGAATATTCTTTGAGGACAACCAGACCAAGTCCCCCACTTTAAACCGAGGACCATCAGTCCTATGCCGGTTAGCAAACCGCTGGGCCTTCTCCTGAGAGAGGGACAACCTCTCCACTACCTGGTCCCAAATCTGTTGCATACGCTCCACAACAGAGTCAACACCTGGACAGACAGAAGCCTCCGTCTGTCCTGAAGAAAATCGAGGGTGAAACCCAGAATTACAGAAAAACGGAGACATCAAAGTGGCAGAGCTAGCCCTATTATTAAGAGCAAACTCAGCCAAAGGCAAAAAAGAGACCCAGTCATCCTGATCAGCAGACACAAAGCATCTTAGATAAGTCTCCAATGTCTGGTTTGTTCTCTCAGTTTGACCATTGGTCTGAGGATGAAATGCCGAGGAGAAAGACAATTGAACACCCAGTTTAGAACAAAAAGTCCTCCAAAATCTGGAAACAAACTGGACTCCTCTGTCAGACACAATGTTCTCAGGAATGCCGTGTAAACGAACCACGTGCTGAAGGAACAACGGCACCAATTCAGAGGAGGAAGGCAACTTAGGTAATGGCACAAGATGTATCATTTTGGAAAACCTATCACAAATTACCCAGATGGTGGTCATTCTCTGAGAAACAGGAAGGTCGGAAATGAAATCCATAGAGATATGGGTCCATGGTCTCTTGGGCACAGGCAATGGCATCAACAAACCACTAGAGCAGAGCAAGGCTTGGAGCGAGAGCAAGTCCCGCAGGACTGCACAAATTCCCTGACATCACGAGACAAGGTAGGCCACCAAAAGGACCGACTAACCAAGTCTCTGGTACCAAAAATTCCGGGATGCCCAGCCAATGCGGAACAATGAATCTCAGACATCACACTCTTCTTCCACTGGTCCGGGACAAACAATTTTCCAACAGGGCAGCACTCGGGCCTATCCTCCTGACACCCCTCCAGAGCAAGTCTCAAATTGGGCGAGATGGCGGAAAGAACTACACCCTCTTTCAAAATAACAGAAGGATCAGATAACTCAGGAGAGTCCGCAAGGAAACTCCTCGAGAGGGCATCCGCCTTAACATTCTTAGTGCCAGGAAGAAAGGAAACCACAAAATTAAAACGTGTGAAAAACAAGGCCCACCTGGCCTGTCTAGGATTGAGTCGCTTGGCAGATTCCAGATAGACCAGATTCTTATGGTCCGTAAGGACCACCACCTGATGTTTGGCTCCCTCCAGCCAATGTCTCCACTCTTCAAAAGCCCACTTCATGGCCAATAACTCCCGATTACCCACGTCATAATTACGTTCAGTAGGAGAAAATTTTCGAGAGAAAAAGGCACAATGGTTACTTTTAGAGGTCTCTGGATCTTTTTGGGACAAAACGGCACCTGCCCCAATTTCAGAGGCATCAACCTCCACCTGAAATGGCAGAGAAACATCAGGCTGCCGTAGAACAGGAGCAGAAGTGAATCTCTGCTTAAGTTCCTGAAATGCAGAGACTGCCTCAGGAGGCCAATTCACCACATCAGAACCCTTTCTGGTCAAATCAGTTAATGGTTTAACAATAACCGAGAAATTACCAATAAATTTACGATAAAAATTGGCAAAACCCAAAAATCTCTGAAGAGCCTTTAATGAAGTAGGTTGGACCCAATCACAGATGGCCTGAACCTTGACCGGGTCCATTTCAATAACAGATGGGGACAAAATGAATCCCAGAAATGAGATAATCTGTACGCCAAAAAGACACTTTGATCCCTTCACATACAGAGCATTCTCTCTCAAAATCTGGAACACAGTTCGAACATGTTTCACATGAGAGTCCCAGTCATTAGAAAAAATCAAGATATCATCCAAATAAACAATCAGAAATTTGTCCACAAAATCCCTGAAAATGTCATTCATGAAGGACTGGAAGACGGAAGGAGCATTAGTGAGCCCAAAGGGCATCACTAGGTACTCAAAATGCCCTTCAGGGGTATTGAATGCCGTCTTCCATTCATCCCCGTGCTTAATGCGAATAAGGTTATACGCCCCCCTGAGGTCAAGCTTGGTAAACCAAGTAGCGTTTTTCACCCTGGAAAACAGGTCAGAAATCAAGGGTAACGGGTATTGATATTTCACAGTAATATTGTTCAAGAGACGATAATCAATACACGGCCTTAATGAACCATCCTTTTTGGCCACAAAGAAAAAACCGGCACCTAAGGGTGAAGAGGATGGTCTGATATGACCCTTCTCCAATGATTCCTTGATATAAGACCGCATAGCGTCATGTTCAGGTACAGACAAGTTAAAAAGGCGACCTTTAGGGAATTTACTACCCGGCACTAATTCAATAGCGCAGTCATAGCTCCTATGGGGAGGCAAGGATGCAGATTTACTTTCGCTAAACACATCAGAAAAATCAATCAAAAAGTCAGGAACATCCTGAGCCTGGGGGGAGGCAGAAAAAACAGGAGTGTTGGTATTAACACATTGGCAGCCCCAACTGGTTACAGACACAGATTTCCAATCCAAAACAGGATTATGAGACTGTAACCAAGGGAAACCCAGCACGATAATGTCATGCAGATTATACAGAACCAAAAATTTGCAGCACTCCTGGTGATCAGGTTCAACCCTCATTATCACCTGAGTAGAAAACTGGGGTTTATTCTCAGCCAAAGGGGTAGAATCGATCCCCAGTAGGGGAATAGACTTCTGTAGGGGTATCAAGGGAAACCCACAACGTTTAGCAAAATCATAATCCATCAGGTTAATAGCTCCTCCAGAATCAACGAAAGCCTGAGCAGAAAATGAGGACAGAGAGCATATCAGAGTGACAGTTAATAAAAACTTAGTCTGAATACTACCCAAGACAACTGAGCGTGCAAAACGTCTTCCCCGCTTAGGGCAGACTGAAATAGCATGAGAGGCATCACCACAGTAGAAACATAACCCATTGCGCTTTCGAAACTCATGACGCTGTGCCCCAGACACCACTCTATCACACTGCATGGGTTCAGAAGCAGTTCACAAGGCAACACTATTCCACGCATACTTCTCCGCTCACGCAAACGTCTGTCAATTTGAATCGCTAATGACATAGAATCATTGAGACCAGAGGGGACAGGAAATCCCACCATAACATCCTTTACATTATCTGACAGACCCTTCCGGAAAAGGGCTGCCAAAGCGTCGTCATTCCATTTGGTCAGGACTGCCCACCTACGGAATCTCTGACAGTATAACTCAGCGTCATCAAGCCCCTGATTTAATGCCAACAAGGCTTTTTCAGCTTGATCAGTGACATTAGGCTCATCGTACAATAACCCCAAAGCCTGAAAAAATGCATCAACATCACTCAAAACAGGATCCCCAGGTGTCAGGGAAAAAGCCCAATCCTGAGGATCGCCGCGCAGGAGAGATGATAATTTGAACCTGCTGCGCTGCATTCCCTGAGGACTTAGATTTTAAGGCAAAAAACAATTTACAATTATTTTTGAAATTCTGAAACTTAGCTCGATCCCCTAAAAACAAATCTGGCATGGGAATCCTAGGTTCCACAACAGGCAACCCAGCAAGATAGATAGCAATACTCTGAACCTCAGTGGCAAGCTGATCCACACGGCCAGACAACTGTGCAAACTCCATTGAGAGAAAAGATCCTCCCCAGCACCCAGAGATACAGAGGGAAAAAAAAAGCAACAAACAGAAAAATATCTCTGACAACTCTGACAACCTTTTTCTTTCACAATATTTTTTCCCTTCTGTGAGTACCATACAATTTTCAACTTTTGGGCCGGTGATACTGTTATGTTTCGGCAGCTGAGGAGTGCAGGCAAAAAAGGCAATACACCAGAGAAGTTGGAATCTATGAGATTGCAGTACCCTGACTAACCACCACAACTAGAGGCAGCCGTGGAGCGTTCCTACGTTGGTCCTAGACGCCTCGTCACAGCCTGAGAAACTAACTACACCTAAAGATAGAAATAGGAAAGCTATCTGCCCCGGAGCAGAACCCCAAAGATAATAGAAAGCCCCCAAACATGTAATGGCGGTTAGACAAGATGAAATACTGACACAGAAAGAAAATAGTATGAGCAAACGTTGGGGCCCAAACTACCTAAATAGAAAAGGATAGGAAGGGCACTTACTGCAATCCCAGAAAACCCTGAAAAGCACCAACTCCACTAATTTCAAAAACACCTGAGATCACACGACCTCTTCCACCTAAATTAGTTCTCTGGTGTAACAAAATCAAAACAGCAGCCACTGAAAAAACTGGAAAAAGCAAAAGTACAAACATCAGTGGCTGAACTAAACTGAGAGGGCAAAAGCCCCCGGAGGGGACCCTGAAGGCCCCACAGAAGTGCAGGACAAAATGGAAAAATATAGCACAAAAAACCAAAAGAAGAAAATGTCTTATCTGTTAGCAGGAGATGCAGACACGACACAGCAGGCTACAAGGGAAACAGGAATGAAGGATTCAGACCAAACAATTGATCACCGGCAACCCTGATGGGAAGGTGACTCCCTTATATAAGACCAGTCAGTAACACCTGATTCCCAGTCCTCACAATCTTCACTGGACAGACCAGCACCGCCTGCAACCACCAGAGGAAGCCTCCGCTCAGAACTCATCCCAAACCCATTCACAACACATAACCCCCAGTAATGGCGCCATTTTAATGCAAGTCCTATAAACATCCAGCACTGCCATCAACTAATTTTGGTGGAAAACGCCATCTTTTAATTGCGTGTGAATCAGGGATGGGCAATTCGATTCGCACTGGTCTGGTCATCCAGTCTGGTCCTCCATGGCATCCGGTAGTCACTTCTGCAATCAGCATCCTTCTTGCACTTACTATGCCCAATGACTAGATCTCATGGAACGGCATGACATTGCAACGACTAGTAAGCACCAGAGGCGTCAAGCTGCAAAAGTGAAGGATAGCCGCCACGGAAAATCAGACTGGACGTCGAACCACTTGCTCATGTCTAAGTATGAATCATTCATGGAGGATGGATAATGATCACGGACAGTTTTTCATGATTTGAGCGTCTTAGGCTTCATATTGTGCCGCCAGAGGTTCTGAAGCAGCTGAGATGTGTACTTTAAAAAATAATGCACACCTGCTGTATGCTAAAGGAATATTAGGTATCACTTCCAATCACAATGCCTGTATGCCCCCACTGCTCCAGTGGTCTTCTCCAGTCCTGACCATCATTCATGTGACCACTGCAGACAATCACTGGTCTTAGCAGTGAAACAACTGCTATATAAGGTCTGTCACCCCTGAGGCTAGTGAAACTGTCTGGCAGTTATGGGGTTAAAGATCAATGGATGAAAATAAAGGGTAGCCGGGCGGTAGGTATTGGGGGTGAACACCATATTATCATTACAATATGCGAGGGGGGTGACAATTAGGGGCACCCTGATCACCCCAATAGGAAGAAGCACCCATTGCACTGTATATGTAATACAGCGATGATTGAGCTCATCAGAGACCCCCATAGTGGAGAAGCATCATACTACTGTTGTAGTGTGTAATGGTAGTAGTGACTGTCACGTACCAGACTGGCCCCTTCCAGTAGGGATCAGAGGGGGTGAGGGGGTCACAAGCTATTCACAGCTACACAGTGATGGTCGTTTTTAGGGTTTTTGCACCTTTTAATACAGGAAATAGCGCCACATGGTCAATACCGCAACAACACATGATTAATGCAGCAAACTTTACAGAGGGTCAGACCCCAACTACAGATGGAGCAGCATACATTATTATACAGCGGTGGTGGCTGTGATGGGAGGAGGGTGATTGTCAGACCCCCACTACAGATGGAGCGGTATCACTGCAGTATACAGTCGTGGCTGTGATAAGGGGTTGTCAGACCCCCATTGCATTATCATTACAGTATACAGTAGTGGTGGCTGTGATCTTGGGGTGTCAGCCCCCCGCTAGAGATGGGCAGCATACATTATTATTATATTATACAGTTAGCTGTAATTTGGGGTTGTTAGACGACTGCTACAGAGGGAGCAGCTCAAATTCTCATTACCATGAGCACTAATGTTGGTGGCCGTAATTTGGGGCTAGTAGCAATGGCAGTGATATGGGAGGGAGGTTAGCAGGACCCCATTACAGGTGGAGCAGCACCATATGGGGGTCTCACAGCCTCTACTACAGATGCAGCAGCTACACCACATTATTCTAGAGCAATGTTGGTGGTGGCGTTGCATTGGGATCTGTCAAAGCCCCCTCTGCAGATGGAGCAGCATATATTATCATTACAGTATACACTGGCAGCTGTGATCCTGTGGGAGGGGGGTCTCAGACCCCCTCTACAGATGGAGCAGCATACATTATCGGTGCAGTATACAGTTCTGGTTGTGATCTGGGGGTCTCAGACCCCCTCTACAGATGGAGCAGCATACATTATCATTACAGTATACAGTGGTGGTTGTGATCTGGGGGTCTTAGACCCCCTCTACAGATGGAGCAGAGTACATTATCATTACACTATACAGTGGTAGTGGTGGTGTCTGTGATCACGGAGGGTCAAAGCCACCACTTCAGATGGAGCAGCATATATTATCATTACAGTATACAATGGTGGTTGTGATCTGGGGGTCTCAGACCCCCTCTACACATGGAGCAGCATACATTATCGGTGCAGTATACAGTGGTGGTTGTGATCTGGGGGTCTCAGACCCCCACTACAGATGAAGCAGCATACATTATTACAGTATACAGTGGTGGTTGTGATCTGGGGTCTCAGACCCCCTCTACAGATGGAGCAGCATACATTATCATTACAGTATACAGTGGTGTTTGTGATCTGGGGGTCTCAGACCCCCTCTACAGATGGAGCAGCATACATTATCATTACAGTATACAGTGGTGTTTGTGATCTGGGGGTCTCAGACCTCCTCTACAGATGGAGCAGCATACATTATCGGTGCAGTATACAGTGGTGGTTGTGATCTGGGGGTCTCAGACCCCCACTACAGATGGAGCAGCATACATTATCATTACAGTATATAGTGGTGGTTGTGATCTGGGGTCTCAGACCCCCTCTACAGATGGAGCAGCATACATTATCATTACAGTATACAGTGGTGTTTGTGATCTGGGGTCTCAGACCCCCTCTACAGATGGAGCAGCATACATTATCGGTGCAGTATACAGTGCTGGTTGTGATCTGGGGGTCTCAGACCCCCTCTACAGATGGAGCAGCATACATTATCGGTGCAGTATACAGTGCTGGTTGTGATCTGGGGGTCTCAGACCCCCACTACAGATGGAGCAGCATACATTATCATTACAGTATACAGTGGTGGTTGTGATCTGGGGGTTTCAGACCCCCTCTACAGATGGAGCAGAATACATTATCATTACAGTATACAGTCATGGCCAAAAGTTTTGAGAATGGCACAAATATTAATTTTTACAAAGTCTACTGCTTCACTTTTTCTAATGGCAATTTACATATACTCCAGAATGTTATAAAGAGTGATCAGCTTAACAGCAATTACTTGCAAAGTCAATATTTGGCAAGAAAATGAACTTTATCCCCCAAAACACATTTCAACATCATTGCAGCCCTGCCTTAAAAGGACCAGCTAACCTCTTTTCAGTGATTGCCCCATTAACACAGGTGTGGGTGTTGATGAGGACATGGCTGGAGATCAATCTGTCATGATTAAGTAAGAATGACACCACTGGACACTTTAAAAGGAGGCTGGTGCTTGGCATCATTGTTTCTCTTCTGTTAACCATGGTTATCTCTAAAGAAACACGTGCAGTCATTATTGCAATGCACAAAAATGGCCTAACAGGGAAGAGTATCTCAGCTAGAAAGATTGCACCTCAGTCAACAATCTATCGCATCATCAAGAACTTCAAGGAGAGAGGTTCCATTGTTGCCCAAAAGGCTCCAGGGCGCCCAAGAAAGACCAGCAAGTGCCAGGACCGTCTCATGGACAGACTGATATTCATCATGGACAGACTGATATTCTGCAAAAGGTACAGGCAGTGGACTGCTGAGGACTCGGGTAAAGTTATTTTCTCTGATGAATCCCCTTTTCGATTGTTTGGGACATCAGGAAAACGCCTCATTCGGAGAAGACAAGGTGAGCGCTACCACCAGTCTTGTCTCATGCCATCTGTTAAGCATCCTGAAACCATTCATGTGTGGGGTTGCTTCTCAGCCAAGGGAATCGGCTCTCTCACAGTCTTGCCTAAAAACACAGCCATGAATAAAGAATGGTACCAGAATGTCCTCCAAGAGCAACTTCTCCCAACCCTCCAAAAGCAGTTTGGCGATCAACAATGCCTTTTCCAGCATGATGAAGCACCTTGCCATAAAGCAAAGGTGATAACTAAATGACTCAGGGAACAAAACAAAGAGATTTTGGGTCCATGGCCTGGAAACTCCCAGATCTTAATCCCATTGAGAACTTGTGGTCAATCATCAAGAGACGGGTGGACAAACAAAAACCTAAAAATTCTGACAAAATGAAAGCAGTGATTGTGCAAGAATGGACTGCTATCAGTCAGGATTTGGTCCAGAAGTTGATTGAGAGCATGCCAGGGAGAATTGCAGAGGTCCTGAAGAAGAAGGGTCAACACTGCTAATATTGACTTGCTGCATTAACTCATTCTAACTGTCAATATAAGCTTTTGTTACTCATATGGTTGCAATTATTATATTTCTGTCTGTGATAAAAACATCTGTCAAACACACATAAAAACCAGAGGGCAGCAGATCATGTGAAAATATAATATTTGTGTCATTCTCAAAACTTTTGGCCATGACTGTACAGTGGAGGTTGTGATCTGGGGGTCTCAGACCCCTTCTACAGATGGAGCAGCATACATTATCGGTGCAGTATACAGTGGTGGTTGTGATCTGGGGGTCTCAGACCCCCTCTACAGATGGAGCAGCATACATTATCAGTGCAGTATACAGTGGTGGTTGTGATCTGGGGGTCTCAGACCCTCACTACAGATGGAGAAGCATACATTATCATTACAATATACAGTGGAGGTTGTGATCTGGGGGTCTCAGACCCCCTCTACAGATGGAGCAGCATACATTATCGGTGCAGTATACAGTGGTGGTTGTGATCTGGGGGTCTCAGACCCCTCTACAGATGGAGCAGCATACATTATCATTACAGTATTACAGTGGATGTTGTGATCTGGGGGTCTCAGACCCCCTCTACAGATGGAGCAGCATACATTATCATTACAGTATACAGTGGTGGTTGTGATCTGGGGGTCTCAGACCCCCTCTACAGATGGAGCAGCATACATTATCAGTGCAGTATACAGTGGTGGTTGTGATCTGGGGGTCTCAGACCCTCCTACAGATGGAGAAGCATACATTATCATTACAATATACAGTGGAGGTTGTGATCTGGGGGTCTCAGACCCCTCTTACAGATGGAGCAGCATACATTATCGGTGCAGTATACAGTGGTGGTTGTGATCTGGGGGTCTCAGACCCCCTCTACAGATGGAGCAGCATACATTATCATTACAGTATTACAGTGGAGGTTGTGATCTGGGGGTCTCAGACCCCCTCTACAGATGGAGCAGCATACATTATCATTACAGTATACAGTGGTGGTTATGATCTGGGGGTCTCAGACCCCCTCTACAGATGGAGAAGCATACATTATCGGTGCAGTATACAGTGGTGGTTGTGATCTGGGGGTCTCAGACCCCCTCTACAGATGGAGCAGCATACATTATCGGTGCAGTATACAGTGGTGATTGTGATCTGGGGGTCTCAGACCCCCTACAGATGGAGCAGCATACATTATCATTACAGTATACAGTGGTGGTTGTGATCTGGGGGTCTCAGACCCCCTCTACAGATGGAGCAGCATACATTATCGGTGCAGTATACAGTGGTGGTTGTGATCTGGGGGTCTCAGACCCCCTCTACAGATGGAGCAGCATACATTATCATTGCAGTATACAGTGGTGGTTGTGATCTGGGGGTCTCAGACCCCCTCTACAGATGGAGCAGCATACATTATCAGTGCAGTATACAGTGGTGGTTGTGATCTGGGGGTCTCAGACCTCCTCTACAGATGGAGCAGCATACATTATTGTGCAGTATACAGTGGTGTTGTGATCTGGGGTCTCAGACCCCTCTACAGATGGAGCAGCATACATTATCATTGCAGTATACAGTGCTGGTTATGATCTGGGGGTCTCAGACCCCCTCTACAGATGGAGCAGCATACATTATCAGTGCAGTATACAGTGGTGGTTGTGATCTGGGGGTCTCAGACCCCCTCTACAGATGGAGCAGCATACATTATCATTGCAGTATACAGTGGCAGTTGTGATCTGGGGGTCTCGGACCCCCTCTACAGATGGAGCAGCATACATTATCGGTGCAGTATACAGTGGTGATTGTGATCTGGGGGTCTCAGACCCCCTCTACAGATGGAGCAGCATACATTATCATTGCAGTATACAGTGCAGTTGTGATCTGGGGGTCTCGACCCCCTCTACAGATGGAGCAGCATACATTATCGGTGCAGCATACAGTGCTGGTTATGATCTGGGGGTCTCAGACCCCCTCTACAGATGGAGCAGCATACATTATCAGTGCAGTATACCGTGGTGGTTGTGATCTGGGGGTCTCAGACCCCCTCTACAGATGGAGCAGCATACATTATCATTGCAGTATACAGTGCAGTTGTGATCTGGGGTCTCGACCCCCTCTACAGATGGAGCAGCATACATTATCGGTGCAGAATACAGTGCTGGTTATGATCTGGGGGTCTCAGACCCCCTCTACAGATGGAGCAGCATACATTATCATTACAATATACAGTGCTGGTTATGATCTGGGGGTCTCAGACCCCCTCTACAGATGGAGCAGCATACATTATCATTACAATATACAGTGCTGGTTATGATCTGGGGGTCTCAGACCCCCTCTACAGATGGAGCAGCATACATTATCAGTGCAGTATACAGTGGTGGTTGTGATCTGGGGTCTCAGACCCCCTCTACAGATGGAGCAGCATACATTATCATTACAATATACAGTGCGGGTTATGATCTGGGGGTCTCAGACCCCCTCTACAGATGGAGCAGCATACATTATCATTACAATATACAGTGCTGGTTATGATCTGGGGGTCTCAGACCCCCTCTACAGATGGAGCAGCATACATTATCAGTGCAGTATACAGTGCTGGTTATGATCTGGGGGTCTCAGACCCCCTCTACAGATGGAGCAGCATACATTATCATTACATATACAGTGCTGGTTATGATCTGGGGGTCTCAGACCCCCTCTACAGATGGAGCAGCATACATTATCATTACAATATACAGTGCTGGTTATGATCTGGGGTCTCAGACCCCCTCTACAGATGGAGCAGCATACATTATCAGTGCAGTATACAGTGGTGGTTGTGATCTGGGGGTCTCAGACCCCCTCTACAGATGGAGCAGCATACATTATCATTACAATATACAGTGTGGTTATGATCTGGGGGTCTCAGACCCCCTCTACAGATGGAGCAGCATACATTATCATTACAATATACAGTGCTGGTTATGATCTGGGGGTCTCAGACCCCCTCTACAGATGGAGCAGCATACATTATCAGTGCAGTATACAGTGGTGGTTGTGATCTGGGGGTCTCGGACCCCCTCTACAGATGGAGCAGCATACATTATCAGTGCAGTATACAGTGGTGGTTGTGATCTGGGGGTCTCAGACCCCCTCTACAGATGGAGCAGCATACATGATCCTGAGTCACGTGTCCTGTGTTTTCATCTTGTGACACAATACACATCAGTGGGAGGATTTCTCCACAACCTGCACCCACTGTAAACACAGCAGATGTGACGGTGCCAGCGATCGTGGCGATCACACAACCCTCCGGCATCGCACACAGCAGCTGTGACTGACACAGCACCAATCAGCTGCACATATGGCAGAAGAAGAACATGGCACACTGCGGGCACACTCACCACAGTCACCGGGGACACCATGGCTGCAGCGCTGGATCCCTCCTCGTCGATCCCTCTGCTAGGATCCCTCCAGATCAGCGCTACACTGGATCACTGCGACCACCGCTGATTGTTATTGTAGCTCCCTTCAGAATGCTGTGACGTCACGCCTGGGCGGAGCTAGCTCTCAGTGTGGGGGGAGGAGCTTGCTGCAGGTCTCCAGCTGCAGAGCCCAGGCTTAACCCCTCAGGTACCGCAGGGCTGTCCTGCAGCTGCTGCTCCCAGCTGAGAGATCCCAGCACCTCACACATGTCACACTGATAAAGCAGCACAGGAGAAGAATGCAGGTCCCCTGCACCAATCCCAGCCTGACCATGGATCCCCCACATAGGCTCATCTGCACATTTGGGAAAAACAGCAATGTGACAAACCCCATAAAGTGACTATTTCTCAGCCTTTATTGTGCTGTTATTGCTGTTTTGATCTTTTCATTGATGTCTTTATTATTCACTTTATTATTTTTATAGTTGTTGACCTTTACATGCTGAGTGAGCAATGCAGCGATCCAACCGGAAGAGTGCACCGGACTTAAGAAATGTCCACAAAGAGTTAAAGGATTATTCCCAATATCAACTATGATCCCCTTTTAATAAGTAACTAATCGCGGGGGGGAGGGGGTCTGATTATTAGGACCCCTAGCTACCCCAAGATCAGGGCTCCGAATACCCTGGACTGGGTCTTGGATGGAGAGGAGGGGTCATTGTGTATGGGACTGCCGGAAAAAGCGGAGTACAGCACTTGGCTATTTATTACTGATGCGTCAGGAGTAAAGCGTTCACTAAGAGCATGTAAGTGCTTCTGTACTGTCATAACTGTAGAAAAAGACATAGACCGCACATCCAAATATTACACATTGATCTACCGCAGATAACCAAAATGTACAAAACGGAACAGAGGGTCTTAACATTCTGATCAGACTCTATAAGCCCACTGCCACGTCACAGCGAACCTCTAAGAGGTTTCCTAACCTGTCAGGCGTAATCCTGTGCTGCAATCACTGCAGATGCAACACTGTCAGCAGGAAAGCAATGCAGGTGCCCAACAGCTCACATGATGTCAGGGTCACAGCATCCCACAGGCACAGCACTACAGCAATAATGACCACCACACAGAACCAACACCAAGTGAACAGATCGAAAAATGAAAAAACAAAAAAAATCACCTTCCATGTGGTCTCAGCTATGTACAAAATACTACCTCTAAATTATACTCCAAAGCTGCATTCACTATTCTGCTGGTGCAGTCACTGTGTACAGACATTACATTACTGATCCTGAGTTACATCCTGTATTATACTCCAGAGCTGCACTCACTATTCTGCTGGTGCAATCACTGTGTGCATACATTACTGATCCTGAGTTACATCCTGTATTATACTCCAAAGCTGCATTCACTATTCTGCTGGTGCAGTCACTGTGTACATACATTACATTACTGATCCTGAGTTACATCCTGTATTATACTCCAGAGCTGCACTCACTATTCTGCTGGTGCAATCACTGTGTGCATACATTACTGATCCTGAGTTACATCCTGTATTATACTCCAAAGCTGCATTCACTATTCTGCTGGTGCAGTCACTGTGTACAGACATTACATTACTGATCCTGAGTTACATCCTGTATTATACTCCAGAGCTGCACTCACTATTCTGCTGGTGCAATCACTGTGTGCATACATTACTGATCCTGAGTTACATCCTGTATTATACTCCAGAGCTGCATTCACTATTCTGCTGGTGCAGTCACTGTGTACATACATTACATTACTGATCCTGAGTTACATCCTGTATTATACTCCAAAGCTGCATTCACTATTCTGCTGGTGCAGTCACTGTGTACAGACATTACATTGCTGATCCTGTACTGATCCTGAGTTACATCCTGTATTATACTCCAGAGTTGCACTCACTATTCTGCTGGTGCAGTCACTGTGTACATACATTACATTACTGATCCTGAGTTACATCCTGTATTATACTCCAGAGCTGCATTCACTATTCTGCTGGTGCAGTCACTGTGTACATACATTACATTACTGATCCTGAGTTACATCCTGTATTATCCTCCAGAGCAGCACTCACTATTCTGCTGGTGCAGTCACTGTGTACATACATTACATTACTGATCCTGAGTTACATCCTGTATTATACTCCAGAGCTGCACTCACTATTCTGCTGGTGCAGTCACTGTGTACATACATTACATTACTGATCCTGAGTTACATCCTGTATTATACTCCAGAGCTGCACTCACTATTCTGCTGGTGCAGTCACTGTGTACATACATTACATTACTGATCCTGAGTTACATCCTGTATTATACTCCAGAGCTGCACTCACTATTCTGCTGGTGCAGTCAATGTGTACATACATTACATTACTGATCCTGTACTGATCCTGAGTTCCCTCCTGTGTTATACTCCAGAGCTGCACTCACTATTCTGCTGGTGGCGTCACTGTGTACATACATTACATTACTGATCCTGTACTGATCCTGAGTTACATCCTGCATTATACTCCAGAGCTGCACTCACTATTCTGCTGGTGCAGTCACTGTGTACATACATTACATTACTGATCCTGAGTTACATCCTGTATTATACTCCAGAGCTGCACTCACTATTCTGCTGGTGCAGTCACTGTGTACATACATTACATTACTGATCCTGAGTTACATCCTGTATTATACTCCAGAGCTGCACTCACTATTCTGCTGGTGCAATCACTGTGTGCATACATTACTGATCCTGAGTTACATCCTGTATTATACTCCAAAGCTGCATTCACTATTCTGCTGGTGCAGTCACTGTGTACAGACATTACATTACTGATCCTGAGTTACATCCTGTATTATACTCCAGAGCTGCACTCACTATTCTGCTGGTGCAATCACTGTGTGCATACATTACTGATCCTGAGTTACATCCTGTATTATACTCCAGAGCTGCATTCACTATTCTGCTGGTGCAGTCACTGTGTACATTACATTACATTACTGATCCTGAGTTACATCCTGTATTATACTCCAAAGCTGCATTCACTATTCTGCTGGTGCAGTCACTGTGTACAGACATTACATTGCTGATCCTGTACTGATCCTGAGTTACATCCTGTATTATACTCCAGAGTTGCACTCACTATTCTGCTGGTGCAGTCACTGTGTACATACATTACATTACTGATCCTGAGTTACATCCTGTATTATACTCCAGAGCTGCATTCACTATTCTGCTGGTGCAGTCACTGTGTACATACATTACATTACTGATCCTGAGTTACATCCTGTATTATCCTCCAGAGCAGCACTCACTATTCTGCTGGTGCAGTCACTGTGTACATACATTACATTACTGATCCTGAGTTACATCCTGTATTATACTCCAGAGCTGCACTCACTATTCTGCTGGTGCAGTCACTGTGTACATACATTACATTACTGATTCTGAGTTACATCCTGTATTATACTCCAGAGCTGCACTCACTATTCTGCTGGTGCAGTCACTGTGTACATACATTACATTACTGATCCTGAGTTACATCCTGTATTATACTCCAGAGCTGCACTCACTATTCTGCTGGTGCAGTCAATGTGTACATACATTACATTACTGATCCTGTACTGATCCTGAGTTCCCTCCTGTGTTATACTCCAGAGCTGCACTCACTATTCTGCTGGTGGCGTCACTGTGTACATACATTACATTACTGATCCTGTATGATCCTGAGTTACATCCTGCATTATACTCCAGAGCTGCACTCACTATTCTGCTGGTGCAGTCACTGTGTACATACATTACATTACTGATCCTGAGTTACATCCTGTATTATACTCCAGAGCTGCACTCACTATTCTGCTGGTGCAGTCACTGTGTACATACATTACATTACTGATCCTGAGTTACATCCTGTATTATACTCCAGAGCTGCACTCACTATTCTGCTGGTACAGTCACTGTGTACATACATTACATTACTGATCCTGAGTTACATCCTGTATATACCCAGAGCTGCACTCACTATTCTGCTGGTGCAGTCACTGTGCAGAACCACTCCTTTATAGGGGTTTTCTTGCTAATTGCCAATCATTTCTACATATTGTCTGTACATTTGCAGGAGGAGAAATTGAGTCACAATCAGTTTTGCTTTGGACAGGTTGATTTCACAGAAGTGTGATTGACTTAGAGTTACACTGTTAAGTGTTCCCTCTATCTTTTTAAGCAGTGTTTACTAACTGTGAAGGTAGCTATTTTTCACCCATTCTGCCATGGAACCCTTAGAGAAAGAGGCCCTACGCCTGGTTGGTCCTAAGAGGCCGGATGTCCTGTGTCTTGGAGGAAAAACCTAGAATGATAACGGGGCCACTTTATAGAGAGTCAGTTGTTTCAAGAGGTAAGAGGACCTACACATACGGTGTCCATCAGTGGTTTGCCAAGACTTGTGCTTAGCATAGAGAGTGTGCGTGATCGCTGCCGATGCATGGCAGGCCGCAGATGGACGTCACATTAGTACCAGTTTTCACCTCCAATAGAAGTGATGAGATCTGGATAACCGCGCGTTGATGCATTTTGGAGAAGCTGTGCTTGGACCTGCCCCAGTGCACTTCCAGCCTAATCTACATATGGATTCTATGCATGATTTCTCATGACTGGTGCATCAGATTCCTACAGAACAAAGTATAATCAAGTCACCACAGTCATTCCAATACGTCCATATGGAAAAAACATGCAGACAGGTTCCCTTTAATCGTGACTAAAGGACCTCCTCTCTTCAATGGCTGCCACCGCCATCCCTGCTCAATGTATGTCCAAAATCAGACAGTGGTTAATGTGACCAAGTAACAAAACGGAATACTGACAGACATAAAAGCAGAACACACTCCTTCCTTCTGCTGCCTCAGCATCTGCCGATATACAGTAAATACCGCCATTTATTGAGCGGCACAAAGTGCACTGGACGTGAATTGATAATTAGGAAGCTGGGGGATGGTCCGTCCAGTCTATAAATATTCGTCCTTCATTCTTTGTCTGTGTTCTTGGCCAAAAATACTTGAACATTATTGCATGCTTGTCCTTGTACAGAGAGCAACGTGTCAGGCTCCGCTTAATGGATTGTCAGTAAAAAATAAAAAAAAAAGGGAGTTGGCGCTTAGACTTAAAAGAGGTAAGAACAAATAATGCAAAGCTTCCCAAGAAGAAGGGGTGCAACTTACTAAGACTTAGGCCACGTTCACACGGTCAGTATTTTACATCAGTGTTTGTAAGCCAAAACCAGGATTGGGTGATAAATCCGGAGAGGTGATGTGTTCCTATTATACTTTTCCTCTGATTGTTCCACTCCTGGTTTTTGCTTACAAATACTGATGTGAAATACTGACTGTGTGAACCTGGCCTTACTTTAGGACTTCCTAGGTGGAGATTGCAGTGGCTCACACGCAGGAGAACACATCTAGAAAGTGATCTCAGACCTCACCACTTTCCCTCCAGCCTCACCCCTTTATTGGATGAGTCGGAAAAGTATCTAAAAACACATTATAAGCCAGGTATGTAAGATTTTTGTTATACAAATTAACTTGGTTAAAGGGGTTGTCGTGGACTTCATTGATGGCCTATCCTTAGGATAGGTCATCAATATCTGATTGGTGGGGTTGCGACAACCGGCACCCTCGCCGATGAGTTATTACTGGCGTCGACGACGGCCGGAATTGCTCAGTTGCGGAGCTGCACAGAACAGCTCAATCACCTGGATAGCGGCCACGGCCGAGTAACGCACATCCCCCTATTCAAATCAATAGTGTAGTGTACGGCCATAGCCAATATTGACCAATATTTCGTAGATGGTGCTGTGCAGCTCCGCAAATGGGCAGTTTTGGCACCAGGAACAGCTGAAAAGGCGAGGAAGCTGGGTGTCACCCCCCCATACTGATCAGACACTGATGACCTATCCTAAAAGATAGGCCATCAATATTAAAGTCTCAGACAACCCCTTTAGTCCTAAAAAAATAAAGTCATCCCCAATCCATCAGATGGAGAATAGCTCACTAATTGCTGGAGTGGGTTTGACATCATTGACCCCCAGCGACCTCTGGAAAAAGAGCTGAGAAACCCAGGACGCAGGCTCTACAGAGGCTAGTCTTGAATGGAGCAGAGGTGTGTGCATGCTCGATCTCCGCTCTATTCATTGTCTATGGGACTGCGGGAAATAGTGAAGCATTGTATTTGGCTTTTTATGGCAGTCCCATAGACTATGAATGGAGCAGAGGTTGAGTATACGCACTTCTAATCCAATCAAGACCGAGTTCTGCAAAGTCCCATACTGTGTTACTGGGATCTCTGGGAGTCAGAACCCCAGAGATCAGTGGGTTATCCCTCGTCACTCTATTCTATTGGGTTGGAAAAAAACTCTTTATTCTACCCACATATGTATAACAGAAAGTAGCACCCATCTTAGTTGCTGGAGTAGTTTAGGTAGGAGTATAGAAACTCTGTAAACCGGTATCTGGCCTGGATGGTACTGGTAATAATGGGAAGAATTGGTGAGAGTCTCCATAATCAGCTGATGGAGGTGGAGGAACTGCAAGAAAGACTGGAGACATCTGGGGATGGAAAAGTGACCCTCACTAGGAATATATTCACTGCACAGAGCTGTGGCTGCTGCTTTCCTGCAGATTATGCACTTACAGGACCTGTACCCCATTCCCTACCACTGCAGATATTGAGGACGTCTGACTGAGGACAAAGGTCTTTAACCTTGAATACAAATCCAGGCTCGGCTTTAGTGAATTTGCACTATCAATACAGAAGTGATTCTGGGTTATAATCTGCATTGCATGTCTGTGACATTACGCTCATACATGTTTCCTTACATCAGTAAATAATAAAGCTGGCGCCGCTCCGCATACACACTGGTGCTCTCATTACCGCAAATCCATAAGAAGATCGAATACGAGACGAAAGAAAGGCGGTGTGTGCAAAATGCAACTGAGCGCTTAAATATTCATTCAAAGTATCATTTATTTACATGGAAAATATCAGGCAAGAATGTTAAAAACAGAAAGCACAAATAAATAAAATACAAATATAACAATAAATAAACAGTACAAAATAAAAAGAAGTACAAAGCGGACATAGGTATAAGCAGTAGGGAAAACAGAGAATAACAAGCTGTTCCCTCCTAACCATTCCCCTAGAACCCGGATGCACAACCTTCTTTGATCAGATTACCAGCTAAATAACCGTGGGTACTATGGGGTATTACCCCGAGACATAAAAGGTATATTAAAATATAAATGCCATAAATGTCGGATATGTGCTGGTTTAGTTTTTTGGATCCCCTTCTCCCAGAGACCATACATGCCGCTCTTTCCAAGTGTTTCCTTACTCCCGTAAACTACAATGAATATAGCTGCGCTCATAACTCAGACACTTCATTATTTCATTGACTCCTTTCTGTGCTCTACAGGAGTCAATACGCCAGAATACAGTGGCATGTAAAAGTTTAGGAATGCCTGGTTCTTGTACCACCTCATCCTTGTATGGATTTTTACAGATATGTATTTGAAATAAAGCTTGAAAAAAATTTTTATCACTTTTTTTTTTACATTAGACCTTAAAATAGAAGTGCGCGCGAGATGATCCAGAAATCTCACCGAACGGGAAGAATTGTCCGAGGAAAAATGGCTGAAAATCCCTCAAACAAGAACTGAAAGACTCTTGTCTGGCTACAAAGAGTTTACAAGCTGTGATACTTGCAAAAGTGGGTGCTACTAGGTACTAACCATGCAGGGAGCCCAAACTTTTTTAATTTTTTGTCACGCTGTCTAATGATATGACTACAATGTCAGTAAACTATTTATACAGGAACCACACTCTATACAACATATAGTTTAGCAACATCAGAATGTAAGTATAAAATAGATTTACCTGACACAATATCAGCAGAACTTAGGGTTAATCTTGAGGACTTGATGAGCTGTAACAGGAAAGAGGAGGACCGGGGTCTAACCTGACCCTACACTGGGGTCCTAACTAATCCCTTACCTTGGAGGTACTGATAATGGTTCAGAGGTCCAAGTCTCCAGCCTAACCCTGTCTCCTGTCAGACCCTGAACCCTGTAATCAGTCCTAAGAAGGATCCTGACTACCACCAAAGGGATATGGGCTGATCTCTGCTAAATACACAGATTAGACATATAAGACAGACAGGATAGCACTCTCTTGCATACACACTCAAACACCGAAGGAACATAAATGGTCTGGGAAATAAACTCTAAGCAAGTTAAGCTTAAAACAACTAAGAAGCTCTCAACTAGAGTCTATACAGATTCATTCCTATCTGTGGACTGCATGAAGGTTTCACTGGCAACTCCCAAAGCAGACAACCAGAAACTTAAAGGAAACCAATCAACAAATAATCAATTGCAGCTGGGAGAAACTGCACCCAGTCCCAGCACCGAGCACAGACAGAATTAACTCCCTAGCTGCCAAACACAAAGAAACAGCAACTCAGCTGTGAGAAGTCAAAATGTGCAACCGCGACGATCTTCGTGGCAATGCACACATGACAGTACCCCCCCTTCTACGAGGGGCCTCCGGACCCTCAGGGCCAGGCCTGCCCGGGTGAGTTCTGTGGAAGGTCCGAACCAAACGATCTGCGTTAACATCAGACGCAGGGACCCACGTCCTCTCCTCCGGACCATACCCCTTCCAATGCACCAAGTACTGAAGGGACCGGCGATTCAGGCGAGAGTCAATGATTTTTGATACTTGAAATTCCAAGTTACCATTGACCAACACTGGAGGAGGAGGTAGAGGTGACGGTATGACTGGTGCCACATACCTTTTAAGTAATGACTTGTGGAACACATTATGAATTTTAAAAGTAGAAGGGAGTTCCAGACGAAATGCCACAGGATTAATTATGGAACTGATCCTGTACGGCCCGATGAATCTGGGACCCAGTTTCCAGGAGGGCACTTTAAGTTTTATATTCCTGGTAGACAACCAAACCAGATCGTTCACATTCAGATCTGGACCAGAAACTCTCCTCCTATCAGCCATACGTTTGTAACGGTTCCCCATCGTACTCAAATTATTCAATACACCTCGCCACACAGAAGCAAGTGACGACGAGAAACGCTCCTCCTCAGGAACCCCAGAAGGACCCCCCCCATTGAAAGTACAAAACTGGGGATGAAAACTATATGCCCCAAAAAATGGGGACTTACCAGTGGACTCGCTCCGCCTGTTGTTAAGAGCGAACTCTGCCAGAGGCAAGAAAGAAGACCAGTCCTCTTGGTTCTCTGAGACAAAACACCGGAGATATGTCTCTAAGCTCTGATTCAGACGCTCTGTCTGACCATTGGTCTGTGGATGAAAAGCCGAGGAAAATGACAATTGCATCCCCCGACGTAAACAAAATGCCCTCCAAAATTTGGACACAAACTGAGACCCCCTATCTGACACCACATCAGAAGACAACCCATGAAGTCTCACGATCTCCCTAATGAACACCTGCGCCAGAGTTTTAGCATTAGGGAGTGCAGGAAGAGCAACGAAATGTGCCATCTTACTGAACCTGTCAACAACCACCAGTATGACAGTATTCCCTGACGACGGAGGAAGGTCCGTAATGAAGTCCATAGATAAATGAGTCCATGGACGCTCCGGAAGTTTCAAGGGTAAAAGGGTCCCAGACGGACGGGTATGAGGGGTTTTAGAGCGAGCACACACCCCACATGACGTGACAAAAGTTATAACATCTTTATTAGCATTAGGCCACCAAAACCGGCGAGAAAGGAGATCTAAAGTAGCCTTACTCCCTGGATGTCCTGCTAAAGCAGAATTATGATGTGCCTCAATAACCTTTTGTCTCAACTGATTCGGGACAAACAGTCTCCCTGGAGGTCCTGCAGGGGCGTCCCCCTGAGCCTCTAACACCTCCTCCTCAAGCTCAGAACATACAGCCGACACTACCACCCCCTCCTGAAGGATAGGAATCGGGTCATCCGTTTTCCCGGCCCCTGGGAAACTGCGAGACAAAGCATCAGCCTTTACATTCTTAGACCCCGGACGATAAGTGACGACAAAATTAAACCTGGTAAAAAACAACGACCATCGAGCTTGTCTGGAATTCAGACGCTTAGCGGATTCTAAATACAGCAGGTTTTTGTGATCAGTAATAACGGTGACCGGGTGGACTGCCCCCTCCAAAAAGTGACGCCATTCTTCAAAAGCCAATTTAATGGCCAAAAGTTCCCTATTGCCGATATCATAATTCCTTTCGGCGGACGACAATTTCTTAGAAAAGAAAGCGCACGGATGCCATTTACCAGGGGACGGACCCTGGGACAATATAGCACCCACCCCTACGTCAGACGCGTCCACCTCCACAATGAACGGCTGTGATGCATCTGGTTGGATGAGAACGGGTGCCGAAGCAAAACATCTTTTTAAAGAGGAAAAGGCTTGACAAGCTTTGTCCGACCACCTAGAAAAATCCGTCCCTTTTCTCGTCATGTCAGTGAGAGGTTTGACGACAGACGAGAAATTACAAATAAATTTCCGGTAGTAATTAGCAAACCACAAAAAACGCTGCAGAGCCTTAAGATCCCCTGGCTGATCCCATTCAAGCACTGCTCTCACCTTTTCAGGGTCCATACGGAAACCGGAGGCTGACACCAAAAAACCCAAAAACTGAAGTTCCTGTACGGCAAAAACACACTTCTCCAGTTTGGCGTATAGTTTATTGTCTCGCAAGATCTGCAACACCTGTCTCACATGCTCCTGGTGAGACACAAGATCTGGCGAGTAAATTAAAATGTCATCCAAATATACGACCACAAACACCCCACAAGGTGACGAAAAATGTCATTAACAAAATGTTGGAATACTGCTGGTGCAGTAGTCAGACCAAAAGGCATAACCAGGTTTTCATAATGTCCCTCCGGCGTGTTAAACGCCGTTTTCCACTCATCCCCCTCTTTTATTCTAATCAGATTATACGCCCCCCTGAGATCCAATTTAGAGAACCATTTGGCGCCAACAATTTGATTGAAGAGATCAGGAATAAGAGGGAGTGGATACGGATCTCGAACAGTAATCCGATTAAGTTCGCGGAAATCCAAGCAAGGGCGTAGGCCTCCATCTTTTTTCTTCACAAAGAAGAACCCCGCGGCTACAGGGGAAGATGAAGGTCTAATATGCCCTTTGGCCAGACTTTCGGAAATATAATCTTTCATAGCCTGTCTTTCAGGACCAGAAAGATTATACAACCTAGCTTTAGGTAACTTAGCATCAGGAAGAAGATTAATAGAGCAGTCATACACACGATGAGGAGGCAACTCCCGACACCCCTCCTCAGAAAAAACATCCCCAAAATCCTCCAAAAAAGGAGGCAATGTACTAGGCACGACCGCACTGATGACTGTGTTCATGCAGTTGCTTTTGCAAAACTCACCCCATTGGCTTATCTCTCTGGACTGCCAATTAATTACAGGGTTATGTTTAACCAGCCAAGGAAGTCCCAACACAATGGGAGTAGGTAGACCCTCCAACACATAACAAGATAATTGTTCCCTATGTATTGCCCCTACCCGAAAGTCAATGTTATGAACCTCATGAACAAAGCTACCTTGGCCGAGAGGCCTGGCGTCAATGGAAAAAATAGGGATCGGTTTGACCAATACACTCAGATGCATACCTTGAGCCTGAGCAAACTGAGCGTCAACCAGATTAGCCCCGGAACCACTATCCAGAAGAACAGACAATCTCTTCACTCTAGTACCAAACACCACCTCCACTGGTACAAGGAACTGAGAAGAACCGGCGGATGAAATACATACTCCCAGGTTGTCATCCACCACACAACCTGGGATTAGCAGTTTTTCCGGCGACTTTTTACTTAACAAGACACGGGATGGACATTCTCCAACAAAATGTCCATCTTTCCCGCAGAAAAAACACCTTCTAGTCCTGCGGCGTGCCGCCAATCTCCTACTACGAAATGATGTCCCTCCCAACTGCATAGGCTCATCCGAACCGACAAGGGGAACCTCAACATAAGGGACTTTAGTGGTAGGTGGAGAAACAACAGGGAGTGGAGTTACCTCACCCCTCTCCCGAAGCCGTCTATCAGTACGGATAGCTAAGGCCATAGCAGTCTCCAGAGAAGGAGGAGAATCATACTGAGCCAAAACGTCTTTTAATTTATCAGAAAGCCCATGACAAAACTGGCTCCTAAGAGCTGGGTCATTCCACTGAGTATCTGTGGCCCATCTACGGAACTCAGAAGCAAATTCCTCCGCCGAGACGATCTCCCTGCTGTATCTTACGTAATTTAGTCTCAGCAAGAGAGACCCGATCTGGGTCATCATATACCAATCCCAGAGCAGTAAAAAATTGATCTACAGACTGTAGAGCCGGGGATCCCGGAGGAAGGGAAAATGCCCAGGATTGAGGGTCCCCTTGAAGAAGTGAGATAACAATTCCCACTCTCTGCTCATCACTCCCTGATGATCGCGGCCGAAGCCGAAAATACAATTTACATGCCTCCCGGAAGGTAAAAAATTTGTCTCGCCCACCAGTGAACCTGTCCGGGAGAGCAACCTTAGGTTCAACTCTGGTTTGCTCCAGGGGAGACAAAACTTTGGACTTAATGTCCGTCAGCTCCATGGATAATCCCTGCAACTGCAGAGCCACTGGATCCATGGTAACTAGAGATAATTTTTTATGGCCAGTGAAAATGTCACGCTGTCTAATGATATGTATACAATGACAGTAAACTATTAATACAGGAACAACACTCTATACAACAACTAGTATAGCAACATCAGAATGTAAGTATAAAATAGATTTACCTGACACAATATCAGCAGAACTTAGGGTTAATCTTGAGGACTAGATGTGCAGAAACGATATCAGTTGAACTCAGGGTTAATCTTGAGGACTTGATGAGCTGTAACAGGAAAGAGGAGGACCGGGGTCTAACCTGACCCTACACTGGGGTCCTAACTAATCCCTTACCTTGGAGGTACTGATAATGGTTCAGAGGTCCAAGTCTCCAGCCTAACCCTGTCTCCCATCAGACCCTGAACCCTGTAATCAGTCCTAAGAAGGATCCTGATTACCACCAAAGGGATAGGGGCTGATCTCAGCTAAATACACAGATTAGACATATAAGACAGACAGGATAGCACTCTCTTGCATACACACTCAAACACCGAAGGAACATAAATGGTCTGGGAAATAAACTCTAACCAAGTTAAGCTTAGAACAACTAAGGAGCTCACAACTAAAGTCTATACAGATTCATTCCTATCTGTGGACTGCATGAAGGGTTTCACTGGCAACTCCCAAAGCAGACAACCAGAAACTTAAAGGAAACCAATCAACAAATAATCAATTGCAGCCGGGAGAAACTGCACCCAGTCCCAGCACCGAGCACAGACAGAATTAACTCCCTAGCTGCCAAACACAAAGAAACAGCAACTCAGCTGTGAGAAGTCAAAATGTGCAACCGCGACGATCTTCGTGGCAATGCACACATGACATTTTTAAAATGAAAAAAAAAAATAAAAAAATAAAAAAAAATGACTACCGTATATATATTTGCCTAAAATACAAAGGAATGGCTTCGTGGGCCATTGGTCGTGCACCCCTGCTCTAGGACAATAATGCTTACTAGTAGTAATTCCTAAAAGCGCTTTATAGTTAAGAATAGTATAAATAAAATAATCTGAATCTTATAAAACATGTCATCAATCTATGGAGGAGGAGGTGCAACTCTCCATATCAGGACCGGGCACCTTCGCTTTCTATGTCGGCACCTTGGCAGGTATTGTGCATACAGCTCAGGACGTTTTTGCCATTTTCTGGTATTGTGCATGTGTTGGGCCATTCATGATTTTTCTTATAGGTGAATGTATTTATATGGTTTTACATTGAAAACGTCGTGAAAAAAATGTTGCCGTGGCCCCTGAAGAAGCCCTGACCAGTGGCAATACATCTGGCACATGCAGTGACACCCCTTGGCTACTAAATACTCTTTTCTGTGACCTTAGTTATCCGATGCTATATATCTTTCATGGACATGTGGTGACCATTTTTTGGCCACTGGACTTATTATTTTACATGTAGAGAAATGTAACCTTATTGGCATTATTGTAGAGAGACGGGTGGGAAGATCCCGCTCATCAGGTTCTGCGTTCTCTCCTGTGTAGACTGATGTAGTGTTTCAACTAATAGGATTTCTTATCTGAAATTTACATGTTATATACTGTATATTTCCTATATCTACGGTTATATGTATTCATATCTTATATAGGGCAGCACATATATTCACATGGCGATTAATCTTCAATTAGATATTCTTCACATATATGGTAGATCATATATAGCCTGCCCATACAATAAATCTCATGTGACTCCATCTCCTATCTCTACTCATCTGTGCTTAATTGCAATGTTACTTTAAAAAAACAAAACAAAAAACAATAGACAGGGTTTGTAAGGTCACCCCTGGGTATATAGCTATAGCGGCATCCTTGTGAGAATTCTCATCAATGTGCGATGACTGCAGAAAATGAGTCCATTATGTGCTGGCGAGTCCCATCAGCCGTAATACAATCCTCTGCCGTCTCCTACATCCGCTGCCACCGTCACCGCTGTCACTGACACAGCAAAGTGTAATCGTGGACTGCAGAGGCTCTGCCACCATGCAAAGAACCAGCAGAGTCATTTAGAGCTTGGGGGTCTCAATTCAAAATCTCAAAAAGAGCCCTGAACCATCATGCATGTGGTAGAAAGGGGTCTTTATGCCCCCATAGGTTCCACCTTTTCCTGGTCCTCAATATCGGTCATTTCATGAAAAAAAAAAAAAGACACCTACAATCCAGCTCAGTAAATCAAGCAGCTGAACTTATACTTCTGTAGAAGACTGGAAGCTACGATGAGGATTAGGAAGTTCCTGAGCTGTGTTCTCTTCTAATATCAGTCTGATAAGTCCCTGATCTTTCCGTTCTGGTAATGTGCCTGGTATCCAGCTGAAGTGGACATTGAAGATCAATACTGAGCAGAGTCTTGCCTGTCAGCCTATCATTGCTGAGAATACTCCCTATGATGCTGATTGGCCGAGAGCGGCTGAGTGATGGCTAGACGACATGTCCTTTTCAGATGGATGCCAGCCACAGTACTGTATACAGACTCCAAGGAGATCTAGCTTATAATACTAACTTTTACCAGCAGCAGAAATGTGTGACCTGCTGGAGGTTCCCCGATAACACCTGCCAGCTGGCCTGACTTATACATTAAAAACATCCTTAAAAGCCTTGTCTCCTGGGGAGAGGCAGGCATTGTATTGTTAATGTACTAATAGATCATATTTGGACTGTTTGCACCATTTTTCATATTGCTGAGGATAATCCCCATTTTCCGCCAAGCTCTCCATCCCATACACGACACCTCTGTCCGTAATATGACGGCAGATGGAGAATCATTTGACCTGCGCTAGATCCCCGCTGGCTCTAGTGCAGATGTCGCTCGCATCCATGGATACATACTACGCCTATAATAGATTGCTGTTGGCGCAAGCGCAGATTGTTCACATAGTATGTTACAAAACAGAAGGCTAAGCGTCCTATCTGTCACCCCTTCATCTGCAGCCATGCTATGGATGGCACAAAGGACTTGCAGAACAAAGGGATGCGGCTTCAGTAACATGAAGAAAGCAAAAAAAAAATGTAAAAAAAATTAGTGGGATGCATAAATGTTTTTGGTTGTTGTTGTAAATATTAGCTATAAAGTGGCCTAATCCTTTAAGCAATAAGTGATGTTCCCCTTTATTCCCTACAGTTACTTATATGAGCCTTGCATGAGGCATAAAAAGGGACTGTCCAGTTTAGGTTGTGGTTCTTCTTTCTGGAATCTAAATGTTCATTTTACCCACAGCACCTCCGCAGGATGAAAAGAGAACTGTGGCCCAGCCATTAAAAATCACAGCCAAAACTCAATTCTCAATGTAATTCTTGGCTATAAGATATAGAGAAAAAAAAAAGCCTCACTACTTGTTGGCTAGGAGCGTTGGGTGCCACATTTTTAAAGGATTGTCTATATGGGGGGTTTTCACATAAAGGTCTGATCATTTAGGGGTTTCAACCACTGTATGAGAGGAACCGGCTAATCCAAGCTAATTCAGCAGCATTGATATTCGTAGTGCAAACTCCCCCGAGGTGTCATCATTATCTGTAGATACAGCACAAGTGATCAATACTCATTGTCACACACAGAACGAGCGGTCACTGAAGCCGCTCCATGGCGTGACACCCAGCACGGGAGCCCGCTAAGGGTGAATGTCACTAGATGTGAGCGTGGAAGTCGCTCAGCGCATCTAAACGCCATCAGGCCATCGCCAGATTCCTCCCTCCCAGGACACAGGCTCATGGATTAAACGGATGAATCGTATTCATTATTCACGATGTTCCAGGTCACCAATCTCTCATCTTAAAAATACTTCTGTATTTTCTGGCACAGGAAAGACATCACTAAATATAGCTAACAAGGATGAATATATTAAAATGATAGTGAGATAAAGTGCTGTTGGGCTTAAAAGCTCAGCCGCAGGCAGTCCTGGTTAGGGGTATTAGGAGCTGTAATATTATTTATTTATGGGGAAGTGGTAGTCCACTGCGGCTATTTATGTGGAGGGGGTAGTCCACTGCGGCTATGCAGCACTTCATGGCCTGATATGATCTCTCATTGTCCGTTTGTACTGCCCATTACCAGTTATACATTACTTAAAGGGGTTGTCTATGCTTGGGATACAAGCCGGGAAAGGTCAAAGAGCCCCGACGCATGCGCACTGCAGTGCTTTACTCTGCCGTCATCAGTGCAGAGAATTACGCCTGCGCACCTGGTGGTGATTGTAGGCAGTCCAATTTATATCCTGGAAATATGTCTATGCTGAGGATTTTGAGCCTTGTTTTTTTTTTTTTTTTTTTATGGATAACTAGCTGCTATAAAAACATATTAAATAATAAATGATCAAAGAATTTTAGACCTGTAGCCTAGGTTTTTTGCTAGCATTAGCATATAGGCCTTCTTTGTTATTTGCTGCCCATTGGAACGCATACATGGGGCATCTTTCTGGCAGGATCTCTTCAGGACGACAGATCCCGACAGATCCTTTTAGAACAGAACAATAAGTCATTGATCTCCATGAGTTACTCAGGCCCCGTCTTCACGAGTTTGTGTCCACAGGTTCTATTACCGTGGTGTTGTAGTATCACCTTTAAGACCAGAAAACCTTCGCTCCGAGCACTTACAATTTCTGCCCCCTGTACTGACCTGACCGGCCGCTGACCCAGAACCCCTCGATTATTACAACAATTTAACCTAGTAAAGATGTATATCTTTGTACCGTGTTAGCCAGTAGATAGAAAAATATTTAGAGTTGAGAGTCCTCAGTGGTTGATACCTTTTAATGGCTAACTGAAAAGATGGTAACAAATTGCAAGCTTTCGAGACTACTCAGGTCTCTTCATCAGGCAAAGACTAATACAAAATCTGAAGAATCACATATTTATACACAAAACAGCACAGAAAAAATGCAATAGGTAAGACAAGTGACGTGAAGCAGAATAGTCATTATGGCAGAGGGATGAGCATAAATATTGGAACAGTTCATAGATAAGGAGTGTGAAAGTTTTATTACCCTCTGATTGGGGTCTGGTAATGTTTTGTGATGTTTTCACAGGGTATTTGGAGTAAATTCCTTAATTGATATAGAACGTCATAAATCCGTGTGACAGGTTCATTCCAGCATTAAGAGTGTCAAAGGTCACCATCAATTTGTATTCGCAAATTCTTCTTTGTCTCCGTGATGTGAAGTTGCCTCTCAGTACAAGTATTTTCATATCTAACATGCTATGATCAGGGGAGCAAAATGTTTTGCCACAGGTAGATCCATTCTTTTTTCTCTTATTGTGTGGCGATGAGAATTCATCCTTGTTCTCAATTTTTGCCCGGTCTCCCCCACATACAGACCCCCAGTTGGACATTTAGTACATATAATTAGGTACACCACATTAGATGTGATGCAGCTGAAAGTACCTGGTATCTTGTAGTCCCGATGGGAGTTGGGGATCTTTATCTTGTCCGTGGTCATTATAAATGGACAAGTTTTGCATTTCTTCTGGTTTCAAGGAGAGGTTCCTGCAGCTGTTGGGGAGGACAGGGAACTTCTGACAATGATGCTTCTTAGATTTGGGGGCTACTCGGGCCTACTACCGCTACATTGATGATATCTTAATCATCTGGATGGAGCCTGAGCAACAGCTAAAGACGTTCCATGAACAGTTCAATCAATTTCATCCCACCATCAACTTAACACTCAACTACTCCAGCACTGAAATTAACTTTTTGGACACCATCATTAAGCTAAAGAACAATGAAATAGAGACATCCCTGTATCAGAAGCCAATCGACCGTCCGACATACCTTAAATGGGACAGTTTCCATCCAAAAAACATAAAAACCTCTATTGTCTACAGCCAAGCCATCAGATACAACCGTATATGTTCCAACCCCATGGATAGAGATGAACACCTTGGTCGCCTTAGAAAGACCTTTTTAAATCAGGGCTACCATCCAAGAACAATTGAAAACCAAATTACAAGAGCCACCAGAATATCAAGGAATCACCTGCTACATTACAAAACTAAAGAAGAAAATAACCGGGTGCCTCTAGTGGTCACCTACAATCCAAATCTGGAGGTGCTAAGGGGAGCTGCACGGAAACTACAACCTTTACTACAAAAAGATGCCCGATTACAATCCATATTTCCAGATCCCCCTCTACTGTGTTTTAGGCAGCCCCCAAATCTAAGAAGCATCATTGTCAGAAGTTCCCTGTCCTCCCCAACAGCTGCAGGAACCTCTCCTTGCAACCAGAAGAAATGCAAAACTTGTCCATTTATAATGACCACGGACAAGATAAAGATCCCCAACTCCCATCGGGACTACAAGATACCAGGTACTTTCAGCTGCATCACATCTAATGTGGTGTACCTAATTATATGTACTAAATGTCCAACTGGGGGTCTGTATGTGGGGGAGACCGGGCAAAAACTGAGAACAAGGATGAATTCTCATCGCCACACAATAAGAGAAAAAAGAATGGATCAAACTGTGGCAAAACATTTTTGCTCCCCTGATCATAGCATGTTAGATATGAAAATACTTGTACTGAGAGGCAACTTCACATCACGGAGACAAAGAAGAATTTGCGAATACAAATTGATGGTGACCTTTGACACTCTTAATGCTGGAATGAACCTGTCACACGGATTTATGACGTTCTATATCAATTAAGGAATTTACTCCAAATACCCTGTGAAAACATCACAAAACATTACCAGACCCCAATCAGAGGGTAATAAAACTTTCACACTCCTTATCTATGAACTGTTCCAATATTTATGCTCATCCCTCTGCCATAATGACTATTCTGCTTCACGTCACTTGTCTTACCTATTGCATTTTTTCTGTGCTGTTTTGTGTATAAATATGTGATTCTTCAGATTTTGTATTAGTCTTTGCCTGATGAAGAGACCTGAGTAGTCTCGAAAGCTTGCAATTTGTTACCATCTTTTCAGTTAGCCATTAAAAGGTATCAACCACTGAGGACTCTCAACTCTAAATATTTTTCTAACAATTTAACCTGAGAGTTTTTTTGTAACTGTGTTACATAGTTTTCATTCCCTACGGAGAATTTCCTGTAAGACTCCCTAAGACAAGAAGTTCTCCTCTATTACGACCAGCATGGGTCTCCCTAAGAAACTTCTGGCAACAATACAAGGCAAGATATTGTGACGTCATGATCCAAAGATAAGCAGCATGTGACCAAGCTGAGAGGACACTGACATGCCTGGAAGAGGCAGCCGTGCAAATGACTGGACCAATATCCCTCTTAAACATGTACTTTTCTGCAATCACTTTCAGAGCATTTTACAGTGGATGACAGATAATTAGCAAGCGACTCGGTTGATAAACTATAGGACAAAAGCTAAGTTACTGGAGAAATCAGGGTTACCAACTATAGCAGTGCTAACTGTTGAACCGCTGAACCCGCTACATGTACAGGCTTATGTCATCATCCTCTTGTGTGTTTTAATTATCGTTTCGGTGATTATACAGATAATAAGCAAGTGACTTTGATGTCTTATATCTTTTTATACATACCAAAAAGGCAAAAAAAAACACAGCGTCAAAAACTCACTCAAAAAAGCAATGAAAAATACCCCGAAGTAACTGAATTTACTTACCGTAATAGGTGCAGAAATACTGCACAAAATCTGCATCGTCAAAAACTCACCAAATACTCATTGTGTGAACGTAGCTTAATGCAGGATGCATCAGTGCAAGAAAGGTGCATCAGTCTGGAGCTGCCATGTTCAGCTCACAGAGGACATAACATTGCGGTCCGTCTCCCCGTCGCCTCTCGCAGACCCTTGTGGCCGCACTATAGTTAGCGGAGAGAGTCGACAACCTACAATAAAGAGATATGAGAGATTTTTACGACTATCGTGGGGAAAAGGCGATTGGTGAAAAAGCCCAAGACATCCACTTCTCAATGAAATGACTGTGTCCCCGGGGCTCGGGGCCATTGTTATATATTGCCTTCATTCCATTGCAAACTCTGTAATCTCCAAGGCCGGGAACGTTCATGGTGAAACAATGTCTTACAAAAATCAGCGGGTTCTGAGACGTGGCTGATTCCAGGGCAGAGCCATTGGGAATTTCAGCCCCAAATTTCATCCGAGCCCTGTCCGTTTTTCATGGATTGCTAGATAGCAGAAGATAAAGAAAGTTTTTTTTAAGATATTAAAGGGATGCATTACATTTCATATCACTACTAAGCTTTGTGGACATACAATTGTAGCAAAACCTCAGCTGTGAATGTAAGAATGAACAAAGGCTGCTATGCGCATTAATATCAGAAGCATGACCTGTCGCACAACTCATAATTTAAGGGGTATTTTATTTGAGGGGTATTATACCTGGCATCTTTCTTTCAAAAACAGCGCCACGCCTTTCTGCAGGTTGTTTCCGGTATTGCATATAAGCTCCATTGAAGTGAACAGGACTAAGCTGCAATTCCAAACGCAACCAGTGAATAAGAATGGTGCTGGTTTTTTTTGGGGGGGACGGAGGGAAGTGGCCAAGTTTTTCTAATTCTAGATAACCCCTTTAAGGAAAAGGTCATAAAATTTTGCTTTCTATTGAGCCAAGATGGACCTAATGATGTACTTAGCTGCAGGGGTTTGCAATTAGGAAAGAGCAATGCAGAATCTGTCGGCGGGTTGGGATATAATGCCGTAATCATGATTAGCGGGCGACACAGTAGAAGAACAAGCCGGTGATTAAACCAAGGGGCAGCAATGTCCACAACGGGCTGTAACTGAAGGAGCAGATGGTCCGGAGCAGAGGAAGGTCAGCAGATACCAGCAAATCCCCGGCTGCACGTCATACATTAGAGGTGACCGGGCGATGAGGGCGTCCATATGACCGCACCACAATGCAGACGTTTGCTTTACTTTTTTGCTTTTACCGCTTCTCGGCATTTATTTTTGCTTACATCATTTACTTGAAGCTTATGTCTTCCAGGCTGTGAATTACATTGCAAGGAATGGAAACCCAAGAGGAGCTAGTTCTTCAGGTTCTTGGGGACGTTTTTATGTCGGTGTTCACACTTGCACTGAGTAATAAACAAGAATGACAGACTGGTTTTTGGACAGCAGCCCCCTGCACTGGGTACAGCTCCATTAAAATGAAAGGGGCCATGCTGCATTTTCCAGCACATCCAGGTGTAAGAACAAATGGCAGAGAGACACAATGCTAAACGGCATTCTCAGGAACAGTTGGGGTCCCAGACGAAAGCCCCCCCTTACCCATGACATGGATAAATGGGGTTTTATGAGGACAAGAACTGACCACACGTCCTATGCACATCATAGAGGGTGCACCCCGCAAAGGAACCCCCCTCTGAGCCGGTGCCAAGTGCCGTCATGTCATTCTACATTTCTCCTGCAGTGGTGGCTTCAAAATGGAAAGAGGCTGTCCTTCAACCTATCCATCTCCCAAACTTCCCAAAAGCGAGCTGCTTACTTGTAAGTGAGCTGCTTACTTAAGAATGGGGGCTTGTAAGCGAGCCGCTTACTTAGCAATTGGGGCTTGTAAGCGAGCTGTTTACTTAGCAATTGGGGCTTGTAAGTGAGCTGTTTACTTAGAAATGAGGACTTGTAAGTGAGCTGCTTACTTAGCAATGGGGGCTTGTAAGCGAGCTGTTTACTTAGAAATGAGGACTTGTAAGTGAGCTGCTTACTTAGCAATGGGGGCTTGTACGCGAGCAGCTTACTTAGTAATGGGGGCTTGTAAGTGAGCTGCTTACTTAGCAATTGGGGCTTGTAAGCGAGCTGTTTACTTAGAAATGAGGACTTGTAAGTGAGCTGCTTACTTAGCAACGGGGGCTTGTACGCAAGCAGCTTACTTAGTAATGGGGGCTTGTAAGTGAGCTGCTTACTTAGTAATGGGAGCTTGTAAGCGAGCTGCTTACTTAGGAATGGGGGCTTGTAAGTGAGCTGCTTACTTAGGAATGGGGGCTTGTAAGTGAGCTGCTTACTTAGTAATGGGGCTTATAAGTGAGCTGCTTACTTAGTAATGGGGACTTGTAAGCGAGCTGCTTACTTAGGAATGGGGGCTTGTAAGTGAGCTGCTTACTTAGTAATGGGGGCTTATAAGTGAGCCGCTTACTTAGTAATGGGGGCTTGTAAATGAGCCGCTTACTTAGGAGTGGGGACTTGTAAGCGAGCTGTTTACTTAGGAATGGAGGCTTGTAAGTGAGCCGCTTACTTAGGAGTGGGGACTTGTAAGCGAGCTGCTTACTTAGGAATGGAGGCTTGTAAGCGAGCTGCTTACTTAGGAATGGAGGCTTGTAAGTGAGCTGCTTACTTAGTAATGGGGGCTTATAAGTGAGCCGCTTACTTAGTAATGGGGACTTGTAAGTGAGCTGCTTACTTAGGAGTGGGGACTTGTAAGTGAGCTGCTTACTTAGGAATGGAGGCTTGTAAGTGAGCCGCTTACTTAGGAATGGGGGCTTGTAAGCGAGCTGCTTACTTAGGAATGGGGGCTTGTAAGCGAGCTGCTTACTTAGGAGTGGGGGCTTGTAAGCGAGCTGCTTACTTAGGATGGGGGCTTGTAAGTGAGCTGCTTACTTAGGAATGGGGGCTTGTAAGCGAGCTGTTTACTTACGAGTGGGGCTTGTAAGTGAGCTGCTTACTTAGGAATGGGGGCTTGTAAGTGAGCTGCTTACTTAGGAGTGGGGGCTTGTAAGTGAGCTGCTTACTTAGGAATGGGGGCTTGTAAGCGAGCTGTTTACTTACGAGTGGGGGCTTGTAAGTGAGCTGCTTACTTAGGAATGGGGGCTTGTAAGTGAGCTGCTTACTTAGGAGTGGGGGCTTGTAAGTGAGCTGCTTACTTAGGAATGGGGGCTTGTAAGTGAGCTGCTTACTTAGGAATGGGGGCTTGTAAGTGAGCTGCTTACTTAGTAATGGGGGCTTATAAGTGAGCTGCTTACTTAGTAATGGGGACTTGTAAGCGAGCTGCTTACTTAGGAATGGGGGCTTGTAAGTGAGCTGCTTACTTAGTTATGGGGGCTTGTAAGCGAGCTGCTTACTTAGTAATGGGGACTTGTAAGCGAGCCGCTTACTTAGTTATGGGGGCTTCTTAGGGTGGGTTCCCTGCGTTATCAGCTGTGATCTTTAGGGATAACTCAGCAGCAAATATTCAATCATGCCACGTCGCCTCTATAGGAGAAATGAAACATTACTGTTTTAATTATTGGATAATAAACAAGGATCCGGAACAAGGACCCCCAGAAATCATTTATAGGGTGTGTAAACTGGGGTTTTTAAAACCAGAGAATACCATTAAGAAGGACATAATGGCACGACTGGAAAAGGTATCGATAAATTTGGGTATTTTCATAAGTATGTCCCTTTAAGGATCAACACTAAAACTGCGCGTTCTTGGGTTTGGTTGCTGTTTCTCCTACAGTAAGGGCTGGAGCAGGCCATCAGCTCACTATGGAGGGTGCTCAACGGGTCATTGACCCAAAGTGACTCCCATTGTCTCTGCACGTGCACATGATTTCCAGAACTGAGTAATGGGGCTGTTGTGGTTTTTCCAGCACAGAGGATCATGTGCTACTGAGTGAGACGACTGACTCTGCAACTCGCCATCAGCAGCTGTGTCATTTAGATACCGCCTGTCTTTATCTGCAAATGAAGAGGGAAGAAGGGAGCTCATTGCGATCTCATATCAGCCCCCACCCCCTGCTGAATCAGCTTCTGTCCTAATAATGCAATGACATGAAAGGTGGCTTCTCCTTTACACCCTGGGGGGAGACAGAACAAGTCAGAAAATATGGTGCCCTAGAAAGAAACACCACCCAACCCTCCAAACGTGAAACCTTATCTCTACTCAATTATGTGCAGAATTGCAAAGATATGAACATATTCACAACCTATTTTAAATGCATAATTTTTGTTTTAATTAAAAAGCTGAAATGATTTATGTATACAGCTGCTATGAAGACTTACAGGTGCATCTCACAAAATTAGAATATCATCAAAAAATTAATTTATTTCAGTTCTTCAATACAAAAAGTGAAACTCATGTTTTCTATAGAGTAATTACACACAGAGTGATCATTTCATGTGTTTATTTCTGTTAGTGTTGATGATTATGGCTTACATTATTCTGTGGCAGCAGAATAGTCAAACAAGCCGGGTCAGATCGTAGACTATAGCGCAGTACCAAAGAAAGAAACAAAACACAGAGTCAGATGCAAGCCAAATGGGTCAGTACCGGTCAGGAGCAGATATGCCAAAGACAAGAGACAAACAGCAGGTCAGGGTCCAAACCGAGTCAAATACCAAAGAGTCCTAAACATAAAAGGGAAACACTGAGTCGGGACGGGAAGTGGAGAACAAAACAGACACAGGCAAAGTCAGGACTAATCAGGGTACTACCAGAGTCAGATACTCGCGCTGTAGGCAGAAAATATAACTGACATGGCCTGCAGGATGCAGCAGGAAGAAATAGCAAACCTGAATCCAAAATGAGGCCAGGCAAAGTTAACCCCTGACATGATCAGCCCGGGAAAAGGGTAGGCAGTACTCAAAACCTGGACTGGATCATGACACACACTGGTATCAGCACCACCAGCCCTTCTGTCACATGGCAGTAACGGCAGACGGCATGGCAGGGGAAGTGGATGTTATACACCAGGGGGCCAGATGTTATACACTGGGGAGGGTGAGGGGCCAGATGTTATACACCGGGAGGGCGAGGGTCTGGATGTTATACACCAGGGGGTGAAGGGCCGGATGTTATATTCTGTGGAGGGTGAGGGGCCGGATGTTATACACTGGGGAGGGCGAGGGTCTGGATGATATACAGCAGGGGGCGAGGGGCCGAATGTTATACACCAGGAGACAATAGAACTGAAGGAGAAAACCAAATTCGATGAAGGAGAAAACCGAATTTGATGATGAAGACGTCCCAATACTTTATCCATATGCTGTGTGTTTCCATGACTAAAGACTACAAACTCAATGTAATCTAATCCTGAAGTCATCTGCTGCACCATCTAGTTGACCCTATGGGGTCTGTAAATTTTTTAGCAGATAGAATACTTTTCCTATTGCTATTGGCTGTGTTGGAAAAAGCGGAGTGTGGTACTCGGCTATCTCCGGCAGTGTCATAGACGAGGAAGATGTGCATTTCGAAGTGGGATTGATGGGGTTCCAGTTGTCGGACCTCCACAGATCTACAAGATATCAACCATCCTTCACATAGGTGACACATTTTTTTTTATGGTAATAGCCCTTTGAGTTAGCTGTACATGGGCAGTATGGGGCTTGATGTAGGAAGTAAGCAAAATGTTTCCAGTCACTGACAAGCAAGCAGAGATCTTACAAATAGTGAGGGATTGAAAACGCAAAGGTGCCGTGTAGTTTTTGGTGTTTTTAGCTTGTTTTCATTTGTGCCAAAAGAACCCCCGTCCCCATCCCCACAAACGATGGGTTGGAACCAAACTCTAGAAAAAATTGTGGAAATGTTCATTATAGAATGATTAAGCTTTGATTTAGAAGATTGGAAGAAGAATAAGGAAGCGACATCTGCTTCTTACATTCAGCATTTACACACGTGCCGGGAACATTGCAGAAATGAGAGTGTAGGTTTAGAAAGTCTGTGTCTGGGGAGACCGTACAATGCACAATACATTTACAGTATTTATTAATATGGTCACACATGTGCAGCATCATTCTCTATGGGACTGTCGGAGATAGCAAAGTACAGCGCTTCGCTTTTTCTTGACAGGTGACACCCTTTAACATACACTGTGCTGGGTGGGATTCTCTATTTAGGGATGGTCTCCTGATCACCGTGTGTCATAACTGTGATCCCCTAGTAAAGAACAAAGCAGAATATCATTGATCGCTGGTCAGGATCAGCTGTGTTTGCTACTTGAGCGCCCCCTGCTGTCAGAATAAATTATAACACTGTAATCACTATACATTAAATTATAACATAAGGTTTCATACAGACATCATTTTTTTCCCCCACAATCAAATTTTCATCAGTGTCTGGTCCATGTGTCCGTTTTTACCATCTGTGCCGCCTCCATTTTTAGCTAGGTTCACATAAACGTATTTCCGGTCCATGTGGGAAAAAAAGAATAGGACTAGGACCTAAAGTTTGGATTTGATTTTCATTCATTAATTTCTAGCATCTCAATTCTGTTATGGATTTATGTCAGAAAGTACCATTTTCAGGTACATGTCATATATTAAAAAATATAAAAAAAATATTTGGGGGATGGCCAAATGGAATAAAATAGCACTTCAATGTTTTTTGGTATCTCCTTCACAATGTCACCACCGTGCATGACTATGCCAATAGTAAGTTTATATTGTGTATCTTTTTTTATATGTTTTACGACTTTGACTAATTTTGCAAAATGAAAACACTTAAAAAAAAAAAAAATTGTTTTGTGTTGCTGTATTCTGGGAGCAGTAACTTATCAGCTAGCTAGGGCTGTGCCGCGTGCATATCCGGACTATAATTCAAACTAATTTGATTATGGTAATTTGCCATTTTAATTGCCCTCGACTCTGGTAAAAATCGAAAATTTGATTTAATACCAGGTCATGTCGACAAGTGACGAGGATGGAGACAAGAGTTGGGTTTGGCGCTGTATTAGCGACGCTTGTCAGCACTGGGGAAGGAAACGAAGACTATGCAGCCGGCTGTTGTAGTCGTCATGCAGTGGCTTGTTCGCTGGAAGCCGTGCTGGGTGAATGTCGCTGTTTGCTCGTTTACAACGTTTTCAAGTACTAATGCCACAGACGAACCCATCAGCTCAACCCCAACAGAACATCAACTAAGCCAGGCTTGCTCCATTGTGGACTATAAGGTGTGTAAAGTTAGTAAAGGGTGTGTAAAGTATAGGTATATTATGAGTAAAGTGTGTGTAAACTGTGTTATGTTTAGGTAGAGTGTGTGTGTAAAGTAGGGTTCCCCAACTCCAGTCCTCAAGGCCCACCAACAGGTCATGTTTTCAGGATTTCCTTTGTTTTGCACAGGTGATGCAATTATAGTCTGGGCAATACTAAGGAAATCCTGAAAACAAGACCTGTTGGTGGGCCTTGAGGACTGGAGTTGGGGAACCCTGGTGTAAAGTATAGGTAAAGTGTGTGTGTAAAGTATAGGTAAAGTGTGTGTAACGTGTGTGAAGTATAGGTAAATTATAGGTAAGTGTTTGTAAAGTATAGGTAAAGTGTGTGTTGTGTAAAGTGTGTGTAAACTGTGTGCTAAGTTTAGGTAAAGTGTGCAAAGTATAGGAAAACTGTGTGTAAGGTATAGGTGAAGTGTGTATGTGTAAAGTATAGGTAAATTATATTTAAAGTGTGTGTAAAGTATAGGTACAGTTTGTGTTAAGTATACGTAAAGTGTGTTTAAAGTGTTTGTAAAGCATAGGTAAATTATAAGTAATGTGTATGTAAAGTATATGTGAAGTGTGTGTAAAGTGTTTGTAAATTATAGGTAAAGTGTGTGTAAAGTATAGGTGGAGTGTGTGTGTAAAGTATAGGTAAATTAAAGGAAAAGTGTGTGTAAAGTATAGGTAAATTATAGGAAAAGTGTTTGAAAAGTATAGGTAAATTATAGGTAAAGTGTGTGTAAAGTATAGGTAAATTATAGGTAAAGTGTGTGTAAAGTATAGGTAAATTATAAGTAAAGTGTGTGTAAAGTATAGGTAAATTATAGGTAAAGTGTGTGTAAAGTATAGGTAAATTATAGGTAAAGTGTGTGTAAAGTATAGGTAAATTATTGGTAAAGTGCATGTAAAGTATAGGTAAATTATAGGTAAAGTGTGTGTAAAGTATAGGTAAATTATTGGTAAAGTGCATGTAAAGTATAGGTAAATTATAGGTAAAGTGTGTGTAAAGTATAGGTAAATTATAGGTAAAGTGTGTGTAAAGTATAGGTAAATTATAGGTAAAGTGCGTGTAAAGTATAGGTAAATTATAGGTAAAGTGTGTGTAAAGTATAGGTAAATTATAGGTAAAGTGTGTGTAAAGTATAGGTAAATTATAGGTAAAGTGTGTGTAAAGTATAGGTAAATTATAAGTAAAGTGTGTGTAAAGTATAGGTAAATTATAGGTAAAGTGTGTGTAAAGTATAGGTAAATTATAGGTAAAGTGTGTGTAAAGTATAGGTAAATTATTGGTAAAGTGCATGTAAAGTATAGGTAAATTATAGGTAAAGTGTGTGTAAAGTATAGGTAAATTATTGGTAAAGTGCATGTAAAGTATAGGTAAATTATAGGTAAAGTGTGTGTAAAGTATAGGTAAATTATAGGTAAAGTGTGTGTAAAGTATAGGTAAATTATAGGTAAAGTGTGTGTAAAGTATAGGTAAATTATTGGTAAAGTGTGTGTAAAGTATAGGTAAATTATTGGTAAAGTGCGTGTAAAGTATAGGTAAATTATAGGTAAAGTGTGTGTTAAAGTATAGGTAAAATTATTGGTAAAGTGTGTGTAAAGTATAGGTAAATTATAGGTAAAGTGTGTGTAAAGTATAGGTAAAATATAGGTAAAGTGTGTGTAAAGTATAGGTAAATTATAGGTAAAGTGCATGTAAAGTATAGGTAAATTATAGGTAAGTGCGTGTAAAGTATAGGAAAAGCATAGGTAAAGTGTGTGTAAAGTATAGGTGGAGTGTGTGTGTAAGGCTGCTTTCACACATCCGTTTTTTTACTTCAGGCATGATCCGGCGTGTTGTTAAAAAAACGGATCCGGTACCGGATGCGTTTTTTTACCATTGACTTTCATTAGCGCCGGATCGTGCCTGATGTCATTGCGTTGTATCCGTTTTTGTCCGGATCCGGCGGAAATGTACATTCCGGCGGCCGGACAAAACGGTGCATGTAACGTTTTTTTTGGTTACCGGACCCGCCTGATAGTGCCTGAAGCGGCGCATCAGGCGGCCGGAAACAATAGAAGTCAATGGAACCGGATCAGACTTTTGTGCAATCTGTCAAAAGTCTGATCCGGATTCTGGAAATCAGGGACTACTACACTACTACTACTACTGCTACTACTACTACTACTACTACATTTTCCAGTGTCTCCATCCAAAACCCTCTCTTTCCGGGTTCAAAAGTTCAGGTCGGATCCAGCAAAAAAACCCGGATCCGTTGCATCAGTTTTTTTATTTCAGTGCCGCATCCGTCCCTTCAGGTGTTCGACGGATCATGCCTGACACAAAAAAACGGATGTGTGAAAGAGGCCTAAAGTGTGTGTAAAGGTTGTAAGGTAGGTTCACAAGCACCATTTTTGTAGCATTTTTTCTGCACCAAAAAAAAAGTGGTGGTAGGAAAAATGCTACATACAATGGGCGGGTTTTTCACCTACAGCTTTTAATGCAAAAACGCTGAAAGAATTGACAAGTTCATCTTGGCAAGAACGCCGCAGGGTTCAAAATCCGTGCGGACCCCCCCACATCAATCATATATTGAAAATAGGCCTTCCGTTATATAGCACATTGCACATGTAAATACGGGCTGTAAATGAACCTACCTCTCCAGCTGTAAGAGTCGTCTGTGAATGATGACATGTTGGAAGTAGTGCTGACACCGCCCTGCAGATAAATGCACGGACAGATTTTAATTGTATGGGATAATGATTAGGATATTTCTCATTAGTGCACATATTTCTACACTGAGGCACTCAAACTGTAGAGGTCTATACAGACACATATAATGCATGGGTGCATCACAGCTCATCAGCTACCATTGAATTAGTCGACGATCTGCTATGAGGCCTATAAAGAGTGGAGACAGAAGAGGCTCATGTAGGTGTATATACAGTACCTCCAAAGTGTCCTACATCCAGCAGAACAGGCCACGTCCACATGTTCAGTATGTGGTCAGTATTTTACATCAGTATTTATAAGCCAGTCAGGGTGGGGGGCCCGCATACACCTGCACAAACTTCAACTGGAATCGCAGCAATACACGCTAGCGGACAATTAGAAGCCAGCACCTGACGTCGGCGTGCAAGTGGCCGGGGGAACATGGCAGTGACGTCATGCACTCCCATCACTTGCATGCTGAAGACGACACCGTGCAGAGAGAAGATGAGTATAATGGTTTATTTTTTTCTAGGTTTAAAGAACAGCAGCAGACCAAGGAACATATACCAGGATGGGTAACAGGATAAGGGATATATGTACCCGGATGGGGCCAGGAAGGAGAACGTATATACCTGGATGGAGAACATACAAGTGCTTCTCGCAAAATTAGAATATCATTAAAAAGTTAATTTATTTCAGTTTTTCAATACAAAAAGTGAATCTCATATATTATATGGAGTCATTACACACAGAGTGATCTATTTCACGTGTTTATTTATGTTAATGTTGATGATTATGGCTTACAGCCAATGAAAACCCAAAAGTCATTATCTCAGTAAATTAGAATACTTTATAACACCAGCTTGAAAAATGATTTTAAAATCCGAAATGTTGGCCTACTGAAATGGAGGCGATCAGCCTGTGGCACTGCTGAGGGGTTATGGAAGCCCAGATTGCTTTGATAGCAGCCTTCAGCTCGTCTGCATTGTTGGGGCTGGTGTCTCATCTTCCTCTTGACAATACTCCATAGATTCTCTATGGGGTTAAGGTCAGGCGAGTTTGCTGCCAATCAAGCACAGTGATACTGTTGTTTGTACACCAGGTATTGGTACTTTTGTCCACCGCGTCCCACACAGAGATCTCCTTTCACTGCCGGACTATATTCCACAGGTTATCGGCGCAACAGAGACATTCTTGTCCTAAACAACCCACTTTACTACCATCACTGGCTGTGTCCAGTTTTCCCTCTCTCCCTCTGTGGATTAACCCCTATCCAGTAGTGTCTGTGACTGATGAAGGTCCATGGTGTAGGACCGAAACATTTCTTGTTACTACTGTGGATAAATAAAAAATCCTTATACTTAATACGCTTAAGTTGAGTGCCGAGTTACTTTTCTATTAGTTACGGTGTGGGAACCTACTCGGTCACCCCCCTTTTGGTTGTGCACACGTCTATTTCCTCACATGCACATTTGTGGCCTGCTGGAGGTCATTTTGCAGGGCTCTGGCAGTGCTCCTTCTGTTCCTCCTTGTATAAAGGTGAAGGTAGCTGTCGTGCAGCTGGGTTGTTGCCCTCCTACGGCCCCCTCCACGTCTCCTGGTGTACTGGCCTGTCTCCTGGTAGCACGTCCAGCCTCTGGACACTACGCTGACAGACACAGCAAACCTTCTTGCCACAGCTCGCATTGATGTGCCATCCTGGATGAGCTGCACTACCTGAGCCACTTGTGTGGGTTGTAGAGTCTGTTTCATGCTACGACGAGTATGAAAGCACAACCAACATTCAAAAGTGACCAAAACATCAGCCAGAAAGCATTGGTACTGAGATGTGGTCGGTGGTCCCCACCTGCAGGACCACTCCTTTATTGAGTGTGTCTTGATAAATGCCAATAATTTCCATCTGTTGTCTATTCCATTTGCACAACAGCATGTGAAGTTGATTGTCAATCAGTGTTGCTTCCTAAGTGGACAGTTTGATTTCACAGAAGTTTGATTTACTTGGAGTTATATTCTGTTGTTTAAGTGTTCCCTTTATTTTTTTGAGCAGTGTATATATCCAGATGGGGCCAGAAAGGGGAACATATGTTACAGGAGGGACAGCATATATACACCAGGATAGGGCCAGAATGAGGGGAAGCTCAGGTCCAAATCTTGCACCAGGGCCCATTAGACTTTAGTTATGTCACTGCGTGCACTTCTGCATTTTTCACCCACTCCTGATTTTGGATTACAAATACTGAACGTGTGAACATGGCCTCAGTCCCAGTGTTCTTCCTGCCCATCCTGCAGCTCCTAGTTGTTGGTGGCTTTGAGATAGGGAGTAACCTGCCTGCTGTTATGGTGTCACTTACAACTATGTGTTTCTTTCATGATTTTGGAAATACTTTCCCCTATTGTATTCTATGTGAATACATTATGGCACGTACTCCACACTTTTGGACATTATGGCCCTCGTGTATCTAGACTGGCCTTTCATGCATACTTTGCACCAAATGTAAAGGCTCTCAATATTTATTTGCAAATACACAAAAATAATGAAATCTTTGTAGGCACAGATTTTGCGCAAAAAAAAAAAAAAAGAACAATGCACAATTTTCTGGCCTTCAACTTGATAAATTAGTCCCAACATGAAACCCAAGCTCACTTTATGGTGGACAAACCCAGCGGTTCTACCCAGGTTGACGGTACGAGCTGCTAAGCTCTGCAACTGGCTGCGGGGCTAGCGACACAACGTCAGGGCTGCAGATAATACCAGACCCGGAGAGCAGTGACAGGGACTCAGCGATGGACCTGGGGAGCGTGAGTAGCACCTTCGTGAATAACAGACGTTTGACTACATTTGAAGAGAAACCCTTTAAATTGATTTCCCAAAAAAGTAAGCAAAAATAAACCAGATAGAAAAACCTAGCATAGTACCCCAAAACTAATTTATAAAAAAGCAAAAAAAAAAAGAGAGAGGACAGCACCTCCAAAAATCATTCAATGATCTAATGCCGCCAGGCCAAAATATATATAACTGAACATGAGGTTCTTAGTTTAACATTCCGATTAGAGTGTATGAAGCCCACTGCCACGTCACGGTGATCCCATAGCCGCCACCGCCACAGCATGCACAGCAGAGCAGGCGGCCTAGTGTCTCCAGACCACGCCGCTCCACCACACAATACCAAAGCAACAATGGCCGTCATCCAGCACCAGCATGCACCACAAGCAGGCGGCCTAGTGTCTCCAGACCACGCCGCTCCACCAGCACAAAACCACAGCAACAATGGCCGCCACACAGCACCAACACCAAATGAAAGGCGCCCCGCGGAGCCGTGTGCCGACCACCGCCACAGCATGCACCAGCAGAGCAGGCGGCCTAGTGTCTCCAGACCACGCCCGCTCCACCAGCACAAAACCACAGCAACAATGGCCGCCACACAGCACCAACACCAAATGAAAGGCGCCCCGCGGAGCCGTGTACCGACCACCGCCACAGCATGCACCAGCAGAGCAGGCGGCCTAGTGTCTCCAGACCACCCGCCCACACACAAAACCACAGCACAATGCCGCCACACAGCACCAACACCAATGAAAGGCCCCCGCGAGCCGGTACCACCACCGCCACACATGCACCAGCAAGCAGCGCCTAGTGTCCAGACCACCAGCTCCACAGCACAAAACCACAGCAACAATGGCCGTCATCCAGCACCACACAAATGAAAGGCGCCCACGGCGCGAGCCGTGTGCCGACCACCGCCACAGCATGCACCAGCAGAGCAGGCGGCCTAGTGTCTCCAGACCACACCGCTCCACCAGCACAAAACCACAGCAACAATGGCCACCACACAGCACCAACACCAAATATAAAGGCGCCCCCACGGAGTGAAGCCGCGCGCCGACCACCGCCACAGCGGCAGGGCAGACGGCCTGGTGTCTCACAGCTCCCATGCTGCAAAGACAGAGTCCCCATAAGACCCACAGTGGCAATGCATATAAAAAAAAAAAAAAAACATTGCCCATAGCAACCACTTAGTCTTATGGGGGAAAATGGAGTCGTCCATAGCAACCAATCAGCTTCCTTTCTAAATTGTTTTTAGGCTCGATTACAAATGAAAGGAGCCATCTGATTGGCTGCTGCGGGCGAGCACATCCACTCTTCATTTGCCGTGGTTGATAAAAAAAAAAAAAAAAAAAAACTATTTTCCACCAATAACCTTGTTGCCGGCCTTCACCGGTCCGAGCGAGCACCAGCCCTGCACCGTTACAGCTTTTTGTATAACTAGGCGAAATCACGTGATAATAGCAGCTGGCAACAATGGCGCCGAATTGGCTTCAGTGTGGGCGGAAGTGACGTTAGCGGATGTGCAAATGACGTCGCAGAAAGGGGGCGTTCTCTAGGAGTCTCTGCCCGTGAGTGTTGTGCGTCGCTGCTTGGAGCGGAGTCTCAGGTCGGGATATCCGACGGGCACGGTCTACCCGCTGGGGCCGACATGGATTTCATGAACGTCCTGAAGGTGGCGGCTTCTAAGCAGAGTAATGATGGCGCCATGGTGAGTGAGGGCAGGGGGCGCTGTTTGCCTGTGAAGGGGGAGGGGGGAGTAACAGCTGAGTGTCAGATACGGGGGGGAGGGGTCAAAGGTCACCCGGGAGAGTGGAGTCAGCGAGTTCTGAGCTGCGGCTTTTTCTCTAGTGTGCACTTGTCGCAGGAGATTAGTCGCTGCCTGCGCTGGTTTCCGTGGCCACAGACTCTTGCGGCCGTCACCCACCTGTGCTTGTCCTGCTGTCACCCAACTACAGCTCCCATCGTGTTCTGGAACAGCTGCTGCACGAGGGGTGACAGGAGCAGCGTCACCTGGGAGGGGGCTGCTGGGAGTAGTAGTGCTCCGTGCCTTCCTTCCATGAGGCTGGGGGAGGGGACGGTGCTTCGTCAGCAGCTGACTCCAAATCAGCCGCTGTCTCCCTACAACCTGTCACTGTCAGGCGCGTTCACACACGAGTTCGGGGGTTTTGCACCATTGAGACTTTTTTTTATGATTATTTTAGAAGCCGAAAAAAAAAAAAAGCCGCGTCGCTCGCTGTGCACAAACCGCGTGGAATTACCTCCGTACGTCTGGGTTTTACGCATTGCACCTGAATTTGCTCAAAAATGCAAAAGTTTGTGACCCCGGGCTGTAGCAATGACTGCCTTTATAATCTTCACCCGGTTCTGGCTCAAAAAAAACCAAACTATCTGCAAGACTAAAAAAAAAAACTTACTAAAAGCGTTTGTTTTCCGTGCAGAATTTCACAGCGTTTCTGCACCTAAAATCCGCGGCTTTTCTTTAGAAATGTCGGGTCAGAGGTGGAACCGGAAGATTTCAGGTCCTCGTTGAATGAGTAAAGTCCTCGCCAGATGTACAAGGGCAATCTGTGGTCTCTACGGATAGCACTCGTACCTGCGACAGTCTATGGAGTTATTCACATGTCCGTGGTTTTATTTTTTTTTTTTGCAGTCCACAGAAAATCACGGAGACACTTCTGATTTTAATCCGAGCGTCAATATTGTCCATGAAAGTCCATGGTTCCATGGAAAAAAATGGACTGCACTCGAATAACATCCGATTTTCATGGACTTTCAGAATGGAGAAGGTGAATAGAGAGCGAGAGATAGATGGATGATAGAGAGATAGATGGATGATAGAGAGATGAGATGGATGATAGAGAGAAGATGGATGATAGAGAGAGGATGATAGGATGGATGATAGAGAGAGAGATGGATGATAGAGAGATGGACAAGAGAGAGAGATGGACGATAGAGAGAGAGATGGACGATAGAGAGAGAGATGGACGATAGAGAGAGAGATGGACGATAGAGAGAGAGATGGACGATAGAGAGAGAGATGGACGATAGAGAGAGAGATGGACGATAGAGAGAGAGATGGATGACAGAGAGAGAGAGATGGATGACAGAGAGAGAGAGATGGATGACAGAGAGGAGAGATGGATGACAGAGAGAGAGATGGATGACAGGAGAGAGAGAGTGGTATGACAGAGAGAGAGAGATGGATGACAGAGAGAGAGATGGATGACAGAAGAGAGAGATGGATGACGAGAGAGAGGATGGATGAGAGAGGAGAGAAGAGAGAGATGGATGACAGAGAGAGAGATGGATGACAGAGAGAGATGGATGACAGAGAGAGATGGATGATCAGAGAGAGAGAGTGGATGACAGAGAGAGAGAGATGGAGGGATAGAAGAGAGAGATGGATGATAGAGAGAGAGAGATGGATGATAGAGAGAGAGATGGATGATAGAGAGAAGAGAGATGGATGAAGGAGAGAGAGATGGATGACAGAGAGAGAGATGGATGACAGAGAGAGAGAGATGGATGACAGAGAGAAGAGATGGATGACAGAGAGAAGGAGATGGATGACAGAGAAGAGATAGGGGATGGATGACAGAGAGATAGAGATGGATGACAGAGAGATAGAGATGGATGACAGAGAGATAGAGATGGATGACAGAGAGATAGAATGGATGACAGAGAGATAGATGGATGACAGGAGAGATGGATGACAGAGAGAGGATGGAGACAGAGAGATGAGATGGATGACAGAGAGAGAGAGATGGATGACAGAGAGAGAGAGATGGATGACAGAGAGAGAGATGGATGACAGAGAGAGAGATGGATGACAGAGAGAGAGATGGATGACAGAGAGAGAGAGATGGATGACAGAGAGAGAGAGATGGATGACAGAGAGAGAGATGGATGACAGAGAGAGAGAGATGGATGACAGAGAGAGAGAGGATGGATGACAGAGAGAGAGAGGATGGATGAAGAGAGAGAGGAGATAGAGATGATGACGAGAGAGAGATGGATGAAGAGAGAGGAGTGAGATGGATGGATGAAGAGAGAGAGATGGATGATAGAGAGAGAGAGATGGATGATAGAGAGAGATGAGATGAGAGTGATGAAGAGAGAGATGATGATGGAGAGATGAAGAAGGAGGAGAGAGAGAGATGGATGAAGAGAGAGAGAGGATGATGAAGAGATGGAGAGAGAGATGGATGAAGAGAGAGAGATGGATGACAGAGAGATGAGAGATGGGATGCAGAGAGAAGATGGATGACAGAGAGATGAGGATGGATGAGAAGAGAGAAGAGATGGATGACAGAGAGATGAGATGGATGACAGAGAGATGAGAGATGGATGACAGAGAGATAGAGATGGATGACAGAGAGGATGAGAGAATGGATGACAGAGAGAGAGATGGATGACAGAGAGATAGAGATGGATGACAGAGAGATAGAGATGGATGACAGAGAGAAGATGGATGAGAGAGAGAGTGGAGTGAGAGAGAGATGGATGACAGAGAGAGAGATGGATGACAGAGAGAGAGATGGATGACAGAGAGATGATGGATGACAGAGAGAGTAGATGGATGACAGAGAGATAGATGGATGACAGAAGAGAGAGATGGATGACAGAGAGAGTAGATGGATGACAGAGAGAGAAGATGGATGACAGAGAGATAGATGGATGACAGAGAGATAGGATGGATGACAGAGAGAGAGATGGATGACAGAGAGAGAGATGGATGACAGAGAGATGGATGACAGAGAGATGAGATGAAGAGAGAGCGAGAGAGTGGATGACAGAGAGAGAGATGGATGACAGAGAGGAGAGAGATGGATGACAGAGAGAGAGAGATGGATGACAGAGAGAGAGAGAGATGGATGACAGAGAAGATGGATGACAGGAGAGATGGATGACAGAGAGAGAGATGATGGAATGGATGGATGAAGAGAGAGATGAGAGGATAAGAGAGAGGATGGAGATGAGAAGAGAGTGAAGAGATATGGATGACAGAGAGAGAGAGATGGATGAGAAGAGAGAGATGGATGAAGAGAGGATGGATGATAGAGAGGATGAAGAGAGATGGATGATAGAGAGAGAGATGGATGAAGAGAGAGATGGATGACAGAGAGATGGATGATGATAGAGAGAAGATGGATGACAGAGAGAGATGGATGAAGAGAGATAGAGATGGATGACGAGAGATGATAGAGATGGATGACAGAGAGATAGAGATGGGATGACAGAGAGATAGAGATGGATGACAGAGAGAGAGATGGATGACAGAGAGATAGAGATGGATGACAGAGAGTAGAGATGGATGACAGAGAGATAGAGATGGATGACAGAGAGAGAGATGGATGACAGAGAGATAGAGATGGATGACAGAGAGAGAGATGGATGACAGAGAGAGAGATGGATGACAGAGAGAGAGATGGATGACAGAGAGAGAGATGGATGACAGAGAGAGAGATGGATGACAGAGAGGATGACAGAGAGATGTGATGACAGAGAGAGAGATGGATGACAGAGAGAGAGAGATGGATGACAGAGAGAGAGATGGATGACAGAGAGAGAGATGGATGACAGAGAGAGAGATGGATGACAGAGAGAGATGATGGATGACAGGAGAGAGAGATGGATGACAGAGAGAGAGATGGATGACAGAGAGAGAGATGGATGACAGAGAGAGATAGATGGATGACAGAGAGAGAGATGGATGACAGAGAGAGAGATGGATGACAGAGAGAGAGATGGATGACAGAGAGAGAGATGGATGACAGAGAGAGAGATGGATGACAGAGAGAGAGATGGATGACAGAGAGAGAGGATGGATGACAGAGAGAGAGATGGATGACAGAGAGAGAGAGGATGACAGAGAGAGAGATGGATGACAGAGAGAGAGAGATGGATGACGAGAGAGAGAGATGGATGACAGAGAGAGAGATGGATGACAGAGAGAGAGATGGATGACAGAGAGAGAGAGATGGATGACAGAGAGATGGATGACAGAGAGATGGATGACAGAGAGAGAGAGATGGATGACAGAGAGAGAGATGGATGATAGAGAGAGAGATGGAGAAGAGAGGAGAGATGATGAAGAGAGATGGATGACAGAGAGAGAGAGAGATGGATGACAGAGAGATGGATGAAGAGAGATGGATACAGAGAGATGGATGATAGAGAGAGGAGATGAGGATGGATGATGAGAGAGATGATGATACAGAGAAGATGGATGAAGAGAGATGGATGACAGAGAGATGATGATGGATGGATAGAGAGATAGATGGATGAGAAGAGATAGATGGATGAAGAGAGATAGATGGATGACAGAGAGATAGATGGATGACAGAGAGATAGATGGATGACAGAGAGATAGATGGATGACAGAGAGAAGAGATGGATGACAGAGAGAGAGAGATGGATGACAGAGAGAGATAGAGATGGATGACAGAGAGATGAGAGATGGATGACAGAGAGAAGAGATGGATGACAGAGAGAGAGATGGATGACAGAGAGAGAGAGATGGATGACAGAGAGAGAGATGGATGACAGAGAGAGAGATGGATGACAGAGAGAGAGATGGATGACAGAGAGAGAGATGGATGACAGAGAGAGAGATGGATGACAGAGAGAGAGATGGATGACAGAGAGAAGATGGATGACAGAGAGAGAGATGGATGACAGAGAGAGAGGGATGACAGAGATGAGGATACAGAGAGGATACAGAGAGAGATACAGAGAGGGATACAGAGAGGATCAGAGGATACAGAGAGGGATACAGAGAGGGATACAGAGAGGGATACAGAGAGGGATACAGAGAGGGATACAGAGAGGGATACAGAGATGGATACAGAGATCCTCACCTTCTCCATTCTGAAAGTATATATTATATTTTTTTATTTCTCCACATAAGAATAACTCGGATGACGCTCTGGTCCGCAACTTAAGAAAAAAAAAACATTCTGTTGATTATGGCAATGTCGCTAATCATTTTACCAGTTCTTTTTTTTTGTTTTTGCTGCAACAATGAAACAAAAAAAAAACAATGGAGGAACGGTTGCATTTTTTTCCCCGCGTGCTCACTTTTTTTTTGGTAAAATAACGGTGACGTTCAAAGCGACAACTCGTCCCGTAAAAATGAAGCCGTCATACGGCCGTGTCGATGGATACATAAAACAGTTAAGGCCTTTGGAAAAAGGGGACAAAAAAAATAACGGCAAAATAAAAATTGTCACTTCTAGGAAGGGGTTAAAGAACGCGGACCCTGGATTCTTATCACTTGCTGCACATTTAGTTTCCCTTTTACGCTCGGATGCACTCGGTTACCGTTATTAAGAGGAAACTTGGCTGCAAATTGGAGTCTTATCGGGTGTTTTTCTATTTGTGGGGTGTCACCTCCCACAGTCCTTATTGGTGGGGCCCCGATTTCAAGGATTTACCGTAGGTTGATCATGTGCCAGTTGGGGCGTCCTTGTGGACCATTACATCTACATGTGGGCGCTCTAATAGTATCATGATTTTAGTTGTAGGAAGTCGATGAGCGGTGGAAGGACTGAGGTTCTCATGGTCGGTGTTGGGGACTTCACCGTGTGTTATGTGACATCTGTGGTGGGTTAGAAGTGCTGCGTTACTTTCGGGGTGCAGTCATTTCACTAAAAAACTCTAAGAAATTCCTGATCAGCAAGCGATGAGACGTCTACAAACCAGAAGTGATCTTGAGATTTGCTGAACTCGCTGATTTTTTTTTTGATTTTTTTTTTATCTCCCTTCTATTCGGTTACATTCGGACAACTGTGCTTGTAGTGGACGAGCAATAACCCAACCGATTGTGGCCTAAAGTGCTAGTGCATATTGCCACGTGGTAACACGGGATGCCATGATCACAGAGTGTGCACTGCGCCAGCGCTGATGATGGTTTCATCATCACAACAGGGACAGATGTGTCCCCCATGGAGCAGAATCCACCGCTGTAGCGACCAAATCACCAGTCATGCCGGGGTAGAAATACTCTCACCTGGTAAACGCCTGCATTTTTTAAATCTGCAGCTTGTCAATTCTTTCAGTTGATTTTTCAGCATTTTTTCAAATGTATTTAATTAAATAATTGTCTCCATTCACTGATGTCACTTAGGCAGCGCTGCAGCCAATCACTGAGCTCAGTATCTTGTGCTGTCTACTCAGGCAGAGCAGCTGAGTTCATTGGCTGCAGCGCTGATGGCAATAAGAGGATGCAGGGAGCGGCCGCAGGGACTCCGTGCAGGACCAGGGGAGGTTGAGTAAAGAACATAGAATCCTAGAATGTTATAGTTGGAAGGGACCTCCAGGATCATCATGTCCAACCCCCTGCTCAATGCAGGAGTAAACCTTCTCAGACACATGTCTGTCCAGCCTCTGTTTGAAGACTTCCATTGGAGGAGAACTCACCACTAGTGTTGAGCATTCCGATACTGCAAATATCGGGTATCGGCCAGCATTACCCGGCAATTGAATCAGAGGCTATTTTACTATGTAGAAGTGTATGAACTATAAATATATTATATATATGTCAAATGACATGTGTGTGTATATATATATATATATATATATATATATATATATATATATATATATATATATATGTATGTATTCTGTGTGTGCATATTTAGTGTTTACAAGGAAAGAAAGGGTTTTTTTTAGTTCCGATATTTCTGTCCCATAGACTTGCATTGGATTTCCGGTATCGGAATCGGGTATTGCCGACACTTTTTGGTATCGGCGATACCATTCCGATCCGATACTTCTTGATATCGGGAAATATCGCTCAACTCTACTCACCACCTCTCGTGGCAGCCTGTTCCACTCATTGATCACCCTCATAAGTTTTTTTCTAATATCTAATCTGTATCTTCTCCCTTTCAGTTTCATCCCATTGCTTCTCATGTTTCCATGTGCAAATGAGAATAAAGATGATCCTTCTACAATGTGACAGCCCTTCAGATATTTGTAGACAGCTATTAAATCTCCTCTCAGTCTTCTTTTTTGCAATCTAAACATTGCCAGATCCTTTAACCGTTCCTTCGTAGGACATACTTTGCAGTCCGCTCACCATCCTGGTAGCTCTTCTCTGAACTTGCTCCAGTTTTTCAATGTCTTTTTTTATAATGTGCCCAGAACTGCACACAGTATCCAGATGAGGCCTGACCAAGGAAGAGTAGAGGGGGATAATTACTTCACGTGATCTAGGCTCTATGCTTCTCTTAATACATCCTAGAACTGTGTTTGCCTTTTTTGCTGCTGCATCACGCTGTTGACTCATGTGCAGTCTGTGATCTATTACTATACCCAAGTCTTTTCACATGTGCTGTTGCTTAGTTTCTTCCTCCCATTCTGTAAATGTAATTTTAGCTTTTCTTGCCCAGATGTAGAACTTTCATTTCTCCCTGAAAAATACTATTCTATTAGTAGCTGCCCATTGTTCAAGCTTATCCAGATCGTGCTGAAACCGTTCTCTGTCTTCTCTAGTGTTAGCTATCCCTCCTAGCTTTGCATCGTCTGCAAATTTGATCAGTTTACCCTCAGTTCCCTTATCTAGATAATTTATAAAAATATTGAACAACACTGGGGTCAAGACAGAGCTTTGTGGTCCCCACTTCAAACACTTTTCCTATTGGATGTGCAACTATTTATTACCACTCTTTGAGTGCCTTGTCAATCTCATACTTGGCAATTTTTTCAGTAAGGATAGTATGAGATACTATGCATTGGTGAAATCGAATTAAATATACTATACCGCATTTAAAAAAAAAAAAACTGCAGCCAGTTTTTCAATACTTTTGGGGGCACAAAAAAAGAATAATAAACAAATTACATCCTTAGTATTATTTACCTCCTTGCCTATTAAGGAATAATATCCACAGCGCGTTCATTATTACTACAGAACCTGCTTGTTTGATGTCGGCTCATTGCAAAAATCAGCGTCTGCTCCGGAGTTCCTGGAAGTCTGGCAGAATGCGTGCCCGTGTGAACGTGGCCCATGTCATGAGCTAGCTGACTTTGGTGCAGAGGGATGTGGATTTCTTCTGGTGGGCTGCTTGTGTTAATGCATTTTTTTTTCCCCCTCCTATACAGAAAAGGTACAGCTTGGCAGTGGGACCCCCCAAGAAAGATCCCAAAGTCAAAGGGGTGCAGTCAGCTGCTGTCCAGGCTTTTCTCCGGCGCAAGGAAGCGGAAATGCGGAAGCAAGGTATCAGCTTTCAGCTTTGTTATTAAATAAATAAGTAAAACTTCCATTTTCATTGGATTTCTGCCATTTCTATGCCTTACGGAGCCCTTTGTGCCAGGCGTTGTGGCCTCACTTATTAGTCTCATTGCACGAGACGTTTACTGATGATATATTGTGTTTGACCGAGAACTCCTATAAATTTCCCCTCCTTCCAAAAAATTGGCCATTAATAAGAGTCCTTGAGTTGCCTTTTTTGTTAAGATCTTTTAGTGTTTTTTTTTTTCTTATCGCCGGAAAAACGAGCATCTGTGGATATTGATATTTATGTTAATGTGTATACAGCTGAGATTCGCTGTGGATTTCTTCCCGCACATGACACTGTCATGCAGTTTCAGTGGGAACAGTAACTGGTCCTATTCACTTGAATGGGAGATGTCTGTGTTGCACTTGCATCTGGCCATTGCCATAGCTGGTAACAGCGTATTAGTTGGGGGGTACCTTGAGTCGGACCCTCACTGATCACCTAGCAATGTATAGGTCTTCAGTATGTAAGTCCTGGACAACCCCTGTAGGATGACACTGTATAGCTGCATCTAACGTGCATGGCTACCATTAGCGGTAATGCCAATGATACGGTCACTTTTGTTTTCATGCATGTATATTTTCCCATCTAGTTAAACTCATTATATTTTGCTCTCTAGAAATGAACGAAAAGAAAAAAAAAGAAGAACTGCTGGCGAAACGCAAGGAAATGAAACATGATAAAAAAGCAAGGGCAATGGCTTCTAGGACAAAGGACAACTTCAAGGGCTACAATGGGATTCCAGTAGAAGATAAACCCAAGAAACGATCGAAGTCTGACCTGGACCTGGACCTCGACCAAAATCACAATAACGAGAACTCTGAGTACTTGACAGAAGAAGAAATGTACGAATACTCCCAGAGTGAGTCCGAGCAGGAGGAGGAGGTTGACGAACCACTGCCACCGCCTTCAAAAAAGCCGAAGTTTTCCAATGTGAAAAGGCCACCACCGCCCGCAGTGGGCATGAACTTTGCTGATTTGTTGCGGCTTGCAGAAAAAAAACAATACGAGCCAGTGGAAATCATAAAACCTGTTAAAAAGGTGGATGAACGACCAAGAACCGCCGAAGAAATCAGAGAAATCGAATTCTTGGAACGGAAGAACCAAAAAACCTCAAAAACCAGTAGCCAAATTGTAAAAGTTAGCAAAAGCTCTTCAGATAAACATTCCTCTTCTAAGGGAAGCCATTCCGAGGAAAGAAAGGTAAAGAGCAGTGGCCTCAGCTCGAAAAGTAGTCATCATGACAAAGCTCGAAGAGAAGACAGCCGGACCGTAAAAAAACATTCTGATGTTAAGCACAAATCTGAGAAACACTCGTCAGCAAGCAAAATTTCTTCTAATGGAAGCTCCAAACCTTCATCTTGCAGAGACCCTGGTGGTAAACAGTCTTCATCTTCCAGAGCAGAGACTAATGAAAAACTTCAAGGAAGTTTCCGACCCAGCAGTTCAAGCTCAAGTTCTATGAAGTCTTCTGGAGCTTCTGGGAAGTCATCAGTTGGCCTTGGAACAAGTACCATGCGGCCATCTGAAGTATCTAGCTCTTCCAGGCCTTCTGGAGCATCTATTTCTTCTTCTGGACGGCCATCTAGTGGAGCGGTTACACCTTCTTCCCGACCAACAAGTAGCTCCAGTTCCTCCAAGCCTTCTGGCAACTCCGGCTCTGTCCGCCCTTCGGGAAGCTCTTCTTCCAGTTTATCCCGGCCCTCTAGCGGATCTGGGTCAGCCAAACCATCTCGACTGAGCAGCTCTGGACACTCGACGGGCAGCTCTGGACACTCGACGGGCAGCTCTGGACACTCGACGGGCAGCTCTGGTTCGGCACGTCCATCAAGTGTATCTGGATCTAGCCGACAAACCACAGGGAATACTTTGTCAGCTGTTAAGCCTAAAACTGCCCCATCTGGCAGAGAAGGATCATCCGTGCGACCAAATGGAGGCGCAACTTTTAGTTCTTCTACACTTAAAGCTCATTCTGGACCTGGAAGGTCGGGAAGTCATTTGACAATGGGACCAGGGTCAAAGCCCAAATGTACTGTGGTATCTGAAACTATTTCCTCTAAAAACTTTATTCCTAAACCTGGACCGGGACTGTTGAATGGCGCGAGACCGGGACCGTTGAATGGCTCGAGACCGGGACCGTTGAATGGCTCGAAGACCGGGACCGTTGAATGGCGCGAGACCGGGACCGTTGAATGGCGCGAGACCGGGACCGTTGAATGGCGCGAGACCGGGACCGTTGAATGGCGCGAGACCGGGACCGTTAAATGGCCCGGGACCGTAATGGCCCGGGACCGTTAAATGGCCCGGGACCGTTAAATGGCCCGGGACCGTTGAATGGCGCGAGACCGGGACCGTTGTAATGGCGCGAGACCGGGACCGTTAAATGGCCGGGACGGTGAATGGCACGAGACCGGGACAGGTGAATGGCGTGAGAGCGGGACCTCCACCAGGACAACGACCAATGTCTCGCCCACCAGGTATTCATAGTTGAAACTTTATATTTTTTCCAATTATGAGCCACTTCTCTCCCCCCATCACCAACCTCCTGAACTCATCATTCATGCAGTAATTACAGCTGCCTAGTGTGGTCTATGGAGAGGGGAGGGAGGAAGTGTAGGCGGGAGAGACATGCACAGATTGTGCTGCTGCTTTCTAGTGTTTTATCTTATCCCAGTGCTGGATTCACATGTACACTGCTCAGTACTGTTGTATAATGTCCTCCACGATGCTTCTGAATTTGTGCTACGCAGAGACAGAAGAGCAGGAATCCCTTTGTGTGCGCTGTTTATGGGAGACATCAAAGCAGCTAGAAAAAAAATGCAGGAGACAAGTCTTATAGTGACCAGCAATAGTGTTATTACTCATTACTTACACACGACCTCTTATTGTGAACAGTCGCCTAAAATGACAGGTACGCGTTAACGCAGTTCGACCATGGATTGTGCGTGTTATTGCAGCTCTGTTTCGTTCACTTCAATGAGTGGTAACGGCAGACACAGTCTGTGTTCCCAGGGAGGTGCTGTTTTCTCCTTCGTCTCATTGGGGGACACAGGACTGTGGGTGTATGCTTCTGCCGCTAGGAGGCTGACACTAAGTAACATAAAAAAGGTTAGCTCCTCCTCCGCCGTATACACCTCAGCACTGGCCGCAGGCAAACCCAGTTATTGCTTAGTGTCTGATGGAGGCACACGTCTGGTTCTTTTTCCAGACCATTTTTTTTTTTTTTTTTTTTTTTTTTTTTTTCTTCCCCACGAAGATGAGATAGGGGCGACGGATCCTATTGAAAGGGTCCGATCTCCCCAAACCATCAACGGGCGAGCACGTGGAGTAAAGCCTCCAGCGTATCCTCTCCCGCAACGTGGGACACGAATGCCGGACTTAGCCCTGTCCACCCTGAGGTATTGAAACCCTAGGTTGCACAGAGGCAGGAGTTTGTCCGTGCAGCCCCCACTGCGCCACCAATGCTAGACTGCGGTGCTGCAAGGAGGCGGACGGTCCCTCTCCTCGCCCCCTGAAGGGGTGATGGAGTTAGGGTTCCTGCACCGTCCCACCTTTTTTACTACAAAGCCCCCCTCTATGGCTCACCTTTTTGAAAACGGAGAAGATACTGGAAACGCCGCACGCATGGAGCACCGCAGGTTTCAAGCGTCTGGATTCCAGCCAGGTACACTCCTGGCCCGTGTTCCCCCCCGGGGGAGTCAGGTCCCTGGCTTCGGCGGTGTTAGGCCTCGGGCAAGGACCGGGGACTGGGGCCCGAGGTGTGGCGTCCGGCGCCGGCCGCCGGAAATCTAGGCCGCGGCTTCGGGCGGGTGCTGGGCCGCGGCTGCAAATTTAGTCCCCGGCTTCTGCCGGGGACTAGGCCGCGGCCCAAGATGTAACGTCCGGTGTCGGCCGGAGGGCGGGCCGCGGTCGCGGGGATCCGCCCTCGGCATTGTCTCCTTCCGGCGGGCCCGCCCTCTGGTTTTGGGGCCGCCTCCGCCGGAAATCTAGGCCGCGGCTTCGGCTGATGCTAGGCCGCGGCTGTAAATTTAGTCCCCGGCTTTTGCTGGAGACTAGGCCGCAGCTGGAGGCGGGCCTCTGACAGCTAGGCCGCGCCTCTCGATCCTCCCCCTAAAGGCTCGGCTACTTGAGCTCGCCTTCCTAACAGGGGGGCGCTCTTTTTGAAAAATTTGGAGCCAGACGCCACTGCTACGCGGTTTAAGGACGCAGGGGGTACAGGACTGGGGTAAGTGCTTCTACCTCCAGCCTGGTTGTTCCGCTTCACTAAGTACTTCTGCACTCCGTTTCACTGACCGTCGCACATCCAGTTCATTGCGGACTTTGTGATAGACTCAGTATGTCCAGAAGAACTAAAGCTCATACGGTGCTGTATACCGCATGCATTGCCTGTAGGTCCCCTTTTCCGCGCGCCCAGATTACTCGGGTTTGCGAAGCCTGTGACTCCGAACGGGCTCAGGAACCCGCTCCTATTACGGAACCCAGTGCGTCAGGTCCCCCTGAATGGGCTCTGTCCCTGACTCAATCTGTGGCATCATTGACTAGAGCAATCGAGTCCCTTCAAGCTCCCGATAGGAGCAGGGACAGTGGTTCACCCGTCTTGGCGACGTCTCATGAACCTCCGGCCTGCAGGGGCCGCGCTCTCACTAGGCAGACGCAGGGGAAGCGAACCCACACTGCATCGCCTTTGCCGTCCGGAGCCTCGGCATCTTTCAGTTCCGTCTCCCGCTCTCCCTCACCTCTGACAAGTGATCAGTATTCGGATTCTGATTCAGAAGGGTCCCTTAATTTGGAGGCACCAAATTGTCAGGACACAATTGACAGTTTGATTGAAGCTGTCAATCAAACCTTGGGGATAGACGATGAGTCCACCTTGACCTCCGGTCATAAGGTGTCCTTCAAAAGAGCCAGGCAAGCTCATAAAGTTTTTGGATCTCATCCTGAGTTTGAGGAACTAGTGCAGCGCCACCGGGAGAAACCGGACAAGCGCTTCGCAGGACAAAAGGCTCTCAATACTAGATATCCTTTTGCTCCCGAGCTTCTTAAGAAATGGGCGGAATCTCCTGCGGTTGATCCTCCTGTGTCGCGTTTGGCGTCTAAAACGCTCCTCTCCCTTCCTAACGGTTCCTCGATCAAGGAACCAACGGATCGTCTGATTGAAGGTTTGGCCCGCTCGGTGTTTGAAGCATCGGGTTCTGCTCTCTCTCCTTCTTTTGCAGCGACTTGGGTTGCTAAGGCCATGATATCCTGGTCGGAGTCTCTAAATAGAGCGCTTCATGGTATTGAGGTACCATCTGAAGTAACTGAGATTTCTAATCAGATAGCACTTGCGGAGACTTCTTAATTAATGCGTCCATGGATGCGGCAAATTGCGCAGCCCTAGCTGCTGCTAATGCAATTGCCATCAGAAGATCTTTGTGGCTTAGAACCTGGCGAGCAGATTCAATCTCAAAGAAATCGCTTACATCCTTACCATATCAGAATGGTCGGTTATTTGGCGAAAGGTTGGATCAGCTCATATCTGATGCGACGGGAGGGAAGAGCAGTTTCCTTCCTCAGCAAAAGATTAAGCAGCCTTTTCGCCGACAGCTTCAGCCTCGCTTTAGGGCCTTTCGTAACCCAGGTTGGGCCGCGCCAGCTACCTCCAGCAGTTCAGGTCGGCCTAGTCAGGCCAGAGATCGTCAGGTCTCCTACAGGACCAACCCTCTGGGAAGAGGACGATCTCAACAACCAAGATCTAGAGGGTCCAAACCCAGAGATATTCGGACAAATGACTGGAGGCAGAATCCGGTCAATTTATCCAGAGTAGGCGGGCCGCTTACTCTGGTTTCGCCCCATTTGGCTATCGATTACTCACGACGAGTGGGTCAGGGAGTTAGTCTCCTCGGGGTACAAAATAGAATTTTCCAGCCTCCTCAAATCGTTTTTTTCCCTCGCGCCTTCCCAAGGAGGAATCTCGGGTTCGCGCCTTATTCAGGGCGGTCGAGTCTCTTCGGCACAGCGGGGTTGTCGTGCCTGTACCGGAGATCGAAAAGGGTAGGGGTTTTATTCCAACCTGTTCATTGTACCCAAAAAGGACGGTACCGTAAGGCCCATTCTGGATCTAAAGCGACTGAACCGGTTTGTCAGAATTCGGCATTTCCGAATGGAATCTCTCCGTTCGGTTCATTGCAGCCATGGAAAAAGGGGAATTTATTCGAACGTCCATGACAGCACTACAGAGGAGGGGATCCGCCCTTAGGAACAGGAAAACCTACAGATATAAAAGGGCGGCACCTCTCCCACACATCAGTTGGTTTCCTGTTCCTAAAGGACGGGTTTCCTACAGATGAAGATCTTCAGGAGGACCAGGCCGGCCGGTCGACCCAGGTAGCGGGGGGGAATCTCCTACCTCGGGCCGGTGCGGAGCCCCTGGAAGCGCCACGGTGGGTCCGGGTATGGATTCCACGGCAGTGTGCGGAGCAGGTGGAGCAGTATCCAGAGGATCTCTGTCTCCCAGCCAGCGCCGGTAGGTAAGTATTCCCCCCCTCTCCCTGGTCCCGTATGCCTTCTCCTGTCCTCTCCTGTGGTCCTGTCATGGTGGGGGCCTCTTGAGGGTGCAGCCGTGATTTTTTAAAGAAAAAAAAAAAAAAAAAAGAATTTTTTTTTTAAAAAAATTTTGAATTTCCCGCCGCGTCACTGCGGCGGGGGTTTTTTTTTTTTGAAATTCCCGCCGGCGTCACTGTTATGGACGGCGCGGCGGGCGGTTTTGAATTTCCCGCCGCGCGTCACGGCTATGGACGGCGCGGCGGACGGTTTTGAATTTCCCGCCGCGCGTCACTGCTATGGACGGCGCGGCTGGGTTTTTGAAATTTCAGTCGTGCGCCGCTGTTGCAGCGGCGCGGCTGGGGTCGGGGGAGATCTCCGCTTGGGGGGGCGATGCAGCGGGGGATTGTGCTTACCTCCGTCGGTCCGTGCGAGCGGGGGAAAAAAGGGGGCGGAGTCTCACCACCGGAAACCGGAAGTGAGACGCCGGCCGGCGTTTTTGAAAATTTTGGCGGCGCTGCATCATCGGACGGCGCCTGCTGTGGGGACGGCGGGGGGGTGCAGGGGGGGCCGTGGGGCGGGGAGTAGGGGGGGTGGACCCCTGGCCAGACCTGCTGATCGGATATCCGGGGGAGGATATAAGGAGCCTAGGAAAGAGGTAAAGCGCTTCTGCCCCATTTTCATGATGGACACTGCAGAAGCTCCCTCGGTGCACAGGAGAGCCAGCAGCAGCAGACAGAGCGCTCCTCTTCAATGGCCAGGAGCACCAGCCGCAGAAGTTCCGCAGCTGGGAAAAAGCCCCCTCCCCGTGATCCGGTACCTACTGCTGTACAATCTGGGTAAGAGATCGTCAGATTTAGAATACCAGTAATACAGTTTTTTCCCCCATTTTGTCTGTTACTAGGGGAAGAAGTGTTCGGTGAAAAGCAAGCACAGGGAATGTGCCTTTTGCGCTTGCCCTCTGCCTGACGCTTGCCCTAAGAGGTTGTGCCAGCCGTGCATGCAACAGACGGTAGGGCATTGTTAAGGGGAAGGACAGGGGCATGGGATAACATAGTAAACCCCCCTATGCCCCTTCCCTTTTTAGATAGCGGAGGAGACTCCAAATTTCACCGAAAGCCTGAAGGAGAAAGACCTTTCAGCAGAAGGAGGTTCAGCTACCGAAGGTCGTCCAGGGAACGAGCCAAATGGGATGAAAAGAGGCGAAGAGGTACAGGGTTTTATGTTTAGAGGTCCACCAGGGAAACAAAAAAACCTCGCAATGACTAGCGATGCCGTAGGGGGCAGATTTAAAGCCTTTACCCGGCCTGGTCGGAAATCTCAAACAGTAGCTGGATCCTTAACATCATAGCTACAGGGCTGCGGTTTTGAATTCTCCTCGGTACTTGGATAACTTTAAAATTACCCCACTCAGATCATCCCCCCTCGGAGCAGGCCGCTCTAGAGTTGGAGGTTTTAGGAGCTTTGCGCTAAGAATGTCTTAGTGGAGGTGCCAGAAAGCAGAGCGGGGTAAGGGGTTTTACTCCCCTATGTTTTTGATCCATAAAACTGGATGGGTCTTTTAGAACAATTATTAATTTTAAAGCCCTCAATAAATTCTGATTATTCCCCCATTTAAAATGGAAACGGTCAGCTCAGCAATAAAGCTTCTGTTTGAAAATTGCTTTATGGTGGGTGTTAGATCTGAAAGACGCTTATTACCACATACCGATCCATATGGAGCATCAGCGTTTCCTCAGAGTAGCAATCCAATGGGGGAATCACTGCGACATTTTCATTTAGCGCCCTTCCCTTTGGCTTGGCGGTGGCCCCACGAGTATTCACTAAGGTTATGTCGGAGGTCATGGCCCACTTACGTGAATCAAATATGCTTATAGTCCCCTACCTTGATGACTTTCTTATTATAGGAAAGACGGCAGAGCATTGCCTAGAGCAGCTGAAAAAAAGCGATTTCTACCTTTAGAGCGGCTGGGATGGCTAATAAATACCAAAAAGTCTCGTTTGAATCCGATAAGGGTTCAGCAATTTCTAGGGCTAATCCTGGATTCACAAAATCAGAACTGTATGTTTACCGTCAGACAGTTAATTCGTTTAACGGTACCAGGTCCTAAACGCTTCCAGTAATCCCTCCATGTCGCTTAGGAAGGCTATGTCTCTTTTGGGCTCCCTCTCGTCCTGCATTCCCGCGGTTCGGTGGGCTCAATTTCACACAAGGGAACTGCAAGCTGAGGTCTTGCTGTATCAAAATTTGCTAGGTGGTTACCTGGGGAAAGGCCAGCTATCCTTGTCCCAGGTGCTTTAAGATCCCTGGATTGGTGGAAGAATGAGACAAACCTGTCTAAGGGGGTTCCCTGGGAATATGAGTATCCCGAATAGTCACAACAGATGCTAGCCCCTCTGGGTGGGGGGCTCATATGGGGGACGTTATGGTTCAGGGCTTATGGGAGCAGGATCAAATTCATATGTCTTCTAATATGAAGGAATAAACAGCGGTTTAGAGCTAGCAATTAAAAAGCTCCTTGTCTATCTACAGGGTCACCACGTTCGAGTGCTCTCCGACAATCGGGTCATTAAAGACTTCCATCTTCAACCTAATTGTGCGGAAATGGGGTCTACCGGAAGTAGATCTCTTTGCTACCAAAAGCAACAGAAAGTGAGACAGTTCTGCTTCCTGAATCCCAAAGAACGCCCTCTGGCAGTGGACGCTCTTCTATTACAGTGGGATTTCAATCTAGCCTACGCCTTCCCTCCCCTGTCCTTACTCCCCCTAGTATTGAGGAAGGTCAGGAAGGACAGGGCAAGGATAATATTAATCGCTCCTTTTTGGCCCAGGGGGGCCCATGGTTTTCATGTCTCAGAAAACATGTCGATAGCCGACCCGTGGGTCCTGCCGGACATTCCCGATCTGCTCTCCCAGGGTCCAGTCTACCATCCTCGAGTAGCGGGCCTCCACCTGACGGCGTGGTTTTTGAACGGTCGCTGCTGACAGATAAGGGGTTTTCTGCTAATGTAATTAATACCTCCTTAAAAGCAGAAAAGAGGTTACAAACTAGGATCTACGCTAGGATTTGGAAGAAATTTCTTCAGAGTCGGCGGTTGTAGCAGGGGACACAACACCGATAACCCAGATTCTAAAAATTCCTACAAAAGGGTCTGGACTTAGGTCTCTCCACAAGCACCCTTAAGGTGCAATTTTCAGCTTTAGGGGCACTCTTTAGTTGCAACATCGCAAATTAATATGGGTCAGTAGATTCATTAAGCTGCGGGTAGGTCGAGACCCATAGTGAAGGTGAGAATCATGCCATGGGACTTAAATCTTGTTCTCACTGCTTTAACAGAGCCCCCTTTTGAACCTATATCAGCAGCATCAATAAAAACCTTTCCCTTAAGACCGCTTTCCTGGTAGCATAACCTCGGCTAGGGGGTAAGTGACATCAGGCACTATCTAGACTGTCTCCTTACACTCAGGTCCTGAATGACAGGATAATACTTAGACCGGATCCAGCATACCTACCTAAGGTGTCTTCCGCTTTCCACAGAACACAGGAAATTATTCCCTTCGTTCATCCCTAATCCATCTAATCAAAAAGAAAATGAAACTTCATACTTTAGATGTTAGAAAAATGTCTGCTGCAATATTTGGCAGTCACTGATCCCTGGAAAAGGGACAGTGCTTTGTTTCTCTTTTCAAGGAATTAACAAAGGCCGTAGATTAACAAAGAGCTCATGGCCAGATGGATTAGGAAGCAATTTCTCTGGCATACACCTCGGGGGGCAAGCAGCCACCTGAGAAGCTAAGAGCGCATTCCACTCGAGCTGTGGCGACTTCATGGGCAGAAAAGGCAGAAGTCTCGATTGACCAGATATGTAAGGCAGCTACGTGGTTCTTCTCCACACAGTTTTACACTCATTATAGATTAGATTTGGGTGCTTCCTCAGACCTTTCTTTCGGCAAGGGTGCGCAGGGGAGTAGTCCCTCCTAAGTAGTTTATTACCCTGTAATTCTCTTGTAGTGCTTTTGGACTTCGAATAAAGCTAAGTTATTACCGAACGGTTTTTTTCGAAGTCCATGACAGCCCCTTACATTCCCACCCAGGTTTTATGTGCACTTCTTCGCTTAGTAGTCCACAGTAAAAAACAATTGATTAATGTTATGTGGAGCATGAAATTTTTTTGCTGATACCATTTAACCTGGGTCCTCTTAGCCTATAATCCAACGATGGTGGGGAGGTGCCGCCCTTTTATATCTGTAGGTTTCCTGTTCCATGGGGCGGTCCCCTCCTCGTATGCGTCAGGGACTTCGAAAAAACCGTTAAGGAAGTAACTTAGACTTTCTGCTAATGACATTCAGGATGCCTATCTTCACTCCCCAATTTCCTCCTCACCAAGATTTTTCGGTTTGCCGTGGCAAAATTTCTTCAGTTGCAGCCTTGCCATTGGCTAGCCACAGCCCCAGGGTGTTCACAAAGGATGGCGCGTTGTGTCCATTCTGCACTTCAGGGGGTGTCATCCTGCCTTACTTAACGATCCCTATCAAGGGTCCGTCTTTTCAAATTGCGAGGAAAGTGCAGCATTACTTAGACACCCTTGCTCGCCTGGGGTGGTGGTGAATCGAAAAATCATCTCCGTTGCCCTCTCGGAAGATACCTTTTTAGGGTGAATTTCGACACCGTCAGGGGGTTTGATAATTTTCCTCAGGACAAGGCCTTGGTTCTCCGCAAGAGGTCGGTCCTTCGCCAACCCAATTCCTCCACCATCCGGTTTTGCATGAGGGTCCTGGGAAGGATGGTGGCAGCATAGAGGCATTCCATTTGCCCAATTTCTCTTCGCCCCCTTCAACACACTTTGGCAGTTTGGGACGGGAGCCCTTACTCCCCAATCTTCGGGTCGTCGTCCCTGCGGTCAGACAGACTCTAATGTGGTGGACGAAAGCACCACTTTCGCAGGGTCGGTTGTTTCCTCCAAATTTTTGGTTGGTTGTCCAAGGCGCCACCGCTCGGATGGGGGGCAGTGTTTCGTCACCTACAGCCCAGGGAACTTGGTTCAGCAGGAAATCGACCCCCCGTCATATTTTGAGATCCGAGCTATTCGGCTAGCTCTGGCATTTTACCAGCATTGGCGGGCCACCCAGTCAGAAAAATCGGACAAAGCCAGGCAGTGGCATACATAAACCATCGGGAGGCCCGGAGGCGCGGCCATGCGATTTAAAACAGATTCTGACTTGGGCAGAGGTAAATCACTCTGTGTTTTTTCGGTCCACATTCCGGGCGAGGAAAACTGGGCTGGGATTTTCCAGCTCCGGCATAGCGTCGGGGGAAAATGGTGCTTCTCCCGAGGTTTTTCAGCGATATGCCGCCGCTGGGGGAAACCTCAGATGTGGATGATGGCTTCCAAGATAATGCCAAGGTGCCCAATTCGTCTCCCGGTACCGGGTCCGCAGGCATTTGCAGTAGACGCTCTGGTCCTCCATGGAACGTTTCTCTTCCATACTTGTTTCCACCAATAGCCTTCTCCCAAGGGTGTCAGAAAGACGGATGGGGGGTTCCAGCGTATTAACGCTCCGGATTGCCCGCGTCGCTCTGGTCGCGGAGCTGGTAAATTGCTCACCACACCCCGGCGACTGCCAGGCGCGTGGCCTTCTTCCCGGGCCCAATTTACCACCAGAACTCGCGGTCCTTGTTTGACGGCCTGGCCGTTTGAACTTGGATCCTGACCAGGGCTGGATTTCTAAAAAGGTCACCGCAACGATGGCTAACCCCGAAAGCCCGTTTCGGCTCGCATCTACCACGGACTTGGAAGGTCTTTTTTTCTTGGTCGGGAACTGGTTTTCCCCGCTCCTCTTTTCAATTCGAAATTCATCTTTTTCCAGGCAGGCCTAGATTCAGGTCTACGCTAGTCCTCTTAGAGACGATTCAGCTTTGTCGGTTCTTTTTCAGCGAAAGATCGGTTAATTTTAGGTTAGGCCTTTATTCAGGGGGTTGTCCAATTGTTCCTCCCTACAAACTCCCTTATGGGTTGGGACCTCAATCTAGTCCTGGGGTCCTACAGGAGTCCCTTTTGAACCTTTGCAGGAAGTTTCTCTATCATTTCTTCCTGGAAAGTGGTTTTTTGGTACCATTACTCCAAAGGCGGGTTTTTTTTCGGAGCTGGCTGCACTGGTCTTGTCGGCTCCGACTTTCTTTTCCACAGGTAAGGGTGCTCAGACCAACCCCACCTTTTTTGCCTAAGGTTTGTCCTCATTTCATATTAATGAGGCATTGTGTTGCCCCATTTTGCCCGCTCCGGCACCGGTGGGAAGGCTCTCCTACGCGGCTGTGAGAGCATCAGGAGATAGTATCCGGCGGCGTCCTTTGACGCGGCACGTGTTTGTCCTCCTGAAGGTCGCGGAAGGGACTTGCTGCCTCTTCAAACCTTGGCTAGGTGGATTCGGTTCCATTCAGGAGGTACCGTTCAGAGGCACGGTGGTTCCCGCAGGGATCA
>JARQOD010000010.1:59122426-59144790 GCA_033576555.1 Oophaga sylvatica | reverse complement strand
GGCTGATGGGGCTTCTTCTTGTGATTTTTAATATATATTTTTTTCTGCTTGTTTTTAGTACAAATACAGAGATCTGTCAGTGCGGGAGATCATGAATGTCATCGGGCTCTACAGAGACCTCAAACCATTGCCTGACCATTATGGTACGTGACGGACGTCTGCAGGGGGTGGTTGCGAGAGTTTGTGCCCTGTCATGGGCACCACAATGCAGTGACCCTCTCGGGCACCTCCCACGCTGCTTGCATCAAAACTGATTTTATCACGTATCTAATTGTGCGGCACCATCACACCCTGACAGTGACCCCCTACAGCGAGGATGGGGATCTGATCCTATGGCGGGGGGTGCAGCAGCCGCTCTGTCGTTTCATGCTTGGGACAAAGTGGTCTCTGTCTCTTGTTCACTTCAAAGGAGAAAGTAAATGATAGACGCCGGTGCCTGTCACTACCTAAAAATCCTATTCTGACTGTAAGAAAAAGCTGTTTATATTGACCTATAGCTGAGACCACGAGGAAATAAAGGGAATTTATCAAAATTAACACAAGGCGGAAAATTAGAGCAGAGGTCTGTAGCTGCTAAGCAGAAGCCACCATCAGGGGCTCTTGGTGGAATACGGTCATTGCTGCCTTGCGCTTTTACTGGTTTTCGTAAATCTTTAGTATCCAAGGGTATTTCCATCTTGAAAAATGATGGCAAATGTTTGGGGTATGTCATCGCTTTATGGTCGATAGGGGTCCAGCTTTTGGATCTATGCAGATTCTAAAAAGGAGATGAATCTATGCTGGTGTCGCTCCACGTCCCCTCACTGTGGAGGGAACTGCAGCACCGCTCAATTCGGGTACATGGAGCCTCCAGCAGGTCCCTGCACAGCTGGGGGGCCGTATGTGCTGCTGTCCAGTGTTAGAGGGGATGCAGATCGCCACTCCTGCCGCCCTTTTATTCTCAGCGTCCCAGATGTCAGATCCCCACTAATCTTAAAGTGTGGTGTCACATCCTACCACCTTATGTGATGGCAGTAGCCCTACTATGCAGATTTGTTACAATGTTTTGGTGCAGGTAAAATGTGATCCATTCACTGACAGCAAGGAGGGATCTTTAAAAAGTGACTTTCTTTAGCAAAAAAGTACTGAGAGTTCAAGTAAAAATGAGAACCAAACTTTAGATTTACACTCATCCCCCTGAGATGTCAAACAGCACCTGTCACAATGAGAAGGCGAGGAGCAGCTGCTCCTGTGCTGACATAGGCCAATACCAACACTAGAAGTTAGGAGACATTGTGGAATAGCGACTAATTGATGTTTCTCCTTATAGTTTTCAATGATGGCACCTCCAGAGAACTCCTCAGCCTTTCGGGCACCATTCCTGTGCCGTATAAAGGTAAGTTCAAGGTGTGGGATGATGGAAACTTCGCTCCACGATGCGTAGAGAGAAATATTGTGCTGTTAGTCGCTGTCAGGACTGATGAGGTTCGCGGTCGTGTTGAACTCTTCATCGCTGTTGCTGTACCCGTGCAATCATGAGCGGGGCGATAATCGTTATACGCAGTTGCTGTTTTCGGGAATGGTCGGTACTCTTCACATGATCGTTGCTAGTCCGTCGGAGAGCAGAGGTGCCTCACACTAAATGCACAGAGCAATACTGAGAAGCATTTCCACCATGCAGATTGGTGAGAGATGGGCAGGTAGTGTTACTAAATAATGGCACCTGCATATTTATTGAGGTTAAAGGATTGTTTTTTTTTTTTTGCATTATTTAGCATTTAATGGTCCCACAGACTCTTCACCTGTGGTGAAACTATAATTCCCAGCTTGTGGCCGACGGACCATGCTGGGAGTTGCAGTACCTGGAGAGCCACAGGCCGCACTGCTATAGAGATTATGATGGCAGCTGTGTATCTGTAGTTGTTAGATATGAAACGTTTTCTCTTTCGTTTCCGTTTGCTTTAGGTAACACATACAATATCCCCATATGTCTCTGGCTGCTGGACACCTATCCCTACAACCCTCCAATCTGCTTTGTGAAACCCACCAGTACGATGACGATAAAAACCGGAAAACATGTAGACGCTAATGGCAAGATCTACCTCCCGTATCTGCACGAATGGAAACACGTGAGTACAATCGCCCGTAAAAAGTGTCCTGAGGGCTGCTGTATGTCCGGACCCAGTTATTGAAAGAGGACACGGCATCCGTACTGACCGTGTATCTGGTATCGCCGGCTTCTTTGTTATGGCTGAAGAGCAGCTCGGTGTGCCAGTAACAGAATGTGACTCGATGAGAATGTGCTGGATGCAGCCGGGCCGCAGATGAGTAGTAGTCACTGCTTTATTCTCTCTCCACAGCCTCCGTCAGACCTGCTGGGGTTAATTCAGATCCTGATTGTCGTATTTGGAGAGGAGCCACCAGTCTTTTCTCGATCTGCCCCAGCGCCATACATGTACCCGGCCACCGGCCCTCCCAACAGTGAGTTTTATCTCTTTGTACCTTTCCTTGGTAATAAACATTATCAGCGTGATAGCTGACAAGACCGCACAGAAATCTTTTGCTTTGCAATTTTGCATGTACATCTGCGCTCACTAAATATAAAAAGTGATAGAAAATTGTGCACACGATAGAATCGGCAGAACCCGGGGGTGCTAATATCTGTTTATCCAGACCGCTCCTTGCACAGAACACAGGCTGTGAATAAGGCTTTGGTGACACTGAAACGTCCGTCCTTTTCTACTGATTCTTGTGCTGACACATCGCTGTGAACTGTAGTATTGTGTGTACCGTGATCACTACAACTAGTATTGGAGCAATCTGTAGCACTGAGCGCCACCAGTGCCGACCGTAATATTCCATATACTTCATGATTGTAGAAATGAGGCAGGCGTCAACCTCTGATCATTTTACATTGTGGAAGGAGCGCGGCTTTCCAGTAGCACAGAGTGTTTCAGGGGAAGAGCACGGGCCGGTCAACTATCTGATGATGATGGTGGTGTCACAAAGTGATGTGGCTCCTTAGTCCTCTACATATGAAATAATCCATCTTACTCCGTTATTTCTTTCCAATATTCGCTCTCTTTATCCTTTCATCATTAATGATTTCTTTCCCTGTGTATTTCAGCCTCGTACATGCCCGGTGCCATCCCCCCTTACCCATCGACAGGTCTCCCGTCCAACCAAAGGTACAGTAAATGTCATGTAATAGTTCTCATCTCTTTCTATCTAAGTTTACAATTTGCTGATGGATTAATTTGTTTCCTACCCATGTTTCAGATAGCGCAGCCTGTGTAGGACCCCTGAGCGTTCATATGTGTGGGGGAAGACGGGTCATAGTTGTCAGACGCAGAATTTCTCGCATATGGCCAGCCTTTGTCACATTTTCTGACTTTTGACCGCAAAGGTGAATTGTCTCTGAAAATTGTCTGGTTTCTGTTTATAGTGGGTATCCTGGCTACTTTCCAGCTGGTGGGTCATATCCCCCAACATCCGGCCCCCAGATGTATCCTCAGCCCCCTGTTCCTCATCCTCAAGTTACCAACTCCGGTGAGTACCGCTGTGACAGGTGATCTTTGCGTTAACCCTTTTTTAAAGAAGTCACGATAGAACTCAGTCTCAGTTTTCATGTGATCAAAACTTCAGCTGTAATATTGGGGGGCAGCACTCGTTTGATGTCAGGGCAGGATGAAAAGTTGTAGCCCCCCATATAAAATGGAAAGTGAACAGCTGTGTGATCATTTGGCTGACCGATAACTCTCCCGACTCCTCCGTATACAGGAGCGTGCGGCAGGAACTTATCTCCGGTGACGTTGTAATTCCAATGTCGGGAGACCCCCATACACATAAGACTATCATCCGATCCCGGGGGGTTTGGCTGACTTCGGTATAACGTGTTTGGAGCCTTTATGAGATTTCTGTGTATAAGGGAAGAGGAGGAGGAGCGTAATGGTAGAAGTTAAGCCGCTTGGCTCTGCCTCTGTCCGACCTTGGTCACATCCGTTACCGATCTTTGAAGACCTGATTTCCGTACATCTGACTTAGGCCCGTGTTTTAGGCCGCAGACTTTTTTTTTTTTAATGCTTTATCAAATGTTGAGCATTGATGCAAAATAACATAATGGCGACCATAGCGGTACAGAGATGAGTGGCACATTCACAATGTGGGGGAAATTGCATTATTTTAGCATCGAAGGGGTTAAGAGGTCGGCATTGAGCCACTGAAGGCATCACCCTGCATCTTATACTTTTCAGCCACGAGGGGGCGTCACGCTCCCCCAGGTTTTATTTCTGTCCAGGGTTTGCTTGGTTGTTATGTTCTTGTATTTTCTGAGTTCTGGAGAACTTCATTCATCCGCAGTTATACAACTGGCAATAAATCCATTTATACTGGTATTTCATAACCTGACCAATGTGATTAACGTCTTCTCTCTGCTCACATCGGCTCCTCAGATTTTTCTGCCAAGTATCCGGCCTTTCATCAGACAATTTTATTGACCTCATTAAGGGCTCAGGAACACGGCTCCACATATTAACCCCTTAGCACGGTAAAGCAAAATTGCTTGGTCACTAATGTCTTCTGATTCATGTAATTACAGCAATACCAAATGCTGATGGTTATTTTTTTTTTCTTGTGTCTTATTAAGAGCAATAAAAGTAATTAAAAGAAAATTGTTTTGCCGTATTCCAAGCCTTCTTTTTTATGCGAGGGCTTATTTTTTACAGGACAAGTTTTTGTCAACTTTTTGGGAGTACACAAGACTTATTGTATTCCTCCCTGTGATAATTGAGATGACTGCTGAGAAGTGATCTCACAAGAACAGGAGGTGTTATTTTTTTTTGCGAAGCTCAGAGTAATTACTGCAAGATTGCGGGATTATATTTGTTAAAAATGGACTCCTAACAGAACCAATTAATGTAATCTGCATTTCTATGTTGTATTGTTCCTCTGTTATTCCTCCTGGAAATTTGAGTAACACGACAGCAGAGTTTGGGGCCAGAACAGCACAGCGCCCACCACTGTCTCGTGGCTGCTCCTGGGTACTGCAGATCAGCTCCTATGAAGTGGAAGTGCTGAGCTGCCATACTCTGCAGCAGCCACTACACGGTGTACAGAGTCCACATCTGGCTGACAGCTGATCATTGGTGGCTACCAGGTGCTGGACCCCCACCAATCTGATGTGCTATAAAAATGTGCAGTAATCGCTGCATAATAATAATATATCTCCACTAGGTCGAGATAAATGGCCGCCAAGTGCTACCTGCGCTGCTTGTCTGACAGGTGTGTACGGGCTCAAATTAAATGCAGTTTCGCTCCATATCCACAGTTATCGGCCGCAGAGCTCGTCAATGATCGCTAGATGTGCAGCCATTGATGCACATTTACCAGGCCAGTCCTCTGTCCTTGCACATCCCCCGTACTGTACATCCAGCGCTGTTGTAACCTGACGCTGTTTGCTATAAAGGTTAAAGGCGATTTCTGCCCAGATGGCACAAAGCCCACCCTGCCGAGATAAAAATAGTGAAATGCTACGGGGTCAAGTCTAGGGCACAACGAAGGGTTACTGCTGAAATGAAAGGATTTCTCACGTTAGGGCAGATCTAGCAATACAGTCTAATTATTAGTCAGTGCTAAGAGAGACCTGGCCGTCTTATAACGCGTCACATTTACCACGGGGGCTCAATTTGGGGTCTGTGTTTACACCACCTTTTACTTGGCTTACAATGTGCGTCACAACTCTGGAGCGTCGGGCTTCAACAATACGCCCCCTAGAGATACAATGGCAAAAAAGGTTACTACAGCAACAGCGCCACACCTAGTCACTGGTCATGAAAGGAACTGCAAGCACAAAGAGCTCTAGGTATGATCTGCAATATCAGGCACAACCAATGAACAGGGGTGGCGCTGTTTCAAGCAGGAAGCAGTTGTGTATTTTTAACCCTAAATGATATTTAATATGCATTTATAAATGAAACCGGACCCCTCGAAGTTCCCCTCATTCAGCAAAAAAGGGTGCAAAGACTTCATTATTGGTGGCAGTCCTCCATTACTGTGATCTACACAGGGACGATCTGCTCACTCAGCTGTCTTTGCGCTCCCAACCACTTTTCTGCCCTGGTTGTGCAGGATGTGCGGTCGTCTTCTACCACGTGCGAAGTGCATGTCTAGGAATGGCCGTCCTCCTGTGCAGGAAGCAGATGCCGTGTGGTGCACTGCTGACCGTGACAGCTTGTAGGTGATATCCGCCCGAGGGATTTACAATCAGGCTGATAATTGAACTAAACCGCCCATTGTAAAATCCCCAGATTAAATTGCAGGATCTGCTATCACATAAGGACCTTTTCATCAGGGGTAAGGACCTTTTACTTGCAGGTTAGTGTCTTGTGGGTTTTTCGACTTTTTTTTTTTTTTGTCTCTGAACACATCATTCCAGCCAACCTTTCTGGATATCTATCAACTACAGCTTGATCATTAGAAAGTCCTTAACGTATGTACACCCCCCCCCATAATCACTGCTGTATCACAGTGCTGAGACTCTCCGGAAACCTTTAGCTCGGTGTAACGGATAATGGGCCCTCCTTTTATTATCCTGCACAGATATTGTAGGTTTTGGGGGCTCATGCGATAATCGTGAGCCAATGGCAGCTACAAACCCTCTATTTCAGGAATGTCAAAAATTAGTGTGCCAAAATTAAAATCTTGGATCTCCACACAGGACTGATACACAGTGGGTGCTCTTACAGGCAGAAAATCCAAAGCCTTTTGCCACAGGCCAGATTATTTTGCAGAAAGTTTAAGTTCTGCAACTAAAGATTAATGATGAGCAAACGTGCTGGGATAAGGTGTTATCTGAGCATGCTCTTGTGCTCAGTATCTTCAGCAGCGTGCGCGAAAAATGTTTGAATCCCCGCGGCTGCATGTCTCTTGGCTGTTTGACAGCCGCAACACATGCAGGGGTTTTCTGTTTGTTAGGTTAATTCCTAACATGCATGTGTTGTGGCTGTGGAACAGCCAAGAGACATGCAGCCGCGGGGATTCGAACATAATATTCGAGCACAAAGTCACTCGGTTAGCACCCGAGCATGATCTGATGACACCTTGTCCGTGCACGCTCGCTCATCACTACTAAAGATTTATTCCATTTATGGACAATGGTAGAAAGTTCTGCAAGAAAATTTGCTTAAAGATCTCAGCCACATGCTATGGGGAAGATCTGCAGTTTTGATGTCGGTACTAAGTCACTTTATGCTGCAGATTTCCACTGTGGAGTTATATTTTTGCAAAGGATAAAATTTACTGCAGATCTGCAGAGAAATGCGATGGGGAACAGTGCGGTGTGGACACGAGAGCAGAGGAAAGTGGTATAAGTACGTGATGTATGAAATGAAAGAACCCCTGTGTATCGTCACCTCCCAGTATTCCCAGTGACATCCGGGGAGGTGGAATCAAGCAGCTCGTATGACCTTTCATTCAGACACCAGCCGTCCCTCCAGTATGGCCAGGATCGGCACACTGCCAGGCCCTGGCTCCGCACCCTGTGCCCTTGATAGGGGGCGCTCACTCTTCACCTCACCGGCCAAATTTAATTTCCCACTGGGTATCATCCTGTGGGCCATATTTGGCCCTTGGCCCAGAGTTTGACATGTGTGCTGTATTTGGTCCACGGGGTAGAAATCACTGCAGGAAGTGGACAATTTGTAGGATTAAGGGCGCTATTGCTGCTACTGAAAGGCTGGAGAATGATGTCTCCTTGAGTGGTCCGTCACACCCCCTGATGCTGTCATACCTAGGAGGTTATAATTATCCAGACACTGATCTTGCTGTTGTTGGCCCTCAGGTCCAGCCCGAGACGGCACCATTGGTGAGGACACAATCCGGGCCTCCCTTATTTCCGCTGTAAGTGACAAGTTAAGATGGAGGATGAAGGAAGAAATAGACCGCGCTCAGGCCGAGCTGAATGCCCTGAAGCGCACCGAGGAGGATCTGAAGAAAGGCCACCAGAAGCTGGAGGAGATGGTCACCCGGCTGGACCAGGAAGTGGTAATTCATGATTTAGTGGATTTATGGTCGGGTTCCACCTTAGAACTATATATTTCCACTTTGGTGGATCCAATAGTGTCACCTAATGTTCCCAAAAACAGATGTAGCAAGGACGGGTGTAAGCCTACCCAGCAGTGAATGTGGCTGCGTAACCAGCCAGTTGGCCGTGGGCTACTGTGCATGGAGGACCGAGCTGTTCACAATGTGCCCGATAATCGGAACTCTTCTGCAGTTTCTGCTTTCATATCACAGTTTTTCTATCTCCCATCAGACGGAAGTGGATAAAAATATTGAAACCCTAAGAAAGAAAGACGAGGAGCTGGGAGCGGTAGTGGAGAAGATGGAGAGCCAGTCCGAGTACAGAGACATTGACGAGGTGATCGTGCCGACAGCACCGCTCTATAAGCAGATCCTGAACCTGTACGCGGAGGAGAACGCTATAGAAGACACCATCTTTTACCTGGGGGAAGCGCTGAGACGTGGCGTAATAGACCTGGACGTGTTTCTCAAGGTGCGTCTTACTAAAATGGCAACTGGGCCAAGAGTCAGTTACCTACGATCAATCATTAATAGAAGAGTAAGGGTTCGTCTTTGTCTGCATTTCAGTATGATCTATTATTTTCTGTTATCAGCCATCAACTGTAGCAGAAAAAAAAATCTGACGGCAGATTACTCTGCTCAGGACAGTTCCTCTTGGATCCCCGTCTCCTGTGTTCACACTGTTCTAGAGGAAGCCTCGTGAGAGGTTCTGCAGCAGCTATTATACAGTGTTTGACATGACTTCTCCTTTTGGATTCACATTAGCTATTCATGTGTGCTGCGTACATTTTTTTGGGACCCTTACTTACCCCAAGGTCTTTTCTGCTTTTTTTCCCCAGCACGTCCGCCTCCTGTCCCGTAAGCAGTTCCAGCTCCGGGCGCTGATGCAGAAAGCCAGGAAGACGGCTGGACTGAGCGATCTGTATTAACACCAACCCCAAAACCTAATTTTTATTTTATTTTTTTTCTCAATTCCTGAGATCATTAGAGATTTGGGTTAAGTTATTGTAAAAAAAAAAAAGAAAAATAATAATCAAAGAAAAACTGATGTTAGTTTTCTGCTGGTGAGGGCGGCCGTCTCCGAGCGATGCACTTTGTCTTTGGTTTAGATTGTATCACAGAGCGAGGTAACCAGAAGAGCGGCGGACATTATAGTACTTGTTGTCCCTCTGGCCGGTACTGAGAAGTGAGGATGGGACGGGATGAATCATGTACAGGGGGTACGAGGACGTCCGCGACTTCTGTATAGCTTACTAGATTTTCTGGTTACCAGTTAGGTCATTGTGTAGCGGGCCGAGTATAGAGGTCCGATTTGTACAAATATATATTTTCTTTTTTTAACAGGAAAGGTTTCCGTTTGCTGAGCTTTGCTGCCCGATCACATTGGTTGCTTCTTCGCACCAATATATTACACTAAGTGAACGCTGATTATTCCATGGCTAAGGAGCAACCAAGTCTGTGCACGGGCGAGCTGCAAATCTCCGCCATAGGAAGCTTTTCCATCCAGCGCTAGCTTTGCAGAGGAGGCCGTAGTCAGGATTCATTTGCCTGTAATTTGAGCATTTTTTGCCCTGTCTATATTTGTATGTGAAGCAGCTGTACAGTGCACCTGGAGCATCTTGCTGTGCGGACACAGCATCAAATCCACCTGTATGTGAATAATTTTATTAATATGTATTAAAGAAATACTAATTCTTTCTTTTGTGTCGCTTTTATTAAGACGAGAGAGAGAATAGTTCTGGGTGAGACTAGGAGGGATAAATATTGTCTTTATATTGACTTTTCAATAGCTGCTCTGCCTTTTCTTGAATGGGACTGAGCCATAATATTGGGGGACAGCTGCTACTATTATACATTCACCACTGTACCTAGTAACACATGAAGGGGACATGTCAGACCCCAATCCGATACTGACCGCCTGTCCTGTGTGTCTCGCTACTAAAGGGAGCTTTAGTGTATTGTGTATCTGGTAACCAGAAGAAGCTGTCCTGTGTGTACATGAGGAATAACACCATTTCAGGCCTTGTATTCTGCATTTTTCACCAGTTTTTCCTGCCATGATGTTTCCCCATCACAGGCACCAGATTCCTGTTCTCCTGTCTATGTAGAACATGTTCAGAAGCAGCAGCATGGCGGATATTATACATCAGTACTGAGCAGTGTAGCTGTGAATCCAACACTGGGGAGAGAAACACTTACTAGGTAACAGTAGCCCCATCTGTGTCTTGGAGAATAGCATATTACAGTGCCAGATTCTAAGGCTGAAGTCACACATCTGTGTTTCATGGTCCAAGTATGAACCAGCCGTGGTCTACTGATCTTCAGAGTCTCATAGACATGCATAAGGTGTAGAGTTCCAAGTCAGTAGACCCTCGGCCGTTCCGTGCATCGGACTGCAAAAAGCCTAAATCTCATCCACAAGCTGCTTAGGAAAAAAAAAAAGTAACGAGCATAGCGTAAAATCCGTGACAATCTGCGTGGAAATTGAGGCTTTCTGCAACTTTTTCTTTCCCCTCCCCCACGTATCAGGTTAAAACTTCCATTTTTTTCAGACTGCGGCAAAACATCATGGGAGATGTCATTAAGCCAAAGCGATAAAAGCCTTGATTTTGTGCCAAGGAAAAAAAAAATTGACGTTTACAAAAAGGTACAAAGTTTATCCAGATAACCCTCCCGGTAATGAGCCGGATTATTAGTTGTCACACCTGAGAAACAGGAACCAGCGTCTAATGGACGGCTGCTTGGATATTAACATGATTAATGATCTGACTGATGATCGTTAGCGTTAACCCATTGAGGTCCGTGATCAGCAAATAATTGCAGTAACAGTTTGTACAGATATTCATTACTTGGCATACCCCTCTTAATTAATTTGGTGCATTATACTCCTGCGAACCCAACGCCAGTCTTAATGAATCGGGGCCCCAATGTGTTTCAGATCCGTGTAGTAGAATGCGATCTATTACTCCCTGTTATCAGCCATTTCAGGCTGGCTGTATTGGTTTAATGGGAAGTCAAAGTAAAGTAAATACATGCCTCCATGATCATTGACTGTTTATTTTTGTTTGTGTTTTTACATAGGTGGCCCTTTAAGTCTAGAATGACAGACCCAAAACTGCACAGACCAAGTTCCAAAATTCATTTTATTAGCGTCAAATCCATGTTGCCTGTTAATGTCAGCTGTAAATACAGGAAACTTTCCTTGGATGGAGGTGAAGACAACATACAAGACACAGGTATGTATTATATCCTATAGATTCTCTTCGGTGGTGGGAACGTAATTCTGGATGTGAAATATCATTCCTGTAAACAACCGTCCAGATACTTCTGGATGGTCTACGGATCCTCCGACTTGGTCAATGGACAATAATGGAGTGAAGGCAGCCATATTGAAGTACAATATGTCACTTAAAGGGGATTTCCTTCATTTAGTTTTCACACAAAAATCTGACTTAATATAGTACGGATAGCAGGGTTTCAGTGTTGGTAACCTTTCTTACCCTCTGCCAGTGGTCTGAGAACAACAATTTCTCTTATTTTAAGAACATGGTGATCTGAAATAACCTGGTTGCTATGGAAATACTCCCTAACAATCAATTTAAAAGGGTTGTTAGGCATCGTATACATCCATAGCAACAAGACCAAACCTGGATTGGCAGAGAAGGGAAGGGCAGCCAGTCTGCTTTATTATTCAGATTTTTCAAAAATAGGGGTAGGGCCCCTTTAAATCCACCAAAGCCGTCTCTGTAAGAATTGGGACCGTTTGTTCTCTTGGGCCGGGAAGATGTTTTATTGGACACGAATGTGATGATTTGTAAATCCCAGAGGTCATTAATTGAACCCTTTTTTCCAACCTAGTGCTATTATGCCATAGCACATGACGTGGTATTACGCTCCGGCGGCCGGCACAGATTGGTACATTACTGTAGACAGTTTCACAAATACAGATGATCGTGACACAAGGGAATTGACCTACTCAAAGTGCAACGTAAAGACACAATCAGACAGCGACAGCGGACACGGGAGCAGACGAGAGCGGCCTAAAACTGCAGCTCCTTCTGGATAGACCAGAGAGTGTCTGCGCTCTTCCTCAGACGCTCCTCTTCATCAGGCTTTAGGGTCATGTTCACCACATCGGTGATGCCCTGGTTACCCAAAACGGATGGGATGCTAAGGAAGACGTCCTCCTTTATGCCGTACATTCCCTGAAAAAGAGTAATACAAGCTGAAATCTTGTAGGGGGCTGTATTATCAGAATATAGCTAGAATACATGGGGGAGAAGTATTATAGCAGTTATATTCTTGTACATAGGGGCAGTATTATAGTAGTTATATTCTTGTACATAGGGGCAGTATTTTAGCAGTTATGTTCTTGTACATAGGGGCAGTATTTTAGCAGTTATATTCTTGCACATAGGAGCAGTATTATAGTAGTTATATTCCTGTACATAGGGACAGTATTATAGTAGTTATCTGTACATAGGCAGTTTATAGTAGTATTCTTGCATAGGAGCAGTATTATAGTAGTTATATTCTTGTACATAGGGGCAGTATTATAGTAGTTTATATTCTTGTACATAGGATCAGTATTATAGTAGTTATATTCTTGTACATAGGAGCAGTATTATAGTAGTTATATTCTTGTACATAGGAGCAGTATTATAGTAGTTATATTCTTGTACATAGGAGCAGTATTATAGTAGTTATATTCTTGTACATAGGGGCAGTATTATAGTAGTTATATTCTTGTACATAGGGGGCAGTATTATAGTAGTTATATTCTTGTACATAGGGGCAGTATTATAGTAGTTATATTCTTGTACATAGGAGCAGTATTATAGTAGTTATATTCTTGTACATAGGGCAGTATTATAGTAGTTATATTCTTGTACATAGGGGCAGTATTATAGTAGTTATATTCTTGTACATAGGGGCAGTATTATAGTAGTTATATTCTTGTACATAGGAGCAGTATTATAGTAGTTATATTCTTGTACATAGGAGCAGTATTATAGTAGTTATATTCTTGTACATAGGGCAGTATTATAGTAGTTATATTCTTGTACATAGGGGCAGTTATGTGTATATTCTGACATAGGGGCAGTATTATAGTAGTTATATTCGTGTACATAGGGGCAGTATTATAGTAGTTATATTCTTGTACATAGGGCAGTATTATAGTAGTTATATTCTTGTACATAGGGCAGTATTATAGTAGTTATATTCTTGTACATAGGGGGCAGCGTTATTGTAGTTATATTCTTGTACATAGGGGGCAGTATTATAGTAGTTATATTCTTGTACATAGGGGGCAGTATTATAGTAGTTATATTCTTGTACATAGGGGGCAGTATTATAGTAGTTATATTCTTGTACATAGGGGGCAGTATTATAGTAGTTATATTCTTGTACATAGGGGCAGTATATAGTAGTTATATTCTTGTACATAGGGTGCAGTATTGTCACCAGTCCACTGAATATTACATAGTTAGTGTGGGATCTCGTACCTTCACCATTGTGGAAATAGGATGAACGCGTCTGAGGTTCTTTAGAGTAGTTTCTGCAAGATCTGCGACGGACAGGCCGATGGCCCAGGATGTGTATCCCTTCAGCTTGATCACTTCATAAGCACTACAAGGAAATTTCATGGCATTCTGTTAGTGACCTTTTCCATTATGTGTACATGCCACAGACTGAAGGTGGCAGTATTTTGTTTGTATGCACTATGGTATATGGCGGTGATCTACAACCTGTGGTCAAACCCCAGCAGGGCAAGCTGAGAATTGTAGTGTTTGTCCACACAGGATAGATCTGTTACAGATTTTCTTAGCAAATCCACAGTAACAAAAGCTCCACCCTGTGATCTTTGCTGCAGATTTTACCGTCCACTTTGCAAAATGTAAAAACACGCGGCAAGAATCGACATGCGGTAGATATCAGATCTGCTGCGTGTGGATACAATTCTGTAAAGTCTCATCCATAATGCTGCCATTGTAACAAGCAGCAGATTTTTGGATGGAAAATTTGTTGCAGATATGACCAGTGTTTGACCATAGCTGATGAGCATGAGGTCGCAGGCCACTCGAAATGCTGGAGTTATAGTTTTGGATCACTGGTATATATGGCGTAGCTTTACAGACCATGCACATACAGAATCTGTACCTTTCAACTACTTGTTTGTGGACCTCCTTCCAGTTCTCCTTATCGTTGGCTGCTCCCAGGTCAGGATTCAGGGTCTTTAGAGAGACTCCGGCGACATTGACCCCACTCCAAACAGGCACTGAAAGAGCAAGGAAAAAGTCATGAGACTAAGCAGAGACAGCACTGAAATAAGCACCTAAAACGATCACATATCAATTCCCATTAATTCACATTTTCCATCAATTTCACCCATGATGTACATTATCATCATAGGCTGCATGAGGGATGAAGAGAACAGGCTCAGGTGCTGAGCCCGCTCTATACCGGGCAGACGATAGCGACGTTCCACATCCGGCATCAGCAGCGATCAGAGCTAGCTTCGCTCACTGCTGTCAACAGCGGCTTTTTAATTACCCGCTTCCGATGCAATTGCACCCCGTCTTCCATTACTGCACAATTGCAGGAGCAGACGGGCTACCGTGGCAGTTGTGGGGACCTTCAGGAATCCCCCCACGGGTGCCATCAGAGTCCTCCCGTCTTAGGTTGGGCCTCATAGGAGAGTATCATTCTTACAATATATCGCAATACTGTAGTGCTGCAACATATAGTGTGAGCAACCAGGGAAAAAAAGAAAATACATGTATAAATATATATGTGATCAAAAAAAAAAAAAAAGGTTAAAGGGTGGGAGGATTGTTCCTGGATATAGCAGAGCTGCGCAGCTATTTCTCCCGGTAACAGCTGACATTCAGGGATAGTCCCCAGTGACCTTTCGGGGTGAAGGCCGCAGCGTCTGACCTACTTGAGTTACCATCTTGACCTTTCCGAGGAGATAAATATAGACTGGGTCTAAGGTTACGAGAGGTTTTATCTTTAGTCTCCGTCTCTCCGAGGATTGCACTCACCGCTGGAGTCGCCGTGTTCACCGATGACCCAGCCGTGACAGCTCAGGGAGTGGATGCCCAACTTTTCTCCCATTAGGTAGCGGAAACGGGCAGAGTCCAAGTTGCAGCCGCTGCCGATGACGCGGTGCTTGGGGAAGCCACTGATTTTCCAAGCTACGTAGGTCAAGACATCCACTAGAGAAGGATAACAAGAGCAAGTTTGCATTTAACATTTTGCTCCCAGGTAGTAGCCAGGAATGTGACCCCAGAACCCTACGGTGTGTCATGTATCACTAGTGCCGAGACACTTTACAAGCCAGTTTGACAGATATCAGCGCTATTATAGTCTGTGGCCCTTTAAGACTAAAAGGACTGAGCTCCACTTGGAGGACTACTCCATCATGTGTTGTGCTCCTGGGTCAGGACTGCTACTTTATTGCATGGGACTGCCTTATCCCCTGGAGTGTCGCAGCGCAGGACTCACCGGGATTGGAAACAATCAGCAGGATGCAGTTCGGACTGTGCTTTACTATGTTAGGAATGATAAATTTGAAGATGTTGACGTTGCGCTGCACCAGGTTCAGGCGGCTCTCGCCTTCCTGCTGACGGGCTCCGGCTGTGACCACCACCAGCTTGGAATTGGCTGTGACAACTGTAATCTGCAACAACAAGGGTGAAGTTTGCCATCACAGCAGTTTATCCAGCGGCTTTACACCAACGTTCACCAAGGTTTAGGGGGCATCGAGCTAAAATTTAAAGGGGTCCGTCTTATGGGGCTCCTATGCATAGGAACAAGATGTGCAGTGTAAACAGGGGGTCCGACTTCTGCAATTATACCATTAACATTTTAATTCATTGCCAGCAAGTAACAGATCTTAAAACAAATTATATAGTGAAATTAACATTAATACTGAATTCATACGGTCGATATTAATGGAGTACAGACCGGCTGCCGGTCTTCTGACCTGAACTCGGACTCATATCTACTTAGGCGTCTGCTGAGACTAAATTAGGAGATCTGCAGCCGATCCAGACATCATGGTCCATACAATAATCAGATGTCTGAATCTGACCCCATTTCTCAAAAATATAAAGTAGATCCTTTAAAAGGATATGGACTCCTTAAGTTGCACTTTTGGCTATAGGACATTTCTGCTATTGGGTTTTATTACAATATGTTACCCCATTTTCCATTTATCTACTGCTTGCTGTAGAATGAGCTGACTTGAGAAGTCGTCAGCGAGCTCATTTTTTAAAGGAAGAGTTTATAACTTTATATTCTCTCTTCTTCAGCCCCTCTCAGGTGACTTATGGCCATAAAGCTTTCCCAACTTTATATGCTCTTAAATCCTCTGAGAGGAGCGGATAAGACTACAGATATAAACTTTTCCATCAGACTTAGCGCTTTGCTGGAATCTCAGTTCACTCGTTCTGCAACCAGCAATACACAACGAAGAAAACAGTACAAACTTTTAAAGAAACCTTAAATGCAAAAATAAATTTTAGGCAGAGATGCAGGTTTCAAAGCAAAATATAAAACACCTCCCCCCCATATAGTAGGCATGCAGAGGTCCTGATTGGGATGGTCCTCGGTATAGGGAAAGTCTCCATGTTAATATCTGGACCGATCTCACCTATGGGGAATATTGGGTTCCCCTGCGTGGATCACTGACTTACCTTTCCCAGATACGATCTTAGGGGTCCGCAGGAAGAGGCTGCCATGTTGTAGATCCATCATTTCACCCTTCAGTTTGTCTTCAATCACATCAACCAAGGCAAGTTCATCCGCCAGATCCTGCAGAAGAAATGTACAATGTAAGGGTATGAGGAAGATCCTACAGGAACCTCCTGGGTAAATGGCGGGAGTCGTCTCACCTTCTGCAGGACGCTGATGGCACAGGCCATGCCGACTGCGCCAACGCCGACAATGGTGACCTTATTCTGGGAGGAGGCTGCCTCGGGCACCACGTTGTGGATCAGCTTCTCCTTGGTACTTGCCATCTTGCTCTGCTGAAATAAGCACAATGCAGCGTTAGGGCCGGGATAAAGGGCACCGGGCGTTGTACATTAACCCGCAGCTTGATGACTGCAAACAAGAACCGTGTCGGAGTCCATAAACGTGGAGGCAAGGACGCCACATAACCACGCCGATAAGGAGGCTAAACTACACCGTACGGAATATTCTCAGACCCGCAGTAAAGAATGTAACTTTATCTGTTTCTAGGAAAGCTGGGTTTGTCACTCTTGGCAGCTATAACTTTTACCAAACTTTCCCAAACTCCTGGAATTCAGCTCTGCTGAGCAGCGAGTGACAAACTCAGCTCTGCTATGTGTCCACGGGCCTGGGGCTTCCAGCAGCGCTCGTTATTAGAACTGCTCCTTGTGGCTTTTCCTATCAGAATAATTGGACGGGACCCAAGTGTCTGCAGGAAGTAAAGGCCGAGCGTGCGTTATAGTCACAGGACGGGGGAAGTCAAGGGTCCACCCAAACATCAGACGCTGGCTCAGCCACATGACAACGCAGGATAAGGACCGCTTCACATGTTCGACATGCACGGTCCGAGTCCAGAAGGGGCTCTCCTACGTTCAGGCCCGGAGACCTGCAGCCGCTCCGGACGGTGAACGCTTAATGTGTGAATTCAGGCGAATTATCCCCAAGGCCTGATTCATACAAGCCTTTATCCTTGTACGTGAAACATCCTTATTGTCACGGATAGCACACGTATATCATACAGTTTACTGCATGAACCGCCCGGATGGCGCACAGATAGCGACCATGTCATCCACGTGTCGTTGGATCCCACATCCAAAATTTATATTTATATTTCTTTCTCGCATGAAAATAAGACGGACATACTTCACGTCTGCACTTATTATCGCTAGGGCTGTTCACGGACTAAACCCCGATTAAATAATTATATATATATTATAATATATATATATATATATATGGTGTGTATTATAATATATATATATATATATATTATATATTATATATATATAATGGAGCACAATGTATGTTTTTTTTTTCCCCTTATTGGAATGGTATTCGTCACAACTTCCTGTTAGATATATATATATATATCTCCAACGCTGGCTCTTATCGTGATGTAACGAGGCCTATCTCCGCGGCGCGGCCTTTACTGTGTATAGATTTGTCTGGCATCCTAATAATCCAGAAGTTTGGATAATATAGTGACCGTCAGGGTCCATTAATGGTGAATTTGAGGTATCTGCATGTTGTGACGCCATGGAAGCAGGACAACAAGGTCACCGAAAGAGAAGGACATTTACCCTCTCGGGAATATAGCGTTTCCATGGCTACAGTATCTCTGGGAATCGAGGATGATGAGGTAGATATATACAAGATGGCCTCCTGGTGGAGATGTGACCTCACGTACGTAGCGGCAGGGGAGGAGGATATCTGCAGTCAAGGACACAGGGAAGACGCTCTCCACAGCCCCCATCCCGTGATCAGGACGTGGTTTACGGACCACCACTTATGTGTATTACATATAGCTGAGCAGGAAACTTGAATTACTTTTTTTTTTTTTGCAAAACTTGAGAAATGTTGTGGTTATTGCCCAACTCCACTAATGAGCTGAGTTGAAGCGCTGCAGGTTACTACACCGGACCCTCAGAGGATCCCAACTACTGACCCCTTACTGGGATCACTATCAGATGCACAGAAGGTGGAGGAAGAAAATGAGAAACGGGGGGTGATCGTTCCAGAAAGCCGCAGCCGCCCCCCCCCCCCCTGACATCTCCGCATCCCCCCGGACTGGAAGCAGAGGATGAGGGGGCACGACGCCAGCGGGACAGGACCGTCCCCACCGCCATCACCATCAGGCACTTCAGCAAATGAAATCTGGGCTATAAATAGTGCGGCCTGAAAAGTGGGGCCAACGCCATAGATTGTGCATCAGATGAACTGACCCTGGAATGAGCAGAAAGCCTGGACCTCCAGAAGGGCAATGTGTACAGATGAATGCAGCAATGTATAGATTAATGCAACACATACATCAGTGTCATAAAATGATATCAGTGCAATTATTAGAAACATCTGGCAGAGCAATGGACATTTCTATCCCCAGAGGTGTGATGTATAATCTATGTAGCAGCACAATGTATGGATTAGTGCACTGTATACAGATATATGTGGCATTACAATGTACAGATTCTATTGGTGCAGTGTATGTTCTTGCTCATTATATGTATTGATTTCTTGCATTATTAATAAGCAGCCTATTCACCCCCTTATAGAATATAGAACACAGTCCTTTGCAGAGTAAATAGTGCCCCCCACTATAGAGGTGGTGCGGGTCCCAGCGGCGTCCTCCGGGGCCGCAGTGTTGGGGTGTGGGCGGCTGCTCTCACCTGGGTCTTTGACGCTTCCTCTCAGCTGCTGCTGCGCTCCGCTCTGCACAGGAGCCCCGGCGGAGGGATACGCATATATATCGGGGTTGTCCCTGACGTTGGCGGTGATGCGTTCCTCATTTGCATAGCTCGCGGACGTGCCTGCTCTCAGGTTCTGCGACTGGCGGAGAGATCTAGTGTGAAGTGATGCAGTGATGAGGCAGATGGTGGTGGGAATGAGGAGGATGCGGACAAGTGGGGGGATGAGGAGGCGGCACCGAGGAGCCGCGGGCATGACAGACGATATATGTACCTAGACCCCCCACAACAGTGTGCCCCCCATAACGGAGTGCCAGACACAGACCCCCCACATAACACTGTGCCAGGCACAATGCCCATAACAGTGTGCCTGACACAGAACCCCCACATAAGTGTGCCAGGCACAGCCCCCCCCCGTAACACTGTGCCAGACACAGACCCCCCCATAACAGTGTGCCAGGCACAGACCCCCATAACACTGTACCAGGCAGACCCCCTAACACTGTACCAGACACAGAACCCCCATAACATGTGCCAGGCACAGAACCCCCATAACAGTGTGCCAGGCAGACCCCCCATAAGTGTGCCAGGCACAGACCCCCCATAACACTGTGCCAAGCACAGACCCCCCCATAACAGTGTGCCAGACACAGAACCCCCACATAACAGTGTGCCAGACACAGAACCCCCACATAACTGTGCCAGATACAGAACCCCCACATAACAGTGTGCCAGGCACAGCCCCCCGTAACACTGTGCCAGACACAGACCCCCCCCATAACAGTGTGCCAGGCATAGACCCCCATAACACTGTACCAGGCAGACCCCCATAACACTGTACCAGACACAGAACCCCCATAACAGTGTGCCAGGCACAGACCCCCCATAACAGTGTGCCAGGCAGACCCCCATAGTTGCAGGCACAGACCCCCCATAACACTGTGCCAAGCACAGACCCCCCCATAACAGTGCCAGACACAGAACCCCCACATAACAGTGTGCCAGACACAGAACCCCCACATAACTGTGCCAGATACAGAACCCCCACATAACAGTGTGCCAGGCACAGCCCCCCGTAACACTGTGCCAGACACAGACCCCCCCCATAACAGTGCCAGGCATAGACCCCCATAACACTGTACCAGGCAGACCCCCATAACACTGTACCAGACACAGAACCCCCATAACAGTGTGCCAGGCACAGACCCCCCCATAACAGTGTGCCAGGCAGACCCCCCATAAGTGTGCCAGGCACAGACCCCCCCATAACACTGTGCCAAGCACAGACCCCCCATAACAGTGTGCCAGACACAGAACCCCCACATAAGTGTGCCAGACACAGAACCCCCACATAAGTGTGCCAGGCACAGCCCCCTGTAACACTGTGCCAGACACAGACCCCCCATAACACTGTGCCAGGCACAGACCCCCATAACAGTGTGCCAGACACAGAACCCCCACATAACAGTGTGCCAGACACAGAACCCCCACATAAGTGTGCCAGGCACAGCCCCCTGTAACACTGTGCCAGACACAGACCCCCCATAACACTGTGCCAGGCACAGACCCCCATAACAGTGTGCCAGACACAGAACCCCCACATAACAGTGTGCCAGACACAGAACCCCCACATAAGTGTGCCAGGCACAGCCCCCTGTAACACTGTGCCAGACACAGACCCCCATAACACTGTGCCAGGCACAGACCCCCATAACAGTGTGCCAGACACAGAACCCCCATAAGTGTGCCAGACACAAACCCACATAAGTGTGCCAGGCACAGCCCCCTGTAACACTGTGCCAGACACAGACCCCCATAACACTGTGCCAGGCACAGACCCCCATAACAGTGTGCCAGACACAGAACCCCACATAAATGTGCCAGCACAGCCCTGTAACACGTGCCAGACACAGACCCCCATAACACTGTGCCAGGCACAGACCCCCATAACAGTGTGCCAGACACAGAATCCCCATAACAGTGTGCAGACACAGACCACCATAACACGTGCCAGGGACAGACCCCATAAAGTACATCGCAATCCCATAATAGTTCACTACACATGCTGATGTGAGGACCGCATTCTGCACACAGCACTACACAAGATATGGAGACCCTAAAAAACCAGGTTAAATAATAAATCAGTGGGGTCTCAATGATTGCACCGTGCCCGCAGCCCCCAAAAGACAATGAGGAGAGAGCCGGGCCGCCCGGTCTCGTTATGTTCTGGCCGTGCATCGCCCCGGCCCACAGCCGGCTAGATAACAGAGGAGAGTAGGGAGTTGTATTAGGCTGATTTTTTTTTCCATTTATTATTTCACAGATGCAATAAGCAGTAATGGGAACCACCCACTGCCGAACCCGTGTTACATCCCCCATGAACTGCAGACACCTATATGGGTGTTTCATCATGCAGCAGCCATCGGCCTCTGTGATTACAGTGGTATCATATGATGTCTGCAGGTAGAGATGAATGTGCTTTTACAGACCACCACTGCAGAATGCCGGCCATTGTGAGACCCCGGTTGGACATAAGCCCACCAGTGACAGACTACTGAGCCAATCCTGGTGTAATGCAAGTGGACATATTCACTCTGTTCTCCTTACCGCCCAAATCCTTTATCCATATTTCTGGATTATTTGATGCTGGATTCATCTGGTGCCAGAAGACCCTGCAAACTTATTGAAAATGAAGAAGCTTCGGCACGCTTTGTTTTTAGGCTCCCCCCCCCCCCATGCTTTGAAAGAGATGTTCCCATCCGGGACATTTACAGCTTATGGATAGGATAGATCGTAAATGTTCCTGATTTTTACAGGCGCTCCAAAAAGTGATGACGGTGTTTTCTTAGCAATGTTTGGAGTTCATAGGCGAAGTTTCCGTGTTGC
>JARQOD010000010.1:58899348-59122326 GCA_033576555.1 Oophaga sylvatica | reverse complement strand
TGAATATACACTACAAAAAATTCTTTATTGGTATTATTTATTAAGCACCTATAAATTATAGAACATAAATACCTCAAAATGTAACTCTAAAGGGTATGCCACACTAAACAACATCGCTAACCGGATCGCTAAAAAACGTCACTATTTAGCGATCCCGTTAGCGATGTTGTTGTGTGCGGCATCTGCCAGCGACGAGCTTCCTGCTGTGATCTCGCTCGTCGCTGGAATCGTTCCGGACCCTATTTTCTCGTCGGCGCTCCCGCTGGGTAAGTATATATCGCTAGTGTGGCACCTTTTCTTAGCGATTTAGCGGTACTTTTGTACCGCTAAAGTCGTTAAGGAGATCGCTAACCGCGATAGCGTCCTTAACGATATCGCTAAATGTGGCCGACACTAGCGATATAGAAACAATCCCGCTAGCGATCTCATTAGTATGCGACGCTAACGAGATCGCTAGCGGGATTGTGTAGTGTGGCAGTACCTTAAGTGATTATGTGAAAGAACAAAAATAAATAAATAAAATAGGAGTCAAGAGTAAAAGGGTGATCACCCCATTTATTTATTTTACTCACTTTTATAGCAGTAATCTTTCCAAAACACTTTAGGGTATGTTCCCACAGTCACTAAATGCTACGGTAAAGTAGACCTCTTACGGAACTTATCTAGATGTGTGGTGAGCACTTTGAACCCCCAAGTGCTTGACAGAAGTTTATAATGTAGAGCCGTAAAAATAAAAAATTTTCACAAAAAATATGTTTTCACCCCCAATTTTTTATTTTCACAAGTGTAACAGGAGAAACTGGACCCCAAAAGTTATTGTGCAATTTGTCCACAGTGTGCTGTGGCCGGGGCCCTGCTGCGGCCGTGTGCTGGTGGCCGGGCCTGCTGCGGCCGTGTGCTGGTGGCCGGGGCCCTGCTGGCTGTGTGCTGGTGGGGCCCGTGTGCCGGCCTGCGGCTGTGTGCTGGTGCCGGGGCCCTGCTGCGGCCGTGTGCTGGTGGCCGGGCCCTGCTGCGGCCGTGTGCTGGTGGCCGGGGCCTGCTGCGGCCGTGTGCTGGGGGCCCGGGGCCCTGCTGCGGCCGTGTGCTGGTGGCCGGGGCCCTGTTGCGGCCGTGTTGCTGGTGGCCGGGGCCCTGTTGCGGCCGTGTGCTGGCGGGCCGTGCCCTGCTGCGGCCGGTGTGCTGGTGGCCGGGGCCCTGCGGCTGTGCTGGTGGCCGGGCCCTGCTGCGGCCGTGTGCTGGTGGCCGGGGCCCTGCTGCGGCCGTGCTGGTGGCCGGGGCTCTGCTGCGGCCGTGTGCTGTTGGCCGGGGCCCTGCTGCGGTCGTGTGCTGGTGGCCGGGGCCCTGCTGCGGCCGTGTGCTGGTGGCCAGGGCCCTGCTGCGGCCGTGTGCTGGTGGCCGGGGCCCTGCGGCTGTGCTGGTGACCGGGGCCCTGCGGTTGTGCTGGTTGCCGGGGCCGGGCCCTGCGGCTGTGCTGGTGGCTGGGGCCGGGCCCTGCAGTGCTGCCTGATGGTGGCCGGGCCCTGCTGGTGGCTGGGCCCTGCTGCCTGCTGGTGGCCGGGACCTGCTGGTGGCCGGGGCCGGGCCCTGCTGCCTGCTGGTGGCCGGGCCCTGCTGCGGCCGTGTGCTGGTGGCCAGGGCCCTGCTGCGGCCGTGCTGGTGGCCGGGGCCCTGCTGCGGCCGTGTGCTGTTGGCCGGGGCCCTGCTGCGGTCGTGTGCTGGTGGCCGGGGCCCTGCTGCGGCCGTGTGCTGGTGGCCAGGGCCCTGCTGCGGCCGTGTGCTGGTGGCCGGGGCCCTGCGGCTGTGCTGGTGACCGGGGCCCTGCGGCTGTGCTGGTTGCCGGGGCCGGGCCCTGCGGCTGTGCTGGTGGCTGGGGCCGGGCCCTGCAGTGCTGCCTGATGGTGGCCGGGCCCTGCTACCTGATGGTGGCTGGGCCCTGCTGGTGGCTGGGCCCTGCTGCCTGCTGGTGGCCGAGACCTGCTGGTGGCCGGGGCCGGGCCCTGCTGCCTGCTGGTGGCCGGGCCCTGCTGCCCGCTGGTGGCCGGGCCCTGCGGCTGTGCTGCTGGCCGGGCCCCCCCGGGGACAAACTACTCACCCGGCTGCTGCTCGCCGTCGCCTGCACGTCCCGACGGTCCCGGTCCCGGTCCGCCGCTCCTAGCCACGTGGCACGCACGCTGCTCGCTCTGCTCCGGAATGAGGAAGTGGAGCAGAGCAGAGTGTGACGTCACGTCCGGCTGATGCACCTGGGCGGGCCATAGCTTCAAGCTACAGTGCCTGCCCAGCAGCCAGCCAGCCAGGCCCAGCCCAGGGGCGTTTCTGATTTTGTGTGGGGAGGGGGAGGGACAGACAGTGAGTGGAGAGAGTGTGGTGGGGAATATTTAGCAGCGAAGTGCTGCGAGCCTGCGTGCGCTTCGCCTGGCTGCCAGCGACGCGTGCTGGGGGGGGGTGGCGCGGGCGGGCGGGCCCCCCTAAGTCACCGGGCCCGGGCGGGCCCCATACACTAGTAATGGCTGTAATGCCCTGATGGCGGCCCTGTCCATTGCTACAAACACTGCTCTCCTGTGAACCGACCTCGGCCTGCCTTCTGACTACGCTCTCCGCCTGATCCATTGCTACAAACACTGCTCTCCTGTGAACCGACCTCGGCCTGCCTTCTGACACGCTCTCCGCCTGATCCATTGCTACAAACACTGCTCTCCTGTGTACCGACCTCCGGCTGCCACCTGACTACGTTATCTGCCTGCTCCTCTGTTACCGAACTGCCTTTCCTGTGTACCGACCTCCGGCTGCCACCTGACTACGTTATCCGCCTGATCCATTGCTACAAACACTGCTTTCCTGTGTACCGACCTCCGGCTGCCATCTGACTACGCTACCTGCCTCTGCTTCCCCTAGTGTTTGCAGTAACATCGGCTCCAACCCAGACGGGATCTTGACAGAATAATCTCGCGCCAAAATGGAGTCCGCTGTGAACACCCTGAGACGGCAAGTTACGGAGCTTCAAAGTTTTTGTACTGACTCTCAAGGAAAATATGCCAAGTTACAAACTGATTTCACGGCGATACAACAGGAAGTAATTGAGCTACAAAAACAACTTCTGGACGTGCGCAATTCAGGGTCCGAATCAAACGCGCGGCTGCCGCTGCCTGCAAAGTTCAGTGGGGATTGCAAGCAGTACCGAGGATTCCTCAATCAATGCCGCATATACTTCCAGATGCAACCTGCTCCCTTTACCAGTGAGAGGAAGAAAGTTTTTTTCATGATAAATCTCCTGACGGATGAAGCTCTTGCTTGGGCTTCACCTTATGTAGAAAAGGACTATGACCTCCTTAATGACCTGGAAGCCTTCACCGCAGCTATGAATCAAGTTTTTGATGACCCAAACCGCTGTGCCACAGCAGAAACCAAATTACATAATTTGCGCCAAGGACGTCGCTCTGTTGCGGAATACACATCGGAGTTCCGTCGCTGGGTGGCCGACACCACCTGGAATCCAGCGGCCCAGAGAAGTCAATTTCGACGAGGGTTATCAGAACCAGTGAAAGACGAGCTTGCCAGGGTTGAGACCCCTGACCAGTTGGAGGACTTTATTCAACTATGTATCCGGATTGACCAGAGACTTACTGAAAGGAGAAAGGAGAGACTGCGAGCACTTGGGAATAGCCCTGGCTTCTCATTTTCAGCATCGGACCACCAAGAAAAGACGCAAGGCGTGTCTGAACCGATGCAGATCGACGTCATCCGAAGACCACTCTCTGCACAGGAGAAGGAGAGGCGACGTGCAGAACATCTCTGCCTCTATTGTGGGGACCCTGGACACTATGCCATCAACTGTCCTAACAAAAGGACTATAGCCTTTACCAACAACAGGTCTGCCAGCAATATGGACCTTTCTCAGCAGTCGGATTCCATCTTGCAGACTATCTCATCAGTAACGCCAGAAATAGACAAAATACATACTACATCATCTCATTTTGTAATCCCCATTCAGGTTGTAATGGGCACCCAAAAAATACAATGCTCTGCCCTGTTGGATTCGGGAGCAGGAGGGAATTTTATGGACTTAAAATTTACACGTGATAATAATATTTCCAGTAGGACCAAATCCACACCAATTGAAATGGAAACGGTGGATGGATCACCCTTGTCTTCTGGACCTGTCACGCATGAGACAATCGAACTGGAGATTTGTATCGAACCGGATCATCATGAAGCTGTCAGTTTCCACCTTATCTCATCTCCGAAATTTCCGGTTATTCTAGGGATCCCCTGGTTTTCAGTCCATAACCCTTCTATCAACTGGGCATCAAGGACCATCACCTTTCCATCTGACTACTGTAAGAATAATTGTCATAAGGAACCCCCTGTTCTCCAACAAGTCCAAATCTCTGAGATTTCGCATGAGAAGGAAGAGAAACTACCACCTCAATATCAGCAGTTCTCTGATGTCTGCAGTAAGAAGAAAGCAGATCAATTACCTCCTCACCGTCCTTACGACTGTCCCATTGAATTGCTGCCAGGAGCAACCATTCCATTTGGACGGATTTACAATCTTTCCGAACCTGAATTGAAGGTATTAAGAAAGTTCCTGGATGAAAATTTAGAGAAAGGCTTTATTCGACCTTCCACATCTCCAGCTGGGGCACCCCTGTTCTTTGTTGAAAAGAAAGACTCCACTCTGCGGCCATGTATTGACTACAGAGAGATGAATAATATCACTGTCAAGAATCGCTACCCGCTACCCTTGATTCCTGAACTATTTGAGAGACTCCGTTCTGCGAAAATCTTTACGAAGCTGGATCTTAGAGGGGCTTACAACCTCATACGGATTCGCCCAGGAGATGAGTGGAAGACCGCCTTCAGAACGAGATATGGACATTTTGAATCTCTGGTTATGACCTTTGGTCTTAGCAATGCCCCAGCCACCTTTCAACATTTTATTAATGATGTATTTCGAGATTTCTTGGACCAATTCGTTGTGGCTTATCTCGATGACATTCTTATATTTTCAGACACCTTGGAAGAGCATCGCAGGCACGTCCAGTTAGTCTTGGAACGACTACAGGAGAACCATCTTTACATTAAACTTGAAAAATGTGAGTTTGAACAAACCAGTATCCAATTTCTGGGATATATCCTCTCCCCAGAAGGTCTGAGCATGGATCCCGGCAAAATCAATGCTGTAGTGGACTGGCCTGTTCCAAGAAATTTAAAAGACGTCCAGCGTTTCATAGGATTTGCAAATTTTTACCGAAAATTTATAAAGAACTTTTCACGGATCATACTACCAATTACTACACTAACAAAAAAGACCAAAGCATTTTTCTGGTCTCCGGAGGCACAGGAGGCTTTTGACAAATTGAAAACTCTTTTTATGTCTGCTCCATTGTTAGTACACCCAAATCCTGAATTGCCATTTACTGTCGAAGTGGACGCCTCGGACTCTGCAGTGGGAGCCATTCTGTCTCAGCGAGTTGGGGACAAAATGCAACTTCACCCATGTGCGTTTCTTTCCCACACCATGTCATCTGCAGAAAAGAACTACGACATCGGTAATAAAGAACTGTTAGCCATTAAAGTTGCCTTCTCCGAATGGAGACATCTTTTGGAAGGTGCCAATCACCCTGTGACTGTCCTCACGGACCACAAGAATCTTGAATTCCTCCGTACAGCAAAAAGATTGTCTGCAAGACAAGCACGATGGGCCTTATTTTTCTCAAGATTCAATTTTATAATTTCTTACCGGCCTGGTTCAAGAAATGGCAAGGCTGACGCCCTGTCCAGGATATGTTCGGAACCTCAGGAGAGGTCTAGTAATGACGATACAATTCTAGGCCCTAAAAATTTTTTGGGAATATTGCACTCTAGAGGACTATGTAATAGAATTAAAGATGGATATCAAGAGGACTCTTTCCTTAACCATCCTTCGGAAGACGTCGATCTTTCATTCAAAGAGGGGTTTTGGATGCAGAAACACAAAATATATGTACCTGAATCTTCTCGCCTTGAAGTCCTCAAAAGTGTCCATGATTCTAAACTGGCAGGACATCCTGGAGTTGCAAAAACACAAGACTTACTACTTCGTTTCTTTTGGTGGCCTAATTGTAGGAAGTATTATAAGACAAATGGTGTGCACACGAATAATTAAATGGTGAGGTGCTAGTGTCATGGAATAAATCCAAATCTAGAAATATAAATAGCACTGCACTCTCAGACAGGAATTCTATGCAAAATCAAACAATATTTATTAAACAACCAAAAAAGTGATAGGGAGCATGTTTTATCATAGCGACGTAAATGACACAACGTTTCGACTCTCACGAGTCTTTTTCAAGAAGCCGCTATACAAAAGGAAAAAAGAAAAACAAATCAAAAGGGGTTTTAAACAATAAATACAATGGTTGAACAATTATGATACAAAATCAAATGAAACATATTAAAATAATATTAACCAAATGTAAAGTGAACCCTGCTTGTGGCATAGAGACCAGCAAGCACCAACCGTATGTCAAGAGATAGGAAAAAGTGAAGAAACACGTGGTGAAAGGAGTTCATCCCAGATATGAGAAAGGAAGATATAAGTTAGGGATAATTTTACCTGAAAACAGCTTCAGAGTGATTAACGAGATAATTGGATTGCAATATCTAGAGAGGGTAATAGGTGCGACATTGTCAGATTAAATAAAATGCTATAGAAAGTTCAACACTGGTGAGAAATCCTCAAATACCTGTTCCAATAGAATGCTCAAGGGTCTAGATAGGAGAAGATGGCTCCCCAAATAGATGGCCTGGGGTATAAGCATTAATAAAAAATAAACAAAATTTTTTTGTTAACTGTTTGTTATATATAACCCTAGTCGGAGTAGTATATAGGTGTATACCACTCTATAGTCAAAATAAAAATTAATAAAAAAGACAAAAAATACCTGTGTGGTTGTTTAGAGAGTAGAAAAAAGTAACGATCCAGGAAGGAAATGTAGGATCTGTAGAAGGAGAGATGTAAGTTGTGAATATATCTTACAGACAAGTAGGTAGAAGCTCTCTAGATATTGCAATCCAATTATCTCGTTAATCACTCTGAAGCTGTTTTCAGGTAAAATTATCCCTAACTTATATCTTCCTTTCTCATATCTGGGATGAACTCCTTTCACCACGTGTTTCTTCACTTTTCCTATCTTGACATACGGTTGGTGCTTGCTGGTCTCTATGCCACAAGCAGGGTTCACTTTGCATTTGGTTAATATTATTTTAATAGTTTCATTTGATTTTGTATCATAATTGTTCAACCATTGTATTTATTGTTTAAAACCCCTTTTGATTTGTTTTTCTTTTTTCCTTTTGTATAGCGGCTTCTTGAAAAGACTCGTGAGAGTCGAAACGTTGTGTCATTTACGTCGCTATGATAAAACATGCTCCCTATCACTTTTTTGGTTGTTTAATAAATATTGTTTGATTTTGCATAGAATTCCTGTCTGAGAGTGCAGTGCTATTTATATTTCTAATTGTAGGAAGGACGTGAGGAAATATGTTTCAACCTGTTTAACATGCGCACGAAACAAGACCCCACGATCGTCTCCTCTAGGACTCTTGCAACCACTTCCAGTTCCATCCAGGCCTTGGGGATCTATTTCCATGGATTTTATTGTGGAACTACCCCCTTCCAAACATATGACCGTCATCCTTGTCATAGTGGACCGACTCACAAAAATGGCCCACTTTATTCCAACTGAAGGAATTCCTACTGCTGAAAAAACTGCAGAACTGATAATCAAAGAGGTATTCAGGTTACATGGAATTCCTGACAGCGTGGTGTCTGACAGAGGCGTTCAGTTTACGTCAAAATTTTGGAAGAGTTTCTGTACAGCCTTGGGAGTCACGGTGAATCTTTCTACCGCTTTCCATCCTCAGTCCAATGGCCAGACGGAGAGAACGAACCAGACTTTGGAGCAATACCTCCGTTGCTTCATTTCCTATCTTCAGGATGACTGGGTGGACTATTTACCAACAGCAGAGTTTTCCTACAACAACTCCATACATAGCGCTACATCTCAAACCCCATTTTTTGCTAATTATGGAGTACATCCAGTATTTATCCCTAATCTGCCAGTGAACACTCCCATTCCTGCTGTAAATGACAGGCTTGCAAAATTACAGGAATCCCAGAAGGAATTATCAGAGATATTACTCAAGACCCAGGAAGTATATAAGGAAGCAGCAGATAAACATCGGAGAGTGCCCCTGCTCTTCAGGTTGGAGACAAAGTTTGGCTGTCCACTAAAAACCTTAAGACACATGTGCCATCCTCCAAATTGGGTCAGAAATTCATTGGACCTTTTCAAATTTCTGCAAAAATTAACCAGGTTGCTTTTCGTTTGGAACTTCCCAACAATCTAAAGATTCATCCAGTGTTTCACATATCCTTGCTCAAACCCTTCTGTGAAAACCCGTTTCCAGGAAGAATTCAGCCACCTCCTCCACCAGAAAGGATCCGTGGTGAAGAAGAATACATTGTGGATAAGATTCTGGACTCCCGAAAATTCAGAGGTAAACTGCAGTATCTGGTGCAGTGGAAGGGTTACGGACCAGAGGAAAATTCATGGGAACCAAGGGACAACGTCCATGCTCCTAGACTAACAAGAGCCTTTCATCAGAGGTACCCGGATAAGCCAGCTCCTGAGATGTCCAGAGGCCATCCTGGAAGGAGGGGAGTACTGTCAGGAGTCGAACCCAGTACCTCTTGTCCACTGGCCAGCAGCTCTACCATCTGAGCTATTCTGCTGGCTGCAAAGTTCCTTGCTGAACCCTGATACCATTGACTGTTCTTCCTGATTAGCTACACCTAGTGCTCTTTTGATTGGGCCTCTGACTGCCAATTACACACCCTATATAAACCTGGCCCTGTGGGTGTGTCATTGCGAGATTATTGAGCTCCAAGCCTTTAGTCAAGCGTTTCCTGCTGATCCATTGCTACAAACACTGCTCTCCTGTGAACCGACCTCGGCCTGCCTTCTGACTACGCTCTCCGCCTGATCCATTGCTACAAACACTGCTCTCCTGTGAACCGACCTCGGCCTGCCTTCTGACTACGCTCTCCACCTGATCCATTGCTACAAACACTGCTCTCCTGTGTACCGACCTCCGGCTGCCACCTGACTACGTTATCTGCCTGCTCCTCTGTTACCGAACTGCCTTTCCTGTGTACCGACCTCCGGCTGCCACCTGACTACGTTATCCGCCTGATCCATTGCTACAAACACTGCTTTCCTGTGTACCGACCTCCGGCTGCCATCTGACTACGCTACCTGCCTCTGCTTCCCTAGTGTTTGCAGTAACATCGGCTCCAACCCAGACGGGATCTTGACAGAAGGGGAGATATGTATCACTGAGGTTGTTGGCTTCAGTGATATGAACCTAGGAAGACGCTCCAGCACACAATAAACCTTTAATAAAATAGTGGAAGATTTAGGAAACAGCGTTCCTGTGTCCACCTCTACGTGCAGCCGAGTGAGTCCATCTACCACAATGGCCAAATCATCCTTAATCATTGCAGAAAAGCTTCACTTTAAGTTCCCACGATGAGTATTTGGTTTGTTTTTTACACTGTTTTTTCACTTCACAAAGAACGCGACTTACAGTTCCAACAAATCTCACTATGCCGACGCCTCGTGTAGTCGTTTTCAGCAACACCATTCATTTTATCATATAATTAGCGATGAGAGAGAGCACTAAAATGCTCGGCTGCTCTTACTGGTAACGAGCTTTCCATAATGCTCGAGTGTTCGTCTCGAGTAACGAGTATAATTGAAGTCAATAGGAAACCCAAGCATTTTTCTGGGAGTCCTTCCAAGCAGGTCTGGTGGGCATTAAAATTGCTGAAATGGAAAAAGTTCTCCAATGGAATGGGAACAGCATGGTTGTAGACACCTGTCCACATCCGACTCCCAGGTCACTGCTGGGAACAATGTTATCAGAGTATTAATCCACTTTAATGGAGCGACAATAAAACATTGAAAACCGAAGGTAAAATGGATTTTACAGGAAAAAATGTTGGGAAACATTGTTTCCTGTCTAGTGACTTGTATATAAGGCAAAATAAAAAAAGGTAAAAAAAAAAGCCTCCACCCCTTAAGGTACTGCCACACTTAGCGATCTGGTTAGCGATCTCGATAACAACGCAAGCTAACGAGATCGTTGGTGTGATCTCTTTTAGGTCGCTAGTAGCTGCCAAACAGGAGATCGACACATCAGCGGTCAGCGATCTCTTTAACGACTTTGGCGGTCGTTAGGATCTGTCATTAGCATGTACTGAGCGCTTCTGATTCATAGGAATTTCCAGCATCGCTCCTGCTCTCTGCGTCCTGCTAGCCTGCTTTGCAACTTCTGCGATCCTCTCTGTGACGCAAAAGAGAACTTACAGATATTGCGATCCACTCCGTGACGCTAAAAACAGTCATATGCGTCACAAACGAGGTCGCTCGTCGATCGCAAAAGGTGCCAAACACAGCGATATAGGCTCACCAGCGGGACGCCAACGATCAAAAAACGGTCCAGAACGCTAGTGAACGATCAGCGACATCACAGCAGGGGCCACATCGTTGCTACATGCCACACACAACGAGGTCGCTAACGAGATCGCTAAATAGTGACGTTTTAGTGATCTCGTTAGCGATCTCGTTAGTGATCTCGTTTAGTGTGGCATACCCTTTAGGCTAAAAATTCACTCCATCTGTTAGAAATATCTGCTGTGGATGCAATCGTCCTCTTCTGATTTGCAGACTTCCCTGCCGGTCTGTTCATGCTGGGAGCGAAGCTATCGCGCACTTGGATGGTGCAACTACACATGGTGGTTTCTCATGTGTGGAAGTATTGAATGATGTGGCAGGACGCCATGCTTTCCACATGTTCTGTGGCCCTGGAGACATGGGACACTGTATCTCGGTTGCCGGGCCCCCTCTCTTCTGCTCACCGGGCCCCAGAGACAGGATTCTGCTGGTTCAGTAACTGAACGTGTGTATTCAGATACATGCTCAGTTAAAATCTATCCTTCTGCACTCACAGCCTCCAGCCAATCACAGGCTGGCAGATGACGTCAGCACGCACGTCACCGGCGTATGACGTCACTGCCATACGCAGATAAATTGAACAGAGAACACCACTGGTCCTCGGCCAGGTATGGAGAAAGTTTTTTTTTTTTTCTAAAGCTGCACTATGGGGGTGCACTATACTACTATGGGAGTGCAGCATACTACTATAGGGGTGCATTATACTGCTATATATGACTATGGGATGCATTATACTACTACAAGTGCTTCTCACTAAATTAGAATATCATCAACAATACAATATAAAATGTGAAACTCATATAGAGTCATTACAAACAGTGATCTATTTCAAGTGTTTATTTCTATTAATGTTGATGATTATGGCTTACAGCCATTGAAAACCCAAAAATAATTATCTCGGAATAATTATCAAAAAAAAATCTGCAAAGTCTTCTAAAGCGTTTAAAAAGGTCCCTTAGTCTTTTTTCAGTAGGCTCCACAATCATGGGGAAGACTGCTGACTTGATAGATGTCCAGAAGCAGTCATTTTATGGAAAAAATATAAATGTGGTCGATTGGAGGAGCGCTATGGCTATAGAGCACACTGCAATGGATTAGTGGTAGTGGTGCTGAAATGTATAGTAGTCTAATAAAAGGTTTGTTTACCACTAATCCATTGCAGTGGGCTCTTTAGCCTTAGCGCTTCTCCAATCGACCACATTTATATTTTTTCCATAAAATCCTCCTGTACAATGACTGATAACATCTCTATATATAGTATATAACACAGGATCCACCATTCACAATAGGTGATGTCACAGCTCACCGCCTCCTGTACAATGACTGATAACACCTCTATATACAGTAGATAACACAGGATCCACCATTCACAATAGGTGATGTCACAGCTCACCTCCTCCTGTACAATGACTGATAACACCTCTATATACAGTATATAACACAGGATCCACCATTCACAATAGGTGATGTCACAGCTCACCTCCTCCTGTACAATGACTGATAACATCTCTATATAAGTATATAACACAGGATCCACCATTCACAATAGGTGATGTCACAGCTCACCGCCTCCTGTACAATGACTGATAACACCTCTATATACAGTAGATAACACAGGATCCACCATTCACAATAGGTGATGTCACAGCTCACCTCCTCCTGTACAATGACTGATAACACCTCTATATACAGTAGATAACACAGGATCCACCATTCACAATAGGTGATTTACAGCTCACCTCCTCCTGTACAATGACTGATAACACTTCTATATACAGTAGATAACACAGGAGCCACCATCACAATAGGTGATGTCACAGATCACCTCTCCTGTACAATGACTGATAACACCTCTATATACAGTAGATAACACAGGATCCACCATTCACAATAGGTGATATCACAGCTCACCTCCTCCTGTACAATGACTGATAACTGTCATGGGTGTATCGCCACGAGGATCGTCGCGATTACACACTCTGACTTCTCACAGCTGAGTTGCTGTTTCTTTGTGTTTGGTAATGAGGGAGTTAATTTTACCTAGCTCTTTGCTAAGACTAGGTCCAGCCTCGCCCGGCTGCTTTTGATTATGTTCTAATTAGATTCCTTCATATACCTGCCAGTCTGCTTGTTAGATGCCGGTGAAAGCATTCATGTAGTCTAGCAGACTGGATCGGTTCTGAGAATACTTAAGCTAAGAGCTCCTTAGTTGTTTTAACTCTTACAGCTTATAGTTTATCTCTGAGACCTTAGGTGTTCCTACTGTGTGTGAGTGTTGTATGTAAGACTTTATTTACTTTATTTCTTGTCTTTCTTGTATGTCTTTCTGTTCATTAACCGTTACCTGTTCATTCCCTTTGGTGGTAATCAGGGTCCTTCTTAGGACTAGATTACAGTTGGCAGGGATTGATAGGAGACAGGGTTTACGCTGGTGGCCTGGACCTCTGTACCTTCAACAGTACCTCCAGGTAGAGGGATTAGTTAGGAACCCAGTTTAGGGTCAGCATAGACCCCGGTCACCCTCTAGCCGGAGACAGCGTATAACGGATTCCGTATTGACCCACTGGACATTCTGTCAGGTAATTCTATGTTATCATATATCTATGCGCATGTTATATAGTATGTTGCCCTTTTGATATAGATTACTGACATCACATATATATATATCTGCTATACAGCGTGACATTTTCACCGGCCCATACTAAAGATTCTCCCCAGCTGTCATGGATCCAGTAGCCCAGCTGGCCCGGCAGTTGCAGGGGTTGTCCATGGAGTTTGCAGACATTAAGTCCAAGGTTTTGTCCCCCCCGGAGCAAACCAGATCTGAACCTAAGGTTGCTCTCCCGGACAGGTTCACTGGTGGGCGGGACAAATTTTTTACTTTCCGGGAGGCATGTAAATTGTACTTTCGGCTGCGGCCTCGGTCATCTGGGAGTGAAGAGCAGAGGGTGGGAGTTGTTATCTCGCTCTTACAAGGGGACCCTCAATCTTGGGCGTTCTCTATCCCTCCAGGCTCCCCAGATCTCCAGTCAGTGGATCGATTTTTTACTGCCCTGGGTCTGGTATATGATGATCCGGATCGAGTTTCCCTTGCTGAAACAAAGTTACGTAAAATACGGCAAGGAAATCGTCCAGCGGAGGAATATTCTTCTGAGTTCCGTAGATGGGCAACAGATACTCAGTGGAATGACCCAGCTCTTAGGAGCCAGTTTTGTCAAGGGTTGTCTGACAAATTAAAAGATGTGTTGGCTCAGTATGATTCTCCTCCATCACTGGAGGCTGCTATGGCCCTCGCTATTCGCATTGATAGACGAATTCGGGGAAGACGCGAGGTAACTCCGCCTCCCGTGATGACTCCACCTACTACTAAAGTCCCTTATACTGAGGTTCCCCTGGTCTGTTCTGAGGAACCCATGCAGTTGGGAGGGACATCTTTTTGTAGGAGGGAATCGGCGGTGCGCCCAAGACTAAAGGTGTTTCTTTTGCGGGAGAGAGGGACATTTTGTTGGGGGGTGTCCATCCCGGGTCTCTTTGAGCAAAGGAGTTAACCTGGGAGTGTGTATTTCGTCCCCAAATCCCTCTCAGTTTCTCGTGCCTGCGGAGGTGGTGATTGGTACTAGAACTGAGAGGATTTCTGTTTTTCTTGATAGTGGGTCCGGGGCTAATCTGGTGGACGCTCGGTTTGCCCAGGTGCATGGTATGCAACTGAGTGTATTGGCCAAACCGGTCCCTATAGTCTCTATTGATTCTAGACCTCTCGGTCAAGGTAGCTTGGTACAAGCTGTTCATAACATAGATCTTCGAGTAGGGGCAATACATAAAGAGCAATTGTCTTGTTATGTGTTGGAGGGTCTACCTACTCCTATTGTGTTGGGACTTCCTTGGTTGGCTAAACATAACCCAGTGATTGATTGGCAATCCAGAAAGATAAGCCAGTGGGGTGAATTTTGCAGGAATAACTGCATGAGCACGGTCATCGGTGCGGTTGTGCCTAGGACTTTGTCTCCTTTTCTGGAGGACTTTGGGGAGATGTTCTCAGAGGAGGGGTGTAAAGAGTTACCTCCTCATCGCGCATATGACTGCTCAATAAAGTTGCTTCCTGATGCCTTATCTCGTACTTTCCCAGGGGCCGGGAAGACGGATGATCCGGTTCCATTCCTCAGGAGGGAGTTGTAGTGTCAGCTGTATGCTCTGAGCTTGAGGGGGAGGTATTGGGGGCTCAGGGGGAAGCCCTGTGGGACTTCCAGGGAGACTGATAGTTCCAGATCGGTTAAGACTGAAGGTTACGGGAACCGTTACAAACGGATGGCTGATAGGGGAGAGTTTCTGGTCTAGATCTGAAGGTGAACGATCTGGTTTGGTTGTCTACCAGGAATATAAAACTTAAAGTTTCCTCCTGGAGGTTGGGTCCCAGATTCATCGGGCCGTACAGGATCAGTTCCATAATTAATCCTGTGGCATTTCGTCTGGACCTCCCTCCTACGTTTAAAATTCATAATGTGTTTCACAAGTCATTACTTAAAAAGTATGTGGCACCAGTCATACCGTCACCTCTACCTCCTCCTTCAGTGGTGGTCAATGATAAGTGGAATTTCATGGGTCGAAAATCATTGACTCACGTCTCAGTCGCCGATCCCTTCAGTACTTGGTTCATTGGAAGGGGTATGGTCCTGAGGAGGACGTGGGTCCCTGCGTCTGATGTTAACGCAGATCGATTGGTTCGGACCTTTCACACAACTCACCCGGGCAGACCTGGCCCTGAGGGTCCGGAGTCCCCTCGTAGAGGGGGGGGTACTGTCATGGGTGTATCGCCACGAGGATCGTCGCGATTACACACTCTGACTTCTCACAGCTGAGTTGCTGTTTCTTTGTGTTTGGTAATGAGGGAGTTAATTTTACCTAGCTCTTTGCTAAGACTAGGTCCAGCCTCGCCCGGCTGCTTTTGATTATGTTCTAATTAGATTCCTTCATATACCTGCCAGTCTGCTTGTTAGATGCCGGTGAAAGCATTCATGTAGTCTAGCAGACTGGATCGGTTCTGAGAATACTTAAGCTTAGAGCTCCTTAGTTGTTTTAACTCTTACAGCTTATAGTTTATCTCTGAGACCTTAGGTGTTCCTACTGTGTGTGAGTGTTGTATGTAAGACTTTATTTACTTTATTTCTTGTCTTTCTTGTATGTCTTTCTGTTCATTAACCGTTACCTGTTCATTCCCTTTGGTGGTAATCAGGGTCCTTCTTAGGACTAGATTACAGTTGGCAGGGATTGATAGGAGACAGGGTTTACGCTGGTGGCCTGGACCTCTGTACCTTCAACATAAAACACAGTACCTCCAGGTAGAGGATTAGTTAGGAACCCAGTTTAGGTCAGCATAGACCCCGGTCACCCTCTAGCCGGAGACAGCGTATAACGGATTCCGTATTGACCCACTGGACATTCTGTCAGGTAATTCTATGTTATCATATATCTATGCGCATGTTATATAGTATGTTGCCCTTTTGATATAGATTACTGACATCACATATATATATATCTGCTATACAGCGTGACAATAACACCTCTATATACAGTAGATAACACAGGATCCACCATTCACAATAGGCGATGTCACAGCTCACCTCCTTCTGTACAATGACTGATAACATTTCTATAAAACTAGATAACACAGGATCCACCATTCACAATAGGTGATGTCACAGCTCACCTCCTCCTCCTGTACAATGACTGATAACACCTCTATATACAGTAGATAACACAGGATCTACCATTCACAATAGGTGATGTCACAGCTCACCTCCTCCTGTACAATGACTGATAACATCTCTATATATAGTATATAACACAGGATCCACCATTCACAATAGGTGATGTCACAGCTCACCTCCTCCTGTACAATGACTGATAACACCTCTATATACAGTATATAATACAGGATCCACCATTCACAATAGGTGATGTCACAGCTCACCTCCTCCTGTACAATGACTGATAACATCTCTATAAAACACTAGATAACACAGGATCCACCATTCACAATAGGTGATGTCACAGCTCACCTCCTCCTCCTGTACAATGACTGATAACACCTCTATATACAGTAGATAACACAGGATCCACCATTCACAATAGGTGATGTCACAGCTCACCTCCTCCTCCTGTACAATGACTGATAACACCTCTATATAAGTAGATAACACAGGATCCACCATTCACATAGGTGATGTCACAGCTCACTCTCCTCCTCCTGTACAATGACTGATAACACCCTATATACAGTAGATAACAAGGATCCACCATTCACAATAGTGATGTCACAGCTCACCTCCTCCTCCTGTACAATGACTGATAACACCTCTATATACAGTAGATAACAAGGATCCACCATTCACAATAGGTGATATCACAGCTCACCTCCTCCTCCTGTACAATGACTGTAACACCTCTATATACAGTAGATAACACAGGATCCACCATTCACAATAGGTGATGTCACAGCTCACCTCCTCCTCCTGTACAATGACTGATAACACCTCTATATACAGTAGATAACACAGGATCCACCATTACAATAGGTGATGTCACAGCTCACCTCCTCCTCCTGTACAATGACTGATAACACCTCTATATACAGTAGATAACACAGGATCCACCATTGACAATAGGTGATGTCACAGCTCACCTCCTCCCTTCATAACTTTTGTCCAGATTAGAGCATGCTCAGATAATGGCTCTGTACTAACACATAGGATCTGAGTTTTTTACGGCCGAGAATCGCATCAATGTTTCATGAACAGTGATCTGTATGTCACCCATTTTCAATGAGAGAATGCGATTTCCTCGCATCATAGTATCCGTGCGTCATCCGTATGGCATCCGTATAGTGAGATTTTCTCGCACCCATGCAAAATTTAACTGATCCATGGTCTGAAATATTCGTCAAAACTATATATATATATTTATATTTCATAGAGAGATAACAGAATAGCTGTTAATTCATTTGTCGGCTCCTGTATGAAATATAAATATATATATATATATATATATATATATATATATATACTGTATATATGTCTCACAGTGTATATTAAAGGGAACCTGTCAGCTCATTTTTCGCATATAAGCTGTGGCCACCGCCATTAGGGGCTTATCTACAGGATTCTTTAATGCTGTAGATAAACCCCGATGTCACCTGAAAGATAAGAAAAACAAGTTAGATTATACTCACTCGGGGCGGTCCGGGTCCGATGGGCGTCGCAGGTCCGGGTCCAGCGCCTCCTTTCAACATTGAAATTACAACACCAAGAAGGTGGAAGATGGAAATCCTAGGAACTAGACATTATTAATATAGAAATGATGTAAACATGGAAAAGAAATTTCATACCATGTGGATTTCTTCAGTCTGGGATATGAGCCCCGTGCAGAAATCTCGGCACTTCCAGCCTCAGCTGCTATCAGTGAGGTTGTTAATGGTCGTCTGAGGAAGGTTCTGCCGCTGAATGCACCTGGGCAAATCATCAAGATCCTCTGCTGGCAGCTCCTGTGTAATCACAGAGTAATGACAGACCTGTATTTCTACCCGTTCTGAACGCACAAAAGAACCGTGTGTATTATAACAGCAATCATATGTTCAAGTTCCCTAATAAAAGACAAAAAAATGAAAGTTAAACTGTATAAAAATAAAAAAATAAATAAATCCGTTCATTGTTCCTAATACACGTGTTATTTCCTGAAACCACAGGAAGCTAAAGACTAAAAAAGCTCCTTTGGCCAGTGTGAAAGTTGCAGAATTTCCATTTATTATATTTTAATGCAAATTATGATGTGAAAAAAATATTGCCAGAAAAACTTGATTTAAACAGCAGGTCCGCTCCTAATGACGCCTTCACTTGAATAAGAAAAGAGAGAGAAAGAAAGAACAGAGAGAGAAAGAAAGAGGGGAAAGCAAGAAAGAACAGAGAGAGAGTAGAGAGAGAAATAAACAAAGAAAGGGGAAAGAAAGAACAGAGAGAGAGAAAAAAAGAAAGGGGAAAGAAAGAATAGACGGAGAAAGAAAGAAAGGGGAAAAAAAGAACAGAGAGGTAGGGAGAAAGAAAGGGGAAAGAAAGAACAGAGACAGAAAGAAAGAAAGACGGGGAAGAAAGAACAGAGAGAAAGAAGACAGAAAAGAAAGAAAGAACAGAGAGCGAAAGAAAGACGGGAAAGAAAGAAAGAACAGAGAGGGAGGGAGAAAGAAAGAGGAAAGAAAGAACAGAGAGAGAAAGAAAGAAAGACGAGAAAGAAAGAACAGAGAGAGAAAGAAAGAAAGACGGGAAAGAAAGAAAGACGGGAAAGAAAGAAAGATGGGAAAGAAAGAACAGAGAGAAAGAAAGGGGACAGAAAAAAAACAGAGAAACAAAGAAAGAGGGTAAAGAAAGAAACAACAGAGAGGGAGAGAGAGAGAGAGAAAGAAGGGAGAGAAAGAACAAAGAGAAAGAAAGAACAGTGAGATTGAGAGAAAGAAAGATGGGAAAGAAAGAACAGAGAGAGAGAAAAAGAGAAAGAAAGAGAACAGAGAGAAAGAACAGAGAGAAAGGAGGGGAAAGAAAGAACAGAGAGAAAGAAAGAACAGAGAAAAAGGAAGAACAGAGAGAGAGAAAGAAAGATTAGAGATAAAGAAAGATTAGAGAGAGAGAAAGAAAGGGGAAAGTGGAACAGAGAAAAGAACAGAGAGAGAAAGGAAGAACAGAGAGAAAGAGAAAGAAAGGGGTGAATGAAAGAATAGAGAGAGAAAGAAAGAGAAAGGAAGAACAAAGAGAGAAAGAAAGGGGAAAGAAAGAACAGAGAAAGAAAAAGCACAGAGAGAGAATGAAAGATGGGAAAGAATGAAAGAAAGAACAGAGAGAAAGAAAGAACAGAGAAAGAGAAAGAAAGAGGGGAAGAAAGAACAGAGAGAGGGAGAAAGAAAGAACAGAGAAAGAAAGACGGGAAAGAACAGAGAGAAAGAACAGAGAGAAAGAAAGAGGGGACAGAAAAAAAAGAACAGAGAGAGAAAAAAAGAAAGAGGGTAAAGAAAGAAACAACAGAGAGGGAGAGAGAGAAAGAAGGGAAAGAAAGAACAAAGAGAGAGAAAGAAAGAACAGAGAGATTGAGAGAAAGAAAGATGGGAAAGAAAGAACAGAGAGAGAGAGAGAAAAAAAGAGAAAGAAAGAGAACAGAGAGAAAGAACAGAGAGAGAGAAGGAGGGGAAAGAAAGAACAGAGAGAAAAAGGAAGAACAAAGAGAGAAAAAGATTAGAGATAAAGAAAGATTAGAGAGAGAAAGAAAGAGGGGAAAGAAAGAGAACAAAGAGAGAAAGAAAGAACAGAGAGAGAAAGAAAGAGTGGAAAGAAAGAAAGAACAGAGAGAAAGAGAAAGAAAGAGAGGAACGAAAGAACAGAGAGAGAAAGAAATAGAAAGGAAGAACAGAGAGATAGAAAGAAAGGGGAAAGAAAGAAAGAAAAAGCACAGAGAGAACGAAAGATGGGAAAGAAAGAACAGAGAGAGAGAGAAAGAAAGAGGGGAAAGAAAGAACAGAGAGAAAGAAAGAACAGAGAAAGAAAGAAAAAGAACAGAGAGAAAGAAAGATGGGAAAGAAAGAACAGAGAGAAAGAAAGGGGAAAGAAAACAGAGAAAGAAAGAAAGAGCAGAGAGAGAAAGAAACAACAGATAGAAAAGAAAGAAAGAACAGATAGAAAGAAAGAACAGAGAGATAGAAAGAGGGGAAAGAAAGAACAGAGAGAAAGAAAGAACACCTCGTACACACACGGCTCCGCTCCATACACTTCGTACACACACGGCTTCGCTCCGTACACCTCGTACACACACGACTCTGCTACATGCAACTTGTACACACACGGCTCCGCTCCATACACTTCGTACACACACGGCTTCGCTCCGTACACCTCGTACACACACGACTCTGCTACATGCAACTTGTACACACACGGCTCCGCTCCGTACACCTCGTACACACGCGGCTCGGCTCTGTGCACCTCGTACACACGCGGCTCAGCTCCGTGCACCTCGTACACACACGACTCTGCTACATGCAACTTGTACACACACGGCTCCGCTCCGTACACCTCGTACACACGCGGCTCAGGATAAATGTGACCCGAACCTTATTCCAATTTTTGGGAGGTAGAATGAACAAATACATAGCAGTACAAGAATAGTTCTCATTTTTATTTTTGCACAGTTCACTGTATGTGGTAAAAGTGAGAAGGCAGATTTATTCTTCGGGTCGCCATATTCTGAGAGCTGTAACTTTTTTATTTTTTGTCGAACAGAACTGTATGAGGACTTATTTTTGTGGGATGAGTTGCAAACTTTTTAGCGCTTTATATTCAGATTGTTCAGACACAGAATGAACAAAAACCAGCAATTCAGTTATTGTTTTTATTTTTATTTTTTTGCGCTGTTCACCAAGTGGTAAAAGTGATAAGACCAATTTGTTCGCCGGGTTGGTACAATTACAGCGATAACAAATTTTTATTTTTTGTTTATGTTTTGCTATTTTTACACACCAAAAACATTATTTTACAAAAAATTAATTTGTTTTTGCACCAGCATATTCTGAGAGCTGTAACTTTTTTATTTTTTTGCCTAATGAGCCTTATTATGGCTTATTTTTCTGCTGGACCGTTTGGCGTTTTCATTTATACTATTATTTTTTTGTGTTTTTTTATGTTTTGTTTTACTTTTTTTTCACTTTTGTATTTTGTCTCGCTGTGGGACATGTATAATTTTTACTTTGATTGCTGGTCTCATACACTGCAGTACTTGTGTACTGCAGTGCATGAGTCTGACAGTGTCTCACTGACACAGCCTGTGACTTCCAGCTTATAAAACGAAAATATGCCTAACCCTAGGGTTTTTTCAGACTTATTTCCTTCTGTGAAAAAAAACCTTGCATTTTACAGTACCAGCTTAGAGAATGAGATTTCTAAAATCTCAATCACACGTTGCATTTTTTCCTTCCGTTTTTTTATATGAAGTTTGTCAATTCTTTCAGTTTTGCAGCGTTTTTCACCCATTCAACTGAATGAAAGAAAAAACAAAATGCTGCAAAAACATGAGTATTGTATGTAACGTTTTTCCTGCTACCACTCTAGTTTTAGGGGTAGAATAACATGCTGCAAAAATGCATCATGTGAACATACCCTTATCCTGGTTGTGTTCAAGCTGGAAATAAAATAGAATGTCCATAATAACATGGAGACATAATTCATTCTATGGTTTTCCACTTTCAGAATTACTAGGCTGCATCTATTTGTACAGAGCCGCCCATGAAGATTCTATCCCAAGATTCCATGATGACATCACTCATGATGTTGGCCATTATGACATCACTCATGATGTTGGCTATTATGACCTCACGGAATAGAATCTTCTTATAGAATGTACGCAGTGTCACAGGCTGCCATTTTTGGTTCCATAGCTGGTGAACAGTACTCTCTTGTACTTACTCGCTATGACTGACTATCTTATGGATAAATGTCAGGTAGAAGCACTATGGGAGATTTTTACCAAAAATCGCCCTGACACTGCGCTTCTACCACCCGATGGCGTCCTCAGCTTCACTCACCGGCTGGTGATGGGGCTGGTAAATGACTGCCTGACCAAACACTACCAAGGTCAACTAACCTCAGAGTATCTGAGCGATTTACCTCAGAACATCAGGACATCAGTACAGCAGGTAAGTGGCGGACGCTCTGCACAAATCTCCATAATAATAGATAATAATGGCGGGATAGAAGTTTCTTATTTCCTCCAACATAAAACACCACTAATCCCCATATGTGGCGTCATTGTATCTGCAGACAGAGGAGCAAATGTCACATAAAATGGCCGCCTTCGTTGTGACCTTTCTCACCTCAGGATTTTCATTTTTATTTCTTTTCTTTTTATAAGGCTGAAACAAGATTTCAAAATGGCGATTTGTCTGTTATTAAGGAACTCGCCCAAAATATCCTGTCTATACTGGAACATCCGGCCTGCTCATCGGAACGCCTGGTAAGGAGCCGTCTTCTTCTCTATCACACGTCCTTGTTTTCTGATATTCTCCAGATAACCAGATATCAGCGGCTGAGATAATAGGCGATATTACAGAAATGTCGTGTATACAAGTCTCTTACACAGTATATGAATCTGGACTTGTGGAGAGGAGCTGCAGTGTAAAGCAATTCCCTCTAATACTGTAATGAATGAAGTACAAGATGTGCCCATGATGTACCGAGCGCAGGTAACACGGCGCTGGGATCACGGTGCAGAGAAGTCGACGTTTACACTGAACATTTGATTTTTCCATCTTAATTTATCTTAATCCACCTAAATGAGAAAATGAGAAAACATGGCGCATTATCTGTAGAGTTACAATTGCTGCATCTGTAAATGCAGGTTTAGCGCTTCCTGATTTCTGGATTTGGTGATTTAGTGAAATATTCCACATATTAAATCTATATATTAAATCTATTAGGAAACAGCAGAAGGCGACACCGAATATGGGCGAAATCTGCACCCGGAAATGACCCCTGACCCTAATACGAGTCAGTGGGAACTGCCCAGCGATCTGACCACAGGTGAGCCGATCATCAGACCTTCTAGAAGAAATCTCCAGATATTATAGAGAATGGGATAATGGTGGATTTACTCTACTCGGTGTCCAGGGAACCTGTCAGCACATGTGAAGTGCTGGTCTGACTGTACGGCCCATTACCCTCTAATGACAGGAACCCTTTTGTTTTTAGAAATCCAATATCTCAGTCAGGAGACTCTGACGTAGAAGCAATACACCAAATTGGATGGAAATGCACTGGGGGTGTGGAAGAAAGCGTCTGAGTGCAGTGACACGCCCTAGTGCACTTCCAGGCTAATTTGCATATTGCTGCTCAGCTTGAGCTCTCCCTTCCCATCACTCACATGTACAGTGAGGGCGATGTGCTCCTCATATTTAGAATCCCCATATAATTAGTAATAACCCCATTTACAGGCGTCCCGTTATTTCTCCCGTATATTGCTGTATTGTGTATGTAGGATTCATATCGTTTAATACATTTTATTTCTTCATCGTTTTATCACTGTTTTAGATACAACTGTGCTGGAGATTCCTGACAATGGAATCAATGAGATCCCGGAGATCCAAAAACCTGCGGCTGTGAGTATCATAGAGGGGGATGTCTGTGTATCACCAGATCATGGGGTGTGAATGACGCGTCCAGTATTATCCCCCATATAACCATGGGACATCGCTATTCTAAATGTAGATGATCCTATCGTGTTAGATAATAGCACTTATACTATGTAAACGGAATCTGGCACCAGGTTTTTGCTACCCATCTGAGAGCAGCATGATGCAGGGGCAGGGACCCTGATTCCAGCGATGTCACCTACTTTTACTGGGTGGAGTAGTGATAAAATCACACTTTTCTGATTCAGATCTAGCAGAGCTCTGAATGCTGAGCCATGTATAAGCCCGCCCACACCATTGATTGGCAGCTTTCTGTGTATAGTACACTGTGAATAAGCAGAAATCCGCTAATCTGTGGTGGGGGCAGGGTTACACAGAGCAATAGGACTACGTGGCACAAGATTAGACCTATAGTGATAATCTCTTGCTGATTAAACACTAATTTTAATAAAACGACACACAGCGTAGTAACACGTCGCTGGAATCAGGATTTCAGCCCTTACATCATGCTGCTCTTAGATTACATATAAAAAACCTGCTGACAGAATTCCCTTTAAGTTTTCATAAGTGATCTACCATATTATTCAGCACTGTGCAATGATTCCGGTGTCCCTTATCCCCTAAACTACCTATAAAAGCCAAGAGTACCCATACAAATGGATAGAGTAGGCATATACTTACAAAATATTTTTATTAATATGCAAGCAGTAAAAACAATGGCAATGGTGAAAATACCCAAAACACAGTGCCTGTATTTACCGGCCCTATAGCAGATAATTAATGTAAATACAATAAACTCTAAAATATCTTTATCAGATAGGCAGGCATAAAAGGTAGAGAACTAATAACTCCCAAATAAATCCATTATAAATAGCAGTCCCAATCAATATGCAGCTAAAAGATTCCCAAAAACATAAAATAATCATCCCACAAAAGTATGTGTAAAAACCAAACATGGATTTGGTATATATAAAAGAAAAACAAGTGCAAAACACACCTTACACAGATGTATAAGGCATTATAACAAATCCATACAATCATCAAAGTGATGTCACTATAATAGGTGGCTATATAAAAAAGTGCATGTGCTATGTGCAAAAATATATTTTTATAAAAAGAGCAAAAAGTGACAATGTGCACAAATTAGATGGGAAACAGACATAGCTGCATGGTGGCCAAATATGGTAGAATATGCAGGAATCACACAATAATAAAGAGCCGCACTATTAATAAATAATAGTAAATATTAGTATAAAAAGAGCAAAAAGTGACAATGTGCACAAACTAAATAAAATATAGACATAGCTGCATAGAGCCCAAGTATGATAGAGCATACAGGAAACACAAAATGATAAAAAGCCGCACTGTTAGTAAATAAGGGACTGTACCTTTAAAGGCCGCCGGTATCAAATACAGAGCAACCCCGACGCGCGTTTCGGAATGAGAATTCCTTCGTCAGGGGGACCTATGAAGTGCTATGTCCATGACCTCCCCCATCTTATCCGGCATATGACAGCTGATCCAGTTATATGCCCCTAACAGTGGCGGGTGGAATCGCGATCCACCTGCAGCTTTTAATAAGTTAAATGCCGCTGTCAACTCCGACAGTGGCATTTAACATGGCTGCGCAGGAAGTGCATCTTAGCTCTTGGCAGGAGACCCCTGTGGTTGTCATTGTCACACTGCTATGAGCGCCCCCTGGTGGTCGGTGCTCATAGCAGATGAGCATTTTTGCTACACATAGCAGGGCTGAACCCCTGCTATGTGTAACACAATTGATCGGATGATCGCAGCTTCCAGTCACCCATGGAGACTATTGAAAAAAGTAAAAAGTAGAAAATATATATATAAAATAAAAAAATATAAAGGTCCAAATTACCCTCCTTTTGCCCATTCAAAATAAAACAAAAAAAATACACATACTAATAGCATTTAGTGAGTGTGGTAAAAAAAAAATCAATTGTGGAATTGCACTTTTTTTGCAATTTTACCACACTTAGAATTTTTATCCCGCTTTTCAGTAAAGGATATATTAAAAGCAATGGTGTCATTCAAACATAAAACTCGTACCACAAAACAACAACAACAAGCCCTCACTTGGCCATAATGACCGAAAAATAACAAAGTTATAGCTCTGGGAAGAAGGGGAGCAAAAAACGGAAATACCCCTGTTTCTTAAGGGGTTAAATGACATCCGTGTCTGCGGAGCCTTCTGCTTGTACATTCAATCACTGTAAATCAGCTGGGACATAATACTGGAGGAAGAAGATTTTTCTTGCAGCTTTTTTATCTGAATATCATTTCTTATTTTTTTATAGGGAGCGATCGAATCATTGATCCCAGAGAGAAAGCCGCATATAGGAGACTTCGAAACATCCGAACTGATCGGCGCTGGATCTTTTGGGTGAGATTTCTGTAGGGTATAATCCACATTGCTCAGGGTTCCCTATGACAACATTTCTGCCTCTGTGCCCTGCCATTCAGCGTTATCATAGGGAAATGATCTGAGTCCACACCACTGTTCACATCTAATTCTCACTATTCAGCTCATTCATACACAGTGGAGCATACTGACCTATAACAGGTTACACTGTAAGGACCTGTGCACACACTGCAGACTTGTCGCATTTTTTTTTTTGTGTTTTTTTTTCTGCTCAGATTTGTTATAAAACCTGAGGGATTTCATGATGCCAGAAAAGTGAATGAGTTCCCTGAAGTCTCATGCACACGATGCTTATCTTTCCATTTAAATCTGCAGCATGTCAATTCTTTCAGCATTTTTTCTGCAGATTTCACACATAATAATGAGTGGGGAAAAATCTGCAACAAAAACGCAGGTAAAAAGTGTATCAAAAACGCGACAAAAATGCGTGCGCCTATTTGACGCATTGTTCTTCCTGCTTAGAAATGCAGATATGGGGTAAACATTTCTGCTGCAAATACTTAATATGGGCACAAACCCTTAAGGAAAGGGATTAATATATTACATTACACTCACTTGTCCGAGGCCCCATCTGTTCTTATGTTGCCGCCTCCACCAGAGCTTCCTCCTCAGCGGGCTTTGGTTTTTGGGGTTCCATTATGGAGCTGATAAGAGTGATTGGCTACACATGGTCACGTGAGGATTGACACGATATTGACGTCAATGACCTCTGCACCCGCACCCTCCACCATGACCACGTGAGTCCAATCACTGGCCTCAGCACCAGAAGGGGGCGCCAGAACAACCAAAGACTGGCACGGAGGATGGAGAACTGCAGGGATGGACAGATGGGAGCCTCAGACAGGTGGGTAGAATGTGTTCCACTATTATTTAACTATTTCCATCCCCTCCATTTATTATGCCTTAGGTCGGGGTCACACTTGTGAGTGCAATGTGAGAAACTCGCTTGAGTCTCTCGCATCAATACCCGGCACTGCCGCCGGCACTCGGACCAGAGCGTTCAGCTGCATAGAAATACATGCGGCCGCACACTCCACTCCCGAGTGCCGGCGGCAGTGCCCGGTATTGAGGCGAGTTTCTCGCATTGCACTCGCGAGTGTGACCCCGGCCTTAGGGTCTGAGAGGAGCAGAATAAACTTCTTACAGCAATTGGAGGAATTTCAATTTGGACTAAATTTTACTTGGACAGAATCAGATCTTCTGGTCAATTATAGCGAATCTGCTCAAGAAGATTCTCTCCTCTCCAATATGACTTGTGTGAGGGCTCCGGCAGCCATGGCATTGTGCAGATCTCCATAGTTGATCTATGCAGTGCTATATTATTAGTTTCTAGAAATGTATCTTCAGTGACGGTCGGACTTCAAGAAATTAGTACAGAAGATCATATAATGACTTCTATAGATGGACTGTTAATAAGGATTGATTATTTACCATGGATTGTCCTTTTCTCCAGGTCCGTACATGTAGTGCGCCATAAAGACTTAAATCAGAGTTTTGCAATGAAGAAAATGGCGAAGCAGAACTTGAATACTCGAAAAATTAAATTGGCTTTCCTGGAAAGGGACATCTTAACATTCTCTGATTGTCCCTTGTGGTCTCCATGCTCTGCTCCTTTCCATCTAAATCTCACCTCTGTATGGTCATGGAGTATGTGGAAGGTAGGACATGTGCATTATATTATAGTCAGTCTATGTCTGCTTACATCTTATCATATAATTAGGATTAGTCCAGGTGGTTTGTCACATCACCACAGAACATTTACTATAGGTTATACATTACCTACATGCCCAGAAATTAATTGATCTGTGAGCAGGGGTACTATGGGGCCCATGAGTTCTAGGGGGCCAAGCATCACTTGGCATTGGGCCACATCACTCCTCCTATCATCACAATTTCAACATAGCCGAATCCTCAGAATGTGAATACAGCTGATCAAAATGGCGCATCAGGAAGCCGGAAGCTCCCCAATCCACCATTCAGCCTGTGGTTGTGAGACTGTGGTCTGAGACTCCGTACACTGCAGGGGCAAAGTAGTCACAGCATCACGCCTGTAGTGTGGAGTCTCAGTACTCACACTGTACTGACCAGAGCAGCATGCCGTGGCAATGGGGCAAGGTGAATAGTGCTTTTCTAATGTCAGCCTTTATAGGGGCCATAATACTGATTGGGTGGCTGTGGGGGACATAGTACTGTGTGTGAGGCAATGCGAGCCTGCTAATACCCCCATACTGACTTGTCGACTGTGAATGCCCCTGTACAGTGGGGTCTTCATACTGAGTGGTGTGCTGTGGGGGTCCTCATTCTGTGTTAGGGTCCAAATTATGTGTGAGGTGCTGTGGGGGCCTTTATACTAAGTGAAGACATGTGGAGGCCATTATATTGTGTGAGAGTCTGTTTGGGACATTATACTGAGTATAGGGAGGGTGGGCGCCATCATACTGAGTGGGGGCATCATGCTGACACCGTATATGTGGGGTGATACTGTAGGGAGCAGGATTCATTGGGGAAACCTTACTAAGTGTGTTAGGGTGGGGGCACTTTTGAGGGCATCATACTTTGAAAAGGCCATAAAAAGTATAATGCTGGTGAAAACACTAAGGGGCTTCAATAGATAGATAGATAGTAAAGTCAGCTGTAGACAAGATGTGATATCACTTTAATAGTCACATGGACCACATTTCACCACTACTTTAGTCTAATATTATGTGCACTATTCATTATATCTGTATATAGTCTTTCCCGCCAAATATCTCTGCTCACTTCTCATTATACATCATGGTGATCTGCTTTATAAACCCCTCACCGGTCATATTTCTTTTTTTCTACAGGTGGAGACTGTCGCACCCTATTAAAAACCAAGGGTCGTTTACCTGTCCCCTTGGCCCGCTTGTACTTTGCAGAAGCGGTTCTTGCTGTAGAATACCTGCACAGCTATGGGGTGGTACACAGAGACTTGAAGCCACAGAAGTAAGTGCCCCCTGTAGTACGATAAAGGAAGTTATCATTTCATTTAGTCTGCAAATTTAAAACCATCTTTTCTTTCACAGCCTCCTGATAACATCTGCTGGACACATTAAAGTTACCGATTTGGGGCTTTCAAAAGTTGGTGTCATGACACCAAAAGACAACATCTACCAGCAATCAGCAAAGGACATCAGCAGAGAGTTCCGGGACCGTGAGGTCAGCATCACTTACAGAAACGCAGCTTTTTCTTTACTAATCTCATCGCACTGTTGTTTCTTCTCTGAATTCTTCCTTTCTAGAGATCTTTTCCACTGATATTTTATCTTCTGTCATTGTGTTTTTATGGTGAGAACTTGTCATAATAATGGTATCATCAATCTCATCTCTTCTGTTGGTTTCCAGGTCTGTGGCACCCCAGATTATATAGCCCCAGAGGTCCTCCTGAAAAGAGGCTATGGAAGACCTGTTGACTGGTGGTCAATGGGGATCATGCTACATCAATTTCTTAGGGGATTTTTACCATTTCAAGGGAAATACCCACATCAGACTGTTGAAAATATTATCTCTGGTAAGTGGAATAATCCAATCATTGCTTTGATTGGTTACACTGGTTTACTTATTTATTTTGCTTTATCTTACAGTGTAATAAAGATGTTTTATTTTCTGTAATTTTCTATATAACAGGACACCTACGTTGGGATCTTATTCCCATTCCTCCCCTTGATGCTCGGCGCCTCATCACTGAACTGCTGATAAAAAATCCTGAACAAAGACTTGGGACAGGTAACAACTTGCTCATTACACATAGTACATATCACTCATGTCCATGAGAATCAGCACTTCTCTATCAGCTCATCCATTTCTAATTCTTTATAATATGACTTTCAGTAAATTTCCTTCATGTTTGCTCAGAAATGTCATTAGTTCAGATTTAGTTAAACAGTTCAGATATGGAACAGTCTTTGACAATATTCGCAACACTTTTGTTTTGTATTTTCCAGGAGGAACTTTTGAGATCAAGGGTCATCCATTCCTGACTGACTTAGACTTTGACAACCTTCTAAGTCAGAAGCCGGAGTATGTTCCTCAGCTTGCGTCAAACATGGACACAAGATTCACTATCAGTAAGTAGAAGGAGACGTCATCTAGACTAAGCAGCTGTTTGTCTAGTCTACCATAGTTTGAGACAATCGGTTCCCATTAATATTACGGATAAATGGTGACTGTATTATACTGACCACCTCTAATAATACTTCATTATCTATGTCTTGTAGAACAGTCTAAAGTAAAGAAACATCTGGTCTCAGAGAATGAGGAGGACAACGAGAGCTCTGACTACCAAAATTTTACATCTTCTTCTGAATGGCTTTCTAAAGTAAGTATGAGAACAAAAAATGTAAAAAAAAAATACATCTAAAAGTAAAAAAAAAAAGTATTTCATATCTTCTTCTTGTCCTCATTTAGCTCTGTACCACTGCTACCAGGAGGATGAATAATGAGAATCCCAAGTCACCTCCAGAGTTTACCCAAACATCCTGCACAAACATCTTAGAAACGTGAGTAGATTATAGGGTCTATATTTGCAGCTCCAGGCTGATATATGTTCACAGCCCCAAATATAGGACATAAATAACATAATATCGATTACAGCATCCATCGCCCCATGATTAGCAGTCATTAGACTTCAGAAACTGCTGATGGTAACATCCTATAGCTGCAGCCAGTCATTCACTTTTAGTGCTGCCCACACTGTAGGAGATGTAGTAATACATGCCAGCCATTCTTTGTAGTTGTTTTTCGCTCTGCTCTATAAAAGGTAGATTTAAGCAGGAAACCTTTCCCAATATAACTCTCATATGTCCCAATAGGCTTTATAGTTGGTGTTAAAATACTGAGGCAACCCCTTTTAAACAGCGTTTACTTGTGATTTACACGTTTTTCTTCTTCCAAACAGGCAGAAAGAATCTTTTCCTGCACCTATTAGAGATGATGCTATTACCAGCTTGCCATCCTGGTCCCCATTGCCAGGTATGTATATGTCTACAGCACAACAAATGAGAATGTTGACTTCAAGTCTCAAATATTTCCACGTTTTTTTCTGTAATTGGTCTCCTTTGATGTCCATGTTTCATGGATACCAATTATGTTGCCTATAGGCCCATACATTTTGCTAATTTTGTACAGTTTTTCCAGATTACCAGATCATTCATCTGGAGCAGTTGTTTTCTGTCAATGATGGGATGGCCGCATGTATAATGGCTGACAATGATGGCTGACTTCTGTATGATAACATCCCTCTGCCATTCACGCACAATAGTATCATGTAATAAGGTGTCCCTTTACTTACCTTGCACTGGTAAACAGTGATTTTGGTGCCAAAGGTTTTATATTAAGTTTATGATGCTGATTAAAAATATTGCTTTAGTTTTGCTAGATTGGCTCTAGCTTTTGAAATATTTAATAGTTAATTAATTACAATAAAATTCTGGCCTCAAAAAGTCGCTTTTATAGCATTGTTAGCCTACAAATTGAAATACAAAATAATTACATAGGCTATTTCATTACCTAAGACGCTGCTAAAGAGTCAAAAGACTGAACAAAAGACCAAAAGCTATTGCCTTTGTTATTACACACAAGAGGGAAGTCATTATTTTTAAGATCGAACTATTGTCCCTGGAACTGGGACCTCAACTATTCCTGTCCCGAGGGTACTCTTGAAGGTAGAGAGGCCTGAGTATATACCAGCCTAGAAATGGTTGTTAACCTCTTCAGCACCAAAGGAAATGAAACTAATTTAATATGGGACACAAACAAATGGAAGATCTGAAATTCACAATAAGTAGTGATCTTCTAACCCCAGATCTCCCAAGAGGACGAGACACACTCTTGACAATTATCTCAAAAACTAGAACCAATTCAGCAAAAGTAATGGTGATCCCCGGACCTTCTTGAAAGAAACACATGGCATTACCCTTTTTTTTGTTATATTTCCCTCTCCTGAAGAGGTTAAATGGTGGGAAAATATCTTTCTCTCTGTTTTTGCCACAAGTGCTTTGCAGGTAGTTGGCTAGCAAACCTGGCCAGTCAGGGATCATAGGGGAAGGATAGGTTTCCTTCCCTGTGAACGGTCTCTGATTGGTGTATGCATTAGTAAATAAAGAGGAGAGGGGGATAAAAGAGAGGGGGCGCCAGAGATCCGTGCCCGACCTTCAGCGTTTTCCTAGCAGAAGTGCTGCCCCACCCTTCATTTTGTCAGGGCCTTCAGGTTAATCATTCAGGTACCTGAATAAACAGGAAGTTGGGATTAATGGGATGGAGCCTTTTGGCCAAAGCTAAAACCCTAAATCCATAAGAAAAACCTTGACACCCGAATTTTTTTTTTATGCAGCCGATCCTAAAAGAGTATTCTGTTACTAAGAGTTTTTTTTTTTTTACTTTCTGATCAGGCAATGAAGCTCACGAGGAAAGAAAACCTTTAATTCCTTTGAGTATAGAGCAAGAAAAATTAGAAAATGAAGAAAAGGGGGAAAAGAGCCAAGGTAAGTGTGAGAATCAGCTCCATGTTGTGCGATGTCAGTCAGTGAAAATAATTCATGTGAAGATGACATCTGTCAGTGATGGGATTGTCACATGTATGATGGCTGACAATGATCCCTGATATCCGGCCACAGAGACCGCATATTAGTATCATGTCATATGGAGTCCCGGCACTTACATTATATTTACTTCTCTTCTCACAGGTTCCCTCCCCTGCCGGATCTTATCATCCTGCTGGCGTGGACTATCCAGGGCTGCTCAAGCATTTGCATGTTGTTACTGTTGCTCCAGCACCAACTAAAAGACTGGAAACCTCTACATCTAGCGCCCTGAAGTCCAGCAGATCCACCATCACTGCTGGACCTGTATAGAAGGACCGTGCCCATCTACCTGTGGCCTTCTGACGGTTACATCTTCACCCGGACATGTTCTGCATCTGTCACCAGGCGCCGCGGTATTCATACTGATTGGCTTTTACTGATCACCTGGTATATGACCCGGCTGTGTTCCTGGTTTTGTTCATCCCTTACCCTTCTATCCTATTAGTAATAAAAAAAAATAACTAAAAGCCATTACTGTTGCTCTGATTCCTTTCTTCTGGAACTTACAACTAATTGTAAGTCACTAATTTCTCTTCTTGTCACTAAATGCATTTGTCATTATCCTGTATGCAGCAGTCAGGCTCATATTTCTGTCCAGCAGTTACACTGATGCCTCCACTCAGTACCAGTCATTGCACTTTCCCACAAAGCTCTCCACAGTGCTACACTGTCCTACAACTCCTCCCATTTGTCACTCTACTACCATATCTACACTCCAATGAGCTAACACTAGCATGATCAGGACCTCCCACTCCCACGTCCATGACTTTTTCTGTGCTGCATCAGCTCTCAGGAGGGCACTACTGCAGACAATCAGGTTCATTCCCACTGTCTATGGATTTAAGTGTCCACTAAATACAGATTATTTTTAGCAGGAGTATTAAGTCATCTCAGTAATCTAAGTTTTGCCCACTGCACTCAATATCTGCACATATAAAGATATTGGCTGGTGACGTGTTCATGCAGTTTTAACTCCTCGAAGATATGAAAGCAAATAAGAACATGTCTAATATGATCTGACAAAGTCACTGGTAAAGTACTGGAGGGGAGATATGTATCACTGAGGTTGTTGGCTTCAGTGATATGAACCTAGGAAGACGCTCCAGCACACAATAAACCTTTAATAAAATAGTGGAAGATTTAGGAAACAGCGTTCCTGTGTCCACCTCTACGTGCAGCCGAGTGAGTCCATCTACCACAATGGCCAAATCATCCTTAATCATTGCAGAAAAGCTTCACTTTAAGTTCCCACGATGAGTATTTGGTTTGTTTTTTACACTGTTTTTTCACTTCACAAAGAACGCGACTTACAGTTCCAACAAATCTCAGTATGCCGACGCCTCGTGTAGTCGTTTTCAGCAACACCATTCATTTTATCATATAATTAGCGATGAGAGAGAGCACTAAAATGCTCGGCTGCTCTTACTGGTAACGAGCTTTCCATAATGCTCGAGTGTTCGTCTCGAGTAACGAGTATAATTGAAGTCAATAGGAAACTCAAGCATTTTTCTGGGAGTCCTTCCAAGCAGGTCTGGTGGGCATTAAAATTGCTGAAATGGAAAAAGTTCTCCAATGGAATGGGAACAGCATGGTTGTAGACACCTGTCCACATCCGACTCCCAGGTCACTGCTGGGAACAATGTTATCAGAGTATTAATCCACTTTAATGGAGCGACAATAAAACATTGAAAACCGAAGGTAAAATGGATTTTACAGGAAAAAATGTTGGGAAACATTGTTTCCTGTCTAGTGACTTGTATATAAGGCGAAATAAAAAAAGGTAAAAAAAAAAAGCCTCCACCCTGTTGTGAATGGGTTTGAGATGAGTTCTGAGCAGAGGTGGTTACAAGCGGTGCTAGTGAGGATTGTGAGGACTGGGAATCGGGTGTTACTGACTGGTCTTATATAGGGGAGTCATTTTCCCATCGGGGTTGCCGGTGATCAATTGTTCTGGTCTGAATCCTTCATTCCAGTTTCCCTTGTGGCCTGCTGTGTCGTGTCTGCATCTCCTGCTTACAGATAAGACTTTTGCTTCTTTTGTGTTTTTGCTATATTTTTGCATTTTGTCCTGCACTTCTTTGGGGCCTTCAGGGTCCCCTCCGGGGGCTTCTGCCCTCTCAGTTTAGTTCAGCCACTGAGTTTTGTTCTTTTGCTTTCATTTTTTCAGTGGCTGCTGTTTTGATTTTGTTACACCAGAGAACTAATTTAGGTGGTAGAGGTCGTGTGATCTCAGGTGATTTTGAAATTAGTAGAGTTGGTGCTTTTCAGGGTTTTCTGGGATTGCAGTAAGTACCCTTCCTATCCTTTTCTATTTAGATAGTTTGGGCCCCAGCGTTTGCTCATACTATTTTCTTTCTGTGTCAGTATTTCCTCTTGTCTAACCGCCATTACATGTTTGGGGGCTTTCTATTATCTTTGGGGTTCTGCTCCGGGGCAGATAGCTTTCCTATTTCTATCTTTAGGTGTAGTTAGTTTCTCAGGCTGTGACGAGGCGTCTAGGACCAACGTAGGAACGCTCCAAGGCTGCCTCTAGTTGTGGTGGTTAGTCAGGGTACTGCAATCTCATAGATTCCAACTGCTCTGGTGTATTGCCTTTTTGCCTGCTCTCCTCAGCTACCGAAACATAACACCACCCTTTAAGGTACTGCCACACTTAGCGATCTGGTTAGCGATCTCGATAACAACGCAAGCTAACGAGATCGTTGGTGTGATCTCTTTTAGGTCGCTAGTAGCTGCCAAACAGGAAATCGACACATCAGCGGTCAGCGATCTCTTTAACGACTTAGGCGGTCGTTAGGATCTGTCAGCATGTACTGAGCGCTTCTGATTCATAGGAATTTCCAGCATCGCTCCTGCTCTCTGCGTCCTGCTAGCCTGCTTTGCAACTTCTACGATCCTCTCTGTGACGCAAAAGAGAACTTACAGATATTGCGATCCACTCCGTGATGCTAAAAACAGTCATATGCATCACAAACGAGGTCGCTCGTCGATCGCAAAAGGTGCCAAACACAGCGATATAGGCTCACCAGCGGGACGCCAACGATCAAAAAACGGTCCAGAACGCTAGTGAACGATCAGCGACATCACAGCAGGGCCACATCGTTGCTACATGCCACACACAACGTGGTCGCTAACGAGATCGCAAATAGTGACGTTTTAGTGATCTCGTTAGCGATCTCGTTAGTGATCTCGTTTAGTGTGGCATACCCTTTAGGCTAAAAATTCACTCCATCTGTTAGAAATATCTGCTGTGGATGCAATCGTCCTCTTCTGATTTGCAGACTTCCCTGCCGGTCTGTTCATGCTGGGAGCGAAGCTATCGCGCACTTGGATGGTGCAACTACACATGGTGGTTTCTCATGTGTGGAAGTATTGAATGATGTGGCAGGACGCCATGCTTTCCACATGTTCTGTGGCCCTGGAGACATGGGACACTGTATCTCGGTTGCCGGGCCCCCTCTCTTCTGCTCACCGGGCCCCAGAGACAGGATTCTGCTGGTTCAGTAACTGAACGTGTGTATTCAGATGCATGCTCAGTTAAAATCTATCCTTCTGCACTCACAGCCTCCAGCCAATCACAGGCTGGCAGATGACGTCAGCACGCACGTCACCGGCGTATGACGTCACTGCCATACGCAGATAAATTGAACAGAGAACACCACTGGTCCTCGGCCAGGTATGGAGAAAGTTTTTTTTTTTTTTTTCTAAAGCTGCACTATGGGGGTGCACTATACTACTATGGGAGTGCAGCATACTACTATAGGGTGCATTATACTGCTATATATGACTATGGGATGCATTATACTACTACAAGTGCTTCTCACTAAATTAGAATATCATCAACAATACAATATAAAATGTGAAACTCATATAGAGTCATTACAAACAGTGATCTATTTCAAGTGTTTATTTCTATTAATGTTGATGATTATGGCTTACAGCCATTGAAAACCCAAAAATAATTATCTCGGAATAATTATCAAAAAAATCTGCAAAGTCTTCTAAAGCGTTTAAAAAGGTCCCTTAGTCTTTTTTCAGTAGGCTCCACAATCATGGGGAAGACTGCTGACTTGATAGATGTCCAGAAGCAGTCATTTTATGGAAAAAATATAAATGTGGTCGATTGGAGGAGCGCTATGGCTATAGAGCACACTGCAATGGATTAGTGGTAGTGGTGCTGAAATGTATAGTAGTCTAATAAAAGGTTTGTTTACCACTAATCCATTGCAGTGGGCTCTTTAACCTTCGCGCTTCTCCAATCGACCACATTTATATTTTTTCCATAAAATCCTCCTGTACAATGACTGATAACACCTCTATATACAGTATATAACACAGGATCCACCATTCACAATAGGTGATGTCACAGCTCACCTCCTCCTGTACAATGACTGATAACATCTCTATATATAGTATATAACACAGGATCCACCATTCACAATAGGTGATGTCACAGCTCACCGCCTCCTGTACAATGACTGATAACACTCTATATACAGTAGATAACACAGGATCCACCATTCACAATAGGTGATGTCACAGCTCACCTCCTCCTGTACAATGACTGATAACACCTCTATATACAGTAGATAACACAAGATCCACCATTCACAATAGGTGATATCACAGCTCACCTCCTCCTGTACAATGACTGATAACACCTCTATATACAGTAGATAACACAGGATCCACCATTCACAATAGGTGATTCACAGCTCACCTCCTCCTGTACAATGACTGATAACACCTCTATATACAGTAGATAACACAGGATCCACCATTCACAATAGGCGATGTCACAGCTCACCTCCTTCTGTACAATGACTGATAACATTTCTATAAAACACTAGATAACACAGGATCCACCATTCACAATAGGTGATGTCACAGCTCACCTCCTCCTCCTGTACAATGACTGATAACACCTCTATATACAGTAGATAACACAGGATCCACCATTCACAATAGGTGATGTCACAGCTCACCTCCTCCTCCTGTACAATGACTGATAACACCTCTATATACAGTAGATAACACAGGATCTACCATTCACAATAGGTGATGTCACAGCTCACCTCCTCCTGTACAATGACTGATAACATCTCTATATATAGTATATAACACAGGATCCACCATTCACAATAGGTGATGTCACAGCTCACCTCCTCCTGTACAATGACTGATAACACCTCTATATACAGTAGATAACACAGGATCCACCATTCACAATAGGTGATGTCACAGCTCACCCCTCCTCCTGTACAATGACTGATAACACCTCTATATACAGTAGATAACACAGGATCTACCATTCACAATAGGTGATGTCACAGCTCACCTCCTCCTGTACAATGACTGATAACATCTCTATATATAGTATATAACACAGGATCACCATTCACAATAGGTGATGTCACTGCTCACCTCCTCCTGTACAATGACTGATAACACCTCTATATACAGTATATAATACAGGATCCACCATTCACAATAGGTGATGTCACAGCTCACCTCCTCCTGTACAATGACTGATAACATCTCTATAAAACACTAGATAACACAGGATCCACCATTCACAATAGGTGATGTCACAGCTCACCTCCTCCTCCTGTACAATGACTGATAACACCTCTATATACAGTAGATAACACAGGATCGACCATTCACAATAGGTGATGTCACAGCTCACCTCCTCCTCCTGTACAATGACTGATAACACCTCTATATACAGTAGATAACACAGGATCCATCCCTTCACAATAGGTGATGTCACAGCTCACCTCCTCCTGTACAATGACTGATAACACCTCTATATACAGTAGATAACACAGGATCCATCATTCACAATAGGTGATGTCACAGCTCACCTCCTCCTGTACAATGACTGATAACACCTCTATATACAGTAGATAACACAGGATCGACCATTCACAATAGGTGATGTCACAGCTCACCTCCTCCCCTTACAATGATGATAACACCTCATATACAGTAGGTATACCAGGATCCACCATTGACAATAGGTGATGTCACAGCTCCACCTTCCCTTCATAATTTTGTCAATTAGAGCATGCTCAGGATAATGGCTCTGTACTAAATTAGGATCTGAGTTTTTTACCGGCCGGGAATCGCATCAATTTTGTTCATGAACAGTGATCTGTATGTCACCCATTTTCAATGAGAGAATGCGATTTCCTCGCATCAAAATATCCTGCGTCATCCGTATGGCATCCGTATAGTGAGATTTTCTCGCACCCATGCAAAATTTAACTGATCCATGGTCTGAAATATTCGTCAAAACATATATATATATTTATATTTCATAGAGAGATAACAGAATAGCTGTTAATTCATTTGTCGGCTCCTGTATGAAATATAAATATATATATATATATATATATATATATACTGTATATATGTCTCACAGTGTATATTAAAGGGAACCTGTCAGCTCATTTTTCGCATATAAGCTGTGGCCACCGCCATTAGGGGCTTATCTACAGGATTCTTTAATGCTGTAGATAAACCCTGATGTCACCTGAAAGATAAGAAAAACAAGTTAGATTATACTCACTCGGGGCGGTCCGGGTCCGATGGGCGTCGCAGGTCCGGGTCCAGCGCCTCCTTTCAACATTGAAATTACAACACCAAGAAGGTGGAAGATGGAAATCCTAGAACTAGACATTATTAATATAGAAATGATGTAAACATGGAAAAGAAATTTCATACCATGTGGATTTCTTCGTCTGGGATATGAGCCCCGTGCAGAAATCTCGGCACTTCCAGCCTCAGCTGCTATCAGTGAGGTTGTTAATGGTCGTCTGAGGAAGGTTCTGCCGCTGAATGCACCTGGGCAAATCATCAAGATCCTCTGCTGGCAGCTCCTGTGTAATCACAGAGTAATGAAGACCTGTATTTCTACCCGTTCTGAACGCACAAAAGAACCGTGTGTATTATAACAGCAATCATATGTTCAAGTTCCCTAATAAAAGACAAAAAAATGAAAGTTAAACTGTATAAAAATAAAAAAATAAATAAATCCGTTCATTGTTCCTAATACACGTGTTATTTCCTGAAACCACAGGAAGCTAAAGACTAAAAAAGCTCCTTTGGCCAGTGTGAAAGTTGCAGAATTTCCATTTATTATATTTTAATGCAAATTATGATGTGAAAAAAATATTGCCAGAAAAACTTGATTTAAACAGCAGGTCCGCTCCTAATGACGCCTTCACTTGAATAAGAAAAGAGAGAGAAAGAAAGAACAGAGAGAGAAAGAAAGAGGGGAAAGCAAGAAAGAACAGAGAGAGAGTAGAGAGAGAAATAAACAAGAAAGGGGAAAGAAAGAACAGAGAGAGAGAAAAAAAGAAAGAGGGGAAAGAAAGAATAGACGGAGAAAGAAAGAAAGGGGCAAAAAAGAACAGAGAGGTAGGGAGAAAGAAAGAGGGGAAAGAAAGAACAGAGACAGAAAGAAAGACGGGAAAGAAAGAACAGAGAGAGAAAGAAGACAGAAAAGAAAGAACAGAGAGCGAAAGAAAGACGGGAAAGAAAGAAAGAACAGAGAGGGAGGGAGAAAGAAAGAGGAAAGAAAGAACAGAGAGAGAAAGAAAGAAAGACGAGAAAGAAAGAACAGAGAGAGAAAGAAAGAAAGACGGGAAAGAAAGAAAGATGGGAAAGAAAGAACAGAGAGAAAGAAAGGGGACAGAAAAAAAAAGAGAGAGAGAAACAAAGAAAGAGGGTAAAGAAAGAAACAACAGAGAGGGGAGAGAGAGAGAAGAGAGAAAGAACAAAGAGAAAGAAAGAACAGAGAGATTGAGAGAAAGAAAGATGGGAAAGAAAGAACAGAGAGAGAGAAAAAGAGAAAGAAAGAGAACAGAGAGAAAGAACAGAGAGAAAGGAGGGGAAAGAAAGAACAGAGAGAAAGAAAGAACAGAGAAAAAGGAAGAACGAAGAGAGAAGAAAGATTAGAGATAAAGAAAGATTAGAGAGAGAGAAAGAAAGGGGAAAGTGGAACAGAGAAAAGAACAGAGAGAGAAAGGAAGAACAGAGAAAGAGAAAGAGAGGGGTGAATGAAAGAATAGAGAGAGAAAGAAAGAGAAAGGAAGAACAAAGAGAGAAAGAAAGGGAAAGAAAGAACAGAGAAAGAAAAAGCACAGAGAGAGAATGAAAGATGGGAAAGAATGAAAGAAAGAACAGAGAGAAAGAAAGAACAGAGAAAGAGAAAGAAAGAGGGGAAGAAAGAACAGAGAGAGGGAGAAAGAACAGAGAAAGAAAGACGGGAAAGAACAGAGAGAAAGAAAGAGGGGACAGAAAAAAAAGAACAGAGAGAGAAAAAAAGAAAGAGGTAAAGAAAGAAACAACAGAGAGGGAGAGAGAGAGAAAGAAGGGAAAGAAAGAACAAAGAGAGAGAGAGAAAGAAAGAACAGAGAGATTGAGAGAAAGAAAGATGGGAAAGAACAGAGAGAGGGAGAAAAAAAGAGAAAGAAAGAGAACAGAGAGAAAGAACAGAGAGAGAAGGAGGGGAAAGAAAGAACAGAGAGAAAAAGGAAGAACAAAGAGAGAAAAAGATTAGAGATAAAGAAAGATTAAGAGAGGGAAAGAAAGAGAACAAAGAGAGAAAGAAAGAACAGAGAGAGAAAGAAAGAGTGGAAAGAAAGAAAGAACAGAGAGAAAGAGAAAGAAAGAGGGGAACGAAAGAACAGAGAGAGAAAGAAATAGAAAGGAAGAACAGAGAGATAGAAAGAAAGGGGAAAGAAAGAAAGAAAGAAAAAGCACAGAGAGAACGAAAGACGGAAAGAAAGAAAAACAGAGAGAGAGAGAAAGAAAGAGGGGAAAGAAAGAACAGAGAGAAAGAAAGAACAGAGAAAGAAAGAAAAAGAACAGAGAGAAAGAAAGATGGGAAATAAAGAACAGAGAGAAAGAAAGGGGAAAGAAAACAGAGAAAGAAAGAAAGAACAGAGAGAGAAAGAAACAACAGATAGAAAAGAAAGAAAGAACAGATAGAAAGAAAGAACAGAGAGATAGAAAGAGGGGAAAGAAAGAATAGAGAGAAAGAAAGAACACCTCGTACACACACGGCTCCGCTCCATACACTTCGTACACACACGGCTTCGCTCCGTACACCTCATACACACACGACTCTGCTACATGCAACTTGTACACACACGGCTCCGCTCCGTACACACGCGGCTCCGCTCCGTACACCTCGTACACACGTGGCTCGGCTCTGTGCACCTCGTACACACGCGGCTCAGCTCCGTGCACCTCGTACACACACGACTCTGCTACATGCAACTTGTACACACACGGCTCCGCTCCGTACACCTCGTACACACGCGGCTCGGCACCGTGCACCTCGTACACACGCGGCTCGGCTCCGTGCACCTCGTACACACACGGCTCAGCTCCGTGCACCTCGTACACACACGGCTCCGCTCCGTACACCTCGTACACACACGGCTCGGCTCTGTGCACCTCGTACACACACGGCTCGGCTCTGTGCACCTCGTACACACACGGCTCAGCTCCGTACACCTCGTACACACACGGCTCTGCTCCATCCACACTATAAACCCCTCCTGACCCCACACATGAACTTACCCTCATCCAGTACCATGACAACCAGCACACAGCAGAGTCCTGCACACATACCGAGGAGCCTGACCATATGACACCTAACTCCTCCCCTCCTGTGACCTCATCACAGGTCCTTTGCACACAGAGGAGGACAGCTCAGCGACGTCATTGCTGAATGTGGACGGCTGAGGTGGAGAGACAGGACGCCAAATAACCAATAACAGAATCCGTTTCCTACTGACCAATGAGCTTCCATAATCCTCTGGTAGCTCTCATCGGCAGCCATGTGATTCTGAGTAGCCAATGAGCGGCCGAGGCTGAGCTGCTGTACGCAGGAGTAGTTTGGACTGCGCGAAGCTCCGTAGTTAGAGGTAAAGGAAAGGAAGTAGAAGCGGCGAGTGGGGCCGCCTGGGAGCATGGAGCTGCTGCCTGTGTGCGCCTAACCGGAGCGGTACGTGTCTCCACACCTCCCCTACCTGCCGTGTACGCACCTAGAGACGCGCCGTGTGTACGTGTCTCCATAGTGACTGCTGCCTCGTATGTGCTGATACACAGTGACAGCACCAGGTGCTATTACACAGCGGACTGCCCAGAAACCTTTACATTGTATGTGATAGTACTGAGGCCTCATAATCCAGGAGCCCTGCCTTATATACTGTGATACTCCTACCCCTGCTGCTGATGACAGCTCTGGGTCCTACTACTGGGGTCTCCAGCTCTTCCCCACCTTATGTGACGGTGACAGATGAGGATCAGAGCGACTGACAGTGCCAAATTGTGTCAGCTGCACCGGTGGGTCCTAGTATATCTACATAATGGCAGGTTCTATACTGTGTTCCCAGTGTGCAGGGATCCTCTGGGGTGTTACCAGTGCACTGCGGACTTTCTGGGGTGTTACCAGTGCACTGCGGACTTTCTGGGGTGTTACCAGTGCACTACGGACTTTCTGGGGTGTTACTAATGCACAGCGTACCCTCTGGGGTGTTACCAGTGCACAGCGGATCCTCTGGGGTGTTACCAGTGCACAGCGTATCCTCTGGGTGTTACCGGTGCACAGCGGACCCTCTGGGTGTTACCGGTGCACAGCGTGCCCTCTGGGGTGTTACCAGTGCACAGCGTACCCTTTGGGGTGTTACCGGTGCACAGCCGATCCTCTGGGGTGTTACCGGTGCACAGCGATCCTCTGGGTGTTGTACACCGGGTGACATGCACAGCGGATCCTCTGGGATGTTACCGGTGCACAGCGGATCCTCTGGGGTGTTCCGTGCACAGCGTACCCTCTGGGGTGTTCCTAGTGCACAGCGGATCCTCTGGGGTGTTCCAGTGCACTGCATACCGTCGGGTGTTACCAGTGCACAGCGTACCTCTGGGTGTTACCAGTGCACAGCATACCCTCGGGTGTTACCAGTGCACAGCGTACCCTCTGGGGTGTTCCCAGTGCACAGCGGATCCTCTGGGGTGTTACCAGTGCACAGCTACCCTCTGGGTGTTACCCAGTGCACAGCGACCCTCTGGGGTGTTACAGGTGCACAGCGTACCCTCTCGGTTTACCGGTGCACAGCGTACCCTCTGGGGTGTTACAGGTGCACAGCGACCCTCTCGGGTAGTTTTACCGGGTGTACAGCGTACCCTCTGGGGTGTTACCAGTGCACAGCGTACCCTCTGGGGTGTTACCAGTGCACAGCGTACCCTCTGGGGTGTTACCAGTGCACAGCGTACCCTCTGGGGTGTTACCAGTGCACAGCGTACCCTCTGGGGTGTTACCAGTGCACAGCGTACCCTCTGGGGTGTTACCAGTGAACAGCGTACCCTCTGGGGTGTTACCGGTGCACAGCGGATCCTCTGGGGTGTTCCCGGTGCACAGCGTACCCTCTGGGGTGTTACCGGTGCACAGCATACCCTCGGGTGTTACCAGTGCACAGCGTACCCTCTGGGGTGTTACCGGTGCACAGCTGACTCTCTGGGGTGTTACCAGTGCACAGTGGATCCTCTGGGGTGTTACCGGTGCACAGCGACCCTCTGGGTGTTACCGGTGCACAGCGTGCCCTCTGGGGTGTTACCAGTGCACAGCGTGCCCTCTGGGTTGTTACCAGTGCACAGCGTACTCTCTGGGGTGTTACCAGTGCACAGCGGATCCTCTGGGGTGTTCCTGGTGCATAGCGGATCCTCTGGGGTGTTCCCGGTGCACAGCGGATCTTGTGTGATTGTACCAGTGCACAGAGGATCCTCAGGGGTGTTACCAGTGCACAGCGGATGCTGTTTGATGTTACCGGTGCACAGCGGATCCTCTGCGGGTGTTACCAGTGCACAATGGATCCTCTGGGTGTTCCTGGTGCATAGCGGATCCTCTGGGGTGTTCCCGGTGCACAGTGGATCTTGTGTGATTTTACCAGTGCACAGCGGATCCTCTGTGGGTGTTACCAGTGCACAGCGGATCCTGTTTGATGTTACCGTGCACAGCGGATCCTCTGGGGTGTTACCAGTGCACAGCGGATCCTGTTTGATGTTACCGGTGCACAGCGGATCCTCTGGGGGTGTTACCAGTGCACAGCGGATCCTCTGGGAGTGTTACCAGTGCATTGCGGATCCTCTGGGGGTGTTATCAGTGCACAGCGGATCCTCTGGGGGTGTTATCAGTGCACAGCGGATCCTCTGGGGGTGTTATCAGTGCACAGCGGATCCTCTGGGGGTGTTATCAGTGCACAACGGATCCTCTGGGGGTGTTATCAGTGCACGGCGGATCCTGTGTGATGTTCCTGGTGCCCGGCGGGCCAGAACTGTGAAGGGTGGATTTTTTTTGGGAAGCCTTGGGTCCCTGAATCATGTGGATGTGACCTGTACCCCTAACATTACACTGACCACGTTGTTTGCAGTGGTAGTGTCCTCTTTCAGCAGGTTAGTGCCTCCTGCCACATTGCAAAAACTGATTAGCAAGATAGTGGAGAGATCAAGGTGATGACTGCACCAGATCTCAGTCTGATCGATCGTCTGTGGAATGTGCTGGAAAAACAAATCTGATCTGCTGCCAATGTCTTGGTGACATCTTCCTAGGTCTGGTGGAGTCTGTGCCTCCAAGGGTCAGAGACTTTTTGTGTCCCATAAGGGGGAGCCTACAGAATATTCGGCAGGTGATCAGCCTATGTACTGATACACGGTACAGCACTGTGTCCTGGATACAGCTGAGCCCTCAACCTTACAAATTGTCATACACCTTCCTCTGCACCCGATGACAGTGACGACCTTCTAGAACCTCATGTGCTCAATGACTCCGACATTACAGAATGACAGCTTCTGACTCTATCACTGAAGTGTTCCCATCTATGGTGATACCGGGCGATGCCATCTGCTCTCTGATTGCACTTCCATTTATACTAGCAGCGATGCAAGCGGGAACATGGCCGCTACTGTGTGCGTCTTATTAGAAAGCCTCCCAATAGCTCGATCCTTAATACTCGGGGAGATGCAGCCAATGTTCCCCTTGGCATTTTACAAGTAAGCGCTTATTCACATGACTAGATTTTCTGTCTTTACCACGTATTCTTACACAAGCAGAGATATAACAAAGATGTAGCCCACCCCCTAGATATGGACACGTCAGAAGAGCCCCCTAAGATTAGAATCTAACCATAAGTGTATTTACTAGCGATGGGTACAATGCATACACTGATCCTTTCTACATAAGTATATCCCGCAGCTTAAGTGTCGCAGTATGCTGGGAGTTGTGGTTCTGTAGAAAGCACAGTTTGGGGATCTCTATATTAGGTGTCCTTGTCTATTACAAACAATCAGATTCCCGTTTTGCTTTTTTTGAAGGGCTTTGTATGAGTGAGCGCTGAGTCTCTCCCGACAGCTCTGACACTTCATTCCCAGAGGATCCCGGCACCGGTGTCTGTGTGCGCTGTGACGTTACTCAGCATTTGCTGCCTATAAGCTTCCATTCACTTCATCATCAGTCATTTATTGCATCAGTATCATCACCGAGACTGAACCGCAGCCAGGAAATGGGACGCAGAGATCAGACTTTATTTTACGTACAGATAATGGACTTGCATCTCTCACTGATTAATGCACTTTGTTTCCTCCTCTGTCCAGTTAGAAAAAGACTAATTTTAGTTAATGGTGTTCTAAATGATTACTGTTCCACAGAAAAGGTGAGAAGTTGCTTATTGTGGGTGAACCAGTAACCAGGGTGGCTGTATTGAGTTCTCCATATGAATGGACTCTAGCACCATCCGTCACTTTGGATGGATCTGCATAGTCCCTTCACATGGGGGTCTTAGAACTCTCTTCTCCTCATCGCTGGGGAACCAAACGCTGTCGTAGGTCAATATCTTGGTTTAACCCCTTTAGAGAGGTTACACTTTTTTAATGTTAGATTTGTGGGGTCTGACTCATTGCCAAAATGGGGGGAGGATCCCCAGACCGACTTCTCCCAACTAAAACTTGAACGGATGCAACAGGAAAAAAATAAAAGCTAATGGCCATTTATATACTTTCCATAGGAGACAGGTGCCCCCTATTTTAGTGATCGGCCAGATCCCCACAGATCTGACATGTGGGCAGGTGACACATCAGAAATGGTGGAATACAATGCTTTCCTTGAGTCATTAAGAGTTAAATGTCCTGGGTATTGGGGGATAGAGGATGGGCCTCTGCATAATGAGCGATTTGCCTTTCAGGAACTTGGTAGAGCTGAGTGATGAACCCAGTGAGTGCCGTAATGATGCGATGGACAGACACAACTGGGCTACTCAGATTTCCTTTTTCCTATTGTCGCTCTCCTGCACCTGGAGAGTTAACAGATACCATCACTCTCATCATCCTGTTGTCTTTCACTAATCCCTCCTGTCGCTCCTTCCCCTGGAGAGTTAACAGATACCATCACTCTCATCATCCTGTCGTCTTCCACTAATCTCTCCTGTCGCTCCTTCCCCTGGAGAGTTAACAGATACCATCACTCTCATCATCCTGTCGTCTTTCACTAATCTCTCCTGTCGCTCCTTCCCCTGGAGAGTTAACAGATACCATCACTCTCATCATCCTGTCGTCTTTCACTAATCTCTCCTGTCCCTCCTTTCCCTGGAGAGTTAACAGATACCATCACTCTCATCATCCTGTCGTCTTTCACTAATCTCTCCTGTCGCTCTCCTTCCCCTGGAGAGTTAACAGATACCATCACTCTCATCATCCTGTCGTCTTCCACTAATCTCTCCTGTCGCTCCTTCCCCTGGAGAGTTAACAGATACCATCACTCTCATCATCCTGTCGTCTTCCCACTAATCTCTCCTGTCGCTCTCTTGCCCCTGGAGAGTTAACAGATACCATCACTCTCATCATCCTGTCGTCTTCCACTAATCTCTCCTGTCGCTCTCCTTCCCCTGGAGAGTTAACAGATAACATCACTCTCATCATCCTGTCATCTTTCACTAATCTCTCCTGTCGCTCTCCTTCCCTGGAGAGTTAACAGATACCATCACTCTCATCACCCTGTCATCTTCCACTAATCTCTCCTGTCACTCCTTCCCCTGGAGAATTAACAGATACTATCACTCTCATCATCCTGTCGTCTTCCACTAATCTCTCCTGTCGCTCCTTCCCCTGGAGAGTTAACAGATACCATCACTCTCATCATCCTGTCGTCTTCCACTAATCTCTCCTGTCGCTCTCTTGCCCCTGGAGAGTTAACAGATACCATCACTCTCATCATCCTGTTGTCTTCCATTAATCTCTCCTGTCACTCCTTCCCCTGGAGAGTTAACAGATACCATCACTCTCATCATCCTGTCGTCTTCCCACTAATCTCTCCTGTCGCTCCTTCCCCTGGAGAATTAACAGATACCATCACTCTCATCATCCTGTTGTCTTCCCACTAATCTCTCCTGTCGCTCCTTCCCCTGGAGAATTAACAGATACCATCACTCTCATCATCCTGTCGTCTTCCACTAATCTCTCCTGTCGCTCCTTCCCCTGAAGAGTTAACAGATAACATCACTCTCATCATCCTGTTGTCTTCCCACTAATCTCTCCTGTCGCTCTCCTGCCCCTGGAGAGTTAACAGATACCATCACTCTCATCATCCTGTTGTCTTCCACTAATCCCTCCTGTCGCTCCTTCCCCTGGAGAGTTAACAGATACCATCACTCTCATCATCCTGTCGTCTTCCACTAATCTCTCCTGTCGCTCTCCTTCCCCTGGAGAGTTAACAGATACCATCACTCTCATCATCCTGTCGTCTTCCACTAATCTCTCCTGTCGCTCCTTCCCCTGGAGAGTTAACAGATACCATCACTCTCATCATCCTGTCGTCTTCACTAATCTCTCCTGTCCTCCTTTCCCTGGAGAGTTAACAGATACCATCACTCTCATCATCCTGTCGTCTTTCACTAATCTCTCCCGTCGCTCTCCTTCCCCTGGAGAGTTAACAGATACCATCACTCTCATCATCCTGTCGTCTTCCACTAATCTCTCCTGTCGCTCCTTCCCCTGGAGAGTTAACAGATACCATCACTCTCATCATCCTGTCGTCTTCCCACTAATCTCTCCTGTCGCTCTCTTGCCCCTGGAGAGTTAACAGATACCATCACTCTCATCATCCTGTCGTCTTCCACTAATCTCTCCTGTCGCTCCTTCCCCTGGAGAGTTAACAGATACCATCACTCTCATCATCCTGTTGTCTTCCACTAATCTCTCCTGTCGCTCCTTCCCCTGGAGAGTTAACAGATACCATCACTCTCATCATCCTGTTGTCTTCCACTAATCTCTCCTGTCGCTCCTTCCCCTGGAGAGTTAACAGATACCATCACTCTCATCATCCTGTTGTCTTCCACTAATCTCTCCTGTCGCTCCTTCCCCTGGAGAATTAACAGATACCATCACTCTCATCATCCTGTCGTCTTCCACTAATCTCTCCTGTCGCTCCTTCCCCTGAAGAGTTAACAGATAACATCACTCTCATCATCCTGTTGTCTTCCCTCTAATCTCTCCTGTCGCTCTCCTGCCCCTGGAGAGTTAACAGATACCATCACTCTCATCATCCTGTTGTCTTCCACTAATCCCTCCTGTCGCTCCTTCCCTGGAGAGTTAACAGATACCATCACTCTCATCATCCTGTCGTCTTCCACTAATCTCTCCTGTCTCTCCTTCCCCTGGAGAGTTAACAGATACCATCACTCTCATCATCCTGTTGTCTTCCACTAATCTCCCTCCGGTCTGACTCCATTCTTATCTCCAGTCCTTACTGTGATGTGCCTCATCAGATTATCCCCTCCACATGTCACCTGTCTCGTCATTGTGCCCGCAGCGCCTGTGCCGTCTCCACCATGGCTACGTCATCCGAAGAAGTGTTACTGATCGTCAAGAAGGTGCGCCAGAAGAAACAAGATGGGGCGCTCTACCTGATGGCCGAAAGGGTTGCATGGGCCCCCGAAGGGAAGGACCGGTTCACTGTGAGCCACATGTATGGAGACATCAAGTGTGAGTGAGCACTCAGGGGAGATTTTTTTTTTAGGCAGACACTTTTACTGATAAACCCACAGCCTGGATACATTGTGGGTTGGAACACAAGGCTGTACAAGGCTTAATGGGGTGGTCCAGATTGTATGTAGTATTGGACTTCATCTCCATTGAAGTGAATGAGCTGCAATACCACAAACAACCTGTAGACAGGTGTGGTGCTGTTTTTTTTTTAAGAAAGCAGACATAGTTTTCTAATCTCACTCCCATGTATGACTTGCCCCTATTTGCTGCCTCCAGGTCAGAAAATTAGCCCCGATGGCAAAGCAAAAGTCCAGCTTCAGCTCGTCCTGCACACTGGAGAGACCACAAACTTCCATTTCTCCAATGACAGCACAGCAATAAAGGAGAGAGACGCCGTAAAAGAGCTGCTGCAGCAGCTGCTCCCGAAGTTCAAGCGGAAGACGAACAAGGAATTGGAGGAAAAGAACAGGTGAAGACTCTGAAATAACCTGCCTGCATAGTGATCGCCCTCTTAGATGGGGTCTTTCAGTCTCACGTTCAGGATCTGCAGCTTCCTACTTCATCTTTTCAATATACTTTGTATTTATGTTTTCTATGTACCTTCTATATGCACTACGTGGTTTGTTTCTTGCCTAAATTCAGAGGTTGCAAACTCATCCTTCTCACACATCTGCAGTTTGTTACAGTGTACCGGTGTAGGTATCAGACTGGACATGCAAGAAATATGCTTAGTTGCTGTTTCCAGCTCATAGAGAATTGCCAGGTCCACATTGTAACAAGGCTGTAACGGGTCTCATGTCCGATCTTTCCGGGATTAACTTTTCTCTACTCTTCGGCTTTCAACAGGTTAAAATAATAAGCTCCCTCTCCCCTGGTCCAGCCATGTCTCTTTGCTGCCTCTCCGATCTTTGTTGACTTGCTTCAGCAGTTTCTTCACTACTACATCGCATGTGACCGCTGCAGTCAATCACTGGGTACAGCATTTCTGCTAGTTATGATTGACTGCAGCGGTTACATGCGCTGTAATCGTGATATCGCCACTGTAGCTTGTCAGCAAACATCAGGTCAGCGGCGGAGAGGGACATGGGGAAAACGTGGTTGACTCCTGTGTTTATTATTGTGACCTAACGGAAGTCGATAGGGAGTAAAAAGTGAGTCCAGGAAACCTTCATAACGGCAGACAAGAAGGTTTCCTTACACCGACAGGTTGTGGAAATCATGAAAAGGAAAAGTTCACAAAAATGTTGTTTTTCTCTTTATAGAATGCTGAAGGACGACCCGGTCTTGTTCCAGCTCTACAAGGATCTTGTGGCCAGTCAGGTGATCAGCGCCGAGGAGTTTTGGGCTAATCGTCTGAGCCTCAACTCCTTGGAGAACAGCCTGTCCAATAACAAGCAAGACGTGGGGATCTCGGCCGCTTTTCTGGTGCGCTTTTAGGATAGATTGTATATGTATCTAGTGTATTTATTGTATTATCGGAGGGGTCATCAGTGGAGATAGCGTAGCGCAGATAATCACGTCATTAGTAATGAAGGAGAACATTACACCATAATATTAGACAATACACAATGGGCTCGTGTCTGCTGCCAAATCCAAGAGACAATAAGCCGAACAGGAAGTCCCAGTCTAGAATCTAAATTCATGGCCGTTTCCACTGATTATTGGATATTCAGAAATTTGCAGGCAATAAAATAAAATCGGCATTACTCACTTTTTATTTCCCGCTGCTTTAGTGCCCATCAGTTCAGTGGTCCCCACCCTTCTCGCTTTGGTTACGTCACAAACATTGTTTGTGACTTCAGGTGACACTGACCCTTGACCATTGATTTGATAGGCGAGTTATGGGTATTTTATTACGTCACCTACTTTTAGGTAAATTTCACCAATTCCTGGAAAACTCTTAATTTCACACTTCCCTGTAATTAGCAGATTATGTGTGTATATATATATATAATATATACTGTAGTTGATCACAATATATGTTTATAATTGATCACAGTGTATTTTGGAGCTTGAGTAACTTCAAGTACAGACATTAATGCATAGAAACGCTTGATTAATCCAACAGTCTTTTCCATTCGTGGTAGATGAGAGGAGCAAAAGAGATAATAGTAATTAACCATCACTTCCAATAAAATTGTGACTTTTTGCCAGTTTTTTTTTTTATCCAACCATAGTTGACATTTTTTTATTACAGAAAATGTATCTGGTGCTTTACTTTAATTAAGTTCTATTTTTTTTTTTTAAATTTTTGTTTAAAGGCTGATGTTCGTCCCCAAACTGATGGATGCAATGGTCTGAGATACAACCTGACTCCGGACATCATAGAGTCCATATTCCGCACATATCCTGCAGGTGAGATTGCAATGGATATTATGGATGAAAGCGCTTACCCCATCCACATGAGAGATTGATAATTGCTGGGTGGTGTTACTGCTGAGTCCCAATGTCTACTGTGTGAATGGAGTTGTAGCGAGCATGTGCAACCACTGTTTTATTAAAGGGGTTTCTACTACTCTGACAACTCCCTTCTCGGTCCCTATGTTTCCTATCGGTACAATAACACTTATACTAACCTTAGCCAGCGCAGTTCCAGCGGTGTCGGCACTGGCTCTTCCTGCCGCTAATCATGTCATGCGAGCCTCGAGAGAGCCAGTGCCAACATCGATGGTAAGTACAAGTGTTAATGTTTTACTGGGAGCAAACAAAGGTACTCAGAAGGGGATGTCCGATTGTGGACAACTCCTTTAACTGTCGCACATACTCACTACTGTTCCATTTGCACTGGGAACTGTGGCGTACCGTTCTTGGGATTGATGGGTCCAAAGTGATTTTACATTTATCCTGTGGATAGATGATAAATTTTGTATATGGGACAACTCCGTCACAGAAAACATACAGTCTACAGGCAGATGTGGCTCCTCATTGGAGTTGAACTTGGGACCACATTGCTGCAAGGAAAAGTTGATGACCATGAAACCTGATGCTGCCCGCGCATTCCCCCCGGCCAGTCACAACAAATTCAGAATACATTACAGTCCAGTCCAGCATCTGGTAGTCCAGAAATGCTCGATGTTTGTCGCTTTTATCTGGCTCCGAACTGCAAAATAATCTGAGCCAGATTTTACACGCACCTCACATGAAGTTGTGCGTTTTCTGGATACTCCGTAAACATCACTGGCAGTCGTGAATGAATTATTCCAGGACTAATGACCTCCATTTTCCTTTCTCTTGCAGTGAAGCTGAAATACGATGAAAACGTTCCCCACAGCTTAACGGAAAAAGAGTTCTGGACCCGCTTTTTCCAATCTCATTATTTCCATAGAGACCGACTCAACACTGGATCCAAAGACTTGTTTGCAGAGTGCGCCAAACTTGACGATAAAGGTCATTAATTTTGGCTTCTGTTCTTTTATAGAGCACCAACCCTGCATCTAACAGTGATGCATGCAAGGTCAAGTGGGTCACAGGGGAGTAAAAATGTTTTTAACACACTTTATAAGAATCCACGCTGGTCCTGGTGACTTGTTGTAGCACAATACCTTGTGGCCACGACACTGTCACCAAGAGGGAGGGCAGGGAGGACCCTGGGGACCAGTGTCACGGGCACAGCATCAACTTGAAATGGAAGCAACTTTGGCAATGGCGCTCTGTCTATTGGAATATATATTCACAGTTTTTGTAAAGGATAATGCAAACCGTGACTTCTCCCTGCTGTTATCTGATCACTCCCGCTGGTAAAGAAAACTATTACTATGTGGTTAGGGAAGTAAAACAAGAGCATTATAAGTCTCGCTCAGGTTAGATGCTTATTTTTAAATTAGACTAGAAAAAGTTTTAATAGTCAGTCATTTGAAAACAGATTTTCAAAGCAAGTATACCAGCATCATCAGATCTAAGCTAAGTTAATGTATGCAGGTTATATTGCGAAATCTCTTGACAGATGAATTTTGAACAAGTTATTCTGAGAAGACATTACATTGTTATTGTTTCAATTCTTATATGGTTTTCTCTTAGCTGAGCCTTGGCACAAGCGATCCTCGGGGCTCAGGATCTTCGGGGCTCAGGACGCTCTTCCACTACACTTCCACATAATGAACATGTCTATTGATCTTTTACTAGGTCTGAAATCCTTAGTTTCCCAAGGGGTAAAAAATCCTATGTTAGATTTGATGTCTCTGGAGGACAAGTGTCTGGATGAGGTAAGGCCGTAGATTGTATTCAGTCGTTTTACTGACTATTGAGCTTTGTATTTCCGCAGAAATTACATAATGATGGAGCTCTGTTTCTGGCTTGTGTCCTGCATAGATGGTTATACATGAATCTGAAGCCATTCCGGATTTTGCTGCAGAAAGTTATGAGGGACGAGGGAAAATTCATTTTGGATTATAGGTTCAGGACAACTCTGTCCACTCCTGGAATGTGCCCCAACCCTTGCGGAGCAATAAAAGGCAATGCAATGTTTTCCTTAATTAAAGATTCAGGGACAAGCTTTTTGAAGCTCTTAACACAGGGGTGTGAAATCTTCTGCAGCAAGCTGGATCGCGTTGTCTGACCAAGCACGTGGAGATACCGTGGCACAACAAGTCACAGCAGGCTCTGAGGTATTGAATCTGGAAAATGACCTATAATAACAGAATGCAATATCTCTGAGACTAGAGGAGCACATAATCCAAATCGGTGTTCCTTCCCCCCATACACCCGTGCCCGGCAGCCACCTGTAGCACTCTGCATTATTGAGTTATAAAGCATAGCTACCAGGAATTACATATGGTAGGCATATTTAGTCTCTATGCGCAGATAAAATCCAGCGGAACCCAGTGGCGGCACCACCGACCCATTCAGAGCTTCGGGCAGAAATTTATGGGCCATCCACGATTCTGGACAAATACGCCTACCATATGTAATTCCTGGTAGCTATGCTTTATATCTCAATAACCCAGAGTGCTACAGGTGGCTGCCGGGCACGAGTGTATGGGGAAAGGAACGCCGATTCGGATTATGTGCTCGGCTAGTCTCAGAGATCTTGCATTCTGTTATTATAGGTCATTTTCCAGATTTAATACCTCAGAGCCTGCTGTGACTTGTTGTGCCACGGTATCTCCATGTGCTTGGTCAGACAAAGGGAGCCAGCTGGCTGCAGCTGCATAAGATTTCACACCCCTGTAATAATAATAATAATAATCTTTATTATATGCGCCAACATATTCCGCAGCGCTTTACAGTTTAACAGTTTCAAAACACAAGTCATAGGTAACAACGTTAACAATACAATAATTAAAGCAAAATAAGCCGCCCCTGCTCGTGAGAGCTTATAATCTACGATGAGGTGGGGGAATAACAAAGTACAGGTGTGTATATACAATGGTGCATTTACAATGATGGTCCAGCCATCTTGAGGGAGTGAGGCATGGATGGAGATAGTGAATGGGCTACACATACACACTTAAACATAGAACGACTTTGGTTAGTGAATGTGATAGGCCACTCTGAACAAATGTGTTTTGAGGGAGCGCCTGAAACCATGCAAATTGTGGATAGTCCTAATTTCTTGGGGTAGAGCATTCCAGAGGATTGGCGCAGTGCGGGAGAAGTCTTGGAGTCGGGAGTGGGAGGTACGGATTAGTGCAGAGGTTAGTCGAAAGTCGTTTGCAGAGCGCAGCAGTCGGTTAGGCCGATAGATAGAAATGAGGGAGGAGATGTAGGGGGGTGCTGCACTGTGGAGAGCTTTGTGGGTGAGAACCAGTACTTTGAATTGGATCCTATAATGAATGGGCAGCCAGTGTAAGGACTGGCGAAGAGCGGACGCATCCGAGTACCGATTAGCCAGATGGATGACCCTGGCTGCTGCATTAAGGATGGACTGGAGAGGGGATAGTCGAGTAATGGGGAGGCCAAGTAATAGAGCGTTGCAGTAGTCCAGGCGGGAGTGGATCAATGCTACAGTGAGGGTTTTTGTTGTTTCCATGGTGAGAAAAGGGCGGATTCTAGAGATGTTCTTTAGGTGTAGACGGCAAGAGCGGGCAAGAGATTGTATATGGGAGGTGAAGGAGAGATTGGTGTCAAACATAACACCCAGACAGCGAGCCTGCTGCCGGGGTGTTATTATGGTGCCGCCCACGGAGAGGGAAATGTCAGATTTAGGGAGGTTAGTAGACGGCGGGAGCAGAAGGAGTTCAGTCTTGGAGAGGTTAAGTTTCAGATAGAGAGCGGACATGATGTTGGAGACTGCGGACAGACAGTCGGTGGTGTTCTGTAGAACAGCGGGGGTAAGGTCGGGGGATGACGTGTATAGTTGTGTGTCATCGGCATAAAGATGGTACTGAAAGCCAAATCTGCTGATGGTCTGTCCAATTGGGGCCATGTAGAGAGAGAAGAGAAGGGGGCCAAGGACTGAGCCCTGGGGTACACCGACAGTGAGAGGAAGAGGAGATGACGTGGAGCCAGAGAACGAAACACTGAAGGAGCGGTCAGAAAGATAGGAGGAGAACCAGGAGAGAACAGTGTCCTTAATACCTAGTGACTGGAGCCTAGACAGTAGGAGACAGTGGTCAACAGTGTCGAAAGCTGCAGAAAGGTCGAGTAGAATGAGCAGAGAGTGGTCGCCGTTACGTTTTGCTGTAAGAAGGTCATTGGTCACTTTGATGAGTGCAGTTTCAGTCGAATGTAGGGGGCGGAAGCCGGACTGTGAAGGGTCTAGGAGGGAGTGAGTGGAGAGGTAATGGGTGAGGCGGGAGTACAGTCATGGCCAAAAGTTTTGAGAATGACACAAATATTATATTTTCACATGATCTGCTGTCCTCTGGTTTTTATGTGTGTTTGACAGATGTTTTTATCACAGACAAAATATAATAATTGCAAACATATGAGTAACAAAAGCTTATATTGACAGTTAGAATGAGTTAATGCAGCAAGTCAATATTTGCAGTGTTGACCCTTCTTCTTCAGGACCTCTGCAATTCTCCCTGGCATGCTCTCAATCAACTTCTGGACCAAATCCTGACTGATAGCAGTCCATTCTTGCACAATCAATGCTTTCATTTTATCAGAATTTTTAGGTTTTTGTTTGTCCACACGTCTCTTGATGATTGACCACAAGTTCTCAATGGGATTAAGATCTGGGGAGTTTCCAGGCCATGGACCCGAAATTTCTATGTTTTGTTCCCTGAGCCATTTAGTTATCATCTTTGCTTTATGGCAAGGTGCTTCATCATGCTGGAAAAGGCATTGTTGATCGCCAAACTGCTCTTGGAGGGTTGGGAGAAGTTGCTCTTGGAGGACATTCTGGTACCATTCTTTATTCATGGCTGTGTTTTTAGGCAAGACTGTGAGAAAGCCGATTCCCTTGGCTGAGAAGCAACCACACACATGAATGGTTTCAGGATGCTTAACAGTTGGCATGAGACAAGACTGGTGGTAGCGCTCACCTTGTCTTCTCCGAATGAGGCGTTTTCCTGATGTCCCAAACAATCGAAAAGGGGATTCATAAGAGAAAATAACTTTACCCCAGTCCTCAGCAGTCCACTGCCTGTACCTTTTGCAGAATATCAGTCTGTCCATGATGTTTTTTCTGGAGAGAAGTGGCTTCTTTGCTGCCCTCCTTGAGACCAGGCCTTGCTCCAAGAGTCTCCGCCTCACAGTGCGTGCAGATGCACTCACACCTGCCTGCTGCCATTCCTGAGAAAGCTCTGCACTGCTGGTAGCCCGATCCCACAGCTGAAACACTTTTAAGACACGGTCCTGGCGCTTGCTGGTCTTTCTTGGCGCCCTGGAGCCTTTTTGGCAACAATGGAACCTCTCTCCTTGAAGTTCTTGATGATGCGATAGATTGTTGACTGAGGTGCAATCTTTCTAGCTGCGATCCTCTTCCCTGTTAGGCCATTTTTGTGACGACTGCACGTGTTTCTTTAGAGATAACCATGGTTAACAGAAGAGAAACAATGATGCCAAGCACCAGCCTCCTTTTAAAGTGTCCAGTGGTGTCATTCTTACTTAATCATGACAGATTGATCTCCAGCCATGTCCTCATCAACACCCACACCTGTGTTAATGGAGCAATCACTGAAAAGAGGTTAGCTGGTCCTTTTAAGGCAGGGCTGCAATGATGTTGAAATGTGTTTTGGGGGATAAAGTTCATTTTCTAGCCAAATATTGACTTTGCAAGTAATTGCTGTTAAGCTGATCACTCTTTATAACATTTTGGAGTATATGCAAATTGCCATTAGAAAAAGTGAAGCAGTAGACTTTGTAAAAATTAATATTTGTGTCATTCTCAAAACTTTTGGCCATGACTGTAGACTAGGCGCTCCAAAAGTTTAGAGATGAAGGGAGATTGGAGACCGGTCTGTAGTTGTTTGTGCAGGAAGGGTCAAGAGCGTGTTTCTTTAGTAATGGAGTAATGATGGAGTGTTTGAAGGAGGATGGGAAAATGCCAGAGGAGAGTGAGAGATTAAAGATTGTAGTTAGGTGAGTTGTGACAACTGGAGAGAGAGACTGGAGGAGATGTGAGGGAATGGGGTCGGTAGTGCATGTAGTCGGACGAGAGGAAGAGAGGAGTCTGGAGACTTCTTCTTCTGTGATGGGATCAAATGTGGAAAGTGAGCCAGGGGAAATGCAGGGTGGGATGGGAGTCACAGCACTTGGTGGTTGAGAGCAGATTTCCTGACGGATAGTATCTATTTTTTCTATAAAGTGGGAGGCCAGGTCGTCAGCACAAATGTCTGTGATAGGGGCTTGTGCTTTTGGCCTGAGGAGGGAGTGAAAAGTGTCAAAAAGTTTCTTGGGGTTGTTGGCTAGTGAGGAGATCAGTGTGGTGAAGTAGGTCTGTTTGGCGAGGTGAAGGGCTGCATTATAAGTTCTTAACATGAATTTAAAGTGGATGAAGTCTTCTGGTGTGCGGGTTTTTCTCCAGAGGCGTTCAGCACTCCTAGAGCATCGCTGGAGAAGGTGAGTTTGCAATGTGAGCCAGGGCTGTTTTACTGTGTGTTTGGAGGTTCTGAGGGTGAGCGGTGCTACTTGGTCAAGGGTGCTTCTAAGAGTGTCATTGTAGTGCTGAACAGCCAGATTAGGACAAGAAAAAGAGGAGATTGGGGACAGCGAAGAGTGTAGGGAGTCTGAAAGTGTCTGAGGGTTAATGGCTTGTAGATTTCTGAATGTGTGGTAGGTAGGAGTGCGCTGGGGTGGTGGAGGATTTGTGAGCGTGAAGGAGAGAATGTTGTGGTCAGAGAGTGGAAGCGGTGAGTTATTTAGGTGGGAGATTGAACAGAGGCGGACAAAGACCAGGTCAAGGGTGTTGCCATCCTTGTGTGTCTCAGAGGTTGAAAGCTGTGAGAGGCCTAGAGAAGTGGTTAGTGATAGAAGCTGAGATGCAGATGTGGAAGTAGGGCTGTTAATGGGGATGTTGAAGTCTCCAAGGATAAGGGTTGGTAGTTCTGAGGACATGAAGTGCGGCAGCCAGGCTGAGAAGTGGTCAAGGAACTGGGTGGGCGAGCCTGGGGGCCGATATATGACCGTTACACTTAGGGAGAGGGGACAAAAGAGCCTGATGGTGTGGACCTCAAAAGAAGGGAATGAGAGTGATGGAATTGGGGGGATGACCTGGAAAGTGCATTGTGGGGACAGGAGTATGCCAACTCCACCACCATGTCTGTTTGTGGGTCTCGGGCCCCTGTGTTAAGAGCTTCAAAGAGCTTGTCCCTGGATCTTTAATTGAGGAAAACATTGCATTGCCTTTCATGGCCTGGGGGAGTGCAAGGGTGGGTGCACATTCCAGGAGTGGACGGAGGTGTCCTGAACCTATAATCCAAAATGGATTCTCCCTCGTCCCTCACAAAAGTCTTAAGGGATCAGTCCCATGTGGACATAACCTTAGGTTAAGTTCACACATGTATTTTTGGTCTTGCACCATTTGTAGCCTATTTGCAGCAGGGAGTAATCTGGTCTCCTTTACGACCTAGACAAGTGCAGATAAATAGGCACCCGTCCGCCATGTGTGAAAGTGCACAGAGCGACACATGGACCCTGTCACATCCTCAACTTGTGTACGTGACTTGCCCGATTTCTCACCTGGCTATCTGAGCCCACCTTTAATACACAGATATTATCTGCTTGGGAAATCCTCTTTACTAGGAACCAATAATTGCTTTATAGCTTTCGCATGGATCAATATTTTACAAGCAGACGGCAGATGCGGCCACACGTTATTGATACGGCCACTTTAGCAATGGTGACTGTGCTTCACTGTAACTTCAGCATATTAAATAATATCAGAAACTGGAGACCCAGCTTTTATTATTTCCTCTTATCTCAGAGCAGGTTCTGTTTACTGCACATATAAAGGGGTTTCCACTGTCCTTGGGATAGGTCATCAATATACGATCAGTGGGGTCCGACACCTTTTACCGCTACCGATCAGCTGTTTTCGCTGCTGGAGTTGCAAACATTTGTTCATTTGGGTAGTTGGATGGATTCTAGATCTATGACCTATTCTAACGACAAGTCCTTAGTATCACACATGGAAACAACCCTTAATGCTTCTTTATCCCCGGTGATCTTGTGTCCTCTAAGATGACTATGATTAATCTCCATTTTCAGGGATACGGGATTTCATCTGTGCCATCAACGTCAAATGCAAAATCTGTGAAGGAGAATAGCAACGCTGCCATCATCAAACGATTCAACCACCACAGTGCCATGGTGCTGGCAGCGGGACTCCGAAAAGAGTGAGGCTTTCCTCCTAGATACCGTATAATACTCAGATCTGATGCTACCCATAGATGTTTTTTCTAACATGCCCACACTTTGTTCTTTCAGGACGAGATCTATGAGTTATTTGCTCTATTTTGGCATTATGGAAATGTAATTATTTTTGGGGTTCTGGGCAAACATCAATTCTGCCGTTACATCTTGGGTTTAGTTCTTACAATCGGTTATAAATAACTTATCAGCAATTGAACCTCTATTGATCAGTAAGTTATCCTCTGTTGTACGTTAAAGGGGATGACACAGTCCTTTAACTTAGCCAGCAGCCACCACTAGAGGGAGCTCACTGTAAACGGTTTATTCACTGAACTCAACCAGATTCCAGTATACAGTAAGTTCCTTGGCTCTCCCTAGTGGTGACTGCTGGTGGTCAAAATGTTATTGTTTAACCCCTTCACGACCGTTGATGTATATTTACGTCAAAGGTCGGGTCCCTGCTTTTAATCAGCGATCACGTGCCTTTAACAGCACCCCCGCGGCTGTTAAACAGTTAAATCCCACTATCAATCACCGAAAGCGGGATTTTAACACGCGCAGGCCAGAAGCTCGTTATTCATCCTGCCCATCGTCACCCCTGTCACGTGATATTGAGGCACTGATGGGTTGTCAGGACAGCTGATGACACTCTTGGCTCAAAAAATAAGTCCATACTCGGCCCCAGAGCCCAAAAAATGAAACTCTGCAGGTCTCGGAAATTGGCGACATTAATTAATTTTTTGTTTTTTCCTTACACATTTCCAATTTTTTTTTTCCACCACTTAAAAAAAAAAAAAAGAAACACCTATACATGTTTGGTATCTGCGTACTCGTACTGACGTAGCGAGTCATATTGCCAGGTCGGTTTTACTATATAATGAACATGGTATATATAAAGAAACAATCCATTGTGGAATTGCACTTTTTTTTTTGCAATTTCACTTGGAATTTTTTTTTGCCGCTTTCCTGGACATCACTACATGATAAAATGAATGATGTCATTCAAAATTACAACCCGTCCTGCAAAAAACAAGCCCTCATATGGCAAAGGGGACAGAAAAATAAAAAAAATATTATGGCTCTTGGAATAAGGGGAGAAAAATACAAAAAGGGCAAAAATGGGAAAATCGCCCGCTCATAAACATGTCAGCAGGATTTAAGCCCCTTGTCCGCAGTGAAGCAGTATGCATCGACTTCATGATGATAGACCAACAGCGCCACACATTGGTAGATGACTGTCACTACAGGCTTATTACTGTGCGTCATGATTGACCGAGACTTTTTTCTCTTTTTGCAGAGAAGCACAAAATGACCAAAACAGTGAGACGAGTAGCACAGATGGCAATTCCAGGGACTCTGACTTCTTCCAGCCCCCTGTAAAGAAGGTAAGAAATAAGGGCTAGACGTCGGCAGCCTGCAACTCTTGCGTGAGTTGTTTAGTGTCGGCCCCGTTTAGTTTCCGATTATAAGTTACCGCACATCCTCCATATGTATCAGCATTGTTGTCGACTGTTGTAGGTGAAGTTGCAGGAGGCCATAGACTACGAAGACTTAGAAGAACGGAACGGTATCAAACCAATAGCACTAAACCTCAAGAAATCAGATAGGTAAGATGTAATTTCACAAATGACACAAAAAAGGCTCCTTCTGAAAACAGCGCCACCCCTGTCCATATGTGGTACACGCCATTCACTTAAATGGACCAAAGCTGCAATGTCTGACACGACGTGTGCACAGGAGAAGCCCCGTTTCTTAAAGAAAACAGCAGCGCTTTTTCTTAATGCTGGACGACCCCTTTAAAGAGTTAAAACCCGTTTTTCTTTGCCATTTGTTGTCTGTGTTCATTGCTCTGTTCTATTTCGCCAGGTATTACCATGGTCCAACCCCGGTCCAGTCCCAGCAATACACAACCAGTCAGGATATTATTAACTCCTATAATAGTATTAAACAACAAATGGAAAACTATGTACCAAGACTAACTCAGGTGGGTGCAGTGTGTGGCCATAGTGACGATTTAAAGTGGAAATTAATCATTTTTTCCCCAATCAATTTGACAATTTAAGGGATTGTCCAGCATTATTTTTTGTCCCTAAGGCATGAGCTGGTATAAAGTAAAAGAGGCATGCTCTCCTCCTGTCACCCATGTACATACAGCGAAAGCTGCGCACTGGTCAGGACATGACTGCACCGTCCAGATTACACAGGATTGCTAAAACCTGTGATTGGCTGCAGCGGTTACGCTTCTGGAACAGAATATCATCAGAGAAACACCCAATGAAGAGCTGTTCCTGTCACCTGACTGCTTTGGTTGTCCTGGAAATTTTAGGCAGTGCAATCGTTGCTCTGCATCCCCAGGGTTGACAGCTAGAGAGTATGCATCCGTTAGTTATTTTATACCAGCATGTGCCTTCGAAAAATAAAAAAATGATGTCCCTTTATAAAGGAACATTGTAGCCAAAACAGATATCCTGTGTTATTCATTTTCTCCAGGTCTGACGGGGGCAGAACAGGACACAGCATTTCAGGAACAACATAGTTAATCTTTAAGTCAGATTCACTGATACACTAGACATGTATGGCCACGTGTGTACCCGTGGAGGAGCTGTGTGGCCACGTGTGTACCAGTGGAGGAGCTGTGTGGCCTCACGTGTGTACCCGTGGAGGAGCTTGTATGGCCACGTGTGTACCCGTGGAGGAGCTGTGTGGCCACGTGTGTACCAGTGGAGGAGCTGTGTGGCCTCACGTGTGTACCCGTGGAGGAGCTGTATGGCCACGTGTGTACCCGTGGAGGAGCTTTATGTATCTTGCTTTGCTGGTTTTTGCACATTATCCCTCCTGCCCTATTGGGAATATTATATTTAGATCATACTGATCCTATGCTACATGTCACATAAAAAGTAGGTAAAAAATGAAAAAATAAATTGCTTCTTTTTATTCCGATTTTAGGTTCTATCAAACAGCGCTGCTAGTAGTACAATATCTGCATTATCCCCTGGAGGAGCGTTGATGCAAGGAGGGACCCAGCAAGCCATAAACCGTGAGTTCTGATCCCACTTCCACTGTGTAGTGACCACAGCGTCATCCTGGCGGCCAAATGATCATATTATGTACACCTCAGCGTTGTAGTTGACACTGTATTGTTTAGCATTACACAGACGCACGGGTTGAGATCCTGCACGCGCTTACAGTCCAGTTGAGTTTAGCGTGTAGTGCTTCCTTTGGTCCTATAGGGCCATATCTCTCCATTGATAGGGTATCCATGTGTGATCGCTGGTGACCGGACCCCCCACTCTTCACCGCAGTACATGACACACCACCGGATTCTGGTCCCATTTATCTGTTTGTTTTTATGTCAAGTGCCAAAACTTATAGGCAGTGGCACCTTGTTGGAAGTAATAAGGGAACTGATCCCCACAATCACATTTCAAAGACGGAAAATATTCCAAGACTCCGTAAATCTTAATTTAAAGGAGTTGATCAAATTACAGTAAAACCCAGTGGAACGCTCCTATTCTCCAAACGATCTAGTGCTGACTTTCCAGCTTTTCTTAGTATTGGCCTACATGCCTGGGGTCATCTGCTGTACTACTGGCCTCATCACTGAATGATGGGAGTCATGATCCCAGTAATAATGCACAGGACATAGCTGCTTGTAAAGAGGCTTTAAAGTGCTTTACGCACCATTTCTTTAATGACCCCATAGTGCCAGGAGAACGCGCTGAATAAAGTATCGCTATCCTTTTTAGAGATGGTGCCAAACGACGTCCAGTCTGAGCTGAAGCACTTGTATGTGGCGGTGGGGGAGCTTTTACGCCATTTCTGGTCCTGTTTCCCCGTCAATACTCCCTTCTTAGAAGAAAAGGTAAGTGTCGCTGTGTACATACTAGTTCTGGAAGCTGTATTGTTGGCGCACTAGTTTAACACTTTATTCCCATACCAGCCTCACTTGTTTTAAAGGTCCCCACTTTTAATGACTAAGGGGGACCTCAGGGTAAGGTCTACCCAAACGAGAGCTTTCCTCTTACGTATTTAGTCCCTGGTTATCAACTACTGCAGAGATTTTAGCAGCCACGTGTGATTCTCTGGATTTCTATTATTTTTAATAAGTTTTTATTTTTCCAGCTCATTAAGATGAGAAGTAACTTGGAAAGATTCCAGGTGACTAAACTGTGTCCATTCCAGGAGAAGGTGAAGAAGCTCTATCTTAGCACAAATGTAAGTCGGGTATGATGTTTGGTTATTTGTCCAGCATGTGAGAGGGAACCATGCTTTCCCTAGTAACCCACGAGGACCTGGAAGGATTAGAGTTGGTGCAAATCGATTGGCAGGACCGATCCATCAGTGGGAGCCCAGAGAACCACCGGACGGCATCCACGGCTCTTCTTTTGATTCACTGGTCTGGTATTGTCTTAAGAGAAGAGACGCAGATGCCACCAGGTAAGAGGTGGTCCTCCGGGCTCCCGTCCAGCGATCAGATTACTGCCCTTGAGGATGGACTGAGGTCCTGACAGTCTATTCACACCAACTCTAAACCCCTGAGGAGTCCATTATTCCAGTTAGAGTGTGAATGAGTCTCAGTCTTTGATGATTCAGAGGGGATTCCTCCTTTAACATAAATGGGATATGTTATAATCTGCAATATACTAATCTTGTACAGTCGCTTAATGTAGCTGCACCCTAAGGGCCAAAGGCTGCCGCCGCCCCCTCTGTGCACGTTACATAAACACCGTAATGCCTGTATTGGAAACAGTCATTAATTGTGCAAAGCCTGGTGCACAGAAAACAATTTCCAGAATCAAGCTTGGTGAAGACCCTGAACAAGCAGGAAATATTGGAAGAATTTAGCTCTGAAGTCAGCAGAACACTGAGCGCTGCTCTGGAGTATTATGCAGGATCTAATAAAGGATTGTTACTTTATAATTCATGTATTGTATGTACACAGTGACATCATCGGCAGAATAGTGAGTGCAGCTCTGGGGTATTATACAGGATGTAACTCAGGATCAGTAATGTAATGTATGTACACAGTGACTGCACCAGCAGAATAGTGAGTGCAGCTCTGGAGTATAATACAGGTGTAACTCAGGATCAGTAATGTAATGTATGTACACAGTGACTGCACCAGCAGAATAGTGAGTGCAGCTCTGGGGTATAATACAGGATGTAACTCAGGATCAGTAATGTATGTACACAGTGACTGCACCAGCAGAATAGTGACTGCAGCTCTGGAGTATAATACAGGATGTAACTCTGGATCAGTAATGTATGTACACAGTGACTGCACTCAGCAGAATAGTGAGTGCAGCTCTGGAGTATAATACAGGGTGTAACTCAGGATCAGTAATGTATGTACACGGTGACTGCACCAGCAGAATAGTGAGTGCAGCTCTGGAGTATAATACAGGATGTAACTCAGGATCAGTAATGTATGTACACAGTGACTGCACTCAGCAGAATAGTGAGTGCAGTTCTGACATGTAAGCTGCAACACCTAGCAGATACTGAACAATTTATTCTCCACATTGTGTTTCTGTTCTACAGTTGTAGTTTGTCTCTGGTGCTCGACTCTTTAATATGTTTTTTTTCCTTGCAGCTCACTAGTCACTTAGAAGAAATGCTACAAACAGCCTACAACAAGTTTCAGATGTGGCAATCCCGCCGGATGTTAAAGAAAACGTGAGGTTTTCTCTCTAGGACTTTAAAAAAAAATTAAAAACAAAAAAACATATGTCTCGCAAATTGCGGCAGGTAAGCCCATATAGAAAAAACAAATCTTAACCGTAACACCTGGCAGACGTGCGAGGCGCGTGGTGTTGTGCTGCCGAGGAGCCTCACGCAGTCGGTGGCTCCGATACGAAGCAGCAGGAGAAGCGACGACAAAGTAGAATCTTAAAGGAACCAAAAGTTTTCTATTCAAGCGGCCAAAAACAGAAAGGAGGTGCGGACGTCACATGAACCTGTTCTGTGGGGTCACTCAGGAAGACGCGATCCGAATCCTCTCCATAAGAAGCTGCTCTGGAAAAGTCGCTTAGTTTTCTTTTTCCTGAATATTCTACTGACCGTTTGATACAATTCTGGATTCTTTGCAGTTCCCAATACAGCTACAGGGTGCTGGGTCCGGCTCTCGGGTTTACATAGATTTTATTTCACGTTTGTACCCATTTATACTTTTGGTAATTTCTCTTTTTTGAAAGTTATAAAACTTTCACCCCCCCCATCCCCAAAACGGGAGCATGAGTTGCACTGCCGGGTTAGTCTCCTGCAATTAATATATGCAAATTCTTACGTACACTGTTCCTGTAGGTCAGAATAGCCAAAGGGAGAGGTAAAATTAAAAATGTTGATATTTTTCACGCCATTCCCGGGAGGTTGGGGAGGCTCATCCTCTCCTCATGACTGTTATGGTACAGTCGGCGACTGATAATCATTGGCCACCGGGTAATGTGACCGAAATCGGCAAATCTGTGCCATAAAGCATCAATTCATTTTTGGAATTTTCCATCCTCGGACGACGTGTTGTATTATAGCAGATGTTTTCTAAATGCAAAGTGGTTTCTATGTCGTATTCTCCTCTCTGACAACATTATTATCTATGCAGATGGGACGATGACGAGGGAGGTCGAACAACTTTTTTTCCCCCATTTTGCTTTAGAGCAAGGTGTATTCAGTCCTTGGCATGTTGTTTCTTTCCACCCTTTCCCCAGATATTGAACCTACCATGATGATAACTATAGTTTTTTTTTTCTTTTTTAAAACTGTGGGTGCGTATGAAATGAGCATTGTGTCACTGGACTTTTTTGAGCCAGGATCTGTCACTTGAAGTGTTGCAAATGGATTCCTTGTTCTGCAGCCAATGTTAAACAGATCTCCGACTTTTTTTTTTTTCTTTTTATAAATAAAAGAAAAAATAATTCCTAATTTCTTTTGTTGTGGTAATCTAACTGAAGGGGTAACAGAACCCAAAACCTGCAGGTTCAAAATTATACACTGGTTAATTTCATATTTGGAAAAAATTGTCAGTGCAGCACTGGAGTATATCTCTGGATCAGTGCAGGATATGTAATGTATGTACACAGTGACTGCACCAGCAGAATAGTGAGTGCAGCTCTGGAGTATAATACAGGATGTAACTCAGGATCAGTACAGGATCAGTAATGTAATGTATGTACACAGTGACTCCACCAGCAGAATAGTGAGTGCAGCTCTGGAGTATAATACAGGATGTAACTCAGGATCAGTAATGTAATGTATGTACACAGTGACTGCACCAGCAGAATAGTGAGTGCAGCTCTGGAGTATAATACAGGATGTAACTCAGGATAAGTAATGTAATGTATGTACACAGTGACTGCACCAGCAGAATAGTGAGTGCAGCTCTGGAGTATAATACAGGATGTAACTCAGGATCAGTAATGTAATGTATGTACACAGTGACTGCACCAGCAGAATAGTGAGTGCAGCTCTGGAGTATAATACAGGATGTAACTCAGGATCAGTAATGTAATGTATGTACACTGTGACTGCACCAGCAGAATAGTGAGTGCAGCTCTGGAGTATAATACAGGATGTAACTCAGGATCAGTAATGTAATGTATGTACACAGTGACTGCACCAGCAGAATAGTGAGTGCAGCTCTGGAGTATAATACAGGATGTAACTCAGGATCAGTAATGTAATGTATGTACACAGTGACTGCTCCAGCAGAATAGTGAGTGCAGCTCTGGAGTATAATACAGGATGTAACTCAGGATCAGTAATGTAAGTACACAGTGACTGCACCAGCAGAATAGTGAGTACAGCTCTGGAGTATAATACAGGATGTAACTCAGGATCAGTAATGTATGTACACAGTGACTGCTCCAGCAGAATAGTGAGTGCAGCTCTGGAGAATAATACAGGATGTAACTCAGGATCAGTAATGTATGTACACAGTGACTGCACCAGCAGAATAGTGAGTGCAGCTCTGGGTATAATACAGGATGTAACTCAGGATCAGTAATGTATGTACACAGTGACTGCACCAGCAGAATAGTGAGTGCAGCTCTGGAGGATAATACAGGATGTAACTCAGGATCAGTAATGTATGTACACAGTGACTGCACCAGCAGAATAGTGAGTGCAGCTCTGGAGTATAATACAGGATGTAACTCAGGATCAGTAATGTAATGTATGTACACAGTGACTGCACCAGCAGAATAGTGAGTGCAGCTCTGGAGTATAATACAGGTTGTAACTCAGGATCAGTAATGTAATGTATGTACACAGTGACTGCACCAGCAGAATAGTGAGTGCAGCTCTGGAGTATAATACAGGATGTAACTCAGGATCAGTAATGTAATGTATGTACACAGTGACTGCACCAGCAGAATAGTGAGTGCAGCTCTGGAGTATAATACAGGATGTAACTCAGGATCAGTAATGTAATGTATGTACACAGTGATTGCACCAGCAGAATAGTGAGTGCAGCTCTGGAGTATAATACAGGAGGTAACTCAGGATCATGCAGCTGCGGGGACTCGAACATGATATACGAGTACGCCCATGAAGACGTTATCAGAGCACGTTCGCTCATCACTAGTCTGCATCACTTGGAGGACAATCATGCAGTCTAATTGAAAGTGTGAACAATGAGGGAACAGTCATGATTATCTCCCTCAATCCTGTAGGACCCAAAGCCCTGAAATGGGAGCTGAGGGATATAAAAAGGAGCCTGCTCCTGTCACTGGTGTTATTCTACAGTTCTTCAGCCTAAGGACCCAGGTTCCAGCTGGTGGATTACAGAAGTGCTTCACTGCCCCACAAATCTGGATTACCCAGGTTGGTACAATCGGTCATTTGGCCACATCCATCACTGAGCTCGGTCAGCTTCCTAAACTTGCTTCTACCTCGTCTCTGTGGGTGCCCGCCAAAAGCGGGGTGCTGCTAGTTGGGAAGTTGGCCCTGGATGTCGCGGAGGTCCTATACCCCGGTGAGCCAGCAGAAGGGTGAGACTCACTTGCACCATCCTGTGTCCTCGCTGGGACGGTACTATATGCTGTTAACTTGGTGACCCAATAAAGTGATACCGGAGTGTGGCAGCCTCGCCCGGTGTTGTCTGAGTAGTGTTCTGCCCCCTGGGAAGGAGTATGGGCGTTCAATGGGATGAGCCCCGGCCTGCGGGGTCTTTGGAAAGACAGCCAGGCCAGCGGATGAGAGCCCCCCTGACTAGTGTTGAGCATTCCGATACTGCAAATATCGGGTATCGGCCGATATTAGCTGTATCGGAATTCCGATTCCGAGTTCCGATATTTTCGTCTTATCGGATACCGGAATCGGATTTGTCACTGTCACTGTCAGTGTCCGTCTGTCGGGTCTGTCAGGAGTCAGCGGCACTTACCTGGCAGAAGATCTCCGGCGGTCACGTCCTGCACTGCTTCATGGCCGCCATCTTCTTTCCCCGGCGGTCACATGCAGTTTCTCGCGATAACTGCAGTGACTGCTGGGTAATCGCGGCCGTAAAGCAGTCAGTCCGATGACGTCACCGCCGGGGAAGCAGGTAATCAGCTGTGCTGCGTTGCAATGACAGGCTCTGCCTGTCATTGCGATGTAGCAGAGCTGGATCGTCGTGGGACTGTCGTTATGGACTGCGTCGGACAGGTGGTATACTGTTGGTTTGTTTTTTTTCTTTTTTTACAGGAGATCGATGGCGTCGCAGGAATGAGAGTACAATAAAAAAAATGAAAACTGTGTTGTCTCTTTTATTTCATTAAAAGACTTTTTTCTTGCTGTGTCTTTTTTTTATACATTTAATAACTTTGGGATTAATAATGGATCGGTGTCTTATTGACGCCTCTCCATTATTAACCGGGCTTATTGTCACCGTGCAATCAACGGTGACATTAACCCCTTATTACCCCGCTTGCCACCGCTACAGGGCAAGTGGGAAGAGCCGGGTAAAGTGCCACAATTGGCACATCTTTTGATGCGCCAAATGTGGAGCTGCTGTAGCCTGGTATTATCAGGCTGTTGAGGGCCAAAATCCATGGGCCTTGACAGTCTTTTAATACCAGGCCGCAGCAGTCTGCATTTTACTTGGCTGGTTAACAAAAATAGGGGGGATCCCCACGCCATTTTTTTTTGAGGGGATCCCCTATTTTTGTTAATCAGCCAAGATATGCAGACTGCTGTGGCCTGGTATTATCAGGCTGGCAAGGTCCATGGATCTTGGCTCCTTAACAGCCTGAAAATCCAGGCCTCAGCGGTCTGCTTCATCTGGCTGGTTAACAAAAATAGGGGGGACCCCACGCCAATTTTTTTCGAGGGGATCCCCTATTTTTGTTAATCAGCCAAGATATGCAGACTGCTGTGGCCTGGTATTATCAGGCTGGCAAGGTCCATGGATCTTGGCTCCTTAACAGCCTGAAAATCCAGGCCTCAGCGGTCTGCTTCATCTGGCTGGTTAACAAAAATAGGGGGGACCCCACGCCAATTTTTTTCAAGGGGATCCCCTATTTTTGTTAATCAGCCAAGATATGCAGACTGCTGTGGCCTGGTATTATCAGGCTGGCAAGGTCCATGGATCTTGGCTCCTTAACAGCCTGAAAATCCAGGCCTCAGCGGTCTGCTTCATCTGGCTGGTTAACAAAAATAGGGGGGACCCCACGCCATTTTTTTTTTCGAAGGGAACCCCTATTTTTGTTAATCAGTTCCCTCTGACGTCACTGATTGTGTCCCTGGCTGACCTGAAGTGAAAGTGGAAAGCAATCAATTAAGCTTTCCACTTAAGGGCCCGTCTCACATAGCGATATCGCTACCGAGATCGCTGCTGAGTCACTAGTTTTGTGACGCAGCAGCGAGCTCACCAGCGATATCGCTGTGTGTGACATTCAGCGACGATCAGCCCCCCTGCCGGGTATCGCTGATCGTCGCTGAAATGTCAGGACCTTTGATCGCTGGTTTCCCGCTGACAGGCACACATCGCTGCGTGTGACAGGCGGGAGACCAGCGATCCGCTGGTAACCAAGGTACACAGCGGGTTTCCAGGCGCGGGGCTGTGCCTAGAAACCCGCTGTGTACCTTGGATACCAGCGCCCTGATGCAGGGAGCTGGTATCCAAGGTACATAGCGGGTTTCCAAGCGCTGCGCGGTGCCTGGAAACCCGCTGTGTACCTTGGTTACCAGCGGATCGCTGGTCTCCCGCCTGTCACACGCAGCGATGCGTGCCTGTCAGAGGGAAACCAGCGATCAAAAAAAGGTCCTGACATTTCTGCGACGATCAGCGATACCCGGCAGGGGGCTGATCGTCGCTGAATGTCACACACAGCGATATCGCTGGTGAGCTCGCTGCTGCGTCACAAAACTAGTGACTCAGCAGCGATCTCGGTAGCGATATCGCTATGTGAGACGGGCCCTTAAGCGATGTTACCCGCAGTGTCGCTGTCCCAGATCGCTGCCTGAGCTGCCTGTTTGGCAGCTCAGCAGCGATCATGTAGCGATACACCAGCGATCCTGACAAGTGCATATCGTTGTCGGGATCGCTGGTGTATCGTTATGTGACACCCAGCCTTTACTCTCCTGTCAGGCAGGAGAGGAACTCAATCATTTGGGGTTTACTGTGAGGCTGCAGCATTAGCTGCGGTCCCTGCAGTAAACATTAACCCTTTCTGAAGGATTACACCGTGGGACCTGACTGTGCATGGGATAGGTAAGAATAATTTTGCTTTTTTATTTTATTTTTATTACAGGAAATGGTTTTTGCAGTAAAATAAAAGATGGTCAAAAACATGTGTCTTTATTTCATTAAAATGATTTTTAATTAAAGTGTGTGTGTTTTATTTTTATTTCATGCAATAGGATTAATAATTGATAGTTGTCTAATTGACAGCTCTCAATTATTAACCTGGCTTAAGGTCACCTTTCAATAGCAAGGTGGCTTTAACCCCATATTAACCCATTCGCCACCGCTACAGGGCAATGGGAATAGACGGGCAAAGTGCCAGAAAGGGCGAATCTAATTATAGATTTGTCTTTCCTGGGTGTCTGGGGGCAGATGTTAGTAGCCGGGGGGGGCAAAAATAATGGTCCCTCTCTGGGCTATTATTATCTGCCCCCACTCACTGGCTTTGTCTGGTTGCGAAAATAGGGCGGGAGCCCACGCATTTTTTTTCAGCAATTTTACACCTCATATATATATATACATGTCATTGAATTTGTGACACATATATATATATATATTTATATTTGTAGTTCATACACTTCTACATAGTATAATAGCCGCTAATTCAATTGCCGGCTTTTGTGAAAATGCAGAACCCGACATGAAATGACACTTGGTGTACATAGGGTTAACCATGTCTTTTCATGTCCTTTGCTATCTAAGGCCGGAGTCACACTGGCGACAAAATCGGACGACTGCAATGCGATGAAATATCGCATTGCAGTCGGACCTATGTTAATCTATGGAGCAGCTCCCAGTATCAGATTTTTTGTGGTCCGTTTTAAACGTCCGTGTACAATCGCAGCATGCTGCGATTGTCACCGATTGTCGGTCGACAATCGCCAATGCAAGTCTATGGGAGCGATGAAAAATCTGATTACAAACGGACCACACTGTGTGACTTGCGATGAAATCGCATCGGTGTCCTTTAGAAAAGCCGGCAATTCATCCCCGCCTATACTGTAAAATCACACTGACAGCTTTAATAAAGACTAGAAAGAATAGATATATACACATAGAACACATACATTATATATATACATGTCATTGTGACATGTATATATACATATATTTATAGTTCCTAGACTTCTACATACTGTAATAGCCGCTAATTCAATTGCCGGGTTTTGTGAAATCACAGAAGCCGACATGAAATGATACATTGTTTCCACACATTTAACCATGTAATTTCATGTATTTTTATATATGTTTGAAACATACAATTACATGAGTGTATTTGTGCAAAATTTCAGACATGTAGGGGTTAATTAAAGGTGTAATTTCGTTGAAAAAAAAATGCGTGGGCTCCCGCTGTATTTTCTCCACCAGACAGACAAAGCAAAGCGAGTGGGGGCAGATAATAATAGCCCAGGAAGGTGCATTTTTTTGTGCCCCCCCTGGCTAGTAACATCTGCCCCCAGACACCCCAGAAAGGGCAAATCTATAATTAGATTCGCCCTTTCTGGCACTTTGCCCGTCTATTCCCATTGCCCTGTAGCGGTGGCGAATGGGTTAATCTCACCTTACTGTCACCTTGCAATTGAAAGGTGACCTTAAGGCAGGTTAATGATTGATAGCTGTCAATTAGACAACTATCAATTATTAATCCTATTGAAGTAAATAAAAAAACACACACACTTTAAGAATAAATAATTTTAATGAAATAAAAACACATTTTTTTGACCATATTTTATTTTACACTAAATCCGTGCGAAGCCATTGATCTCCTAAAATAAAGAAAAAGAAATAAAACAACATTATTCTTACCTATTCCGCCGATCTGTCACGTCCCACGCTGTAATCCTTCACAAAGGGTTAACTAGCTTTGAGCCAAGCAGTGCAAGTAATCCTGCATGCTCAGCTCAAAGCTCATGAATGAATAAGTTCCTCTCCTGGCGACAGGAGAGGATGTGTTTCATGAATGAAGCTTAATTGATTGTGTCCACTTTCCCTTTAGGTCAGGTCACTACAGTTAAATTGGCAAGAAATCAATTAAGCTCCATTCATGAATCTATTCCTCTACTTTCGCTGGGAGAGGAAGTTATTCATTCAGGGGAATACAGGTCTGAGACAGCATTATTAGCTCTCTGCGAGCTCTAACCTGTTAACCCTTTCTGATGGATTACACCGTGGGACCTGACTGTACATCGGATTGGTAAGTATAATTTTGCTTTTTTATTTTATTTTTATTACAGGAAATGGTTTTAGCAGGAAAATAAAATATGGTCAAAAACTGTGTGATTATTTAATTAAACTTATTTTTTATTAAACTGTGTGTGTTTGATTTTTCTTTCATACAATAGGATTAATAATTGATAGTTGCCTAATTGACAGCTATCAATTATTAACCTGGCTTAAAGTGACCTTTCAATTGCAAGGTCATTTTAACCCCTTATTAACCCATTCGCCACCGCTACAGGGCAATGGGAATAGACGGGCAAAGTGCCAGAAAGGGCGAATCTAATTATAGATTTGCCCTTTCTGGGGTGTCTGGGGGCAGATGTTAGTAGCCAGGGGGGGCACAAAAAAATGTACCCTCCCTAGGCTATTATTATCTGCCCCCACTCGCTTGCTTTGTCTGTCTGGTGGAGAAAATACAGCGGGAGCCCACGCATTTTTTTTAAACGAATTTACACCTTTAATTAACCCCTACATGTCTGAAATTTAGCACACATATACTCATGTAATTGTATGTTTCAAACATATATAAAAATACATGAAATTACATGGTTAAATGTGTGGAAACAATGTATCATTTCATGTCGGCTTCTGTGATTTCACTGAAGCCGGCAATTGAATTAGCGGCTATAACAGTATGTAGAAGTGTAAGAACTATAAATATATGTATATATACATGTCACAATGACATGTATATATATATATGTGCTCTATGTGTATATATCTATTCTTTCTTTTGGCATTTAAATACTATTCTTTTGGATCCATTATATGTCAGTTTTGCAAGCCTGCGAGAAAATCTCGCAAGTCGGATGAAAATCGGATGTTACAAGGTACACACACATGCGATTAAATCGCATCTTTGAAGGAAAATCGGATGCCAGAAGGATGTGTGATGTTTTTATTTTGATCCGATTGTCGACCGTCTAAAACGGACCGATTTTTTGTGGTTGTGTGTGACTCCAGCCTAATTTGCACAAACAATTAAATCAGACTATGTGTGCAAAATTTCACACCTGTAGGGGTTAATTAAAGGTGTAAATTCGTAGCAAAAAAAGTCCGTTTTTTTTACAACGAATTTACACCTTTAATTAACCCCTACAGGTGTGAAATTTTGCACACATAGTCTGATTTAATTGTTTGTGCAAATCAGATAGCAAACGACATGAAAAGACATGGTTAACCCTATGTACACCAAGTGTCATTTCATGTCGGGTGCTTCTGTCTTTTCACTGAAGCCGGCTTTACCCGGCAATTGAATGAGAGGATATTTTACTATGTAGAAGTGTATAAACTATACATATATGTATATATATATGTCACAATGACATGTATATATATATATATGTATTCTATGTGTGTATATTTAGTGTTTACAAGGAAAGAATGGGGTTTTTTTAGTTGCGATATTTTGTTCCCATAGACTTACATGGGACTTCCGGTATCGGTATCGGGTATCGCCGATATTTTAGTGATATCGGCGATACCATTCCGATTCCGATACTTTAGGATATCGGAAAGTATCGCTCAACTCTACCCCTGACCCTCGCCTCTCCACAGAAGCAAAACTCAACTTTGGGGTCTAAAATCAGCATAAAAAACGCAAAAATATCAGGGTTAGGGCTGCAGAAATAAAAGAAACGTGTGAACACGGCCTTAAAGTAAGAGTCCATGGCGTTCTTCCATGTGGACGTTACTTCTCTCTAGATCACAAAAGTGGCACTTTGTATTGAAACAGAGTAAAAACGCCCCAGAAGCTAAAAACTTCAATTTTTTTTTTAAGGCGGAAAAATCCACATAAAAATAATGTGACTGTGTCCTCGTAGGAAAGTGCCAATTTTCTTATGTAGATTTTACAGCGGACCCATTCCAAAACCCGTGTCAAAAATCTCAAGACTTGACAGTTTTCTTGCTTTTTTTTCCCCCTATGGGAAAAACCCCACGTCGGACGCCTGTTTAACCCTTGAAACGGGAGTGGTTTTTTATCAGGTGGATTTTTGAGGCAGAATTTGTTCCAAAATACACCTAAAGAAAAAGCTGTGTGTGAACAGCTCCTTATACGCAAATCATAGCGTTTTTAAGACCTTTATACACTCGAGGAGTTGCCATTTCAGCATTTTTCCCCGCTGCTTGGTGGCTCAGGACAAGTGGACGCGACATTCCGGAGCAGTCACCGCCGCACAGGAGACGCCGCTCACTAAATGAGAGGCATGTGACACCGCGGAGAGAGCCAGCACAGTGACTCCACCCTCTTCCGAACACACAGCCAATCACAGGCCTCCTTACAAAAGCAACTGCCACGGGCGGCCAATCACTTGACCTGTCTCATCCTCCCTCTACAAACTAGCCCCTCCCCTTAATCAGACTGTGGCTCTCGCAAGACTTCAGCAGTTCCTGGAAGACGCCGCTCGGTGACTGAGTTCCGCGGACACCGGGTGAGGCGGCGAGGAAGGTGCCCACCGGAGACGGTGTGTCTGTCCGGTATTACCTCATTCTGTTACATTGTTTTAGATTTTTAGTCAGGTCATGATTTCCTCAGATTTTTTTTACGTTATGTTGCTCAATTATTGGTGGTTAATATAACCCTGACCCGACCGTCTTTCCGGAGTGGAACGGGACACCGTGACGCTGAGGCGCTATGGTGGTTACCGGACGTTTATGATACTGGCAACAAGAAAAAAAAACTAAACTTTTTTGTTGTCCATAGCAACCAATCCCAGCGCAGCTTTCATTTCCAATAGTGCTTTTCAAAAATGAAAGCTGTGCGCTGATTGGTTGCTACAGGTAAAAAGACGGTTTTGATTAATCTGTCGACTTGGATGCGACACATTAATGTTATGATGTCTGCAGCCGGTTATAAAGAGGGGGGGGAAGGTTTCTCATACCTCCACCACCACACCCGGATGGGTCGGGAGGAAGGTTCTTGTGGGGCCCCCGCTCACGGATGGGTCGGGAGGAATGTCTTTGTGGGGCTGCCCGCCCCCACCCCTGATTGGGTTGGGAGGAAGATCCTTGTGACCCCCGTTGGTGTCGGGAGGAAAGTACTTGGCGGCATGGCTGGACTGGCAATTCTGGCAAATGCCAGAAGGACCTGTCTGGTTGTGGGCCGCCTTGTCTGTGACGGAGCACAAAGTCGCTGACTCAGTCACTTACCCCACCAGACCACCGGTATCATTAGAAATATTGGTCTTGCAGTAAATCTTTAGTAATATATCCCATCTGGTGCTTGGGGGCGAGGACACCATGGGCCTGTGTGATTTCAAATGCAAGGACTGAATTTCAGCGCCAGTCCATACCTGCTTGACGGGGCTGCCCCTCCCCATTACAGGATGGATCGGGAGGAAGGTCCTGGCGGGGCCGCCTCCACAGATGGGTTGGGATGAAGGTCATCGTGGTGCTGTCCCCTACCCACCCCTGGATGGGTCAGGAGGAAGGTCATTGTAGGGTCGCCCGTCCCCACCCCCGGATGGGTCAGGAGGATGGTTTCTTGTGGGGTCGCCCGCCCCCACCTCCGGATGGGTCAGGAGGAAGGTCCTTGTGGGGTCGCCTGCCCCCACCCCCTGGATGGGTCGGGAGGAAGGTCCTTGTAGGGTCGCCCACCCCCGAATGGGTCGAGAGGAAGGTCCTTGTAGGGCCACCCGCCCCCACCCTGGATGGGTCGGGAGGAAGGTCCTGGTGGGGCTAGAAGGCCTCATGCTGCTTTTTCTGTAGTTGCATTTTTGTCAGTACATTTAAGTAACCATTAGGCTATGTGCTCACGTTGCGCAAATGCTCCGTAATTTTGCGGAGCATTTGCGCAACTCCCCGTCGCGGGTAAAACACATACGTAATTAGTATACGTTTTCCCGCAAAACACAAGCATGTTGCAAGCGTTTTTAGCTTGCAGAATGCTCTTTCTCTTCCAAGCGATTTGAAGCATCTCTTGGAAAAGTGATTGACAGGTTGATCACACTTGTCAAGCATAGTGCTGACAAGTGTGACCAACTGTTTACTAATGAGTTAAATTAAAATTAATAAAAAAAAATATGGATATTCTCACCTTCCGTTGGCCCCCTCAGCCTTCCTGCTCCTCAGCGACGCTGCCGGCAAGTTCCGTTCCCAGGGATGCATTGCGAGAATGACCTTTGCGACGTCGGGTTCACTCGACCGCTACATCATCTGGGGTGATTCTCGCAATGCATCCCTGGGAACGGAACTTGGCGGCAGCTTCGCTGAGGAACGGGAAGACTCCGGGGGCCGACGGAGGGTGAGTATATCCATATTTTTTATTTTAATTCTATTTTTTACAGGAATATGGTACCCAGGGCCTGGAGGAGCGTCTCCTCTCCTCCAGACCCTGGGTACCAAGCGCACATGAAGCGCTCACTTCACGCATGTTGGGCATAGACACGTGTGATGTGAGCGTTTCAATGCAATTCTATGGCGGCGTAATTACCGCGATTACGCAAAAAGAATGGTCATGCTTATTTTTATGCGGTGATTACGCTCTGCAAAAATACTGGGGCACAGCAACTGCGGAGTCCCATAGGATTGCATGGGATGGATTTTGTAACCGTTTTTTAAGCGATTACGCCTCGTAAAAACGCTTAAAAAAACGCTACATGTGCACTTAGCCTTAGACCGCACGCTTTTCTTGACAAATGCAGTAACGTCACTGTCTCCTGTGAATGACTTGTCACAATCGCCCAGAACTCGTGCGGGCCACCTCCACTGTTGCAGCCAGGTGGCCGCTGCATTTTGGAAAATAACAAAACGCAGCGCCAATTTCTGATCACCTATGAACATTGGAGCACTGAGTTGTCCGCTTGATGTCTGAGCATCTCTCTTCTGACCAGTGGTTAGGTGACATCTCTGCTCTTTGCAGATATTAGTCTTTTAACCCATTCTTCACTCAGCTAGACTCATTAGACCCATCATCCGTCTACAGATGCTGCAATACTTCCGCAAGTTATCACGGGTGAATGAAGCAGCAGCGAGGGAGTCAGTGTCACAGGACCAGCCTGATCTCTGCGCATCTTCCCCTATTCAGGGTCCACAGCTGCGGATAGAAGAAGTCTTGTGACTTGCATTAACCATTTCTTCTCATGACTGAAGAATCGTTCGGGCTGGGGGAGGGGTGGGAAACACTGAAGCATTATATAACTCACTAGTTCTGATAGTCTGACATTGGGTGTTAATATATAATTACATTTCTCCAAATAACCCAATAATCCAGAATATGTGATAATTTGGTGCCTTTCACGTCCCATTACTTTTCTGCCATGTTTTCACAAATTTCTAAAAATGTAGCAGCTTCCATGTGACTTTAAAGAATTGCAGCAAGAAACGGAAAGTGACAGAAATTTCTGAACATTTTGTAAGGGCACAGATTGGGGGAGCTGAGGTCACCGCTGTATTGTGGTCTTCAGTGTGGGTATCATAGGACACTTCATCACTAAGGATCGGGATAACGGATGAGATCAGCGGCGCCACAATCCATCACTTCTGTAATGACCTTCAGAGGAGGACGAGGACCTGAAATAGGATCAATACTGGGCAGGAAGTGGCCGGGAACATAACTCGTACTGTAAGATCAGCCCAGGTTTTTTGTCCTTGATGCGCCTTCCAGAGACCTATGATGTGATAGGAGGCGAGAGAAGAGGAGCAAAACCACAGGCACAAAGCAGAGTATTGTAACCAGAGGGCAAAGTCAGATACTGCTCATTGCTGCGGACGAATCTTCCGAGGGCAGTGTTATAGTAGTTATATTCTTGTCCATAGGGGCAGTATTATAGTAGTTATATTCTTGTACATAGGGGGCAGTATTATAGTAGTTATATTCTTCTACATAGGAGGCAGTATTATAGTAGTTATATTCTTGTACATAGGGGCAGTATTATAGTAGTTATATTCTTGTACATGGGGGCAGTATTATAGTAGTTATATTCTTGTACATAGGAGCAGTATTATAGTAGTTATATTCTTGTACATAGGGAGCAGTTATTATCAGTAGTTATATTCTTGTACATAGGAGCAGTATTATAGTAGTTATATTCTTGTACATAGGTATATATAGTTTATATTCTTGTACATAGGGCAGTATTATAGTAGTTATATTCTTGTACATAGGGCAGTATTATAGTAGTTATATTCTTGTACATAGGGGCAGTATTATTGTAATTATATTCTTGTATGTAGTAGTTATATTCTTGTACATAGGGGCAGTATTGTAGTTATATTCTTGTGCATAGGAGCAGTATTATAGTAGTTATATTCTTGTACATAGGGGCAGTATTATTGTAATTATATTCTTGTATGTAGTAGTTATATTCTTGTACATAGGGGCAGTATGTAGTTATATTCTTGTACATAGGAGCAGTATTATAGTGTTATATTCTTGTACATAGGGCAGTATTAAAGTAGTTATATTCTTGTACATAGGGGCAGTATTATAGTAGTTATATTCTTGTACATAGGAGTAGTATTATAGTAGTTATATTCTTGTACATAGGGGCAGTATTATTGTAATTATATTCTGTATGTAGTAGTTATATTCTTGTACATAGGGCAGTATTGTAGTTATATTCTTGTGCATAGGAGCAGTATTATAGTAGTTATATTCTTGTACATGGGGCAGTATTATAGTAGTTATAATCTTGAACATAGGGGCAGTATTATAGTAGTTATATTCTTGTACATAGGGGCAGTATTATAGTAGTTATATTCTTGTACATGGGGCAGTATTATAGTAGTTATAATCTTGAACATAGGGGCAGTATTATAGTAGTTATATTCTTGTACATAGGGGCAGTATTATAGTAGTTACAGTTAGGTCCATATATATTTGGACAGAGACAACATTTATCTAATTTTGGTTCTAGACATTACCACAATGAATGTTCAACAAAACAATTCAGATGCAGTTGAAGTCCAGACTTCCAGCTTTCATTTGAGGGTATCCACATTAAAATTGGATGAAGGGTTTAGGAGTTTCAGCTCCTTAACATGTGCCACCCTGTTTTTAAAGGACCAAAAGTAATTGGACAAATGACTCCAAGGCTATTTCATGGACAGGTGTGGGCAATCCCTTTGTTATGTCATTCTCAATTAAGCAGATGAAAGGGCCGGAGTTGATTTGAGGTGTGGTGTTTGCATTTGGAAGGTTTTGCTGTGAAGGAAACATGCGGTCACAGGAGCTCTCCATGCAGGTGAAACAAGCCATCCTTAAGCTGCAAGAACAGAAAAAAACCCATCCAAGAAATTGCTACAACATTAGAAGTGGCAAAATCTACAATTTGGTACATCCTGAGAAAGAAAGAAAGAAAGCACTGGTGAACTCATCAATCCAAAAAGACCTGGGAGCCCACGGAAGACAACAGTGGTGGATGATCGCCGCATACTTTCTTTGGTGAAGAAGAACCCGTTCACAACAACTGAAGTCCAGAACACTCTCAGTGAAGTAGGTGTATCTGTCTCTAAGTCAACAGTAAAGAGAAGACTCCATGAAAGTAAATACAAAGGGTTCACATCTAGATGCAAACCATTCATCAATTCCAAAAATAGACAGGCCACAGTTAAATTTGCTGAAAAACACCTCCAGAAGCAAGCTCAGTTCTGGAAAAGTATTCTATGGACAGATGAGACAAAGATGAACCTGTACCAGAATGATGGGAAGCCAAAAGTTTGGAGAAGAAAGGGAACGGCACATGATCCAAGGCACACCACATCCTCTGTAAAACATGGTGGAGGCAACGTGATGGCATGGGCATGCATGGCTTTCAATGGCACTGGGTCACTTGTGTTTATTGATGACATAACAGCAGACAAGAGTAGCCGGATGAATTCTGAAGTGTACCGGGATATACTTTCAGCCCAGATTCAGCCAAATGCTGCAAACTTGATTGGACGGCGCTTCATAGTACAGATGGATAATGACCCCAAGCATACAGCCAAAGCTACACAGGAGTTCATGAGTGCAAAAAAGTGGAACATTCTTCAATGGCCAAGTCAATCACCAGATCTTAACCCAATTGAGCATGCATTTCACTTGCTCAAATCCAGACTTAAGAGGAAAGACCCACAAACAAGCAAGACCTGAAGGCTGCTGCTGTAAAGGCCTGGCAAAGCATTAAGAAGGAGGAAACCCAGCGTTTGGTGATGTCCATGGGTTCCAGACTTAAGGCAGTGATTGCCTCCAAAGGATTCGCCACAAAATATTGAAAATAAAAATATTTTGTTTGGGTTATGTTTATTTGTCCAATTACTTTTGACCTCCTAAAATGTGGAGTGTTTGTAAAGAAATGTGTACAATTCCTACATTTTCTAACACATATTTTTGTTCAACCCTTCAAATTAAACGTTACAATCTGCACTTGAATTCTGTTGTAGAGGTTTCATTTCAAATCCAATGTGGTGGCATGCAGAGCCCAACTCGCGAAAATTGTGTCACTGTCCAAATATTTCTGGCCCTGACTGTATATTCTTGTACATAGGGGCAGTATTATAGTAATTATATTCTTGTATGTAGTAGTTATATTCTTGTACATGGGGCAGTATTTTAGTAGTTATAATCTTGTACATAGGGGCAGTATTATAGTAGTTATATTCTTGTACATAGGGCAGTATTATAGTAGTTATATTCTTGTACATAGGGGCAGTATTATAGTAGTTATATTCTTGTACATGGGGCAGTATTATAGTAGTTATATTCTTGTACATAGGGCAGTATTATAGTAGTTATATTCTTGTACATAGGGGCAGTATTATAGTAGTTATATTCTTGTACATAGGGCAGTATTATAGTAGTTATATTCTTGTACATAGGGCAGTATTATAGTAGTTATATTCTTGTACACAGGGGCAGTATTATAGTAGTTATATTCTTGTAGATACAGTGGTGGCCAAAAGTATTGGCACTCCTGCAATTCTGTCAGATAATACTCAGTGTCTTCCTGAAAATGATTGCAATCACAAATTATTTGCTATTTTTATCTTCATTTAATTTTCTTGCAAGGAAAAAACACAAAAGAGAATGAAGCAAAAATCAAATCCTTCATAATTTCACACAAAACTCCAAAAATGGGCCAGACAAAAGTATTGGCACCCTCAGCCTAATACTTGGTTGCACAACCTTTAGCCAAAATAATTGCGAACAACCGCTTCCGGTAACCATCAATGAGTTTCTTACAATGCTCTGCTGGAATTGTAGACCATTCTTCTTTGGCAAACTGCTCCAGATCCCTGATATTTGAAGGGTGCCTTCTCCAAACTGCTATTTTGAGATCTCTCCACAGGTGTTCTATGGGATTCAGGTCTGGACTCATTGCTGGCCACCTTAGAAGTCTCCAGTGCTTTCTCTCAAACCATTTTATAGTGCTTTTGGAAGTGTGTTTTGGGTCATTGTCCTGCTGGAAGACCCATGACCTCTGAGGGAGACCCAGCTTTCTCACACTGGGCCCTACATTATGCTGCAAAATTTGTTGGTAGTCTTCAGACTTCATAATGCCATGCACACGGTCAAGCAGTCCAGTGCCAGAGGCAGCAAAGCAACCCCAAAACATCAGGGAACCTCTGCCATGTGTAGCCTTTCCGGGGGGGGTTTAGCTCTAGGATCGCTGTCTGGGTAGACAGAATGGCACGGAAACAGTTCATTCAGACAGCAGTTTTGGTGAAAACTGGCCGCAACCAGTTTTATTAAAGTCCACAGCACACAGATAAAAACAAATCATAAACAGAAAACCTGGGCTTGTCTAGCCACTAAATTACACTTAGATAGATGGCCCTCTCTATCCGGGACCCAGACTCTACCAGTCTGTGCCCAAAACAACACATATCACATATGTTACCAGTATGGAGTTTCACAGACACTCCTCTTTATGTCCGAAGGCAACTCCAATGTCCAGACTTGAGAGAGGTCACCTCCTATTCAGTCGCTATTCACACGGATTCTCACTGCGACTACTCCTGTGTCCGGGGTACTTCCTGCACCCAGACTGAGATAGCTCACACTCTTAGAGACTGCTTCCTTGTGCCAGGACACCTCCCTGTGTCCGGGCTAAAGACAGCTCCCACACTCTTGGAGACACCTTCTGTGCCTAGACCCCTTGTCCAGACTGAATGAGCTCTCTGACTGTGCTCACAAGCACCTACTTCTGGCTTCCTAATCAACACCTGAGTGGATTCAGGTCTGAGCTGCAAGCGTGTACTGAATGGCAGGTGTAGTGACCTTTCTTTACCACCAGGTTTACAAAGCCACACATTTCGCTCATACCAGTCAGCAAGGTACTTAGGTGAAATATACACCTCATTCACCACATATTCCTTCACTGTCTCACATATCCCCTCCCTCTTCTCCAGACCGGAGGGCTGGTCATCCAGACCGGAGGGCTGGTCAACAATCCAACAGAGACAGTGAACTCTGGACCAGTCATGGCCCTCATCAGCTTCATCCTCACCACTGTCATAGCCAACATCAGTTTTCTCTTCATCTGAAGCATCCGCACTACCCTGTACCCTCCCAGGCCTATACTCTCTGCGGGCCTCGGGTATCCTGCACGGTTTCATCTTGACTTTAGTGCCAGCCTCAGTCTCGGTATAGTGGCTCACCAGATAAGTACGACCAGGCACGTCAGAACAGCTCTGCTGATTCTTCCTCAGAAACTTTCGTACCTCCTGTTTTTGGGGCACTGACCCTGTGTCACCCACTGTCACAGGAGGTATAGGGGTTTTCTCTAATTCCCCCTGAACTTTCTTTAGCACATCTACTTTCTTAAATATCAGTTGATTCATAAATTCTACCTCACAGAACCCAAGCGCCTCTGTCATGGTCTCTGACCATTCCGAGCCACACTGTTCAAACGATTGGCACTGTAGAGGGAGCTGATCGTTTTTCTTGGTCGGTACACATAATTTATCCTCTTCTGGTACAGGCTCACTTTGCATAAGACTCAGAGCTCTTACTTCTTTCTCCAGGAGATCCTCATGGCTACGCATCTTCTCCTGTAGTTGTTGGACGTCCTTTACGTCTTCGGCCCTTTCTTCAGGCTCTTCTGGTAGGACATGCTCAGAAGCCCTACCATCAGTCTTCTTTTCCACCACATCTTCAGTCTTGTTCCTCACAGCTTCACTTGAGACATCAGCCTCTGGTGAGGCACCTGGCCTGGTGTCCACCACTTCCATGGCTTTCTCCACCTCTGCAGCATCACCTTCCGAGTCCTTGGCCTGATGCAGATCCACACCATACATTGATAACTTCTCATTTTCAACAGCATCCACTTGTGCTGTGTTCAGTTTCAGAGTCCTGTCTTTCACCTTAGTCTTCGCCAGGGAACCGACCAACGGTACAACATCTTCAGATGCCATCCTCCGTCCGACTGCAAGGTCAGCCTCAGCCTTCCTCTCAGGACTCTCAATCTCCTCTGCCACCATGCCTTCCTCACTTGCACTGGTTGCTTTATTGTCATCAGATAATTCACTATCACTATCTGACCCCTTTTTCTCAGCCACATCTGGCTCACTGTCAGGGCTATACACTTCATTTTCATTCACATCCTGCTCACTGTCAGGGTTATACAATTCATTTTCATTCATATCCTGTTCACTGTCAGTGTCACACAATTCATTTTCACTCACATCTTGATCTGGAACCTGAGTTAACATGTCATCCACAATATTAACTGCACCATCTGGTCCCTCAAGTATGTGACTATGTGACAACCCCAGCACTACACTTCTATATAGCTCAGGCACTAGGAGCTGACTCACAACCTCTCCCTGGACTTCAGTGTTTATGGCAACATGAGAGAACCTCTCCTCAGAGTCAGGCTCCTGGGAAACCTCATTTAGAACAATCATATTTTCCTGTGCTGTTTTAAGAGAGGGTTCTCGCCACTGCTCACTCTCAAAACCGTCACAGGACACAGGCAAGTCAGGGACACTCGGTTCCCGAGAACCACCATCCTCGTCTCCCAACATCACCTGCAAAGGAATTTCATCACTATCACAGTCATCATTATTATCAACATCATCATCATGACTATGATCAGTATTATCATCACTATCATTATCAGCATCAGCACCATTTTCATGGTCATCATCATTATCAGGTTCATCATCATCATTAGCATTATCATCATCATTATCACATAATTTTAACATCCCACTAGCATTGTGTTCCGCCCCTCGGGACTGCGCACCCTCAGTAGGAGCTTCATCACACTGTCCATCAGAAACATTTTTCCCCCAGAGATCCTTAGACCGGGGAAAGTCATTACCCAATATAACGGGGTGCACCAGGGTCTTCACTACCCCCACTTCATATGAAACCTCCCCGAGTTTGGGGACCAAGTCCACGGCAGTCTCTGGGTAGACTTTGGTGTCTTCATGGATGTACACCACACTCAGGTGCTTATCAGGGATGAAGTCCCTATCACTCAGGCTGTCACATACGGAAGTCACTGGACTCTCTGAGTCCAAGAGGGCCTGTGCTGGGCAGTCACTTACAACCACCGGGGACCCCTGTGGTCCAGTCTCTTCGGCTGAGGTGGACACACACACAGGCTCTGCGCAGGGAGAGAGGGATCTGCCAACATCACAACACATAGGCTCCCCCTCTATTGGACAGTTGGCTGCAATTTCACGCCAGCTCCAACACTGTCCATCACACTCTCCCACCCACATGTCCCCTCGGGCCTGAACCCGCTTATCAGCATACCCCATGTCCCCAACAGCTGGAACGCTCTTACCGCGAGAGTTCAGCGTCCGGGAACTCCGAAGTGACGACCTCTCAGACGGCTGTACCTCAGGAGGACGTGCTTGGGTGTAGCGGTCCACTATCACTTTTTCAACTCCATAATCAGGCCTGCTGACTGCAGACTCCCAACTGTATCTCCAGTCACGAACTCCCCTGGCACGGGCTGTCACCGTAACACCCAGCCGGGTAAGAATCGCCGCTTTCAACTTGGCATAGTCTTCGCTGTCCTGCTTGCTCAGGTCAGCCCAGACTTTTTGGGGTTCCCCAATCAGATAGGGTACGACCACCATGGCCCATTCAGATAGTGGCAGATTCTCCTTCTCTGCCAGTCTCTCAAACCTAGTAAGATATACCTCCACATCATCACGAGGTGTCATTTTTCTCAAGGACCGTCTTACCGCCTTCTTTATAGCGGACAACGCCGGTGCCTTCACAACATTACTTCGGGACGCGGCACCGAAATCCTTTTTTGGTGCTGTCATCTGCTCAACAAATAACCGGTTATTCTCCTGCTGCTGCTGCAGGAATTGCTGCTGGGCCTGCTGCATGTGCTGCTGGTGCTGCAGGCGCTGCTGCTCCATGCTTCGCTGGACCTGGGCCAGGTACTCAACGAGTTCCTCCATACTGCCGGACTTATCTGTCTCAACCACGGCAGTTTTATGTTGCACATTAACTTGTGCCATTTGTTCAAACAGCGCCTCCATGCTGTCATCCATGCTGTCAGACTTCTCTGTCTCAACAACGGCAGTCTTCACTCAAGACATACACACTACACAGCTTTTTTTCCACAGAAAATTCAGCCTTGCTGTGCAACCACTTTTTTTTTTTTTTCTTTTGCAAAGTCTATTAGGGCTACTGTCTCTTTAAGACTGCTCCACAAACTTTTCTTTTGCTGCTGCACATTCCACAGTCATTTTCACAACAAGTTCAGCTTTGCTGTGCATACATTTTCTCTCTGCAGACCCTATCAGGGCCACTGTCTCTCCAAGACTGCTCCAAACAGACGTTTCTGCTGACACACTTTTTTTTTTTTTCTGTTGCTATTTCAATAGACTTCACCTTTAATGCTGTCTCTCGCCACTGTGCTGCATGCACACTCCAGCACTAACTGTACCAGGCCCTGCGCTGCCCCAGCATTCTCCGCCAATTGTAGCCTTTCCGGGGGGGGTTTAGCTCTAGGATCGCTGTCTGGGTAGACAGAATGGCACGGAAACAGTTCATTCAGACAGCAGTTTGGTGAAAACTGGCCGCAACCAGTTTTATTAAAGTCCACAGCACACAGATAAAAACAAATCATAAACAGAAAACCTGGGCTTGTCTAGCCACTAAATTACACTTAGATAGATGGCCCTCTCTATCCGGGACCCAGACTCTACCAGTCTGTGCCCAAAACAACACATATCACATATGTTACCAGTATGGAGTTTCACAGACACTCCTCTTTATGTCCGAAGGCAACTCCAATGTCCAGACTTGAGAGAGGTCACCTCCTATTCAGTCGCTATTCACACGGATTCTCACTGCGACTACTCCTGTGTCCGGGGTACTTCCTGCACCCAGACTGAGATAGCTCACACTCTTAGAGACTGCTTCCTTGTGCCAGGACACCTCCCTGTGTCCGGGCTAAAGACAGCTCCCACACTCTTGGAGACACCTTCTGTGCCTAGACCCCTTGTCCAGACTGAATGAGCTCTCTGACTGTGCTCACAAGCACCTACTTCTGGCTTCCTAATCAACACCTGAGTGGATTCAGGTCTGAGCTGCAAGCGTGTACTGAATGGCAGGTGTAGTGACCTTTCTTTACCACCAGGTTTACAAAGCCACACATTTCGCTCATACCAGTCAGCAAGGTACTTAGGTGAAATATACACCTCATTCACCACATATTCCTTCACTGTCTCACACATGTTTGACTGTAGGGACCGTGTTCTTTTCTTTGAATGCCTCTTTTTTTTTTTTTTTTCCCCTGTACACTCTATGTTGATAGTTTTTCCCAAAAAGCTCGACTTTTGTCTCATCTGACCAGAGAACATTCTTCCAAAACGTTTTAGGCTTTCTCAGGTAAGTTTTGGCAAACTCCAGCCTGGCTTTTTTATGTCTCAGGGTAAGAAGTGGGGTCTTCCTGGGTATCCTACCATACAGTCCCTTTTCATTCAGACGCCGACGGATAGTACGGGTTGACACTGTTGTACCCTCGGACTGCAGGGCAGCTGGAACTTGTTTGGATGTTAGTCGAGGTTCTTTATCCACCATCCGCACAATCTTGCGTTGAAATCTCTCGTCAATTTTTCTTTTCCTTCCACATCTAGGGAGGTTAGCCACAGTGCCATGGGCTTTACACTTCTTGATGACACTGCGCACGGAAGACACAGGAACATTCAGGTCTTTGGAGATGGACTTGTAGCCTTGAGATTGCTCACGCTTCCTCACAATTTGGTTTCTCAAGTCCTCAGACAGTTCTTTGGTCTTCTTTCTTTTCTCCATGGTCAATGTGGTTCACACAAGGACACAGGACAGAGGTTGAGTCAACTTTAATCCATGTTAACTGGCTGCAAGTGTGATTTAGTTATTGCCAACACCTGTTAGGTGCCACAGGTAAGTTACAGGTGCTGGTGATTACACGAATTAGAGAAGCATCACATGATTTTTCAAACAGTACCAATACTTTTTTAGGTTTGGTGTGGAATTATATCCAATTTGGCTTTAGGTCAATTATTTTTGTGTTTTTTCATTGAAGACAAATTAAATGAAGATAATAATACCAAGAATTTGTGTTTGCAATCATTTTCAGGAAGAAACTGAGTATTATCTGACAGAATTGCAGGGGGGCCAATTCTTTTGGCCACCACTGTAGGAGCAGTATTACAGTAGTTATATTCTTGTACATAAGAGCAGTATTATAGTAGTTATATTCTTGTACATAGGAGCAGTATTATAGTAGTTATATTCTTGTACATAGGGGCAGTATTATAGTAGTTATATTCTTGTACATAGGGGCAGTATTATAGTAGTTATATTCTTGTACATAGGGGCAGTATTATAGTAGTTATATTCTTGTACATAGGGGCAGTATTATAGTAGTTATATTCTTGTACATAGGGGCAGTATTATAGTAGTTATATTCTTGCACATAGGAGCAGTATTATAGTAGTTATATTCTTGTACATAGGAGCAGTATTATAGTAGTTATATTCTTGTACATAGGGGCAGTATTATAGTAGTTATATTCTTGTACATAGGGGCAGTATTATAGTAGTTATATTCTTGTACATAGGGGCAGTATTATAGTAGTTATATTCTTGTACATGGGGGCAGTATTATAGTAGTTATATTCTTGTACATAGGGGCAGTATTTTAGTAGTTATATTCTTGTACATAGGGGCAGTATTGTAGTAGTTATATTCTTGTACATGGGGGCACTATTATAGTAGTTATATTCTTGTACATGGGGGCACTATTATAGTAGTTATATTCTTGTACATGGGGCAGTATTATAGTAGTTATATTCTTGTACATAGGGAGCAGTATTATAGTAGATATATTCCTGTACATAGAGGCAGAATTATAGTAGTTATATTCTTGTGTATGGGGGCAGTATTATAGTAGTTATATTCTTGTACATGGGGGCAGTATTATAGTAGTTATATTCTTGTACATAGGGGCAGTATTATAGTAGTTATATTCTTGTACATGGGGCAGTATTATAGTAGTTATATTCTTGTACATGGGGGCAGTATTATAGTAGTTATATTCTTGTACATGGGGGCAGTATTATAGTAGTTATATTCTTGTACATAGAGGCAGTATTATAGTAGTTATATTCTTGTACATAGGGGCAGTATTATAGTAGTTATATTCTTGTACATAGGGGCAGTATTATAGTAGTTATATTCTTGTACATAGGGGCAGTATTATAGTAGTTATATTCTTGTACATAGGGGCAGTATTATAGTAGTTATATTCTTGTACATAGGGGCAGTATTATAGTAGTTATATTCTTGTACATAGGGGCAGTATTATAGTAGTTATATTCTTGTACATAGGGGCAGTATTATAGTAGTTATATTCTTGTACATAGGGGCAGTATTATAGTAGTTATATTCTTGTACATGGGGGCAGTATTATAGTAGTTATATTCTTGTACATGGGGGCAGTATTTTAGTAGTTATATTCTTGTACATGGGGGCAGTATTGTAGTAGTTATATTCTTGTACATGCGAGTATGACTATAATATAATTGTATTCAGTGTAGAGTAAAGAGGGTTGTTGTTTCAGTGAAATCAGATACGTATAAGAAACAAACATTATTTGTAAAGAACTGTAAACCACCTGGAGGTTAATATTCACCTTTGGAATCTCCCTGATGTTAATTTCACCTTTTCCTCCCATCCCCCGGCTCTCAGAGAAGACGTGGAGTGTTTCATAATCTGGAGTGGGTAATCATCTCTGCGCTCCTGTTCCTCTTCTGAAGTCGTTAGTCGTTTATTTCCTAATAACCGTGAAGTCACCAGACTGATGATTGGATATATGGGTGAAAGTTTGGGGTGAGAAATTGATTAAATAAAAATCGGCCTCACAAATGTTGCCAATTAGACTTGGCTGCAAATATTTGACACTAATTTATTATAGTGAGCGGGGAGCGTAGAATGTGCTGTATAGTATATACATTATGTACTGTATAGTCTATGATGTGTGGATTTGACCCCATCTGGTGGTCATAAATGGTACTTGAATTTAATATATGTTCACTTGTTTTAGGGCATGTGACGTGCAGTAACGGACGGTCTTTTCTCCATGAGTGCCCCTGTGCCAGAAGCCCCCAGCCATGTTCTGGCAGAATTTGACTCTCTCGAACCTTTGCTGTCCATCCTGCGCTTAGATTCCAGCAGATTAAAGGTATCAAAACATGTTTTATATATATATATATATATATATATATATATATATATATATGTGTGTATATGTCGTGTGTATCCATTCTTGGCTGCAAATTCCACTTTAGGCCTCTTTCACACATCAGTTTTTTGCCGTCAGTCACAATCCGTTGTTTTGACGGATCTGTCGCAGATTGTGAAAAACTGATGCGACTGATCCGTTTTTTCGACGGATCCGACGTCGGATCCGTCAAAAAAACTGATCAGTTGCATCAGTTTTTCATCCGTCTCTCGACGGATCCGTTTTTTAAAAGCCGGAAATTCAATGCGCTGTACAGTAAAATCACACTGACATGTACATATATACACATAGAATATATAGATATATTTATTTATAGTTCATAGAGTTCTACATAGCAAAATAGCCGCTAAATCAATTGCCGGCTTCAGTAAAATCATTACTGAACCCGACATGATATCACACATGGTTTACATATAATAAACTATGTCATATCAAAACGATTTATATATGTCAGGGTTTAATACATTTATTAGTTTGTGTTAGGAAAAATTTGGAACTCTAGGGTTAAATTTAAGGCTATAATCGTGGAAGAAAATTGTGTGGGCTCCCACGAAATTTTCTCCGCCAGAGAGGGAAAGCCACTGACTGAGGACATATATTCATAACCGACAGAGGGTCCATTGTTTTTGGGCCCCCTTGGCTACAAACATCTGGCCTCAGCCACCCTCAAAATAGCACTTCTATTATTAGATGTGCCTTTTCTGGCACTTAGCCTCTCTATTCCCATTGCCTTTAGTGGTGGCTCATGGGTTAATAAGGGGTTAATGTCACCTTGCTATTGAAAGGTGACATTAATCCGGGATAATAATGAAGAGGTGTCAATTATTAATCCTATAGTAATAAAGGGTTAAAAAAGACACTAACACACACACACATTAATTAAAAATTCTTTTAATGAAATAATTGCACAAAGTTTTTGACCAAATTTATTATACTGCTAATCCATCTAATCCCTTTTTCTTTTGTAATAAAAAAGCCACAATACCCATACCTATAAGACACCTTACCATTACTAATCCTATCGTTGTTAAAGGGTTAGAAAAAGACACAGCCAGAAATAAGTCTTTTAATGAAATAAAACCCTACACAGTTTTCCCATTTTATTATACTCCTAATTCCCAGAAGCCTTCGATCTCCTGAAAAAATAAACCAACACAAATACTTCTTGTTCCGATGTAGTCCTAAATAACGAGTGTTCCACTATGAGTCCAGCTCTGCTAAATCTGGATGCATGACATCCAGAGATAGCAGAGCTAATAGTAACAATAATCTTTATATAGCGCCAACATATTCCACAGCGCTTTACAGTTTAACAGTTTCAAACGCCAGTCATAAGTAACAACATTAACAATACAATAGTTAAAGCAAAATAAGCCGCCCTGCTCCTGAGAGCTTACAATCTACAATGAGGTGGGGGAGATAGAGTACAGGTGTGTATATACAATGGTGCATTTACAAGGATGGTCCAGTGATGAGGGATAGATGGAGATAGTGAATGGGCTACACAATACAATGGATCAGGTTTCACACTTCGGGTGTGAATATGAAATAGTCTGGTCACTGACAACAAGCAGAGGTCTTGAAAATAGTGATGACTAAAAGCAAAAACTGTGTAAGAAAGTTGCAGTATATTTCACTATAGAATACATGGACTTTATTCACATAAAACAGGAAAACCCTTTAAATGATGTTTTTAAAGCTTGTTGGATCTGCCTCCATCTTTATGAGTTGCCGGTCCTTGTAGTGCACGTGTTTGGACGTGTCCAGGAGATGGCTGGTTCTTGGCAGTTCAGGGGGAGGCCTGAACCTCATCCAGAAGGACGGCTGGAAACAGAGACTTTTCCTTACCCACAAGGTACAAGGGGTCATTATTTTGGGATATCCTCTTTTCATACTAAAGCACCCATCATTAACCTCTTGCACCATTTTGGTTTTAGGAGGGCGCCATCTCCAGGGCCGCCTGCTGCCCCCATGATGACGACTTTGTGGCTGTTGCAACCAGGTATTGACTTTGTTTTGTTTCCCCTAAGAAATTTAAAAAAAAAAAAAAAAAAGTTTTATACAAATAGAAAGTTCTGCTGGTTTCCAATGTACTTTTTGTTTTTCAATGTTTCTGCTTGCAGTCAGTGAATAGAACATCTCAGGTTGACACCCAATACCTTAGGATCTGTTTAGATCTAATACTTCTGACAATTGAGCTTTTGAGACGAACCACATTCATTGGCAGCAAGCAGAGATCGTAAACATAAAATGTAATAAAGTTGTAGAACTTTTTATTGTAGCTGTTGACATGTGGGATTTCCCGTGACACAGAGCTCTTGTTATAGTAACCTGCGTCCTGGATCTTGTATGGCTTCACAGTCACTGGGTGTTTGATAAATGGCTCTTTGGGATTTCAAGGTCCTTAGCCTTATGTGGTTGATAACAGAGAACAATACAGCTTAAGATAAAACCCATGTTTGGTTTTGAGGTCCTCGTCTCGTCGCTCCGCTCTGACACTGTTCCTACAGTCAGGGAATCGTGGTCGTCTGGGAATTAAACCAGGAACGTCGCGGGAAACCAGAAAGGATCTACGTGACGTCCGAGCACAAGGGTCGCAAGGTGACCGCCCTCTGCTGGGACTCTGCAGCACTGCGCGTGTTTGTTGGCGACCACATGGGCAAAGTGTCTGCCATCAAATTAAACTCTTCAAAGCAAGGAAAGGTGAGCACAGGTCGTCTGATAATGCTCCACTAATTTGGTGTATACGATATGTCGCATACCTTAACCCTTTCCTGCCCAGGGAGCTGCTGCTTTCGTGATGTTCCCGGTCCAGATAATCACCAGCGTTGACTCTCGGGTGGTGCAGCTGGATTACATGGATGGTCGTCTTCTCATCTCCTCCCTGAGCCGCTCCTATTTATGTGACACTGATAGGTGAGCTGCACTACCTTTATGCACTCTTGGGGCGCCCCCTTGTGCATGGGCTGGATAGTGGCACACGGTGTACAGTCATGGCCAAAAGTTTTGAGAATGACACAAATATTATATTTTCACATGATCTGCTGCCCTCTGGTTTTATGTGTGTTTGACAGATGTTTTTATCACAGACAGAAATATAATAATTGCAAACATATGAGTAACAAAAGCTTATATTGACAGTTAGAATGAGTTAATGCAGCAAGTCAATATTTGCAGTGTTGACCCTTCTTCTTCAGGACCTCTGCAATTCTACCTGGCATGCTCTCAATCAACTTCTGGACCAAATCCTGACTGATAGCAGTCCATTCTTGCACAATCAATGCTTTCATTTTGTCTGAATTTTTAGGTTTTTGTTTGTCCACCCGTCTCTTGATGATTGACCACAAGTTCTCAATGGGATTAAGATCTGGGGAGTTTCCAGGCCATGGACCCAAAATCTCTATGTTTTGTTCCCTGAGCCATTTATTTATCACCTTTGCTTTATGGCAAGGTGCTCCATCATGCTGGAAAAGGCATTGTTGATCGCCAAACTGCTCTTGGAGGGTTGGGAGAAGTTGCTCTTGGAGGACATTCTGGTACCATTCTTTATTCATGGCTGTGTTTTTAGGCAAGACTGTGAGAGAGCCAATTCCCTTGGCTGAGAAGCAACCCCACACATGAATGGTTTCAGGATGCTTAACAGTTGGCATGAGACAAGACTGGTGGTAGCGCTCACCTTGTCTTCTCTGAATGAGGCGTTTTCCTGATGTCCCAAACAATCGAAAAGGGGATTCATCAGAGAAAATAACTTTACCCCAGTCCTCAGCAGTCCACTGCCTGTACCTTTTGCAGAATATCAGTCTGTCCATGATGTTTTTTCTGGAGAGAAGTGGCTTCTTTGCTGCCCTCCTTGAGACCAGGCTTTGCTCCAAGAGTCTCCGCCTCACAGTGCGTGCAGATGCACTCACACCTGCCTGCTGCCATTCCTGAGCAAGCTCTGCACTGCTGGTAGCCCGATCCCGCAGCTGAAACACTTTTAAGAGACGGTCCTGGTGCTTGCTGGTCTTTCTTGGGCGCCCTGGAGCCTTTTTGGCAACAATGGAACCTCTCTCCTTGAAGTTCTTGATGATGCGATAGATTGTTGACTGAGGTGCAATCTTTCTAGCTGCGATACTCTTCCCTGTTAGGCCATTTTTGTGCATTGCAATGATGACTGCACGTGTTTCTTTAGAGATAACCATGGTTAACAGAAGAGAAACAATGATGCCAAGCACCAGCCTCATTTTAAAGTGTCCAGTGGTGTCATTCTTACTTAATCATGACAGATTGATCTCCAGCCATGTCCTCATCAACACCCACACCTGTGTTAATGGAGCAATCACTGAAAAGAGGTTAGCTGGTCTTTTTAAGGCAGGGCTGCAATGATGTTGAAATGTGTTTTGGGGGATAAAGTTCATTTTCTAGCCAAATATTGACTTTGCAAGTAATTGCTGTAAAGCTGATCACTCTTTATAACATTCTGGAGTATATGCAAATTGCCATTAGAAAAAGTGAAGCAGTAGACTTTGTAAAAATTAATATTTGTGTCATTCTCAAAACTTTTGGCCATGACTGTATATGTGAAGACTTTGATGTGGTTGTTGGAGAAAAGTTCTCAGGAACCGTCTAGAAATAATCCTACTTATCTGTCATTATCCAGGGAGAAGTTCTGGAAGATCGGCAACAAGGAGAGAGATGGGGAGTACGGGGCCTGTTTTTTCCTGGAGGACGGAGCTCGGGGCTCAGCAGCCCCTCATATACTGCGCTCGGCCTGGATCCAGGATGTGGGAGGTGAACTTTGAAGGGGAAGTGCTGAGCACTCACCAGTTTAAGCAGCTTCTGTCCTCAGCTCCTCTGCCAATCATTAACACCAGGTATGCTGTGACCGAGGACTGTGTTCCTTAAATCCATAGTCCTACAAAAACTGCTGCTCTTCACCACTAGGGGGTGCGTAATGTCATTGTATATGTATTGCCTCTATTGGAACTGTATCAATAAGTGTATGCAGACAGCTCCCTCTTGTGGCAGCTGCCAGAATTCTGAATTTTTCTATTTTATTGTATTGCTGTAAAAAGAAGTTTTTTGCTGAGACCAGAGGATAAAATGTGATATACCAAAGATAAATAATATATGTATACAGTGACTGCACAAGCAGAATAGTGAGTGCTACTCTGGGGTATAATAAAGGATGTAACTCCGGATCAGTAATGTAATGTATGTACACAGTCACTGCACCAGCAGAATAGTGAGTGCAGCTCTGGAGTATAATCCAGGATATAACTCGGGATCACTAATGTAATGTATGTACACAGTGACTGCACCAGCAGAATAGTGAGTGCAGCTCTGGAGTATAATACAGCATGTAGCCCAGGATCTGTAATGTATGTACACAGTGACTGCACCAGCAGAATAGTGAGTGCAGCTCTGGGGTAAAAATCCCCAAGAGTGTCACAGCAAAGCACCCCCACACCATCACACCACCTCCTCCATGCTTCACAGTGGGAACCAGGCATGTAGAGTCCATCCGTTCACCTTTTCTGCGTGCAAAGCAGTAATCAAAGCAAAAGGTGGCTACTTTGAAGAACCTAGAATATAAGACCTATTTTCAGTTGTTTGACACTTTTTTTGTAAAGTGTAATGTATAATTTCACATGTGTTAATTCATAGTTTTGATGCCTTCAGTGTGATTCTACAATTTTCATAGTCATGAAAATACAGAAAATTCATTGAATGAGGTGTGTCCAAACTTTTGGTCTGTACTGTATGTACACGGTGACTTCTCTCTTTCTGTCTACTATAAAATTTGCTTTGTGCCATTGTTTGCAGGTCGGACCCCCAGTATGATGCCTCCCCTGGTTCTCCTCAGTCTTTAGCTTTTGCCAAGCTCCTGTTTGTTGGGTAAGGATTGAAGTTTCCTTCTTTGCTCCAGAGCGGATTACAGCTCTGGCAAAAATTAAGAGACCACTGCACAGTTGTATAAGAATCCGCTTCTCTACATGTCTGACAGCCATTCCATTCCAGTGTCCGTTGAATTCCAACCAGAGTTCACCTCATTCTACTTAATGTGCTTCTGATTAGTTGATCACCTGAACCAAATCTTATTTAACGAAGGAAAGTATAAAAAACACTGCTGTGGTGTTTACAATCCTCTTGCAATAGGACAAGTTGGATGGTAAAACAAGTGCTAGTAATATCTGAAAAGTAATAGGAATGAAAAAATTATGTTTAACCATGCCAAAGGAATTGAAAAGAAAAGTCTTGAGTGAGGAAAAGAAGGGCTCAATTCTGGCTTTACTAGAAGAGGCATAGAGTGAGCGTCATGTTACCTCTATCCTTAAAATTTCTAAGACGGCAGTCCATTACAACGAGGTCAAGCAGCAGAAAATTGGGGACAACAAAGCTACAGACCGGCAGAGGGCGAAAACGACGCTCCACTGACATCATATTCGAATGTCACTCAGCAACTGCAGGATGACATCAAGTGACCTGCAAAAGGAATGGCAAATGGCAGCTGGGGTGAAGTGCACGGCAAGAACAGTTCGTAACAGACCCCTAGAGGCAGGGCTCAAGTCATGTAAAGCTAGAAAAAAGCCTTTAATCAATGAGAAGCAAAGGAGAGCCAGGCTGAAGTTTGCCAAAGACCATAAGGATTGGTCCATAGAGGACTGGAGTAAGATAATCTTCTTTAATGAGCCTAATTTTCAGCTTTTCCCAACACCTGGTCATCTAATGGTTTGACGGAGACCTGGAGAGGCGTACAAGCCGCTGTGTCTTGCACCCACTGTGAAATTTGGTGGAGGATCGGTGATGATCTGGGGATGCTTCAGCAAGGCTGGAATTGGGCAGGTTAATCTTTGCGAAGGACATATGAATCAAGCCGCATACAAGGTTATCCTGGAAAAACAGTTGATTCCTTCTGCTCAGGCAATGTTCCCCAACTCTGAGGACTGTTTTTTCCAGCAGGACAATGCGCCATGCCACACAGCTAGGCCCCTGTCATGGCCAGCCCAACCTCCAGACCTGAACCTCATTAAAACCTCTGGAATGTAATCAAGAGGAAAATGGATAGTCACAAGCCATCAAAGAAAGAAGAACTGCTTACATTTTTATACCAGGAGTGGCATAAGGTCACCCAAAAGCAGTGTGAAAGGCTGGTGGCAAGCATGCCAAGATGCAGGACAGCTGCTATTAAAAATCATGGTTATTCCACAAAATATTGATTTCTGAATTCTTCCCGAGTTAAAACTCTAGTATTGTTGTTTCTAAATGATTATGAACTTGTTTTCTTTGCATTATTTGAGGTCTGCAAGCACTCAATTTTTTTTGTTATTTTGACTATTTCTGATTTTCAGAAAATAAATACAAAATTTATTGCTTGGAAATTTGGAGACATGTTGTCAGTAGTTTATAGAATAAAAGAGCAATTTACATTTTACTCAAATATACCTATAAAGAGAAAAATCAGACAAACAACATTTTGCAGTGGTCTCTTAATTTTTGCCAGAGCTGTATAATGGATCTGAACTAATGTCTTTTTCTTTATTGCAGTGATCACAGCGTTGTGACGTGGACAGAGCGGGGGATTTTTGTGTTCATCCCTCAGAACGTTCAGGTTTTGCTGTGGAGTCAACTGAAAGGCAAGTCGCTGAACTGAATATGTAACATTTCTGGTTTTTCTTTTGAGGAAAGTGTTGGGCCCCCATCCCAAACGGCCTGTTAACCCCTTAATGTCCAATGACGTGCACAGTCCGTCATGGCAAGGTGTCAGTTCCGGCCCAGGACGGACTGTGCACGTCATCCCTTTGATCTACCACTGCGTGTTAACACGCAGTGGTAGATCAGTGCCGACAGCTGTCACAGACAGCTGACAGGCACGGCAAGCGGTGCGGGGACCTTTGCCGTCGGTCCCCGCACCTACAGCGCTGTGCTTGGTCAGTCAATCTGACTGACCAAACACAGCAGCGATTGCGCAGGAGATGCTGAAATTTCAGCATCTCCAGCGCGATCATGCAGGAGCCGGCGCTGCAGTGGCCAGGCTTCCTGCACTGACAGCCAGGAGCGGCGCCCCCGCCGCCCCTGGCTGTTAACCCCCTGACTGCTGCGATCGAGCGCGATCGCAGTGCTCAGGGGGGAGGCAGAGGGTCGGGAGCTCCCTCTGCCTCAGATCGGCGCCCTGCAATGTATTTGCAGGGCCCGATCTCTGCCTTGATGACCCGGGGGTTGTCATGACAACCTCTGGGTCATGTAGCTACGGAAAGCTGCTGTGATCATGGTCACAGCAGCTTTCACTATAGTTACAATGCATTGCAATGCTGGAGCATTGCAATGCATTGTAACTGCAATAAAAAGTAAAAAAAGTGAAAGTCCCATAAAGGGACAAGTAAAAAAAAAAAGCATTTTTTTAAAAAAAATTGTAAAAAAAAATATTAAAAAATAATTTTAAAAAAATCCCCTAAAAAATACACATTTTTATGTAATAAAAAAAACCACACATGTTTGGTATCGCCACGTCCGTAAAAATCCTATCAATAAAAGCGTATCCCTAGTTAACCCCTTCAGTGAAAGCCGTAAAAAAACAAAACAAAAAAGTAGTAAATTATACTTTTTCCAAGCGGTATCATCACATCCGCTTGGAAAAAGTGCAATAACACGCAATCAAAAAGTGGGATATAAATAACCATGGTACCGCTGAAAACGTCATCTTGTCCCGCAAAAAACAAGCCGCTATACAGCATCATCAGCGAAAAAATAAAAAAGTTATCGCTCGCGGAATAAACTGATGCAAAAATAATATTTTTTCTATAAAACTTTTTATTGTGTAAAAAAACGCCAAAACATAAAAAAAATATATAAATGAGGTATCGCTGTAATCGTAGTGACCCGAAGAATAAAGCTGCTTCATCAATTTTACCACACGCGGAATGGAGTAAAAAAAAAAAAAAAAAACAATTCCTGAATTGCTGGTTTTTGTTCATTCTGCTTCCACAAAAATCGGAATAGGAAGCGATCAAAAACGTTATGTGCCCGAATATGGTACCAATAAAAACGTCAACTCGTCCCGCAAAAAATAGGTACACAGTTAACTCTGTCGGCCGTAATATGGAAAAATTATAGCTCTCAAAATACAGCGATGCAAAAATTTCTTACAAAAAATTCTTACAAAACAAAGCGTCTTTTAGTGTGTGACAAGCTAAACATGAAAAAAGGGTATAAATCTGGTACCGCTGTAATCGCACCGATCCGAGGAATAAAGTCGCCTAATCACTAATGCCACACGAGGAACGGCGTAAAAAAGAAAACCAATTCTTCACCTTTTGTGGATTTGTTCATTCTGCCTCCCAAAGATCGCAATAAGGCGATCACAGTGGTTCCCCCCCACATATGGGGTATCAGCGTACTAAGGACAAAATGCACTTCAAATTTTGGGGTCCTATTTCTCCTGTTACCCTATTTTCACGGCTCTACGTTATAAACTTCTGTGAAGCCCTTGGGGTTCAAAGTGCTGACCACACATCTAGATAAGTTCCTTGGGGGGTCTAGTTTGCAAAATGGGGTCATTTGTGGGGTTCTACTGTTTAGGCACATCAGGCTCTCCAAACGCGACATGACACCCGCAACCATTCCCATCAAAGTCGCATTTAAAAACGTGCCCATCCCTTCCGAGCTCCCATGCGTCAAAATAGTGGTTCCACCCCCACATATGGGGTATCAGTGTACTCAGGACAAATTGCACAATAGCTTTGGGGTCCTATTCTCCTGTACCTTATAAAAATAAAAATTGGGCAAAAAGATTATTTTTGTGGAAAAAAATATGATTTTTTATTTCACGCTCTATGTTATAAACTTCTGTGAAGCACTTGGGGTTCAAAGTGCTCACCACACATCTAGATAAATTCCTTGGGGTCAGTTCCAAAATGAGTCACTTGGGGGTTCCTACTGTTTAGGCACATCAGGGGCTCTCCAAATGACATGACACCGCAACCATTCCTCAAAGTCTGCAGTTGAAAGCCTCTTCCCTTCCGAGCTCTGCCATGCGTCAAAAGTAGTGTTACCCCCACATATGGGGTATCAGCGTACTCAGGACAAATTGCACATAACTTTTGGGGTCCTGTTACCCTTGAAAATAAAAATGGTGGAAAGATATTTTGTGAAAAGATAGATTTTTTAATTTTACAGCTGTACGTTATAACTTCTGTGAAGCCCTTGGGGGTTCAAAGCTCTCACCACACATCTAGATAAGTTCCTTGGGGGGTCTAGTTTCCAAAATGGGGTCACTTGTGGGGGGTTTCCACTGTTTAGGCAACAGGGACTCTGTTGTGATAGCTGGAAATGATTCTGAGCAGAAGCTCCCTCTGGTGTTACAAACGTACTGGACTTCCATGAAATTGGAGGATTGGAATCAGTGTTACTGACTGTCTTAATAAGGAGTCACCTTCCCATCGGTTGCCGTGATCATTGTTCTGGTCTCAATCCTTGATTCCTGTTCCTTGTAGCCTGCTGTTTCGTGTCTGAATCTCCTGCTAACAATAACATTTCTCTTTGTTTGTGCTGATTTGCATTTGTACTGCACTTCTGGGGGCCTTCAGGTCCCTCTGGGGCTTTTGCCTCTCAGTTCAGTTCAGCCACTGATGTTTGTACATTTGCTTTCCAGTTTTCAGTGGCTGTGTTGTTTGGTACACCAGAGAACTAATTAGGTGTAGAGGTCGTGGATCTCAGTGTTTTGAAATAGTAGAGTTGTGCTTTTCAGGTTTTTGGATTGCAGTAAGTGCCCTTTCTATCCTTTTCTATTTAGTAATTTGGCCCAACGTTTGCTCATACTATTTCATCTGTGTCAGTATTCTTCTTGCTAACCGCCATTACATGTTTGGGGCTTTCTATGTCTACTGGATCGCTCCGGCAGATAGTTTTCCTCTTCTATCTTTGGTGTAGTTAGTTTCTCAGCTGTGACGAGCGTCTAGACCAACGTAGAACGCTCCACGTTGCCTCTAGTTGTGGTGGTTAGTCAGTACTGTCTCATAGTTTCCAACTGCTCGGGTGTATTCTTTTGCTGCTCTCCTCACTAACCAATCATAACAGGACTCCCAAATGCGACATGCTCCAATCTCAATTCCAGCCAAAAAAGTCAAATGGCGCTGCTTCCCTTCCGAGCTCTGCCATGCGCCCAAATAGTGGTTTACCCTCACATATGGGGTATCAGCGTACTCAGGACAAATTGCACAATAACTTTTGGGGTCCTTTTATCCTTTGGAAAATAAAAATTGGGATGAAAAGATCATTTTTGTGGAAAAAATATGATTTTTTAATTTTACGGCTCTACGTTATAACCTTCTGTGAAGCCCTTGGGGGTTCAAAGGTCTCACAACACATTTAGATAAGTTCCTTGGGGTCTAGTTTCCAAAATGGGGTCACTTGTGGGGGGTTTCCACTGTTTAGGCACATCAGAGGCTCTCCAAATGCGACATGGCGTCCAATCTCAATTCCAGCCAAAAAAGTCAAATGGCGCTGCTTCCCTTCCGAGCTCTGCCATGCACCCAAATAGTGGTTTACCCCCACACATGGGTATCGGTGTACTCAGGAGAAATTGTACAACAAATATTGTGATTCATTTTCTACTGATACCCTTGATAAAATTTTAAAAAATTGTGTCGAAAGAAAAATTTTGGGAAAAAAAGTTAAATGTTCATTTTTTCCTTCCACATTGCTTCAATTCTTGTGAAGTACCTAAAGGGTTAATAAACTTCTTGAATGTGGCTTTGAACACCTTAAGGGGTGCAGTTTTTAGAATGGTGTCACTTTGGTATTTTCTGCCATATAGACCCCTCAAATTCACTTCAAATGTGAGGTGGTCCCTAAAAAAAAATGGTTTTGTAAATTTTGTTGGAAAAATGAGAAATTGCTGGTCAACTTTTAACACTTATAACTTCCTAACAAAAAAAAATGTTGGTTCCAAAATTGTGCTGATGTAAAGTAGACATGTGGGAAATGTTATTTATTAACTATTTTTTGTGACATATCTCTCGATTTAATGGCATAAAAATTAAAAATTTGAAAATTGCAAAAGTTTCAAAATTTTTGCTATATTTCCGTTTTTTTTCATAAATAAACGCAAGTTATATTGAAGAAATTTTACCACTATCATGAAGTACAATATGCTACGAGAAAACAATCTCAGAATCGCCAAGATCCGTTGAAGCGTTCCAGAGTTATAAGCACATAAAGTGACAGTGGTCAGAATTGTAAAAATTGGCCTGGTCTTTAACCTACAAAATGGCTTGGTCGTTAAGGGGTTAACTACGTTTAAAAAAAACACAAACAAAACAAACTGAATTTCCGCCATACGCCTCCCTCTGCAGGTATCCAGGACGTATCTGTGTACAAGAACGAACTCTTCTGCCCCCACATAGACGGGAAGATCTCCCACCTCTCCCTGCTCCCTGTGGACAGATGTGTGGAGCGACTGATGAAGAGGAACCTTTGGGGTGCGGCGGCCAGAGTCTGCCATATATTCCAGAATGCCGTCATTACCAGCAAAGTAAGTGCGAGGCGACGTCCACTCGTACCCTGATGTCTGTATATGGGGGGAAGAGGGTGACCTGCTGCCATGTCTTCTCTAGGCCACGTCCACTCGTACTCTGATGTCTGTATATGGGGGGGAAGAGGGTGACCTGCTGCCATGTTTCTCTAGGCGACGTCCACTTGTACCCTGATGTCTGTATATGGGGGAAGAGGGTGACCTGCTGCCATGTTTTCTCTAGGCGACGTCCACTCGTACCCTGATGTCTGTATATGGGGGGTAGAGGGTGACCTGCTGCCATGTCTTCTCTAGGCGGCGTCCACTCGTACTCCTGATGTCTGTATATGGGGGGAAGAGGGTAACCTGCTGCCATGTCTTCTCTAGGCGCGTTCACTCGTACTCTGATGTCTGTATATGGGGGGAAAGAGGGTGACCTGCTGCCATGTTTTCTCTAGGCGACGTCCACTCGTACCCTATGTCTGTATATGGGGGGAAGAGGGTGACCTGCTGCCATGTTTTCTCTAGGCGACGTCCACTTGTACCTAGATGTCTGTATGTGGGGAAGAGGGTGACCTGCTGCCATGTTTTCTCTAGGCGACGTCCACTCGTACCCTGATGTCTGTATATGGGGGGGTAGATGGTGACCTGCTGCCATGTCTTCTCTAGGCGCGTCCACTCGTACTCTGATGTCTGTATATGGGGGGAAGAGGGTGACCTGCTGCCATGTCTTCTCTAGGCGGCGTCCACTCGTACCCTAATGTCTGTATATGGGGGGAAGAGGGTGACCTGCTGCCATGTTTTCTCTAGGCGACGTCCACTTGTACCCTGATGTCTGTACATGGGGGGGAAGAGGGTGACCTGCTGCCATGTTTCTCTAGGCGACGTCCACTTCGTACCCTGATGTCTGTATATGGGGGGTAGAGGGTGACCTGCTGCCATGTTTCCTCTAGGCATGTCCACTCGTACCCTGATGTCTGTATATGGGAAGAGGTGACCTGCTGCATGTTCCTCAGCGATGTTCACTCGTACCCTGATGTCTGTACATGGGGGGAAGAGGGTGACCTGCTGCCATGTTTCCTCTAGCGATGTCCACTCTACCCTGATGTCTGTTATGGGAAGAGGTGACCTGCTGCCATGTTTCTCTAGCGATGTCCACTCGTACCTGATGTCTGTACATGGGGGGGAAGAGGTGACCTGCTGCCATGTTTCCTCTGGGCTATGTCCATTTGTACTCTGATGTCTGTATATTGAGGGGGTAACCCGCTGCCATGTTTTCTCATTTAGGCACGGAAGGTGTTATCTATTGAAAAAATGGAACACCTGAAGGCTCAGCTCGATCTGGTGATCCAGCAAGACCTGATCGCTCAGATGGAGGACGTCCTGTCCAGACGGAGCCTATGGACTCTGCCTGCAGCAGCAGAAGGAGCAGCATCTCGTCTCATGTAAGCAGCAGCGCTGCGTCATTTTTTCTAGCATCAGATGCTGTGGAGCGATGGTTGCCGGGGTGGACACAGCCTTTATGAATGTTTTCGGGGGACGGGTCATTAGAGGTGATCTTTATCTCCTATCGGGGTCTTTGCTTCACAGGAAAGTTTTAACGTGTTGGACTGTGGAATCTATCGGGTGATCAGTCGCAGGAACAGTCAGTCCGACGAAGACTCCGGATCTCTGCACAGTCAGACCCTGTCGGAGGACGAGCGGCTGCGGGAGCTTTCTGTGCAGCCGGACGATGAACAGGCCGAGCTCGGTAATTTGTGCAGTGATTGTTAATGGAAACAGGAGGATCTATTATAAATCAGCAGAACTTTCAATGCAGCTCTGGAAGTGACCGGAGTATAATATGTGATCTGACCCAAGTATCGTCTGAAAACAAAAAATGTCTATCGTCCTTACCTCTCTGCTACCCTCATCAGATCTTGGGCACGTCTGTTTTTGATTTTATTTTTGCTCATATTTATTTTGTTTATTTTGCCATGCACGTTCTCCTCATCAGACCCTTTTTCTCATGCCTCAGTGAATGCAGACAACGATCGGACCGAGTCCCACCTACCATTTAACATCTCATTACCATTCCGCTCCACCTCACCCCGTGTGTCTCTTCAAGCAGTGAAAGAAAGGTAAAGCATGGGTTAACCTCTTGACGCTGAAAGTTTACACACAATAACAAATCTGGTCCCAAATGTGTAAAAATGTAAAAAAAAAAAATAGTGAAATAATGCAGTACCATTTACCACCACTTGGTGTCACTATGTACCACTGCACAATTTTCTCCCCTATACTGAATATTTAGGGGGCGCAGATAATGTAATGGAGCTTTGGTGCAAAATCATAAGAGCTTGATATTATAGACCTAAAATTCCACTTCAATCTTTTTTTTTTTTTATGCCTCATGACAACACTTTGTCGCCATCCTTATCAATAAAGCTTATTTTAAATGTGGACACTGGTGTGGATGGTGACCCACACAAATACATGGCCAGGATATATGCATGAGGTGGTGTCTTGGTCATTCATTATAATTTCTGCCCATACAAATGTTTCCTGTAAGGATTTTACTTGTACATTAAAAAAAGTAAATAATGTGCGTTCTGAGTTTCCCTTATAACCTAAGACCTTTCAATGCATTGTTTTTGGTCCCAGTGTTTCCAGTTTTGTTAGAAAAACCACAGAGAAAATTGGGACCCTCCATATGAGTCCTGAAATAAGGAGGAAGCAGGAGCCGACAGAAGAGCGACCCCTCGAGGTGTCTGATAATGGGCTGTCCCAGCCAGAGGAGGAGAGGACTGAGTGAGTCCATTATGACTGAGTAGGGAGAGTGGATTGTAGCTGGAGGAAGAGTTTGTAACATTTCATGCTAATGTTTTTGCTGATTTTTGGGGGATGATGCGCTCTTAGAATTAGGCTGCACTTTCCAAATTCTGCCACTAGGTGGAACTCTCTTGGTCCATTGAAGTAAATTCAACATCTGTTCTAAAGACTAGAGATGAGCGAATAAATCCACGACCCCATCAGTAGTCCATGGATGCAGTTCAGGAGCCCTGTGAAGCCTCTCCTACCTGCCGCCATTCCTGGGTCCTCTTTTGATTAACTGGTCAGTGCTGTGGTTGGGTTGGAAGCGGCTCCTGCCCGGAAGCCACGGACTACTGATGTGGCCGCTGGATTAGGGTCCGGTGATTTTATTAATACGTCTCTATTCACTACCATTTATTTATTTATTTTTTTTTATTATTAATTCCTCTTACCATTTATTTTTTTGCAAATCTTTCACTCTGTCATTACAGATTGGATCACGTGCAGCCTCCTGAGCCCTCGGTAGAAGAAATTCTAGTAGATGAGCTGAAATCTGCAACTTCTGACACCCTGTAAGTAATGAATGTAAGCACTTATAACAAACAAACGATAACAAACGGGCATTTTTATTATGTATTGTTCTCCAGAGCTGCACTCACTATTCTGCTGGTGCAGTCACTGTGTACATACATTACATTACTGATCCTGAGTTACATCCTGTATTATACTCCAGAGCTGCACTCACTATTCTGCTGGAGCAGTCACTGTGTACATATATTACATTACTGATCCTGAGTTACATCCTGTATTATACTCCAGAGCTGCGCTCACTATTCTGCTGGTGCAGTCACTGTGTACATATATTACATTACTGATCCTGAGTTACATCCTGTATTATACTCCAGAGCTGCACTCACTATTCTGCTGGTACAGCCACTGTGTACATACATTACATTACTGATCCTGAGTTACATCCTGTATTATACTCCAGAGCTGCACTCACTATTCTGTTGGTGCAGTCACTGTGTACATATATTACATTACTGATCCTGTACTTATCCTGAGTTACATCCTGTATTATACTCCAGAGCTGCACTCACTATTCTGCTGGTGCATTCACTGTGTACATACATTACATTACTGATCCTGAGTTACATCCTGTATTATACTCCAGAGCTGCACTCACTATTCTGCTGGTACAGCCACTGTGTACATACATTACATTACTGATCCTGAGTTACATCCTGTATTATACTCCAGAGCTGCACTCACTATTCTGTTGGTGCAGTCACTGTGTACATATATTACATTACTGATCCTGTACTGATCCTGAGTTACATCCTGTATTATACTCCAGAGCTGCACTCACTATTCTGCTGGTGCAGTCACTGTGTACATACATTACATTACTGATCCTGAGTTACATCCTGTATTATACCCCAGAGATGCACTCACTATTCTGCTGGAGCAGTCACTGTGTACATATATTACATTACTGATCCTGAGTTACATCCTGTATTATACTCCAGAGCTGCGCTCACTATTCTGCTGGTGCAGTCACTGTGTACATATATTACATTACTGATCCTGAGTTACATCCTGTATTATCCCCCAGAACTGCACTCACTATTCTGCTGGTGCAGTCACTGTGTTTCATACATTACATTACTGATCCTGAGTTACATCCTGTATTATACTCCAGAGCTGCACTCACTATTCTGCTGGTGCAGTCACTGTGTACATACATTACATTACTGATCCTGAGTTACATCCTGTATTATACTCCAGAGCTGCACTCACTATTCTGCTGGTACAGCCACTGTGTACATACATTACATTACTGATCCTGAGTTACATCCTGTATTATACTCCAGAGCTGCACTCACTATTCTGTTGGTGCAGTCACTGTGTACATATATTACATTACTGATCCTGTACTTATCCTGAGTTACATCCTGTATTATACTCCAGAGCTGCACTCACTATTCTGCTGGTGCATTCACTGTGTACATACATTACATTACTGATCCTGAGTTACATCCTGTATTATACTCCAGAGCTGCACTCACTATTCTGCTGGTACAGCCACTGTGTACATACATTACATTACTGATCCTGAGTTACATCCTGTATTATACTCCAGAGCTGCACTCACTATTCTGTTGGTGCAGTCACTGTGTACATATATTACATTACTGATCCTGTACTGATCCTGAGTTACATCCTGTATTATACTCCAGAGCTGCACTCACTATTCTGCTGGTGCAGTCACTGTGTACATACATTACATTACTGATCCTGAGTTACATCCTGTATTATACCCAGAGATGCACTCACTATTCTGCTGGTGCAGTCACTGTGTACATACATTACATTACTGATCCTGAGTTACATCCTGTATTATACTCCAGAGCTGCACTCACTATTCTGCTGGTGCAGTCACTGTGTACATACATTAATTACTGATCTGTACTGATCCGAGTTACATCTGTATTATACTCCAGAGCTGCACTCACTATTCTGCTGGTGCAGTCACTGTGTACATACATTACATTACTGATCCTGAGTTACATCCTGTATTATACCCAGAGTGCACTCACTATTCTGTTGGTGCAGTCACTGTGTACATACATTACATTACTGATCCTGAGTTTACATCCTGTATTATACTCCAGAGCTGCACTCACTATTCTGCTGGTGCAGTCACTGTGTACATACATTACATTACTGATCCTGAGTTACATCCTGTATTATACCCAGAGATGCACTCACTATTCTGCTGGTGCAGTCACTGTGTACATACATTACATTACTGATCCTGAGTTACATCCTGTATTATACTCCAGAGCTGCACTCACTATTCTGCTGGTGCAGTCACTGTGTACATACATTACATTACTGATCCTGAGTTACATCCTGTATTATACTCCAGAGCTGCACTCACTATTCTAGACAAACTTGGCTCCTAGTGACCACTGTTGTCTAGTGAGCTTGATCCCCACAATCCTTGTGGATTTTCCAGATCTTCTTTCTGCTTTCTTTCATAGACATAAAATCCAAGAGCCTCAGGTCTTGTTTGATGTGGAAGTAATGAGGAAGATCTTAAGCATTTGGCTCGGGTACCTTGATAAAGCTCTCTGGCCCCAAGATCAACCCAATGGAGCCCAACTGAGTCTTCTCTGGGCACCCTTCAGTCTTCTGGAGAAGGAAGCGGCCTCCACATGGACCCCACAGATGAACCAGAGAGGTTGGAGGAGAAGACAATGGTCTGTCTTCCGTCAGGGGAGCATCTGGGCTTCCAGGTTGAAGCTCCCTTTCTTCTTGAAGAGTCCTTACATCGGGACGTGTCTCAGCTCGCCATGATGTGCCTGGAGTACCGAGTGTTTAGTACTGAGGCTCCTCCAGATTCGGACGCCTGCGCTACTCACTTCATACACAAGTACTTATTCCTTCTTGACCTTAAAAGATTAAAACGCTGCATTGTCCTAAATTATGGAGACAGCCCGGAAGTCTGGAGCACCTACATAGAAGGGCTAAAAGGTAATGGATCTTAACTGGGATGAGAAATTACATTAATGGCTGTTTTCTGGAACTGTTAAACTGCCAGCCGATCCTTAGATCAGCTGATCGAGGTTGTCGGCACCAGTAGCTATAAGCTATACAAGTACCGGACTGTAGTACCAGATGCATTCACTGCCAAAGGTATGGCTGTACAGGTAGACAGAACGAGATGTTGCTGACCCTTCACCTGGCTGAACCGTGGTGGTGGTGGTCGATCCCTCATGTATCTAATAACCAATCAGTGGCATCCGCCATACATGTATGACAAGTGTGCGTACTGCCTGGCTCAGGAGCTGTGCTCTCTACTTACACCATGGATGCTCACTGTATTACACAGCCGGCAGCTGGCAGAAACTGATCTCACTGTCAGAGCTAGCTCTGATCATAATTTAACACCTTTTAATTTCGCTGTTAAGCATGACTGTGGCATTTAAAAGGCTTTTAATATGGTGCCCGTCAGTTCTGATGGCCATCGGCCCCCTGCACGATGTGTTTGTGGGCGTGCCGATGGGTCTCCGAGGGGCTTGAAGGCCCTGTGTCTGCAATATTATAAGTCCTATTGAAGTCCAGCGAGATCATCAATGCAAGGTAAAATGATGGAGAAGAGTAGGGGAAAGTGCAAAAAATAAAAATATCCCTGTTCTTTCTAAGGGGTTGAAGGCTTGTTTTGGGACATAATGGCTGGTGGAATAAGGCGCGCCTCGTGGGCCATCCCAGATTTTGAGTCTGCTGGGCTCAAAGTTAAGTTTGGCTTCTTAGTACCATGTTACTTTTTGGTTTGGGGTTCTGGGTCTTTTTAATATAGCCTCATTCCACTACATACTATGCAGATTGGTGACATAATGTTCTGTCTGCTGTACAATGCCACACAGGATGGAGGATTCCTATAACCCCTGACTTCTTGCGTTCTGTTTTCAGAGCTGTCAAGTTCAGCACCAGAGGTCCAGGCCATCAGAAATGGTGACTTGGTGAGAGCAATCCAAGCGTTGACTAATCTGGAGCCTTGGGATAGCCCTCTACTGCTGGCGCATGTCTCCAGGTATCTCCTAATATTTTCAGATTATCTAATGCCACATTGTAAACTTTACTTCTTACATATAACCTGTACAGACAAATTTGTGATCCCGTGGTTTTTTTTTTCCCCCTATTGTTGCTTCTTTCAGGATTTATGAAAAGTTTGGTGAAGCAGCAGCGAGGGCTCTCCTCAAGTTTTACCCGTCAGTCTTACCTGCGGATGTCGTACGGATCTGCAGGGACCATCCGGGACACTTTCTAGCTTACCTGGACAATCTCATCAAGTCTAAGCCCGAGGAGCAGAGGTAGAATGCAAACAATCGGGAGTTGGTAGGAGGAAAAGCGGGAAAATATCTTCTGAGAACGGGACTCTGAAATTCCCTGCCGGAATGAAGCAGTCACCACACATGTGTTCAACCACTCCATTCATTGTCTATGTGATGGCCATGGATAACTAAGTGCTGAACTTGGTTACCTCTGGCAGCCCCGTAGACGATGATCGTAGCGGAGGCCGAGGTGCTCATGCGTGGCCAGTCGCCACTTTTGGCTGGTGGGGTATTTCAGAACTTGGATACCTGGTAATTTACCACCAATCGTGTGGCTACATTTTAATTTTCCAAGCCCATTTTTAAGAAGTTTCTTACTGCAGTAATGTTGTCATATTATCATCCACTATATTCTGGTATTGTAGATTATCTCTACTACAGTCCCTTGCTCAGCCGGAGTCTGTAAAGCTGGACTGGCTTCTTCTGGCCATTTGCCATGATGCACCTCACCCCAGCAACACCATGAACCCCAGTGGAAACCCAAGGTGGGCAGTTTTGGTCTTATGTGTTCCTTACAATCCGTCTTGCCTGTTGTTTTTTTTTTTTTTTTTTTTTTTATTATTCCTTGCTCCTGTCTGACTTTTTTACAAGATGGCAGGTGGACAGCGCCCCTTCCTGGCACCTACCTGCTCGGTGTTTGGGATTGCTCCTTGTTCTTACCTGATGCTATATGCACTGATTTATTTGGCATTTCCCTGCCAAGCACCAATATCTCTGTCCTGGCGCTCCTTGCTTCTTTCTTGCATGGTACCTGTAGTTTTCAGTGTGCATTTATGTAGCTTGTGACCCTTCCTCCCAGGCCGCGGTCACATCTGTACACGTGGGGGTACGGGCAGCTCATGTCACTTCTGATCCAGCTGCCGTCAGACTTTGCAACCAAGGAGAAAATGTTGGAGACTTGTAAAACATTTGGGTAAGAAGGTGACGATCTGTCTCTTAGTATATATAATGACGGGCGCGTTTCTAAATGTCACTTCGCTCCGTTACCTTTTAGCTATTGGCCGGGTTTCATCGCACTTTGTTTGCAGCTGGAGAAAAAGACTTGAAGCCCTGACCACCATAGTCCATCTCGATGATCTGCAACTAATCGATGAGAAAAATGGTTCGTAAATCAATGGCCGACTATTCAGCCGTCAGGCTATCGGCTGTTAGTTGATCTGTTTTTGCTGAAGAGCAGCAGTATAAAGTATGGTGGAGGGAAAGAGAATCACGTTGCTTGTGTTTTTTTGTCTTCTATTTTTCCTTATGTTTTGTATAATATTTATATGTAATTAGGTTTAATGCCAGAAACGATGGACGAATGGAAATATATAGTATATCTAGCCCAAAACCAGCACCAGCAACACAGGACCGTGAATGGAGACTCCTCAACTGCTGACTATTCTGACGGGACAAATTGCATCAGCGTGGAGAATGTGGCGCTATTGTTGGCAAAAGTGATTGGTCCAGATCATGCAATGCCGTATTTACAAGACTGGGGTGTTACAGAGGCATTATCTGACAGATATTCCAAGATATGTGATATTATGAAGGTGTCAGAGAAAAGACAAAGGTACAGTGTCCTATTACATTACTAATTACTAATCATAATACTGCTCCCTATGTACAAGAATATAACTACTATAATACTGCTCCTATGTACAAGAATATAACTACTATAATACCGCCCCCTATGTACAGGAATATAACTACTATAATACTGCCCTATATACAAGAATATAACTACTATAATACTGCCCCTATATACAAGAATATAACTACTATAATACTGCCCCTATGTACAGTACAAGAATATAACTACTATAATACTGCCCTATGTACAAGAATTTAACTACTATAATACTGCTCCTATGTACAAGAATATAACTACTATAATACTGCTCCTATGTACAAGAATATAACTACTATAATACTGCCCCTATGTACAAGAATATAACTACTATAATACTGCTCCTATGTACAAGAATATAACTACTATAATACTGCTCCTATGTACAAGAATATAGCTACTATATTACTGCTCCTATGTACAAGAATATAACTACTATAATACTACTCCTGTGTACAAGAAAATACTATACTGCTCCTATGTACAGTACATAGGAGCAGTATTATAGTAGTTATATTCTTGTACATAAGGGCAGTATTATAGTAGTTATATTCTTGTACATAGGAGCAGTATTATAGTAGTTATATTCTTGTACATAAGGGCAGTATTATAGTAGTTATATTCTTGTACATAGAAGCAGTATTATAGTAGTTATATTCTTGTACATAGGAGCAGTATTATAGTAGTTATATTCTTGTACATAAGGGCAGTATTATAGTAGTTATATTGTACATAAGGGCAGTATTATAGTAGTTATATTGTACATAGTGGCAGTATTATAGTAGTTATATTCTTGTACATAGGAGCAGTATTATAGTGGTTATATTCTTGTACATAGGAGGCAGTATATAGTAGTTAATTCTTGTACATAGGGGCAGTATTATAGTATTATAGTCTTGTACATAGGGCAGTATTATAGTAGTTATATTCTTGCACATAGGAGCAGTATTATAGTAGTTATATTCTTGCACTAGAGCAGTATTATAGTAGTTTATTCTTGTACATAGGGGCAGTGTTATAGTAGTTATATTCTTGCACATAGGGGCAGTATTATAGTAGTTATATTCTTGTACATTGGGGGCAGTATTATCTATATAATTGTCTTATCCCGTCTGTCTGTCCAGGAAATCCCGCGTCGCTCATTGGTCCGGAAGCGGCCAATCAGCGCCGCGGGATTTCACAAAAAAAATGGCGGCCGTTAGCGGCTCATCTGCGGGACGGAGGTCAGTGGCAAGGCAGCGGGGAGATGACCGGCGCGAGGCGCTCATCTCCCGGCCGCTAGCAGCAGAATGACCTCGACCGACGGCGCCGCTGACCTCCATGCGGAAGGGAGGACCAGGATACTTCTGCTGCGAGCGCCCGCTCATGTCCCGGGTTCTCGCAGCGGAAGTACCCGCACAGGCAGCGACGCTGACATCCATGCGGCTAGGTTGTCAAGAGAGGACCTGGAGCGGCGCTGCGGGTCGGGATACTTCTGCTGCGAGCACCCGCTCATGTCCCGGGTTCTCGCAGCGGAAGTAGACGCATAGGCAGCGGCGCTCTCCGGTCCTCACAATACAATTCGATGATTGTTCGCGGTCTTTCACCGCTACCAATCAACGATTTTGCCATTAAACTTAAACACCGCTGTGTTGATTGGTCGCGGACGCTGCCCGCGACCAATCGCCGATTTTGGCGCCACATTTAAATTGCGGCCGCAACCAATCACTGATCTTGCTGCAAACGTTAAACAGTGCTGTGTTGCACTATTCACAACGTGACGTCATCGCAAAATTCATTCGGTGCCCTGGAGAGATACATAGTAACGTTAATTTAAAGTAGTGCACAACCCATTTAAACACTGCTTTACTGCTTAGGCGCGCACGGTCGGCCGCATACATATTCTAGAATACCCGATGCATTAGAATCGGGCCACCGTCTAGTAGTAGTTATATTCTTGTACATAGGGGCAGTATTATAGTAGTTATAGTCTTGTACATAGGAGCAGTATTATAGTAGTTATATTCTTGTACATAGGGGCAGTATTATAGTAGTTATATTCTTGTACATAGGGGCAGTATTATAGTAGTTATAGTCTTGTACATAGGAGCAGTATTATAGTAGTTATATTCTTGTACATAGGGGCAGTATTATAGTAGTTATATTCTTGTACATAGGGGCAGTATTATAGTAGTTATAGTCTTGTACATAGGAGCAGTATTATAGTAGTTATATTCTTGTACATAGGGGCAGTATTATAGTAGTTATATTCTTGTACATAGGGGCAGTATTATAGTAGTTATATTCTTGTACATAGGAGCAGTATTATAGTAGTTATATTCTTGTACATAGGAGCAGTATTATAGTAGTTATATTCTTGTACATAGGGGCAGTATTATAGTAGTTATAGTCTTGTACATAGGGCAGTATTATAGTAGTTATATTCTTGTACATAGGGGCAGTATTATAGTAGTTATATTCTTGTACATAGGAGCAGTATTATAGTAGTTATATTCTTGTACATAGGGCAGTATTATAGTAGTTATAGTCTTGTACATAGGGGCAGTATTATAGTAGTTATATTCTTGTACATAGGAGCAGTATTATAGTAGTTATATTCTTGTACAAGGGCAGTATTATAGTAGTTATATTCTTGTACATAGGAGCAGTATTATAGTAGTTATATTCTTGTACATAGGGGCAGTATTATAGTAGTTATATTCTTGTACATAGGAGCAGTATTATAGTAGTTTATTCTTGTACATAGGAGCAGTATTATAGTAGTTTATATTCTTGTACATAGGAGCAGTATTATAGTAGTTATATTCTTGTACATAGGAGCAGTATTATAGTAGTTATATTCTTGTACATAGGAGCAGTATTATAGTAGTTATATTCTTGTACATAGGGGCAGTATTATAGTAGTTATAGTCTTGTACATAGGGGCAGTATTATAGTAGTTATATTCTTGTACATAGGGGCAGTATTATAGTAGTTATATTCTTGTACATAGGAGCAGTATTATAGTAGTTATATTCTTGTACATAGGAGCAGTATTATAGTAGTTATAGTCTTGTACATAGGGCAGTATTATAGTAGTTATATTCTTGTACAGAGCGGCAGTATTATAGTAGTTATATTCTTGTACATAGGAGCAGTATTATAGTAGTTATATTCTTGTACATAGGGGCAGTATTATAGTAGTTATATTCTTGTACATAGGAGCAGTATTATAGTAGTTATATTCTTGTACATAGGGGCAGTATTATAGTAGTTATATTCTTGTACATAGGGGCAGTATTATAGTAGTTATATTCTTATACATGGGCAGTATTATAGTAGTTATAATCTTGTACATAGGAGCAGTATAATAGTAGTTATATTCTTGTACATAGGGCAGTATTATAGTAGTTATATTCTTGTACATAGGAGCAGTATTATTGTAGTTATATTCTTGTACATAGGAGCAGTATAATAGTAGTTATATTCTTGTACATAGGGGCAGTATTATAGTAGTTATATTCTTGTACATAGGAGCAGTATTATTGTAGTTATATTCTTGTACATAGGGGCAGTATTATAGTAGTTATAATCTTGTAAATAGGAGCAGTATAATAGTAGTTATTCTTGTACATAGGGGCAGTATTATAGTAGTTATATTCTTGTACATAGGAGCAGTATTATTGTAGTTATATTCTTGTACATAGGAGCAGTATAATAGTAGTTATATTCTTGTACATAGGGGCAGTATTATAGTAGTTATATTCTTGTACATAGGAGCAGTATTATAGTAGTTATATTCTTGTACATAGGGGCAGTATTATAGTAGTTATATTCTTGTACATAGGAGCAGTATTATACTAGTTATAATCTTGTACATAGGAGCAGTATTATAGTAGTTATATTCTTGTACATAGGGGCAGTATTATAGTAGTTATATTCTTATACATGGGGACAGTATTATAGTAGTTATAATCTTGTACATAGAGGCAGTATTATAGTAGTTATATTCTTGTACATAGGAGCAGTATTATAGTAGTTATATTCTTGTACATAGGAGCAGTATTATAGCAGTTATATTCTTGTACATAGGGGCAGTATTATAGTAGTTATATTCTTGTACATAGGGTGCAGTATTATAGTAGTTATATTCTTGTACATAGGAGCAGTATTATAGTAGTTATATTCTTGTACATAGGGGCAGTATTATAGTAGTTATATTCTTGTACATAGGGCAGTATTATAGTAGTTATATTCTTGTACATAGGAGCAGTATTATAGTAGCTATATTCCTGTACATAGGAGCAGTATTATATTAGTTATATTCTTGTACATAGGAGCAGTATTATAGTAGTTATATTCTTGTACATAGGGCAGTATTATAGTGGTTATATTCTTGTATATAGGAGCAGTATTATAGTAGTTATAATCTTGTACATAGGGACAGTATTATAGTAGTTATATTCTTGTACATAGAGGCAGTATTATAGTAGTTATATTCTTGTACATAAGGAGCAGTATTATAGTAGTTATATTCTTGTACATAGGGACAGTATTATAGTAGTTATATCTTGTACATAGAGGCAGTATTATAGTAGTTATATTCTTGTACAAAGTCCAGCATCCAAAAGATCTTTAGCAGTCCATGTTTATTGCCAAAAATTAAAATGATGTATCCTCCGTCAGTAATGAATAAAACTTGAATGAAAACTACATGTCGATAGCGCCTCATTTCGATCTGAATGATCTTCATCCTTGTTATTAGACATTGCTGTTCACAGACCTTGTGCGCTTTCCTTGCAATGATGGGATGATTTGCCTTTGCAGAGCTCTGATCCAGTCTATGCTGGAAAGATGTGAAAGATTTCTGTGGTCCCAGCAAGTATAACGACGCCAGCTCTGAAAACAACGTCCTGGCGCGTGAACTGCAGTAAATCTATAAATGGCAGCTGATACTTTCTTTTCGCCTCGGACCCTCTGGGACGACAAGGTTAAAGTTTATACGTCTGTTACATGTTGCTGTTGTATATATGTGATTCTATAATCCGGGTGCCCACAGATCCGGTGTCACTGTGCCTGTGGGACGCTCCCATTATACTACTGGAATCAAAGACTGCACAATGGAAGATGCAACTTTAAGGAGATCGTACAGGACGCACGGATCCGCTGTGCTGGAAATCCACATTCTCTCTATTTGTTTCTCGGTCTGACATCTCCAGAAAGAGACAGAACCGAATTACCGCACAATAGTACTTTTTTAGTAACTCCAAGTATTTATGACTTTGAAGTGATGCTGTAATCGCCACTATTAAAAGTTCAAAGCGAAATTGGAAGGTGCTAGTTATTACAGATTTATTCTCTATCTTTCTGTAGTTTGTAGAAATTATAATATAAAATCAGAAAACTTTAGCAGAATGATAAAATCTCTCCGTTTTGTGAGTGATCACCATTAGACCGCTCAATATTTTTATACGTTTCATTAGTGCTTTATTTCATAAAGAATGGTAAAAGATATAGAGCTCCAAATCCCCAGCTACTCCTCAGTATGATGCCAAATTTCAGTCCTCCTGCAGTCACCACTAGAGGGCGCTCACTGAAGACTTGCTATAGTGATTAGGGTATAAATTTTATGTAGTGAGCTCCCCCTAGTGGTGACTGCAGGTAGATCAAATTTTTAGAATTCAGAAGTCACCGAAACCTTTTTTTCCTAAATGCACATTTGACTTATTGCCTTATTTTTTTTATTTTTTTTTCTAAACTAAGCACAGATTTATCACAATTAGTGACATTTGTCTAAAAAGCACAAGCCCTTATTTTTATTTTGATCTATGGCAAGAATCCTCAATATAGTATTTACAAAGTCTGTTACATAGGAATCCTATTGTGAGGATTTGGTCATTTTGTTATATGTAATGAAGGAAACAAATCTACGGGGGACATATTCTATATATCAGGGGTCTGGTTCTCACTGCCCCAGGCATGAGACCAAATAGAACAGAAAACTGGCAAATCAGGGATGTTCTGGCACAGGGTCAACATGGTCACGATCTTCTTTAAAAGAGGGTTTGTTGAGGATTAGAAAAAAAAAGCTGCTGCTTTACAAAAAAAAAACCCTCACACAACAGCGCCACACCTGTCCACAGGTTGCATGCGGTATTACAATTAGCTAAATTAACTTGAATGGAAAATATAGGTTCTCTGTATGATATCCCGACCTTTTGTCGCTTGTGTAAATGAGGTAAAGTGTCCAATATGATGTATAATAAATTATATCCACGAGTCTGATGTCTGAGTCATGAGTCCATATGGACAAGTGTGGAAAAACACAATGTTAATTAACTTCTGGGGGGGTTTTGGGGAATATTTATTAAGTTATCTGCTTGCTGTGAGTGAATAGAGCAGGGTGAGCAGCAGGTCATGGGGGGGGAATGGGAATGGAGCGACTTGTATTAAAAAGACCTTACCTATACTCTCCCCACTCTCCCTCATTCATCACGGCCAAAGTGGTGATCGCATCTGATCGACGGAAGGAGATCACAGCTAGCTAAGGCTATGTGCACACGTTGCGGATTCTGCGATCCGCAGGATTTCCGCTCGACGCAGCGATTTTCCGCTGCAGATCCGCAGCAGAATTGCAAGTGATGTACAGTAGCATTGGATTCAATGTTAAACAAAAAAAGCAGTGCACATGCTGCGGAATTTTCTGCGTGGAATTGGGTGCGGATTTAAATCTGCAGCATGTCACTTCTTTTGTGCAGTTCCGCAGCGTTGGCAGACCTGCTCTAAATAGAAATCCGCAGGTCTGAAACCGCTGGGGAAATCCGCACAAAAAACGCGGCAAATCCGCATTAAATCAGCAGGTAAAACCCAGGTCATTTCACCTGCGGATTTACCAAAATCTGCGCGGAAAATTCCACAGCCCAATCCGCACCGTCTGCACTTAGCCTGACAGTCTTCTACTTATGTTGTGGAACTACAAGTGACAACGTGCCCTATTTATTTCAGATGAGTCATATTCTGGTGAGCGTAGTTGTACAACAAAAGACAAACCGAATATCCTCAGTCCTGTAGATCTAGAAAGTGTAAAGCCCGGTGCAGTCTATGGAGGATGTTCATAAGTTACAGGAGGACCTGGACAAGCTGAGTGTTTGGGCATCAAGTCAGGTTCAGTGTGCAGAAATGTAAAGTCCTGTACCGTATTTGTGCAGTAATGACCTGCGGCCATCACGTGGTGTGAGGAGAGTAAAACTAGGAGAGTCACTTGTAGAGAAGGATCTGGGTGCACTGGTAGATCAGACTAAATAATCTGCAATGTCAATCAGCGGCTGCTAAAGCCGGCAGGGTATTGTCATGTATTATAGGAGACATGGACTCGCGGGATCGGGTCATAATACTACAACTATACAAAGTGTTATAGTGCAACCTCATCTGGAATATGGAGATCAGTTCATAGAACGGAGGACGTCCAGGAGCTAGAAAAGGTACAAGGAGAGCGGCAAAACTGATACAGGGCGTGGTGGAGCTTTAGTTATGGGGAAACATTAATCCCCTCACCCCCAGCCTGTTTTCAGCTTCATCACTGGTCCAAGTTTTACAATTCCGACCAGTGTCACTTTATGTGGTGATAACTTCGGAATGCTTGGGGGGCGATCAGCTCACATTGGAAGCGGCATTGAGGGGTCTATATGACAGACAAAACTCAAAAGTGACACCATTCTAAAAACTGCCCCCTAGATGTGCTCAAAACCACATTCAAGAAGTTTATTCACCTTTCAGGCGCTTCACAGTAACTGGAGCAATGTGGAAAGAAAATAACATTAAACTCATTTTCCAAATTTTTACATTAGACCTAGTTTGTTTTATTTTCTCAAGGATAATAGGAGAAAATGAACCCCAACATTTTTGTGCACTTTCTCCGGAGCATACTGGTACCCCATCCGTGGGGGAAAACTACGGTTTTGGCGCATGGCAGCGCTCGGAAGGAAAGGAGTAACGTCTGACTTTTTCAACGCAAAATTGGCTGGAATAGAGAGCGGCGGCCATGTCGCGTTCGGAGAGCCCCTGATGTGACTAAACAGTGGAAACCCCCACAAGTGAAATCTATAACTGAGCTGTGAAAATACCAGCAAGAACTGGTATAAAAAATAACTGCAGTTCAGTGCTCAAAATGCAATCGCTCACCTCTCAGAAAAAAAGCAACAAAACTTTTTTTTTTTTTTTACAAAGTTCTGAATCTTAGTTCAGTCTTGACATAATCACAGTCACTTTCAGGTAATTCTTATTACCCCTAAAAACAGGCAGAATTTTTTTATTTCACTGCACTTGGATTCCACCCGAACGCCCCGTTTTTCAACTGATTTTTATGATGAATTGAACTGCGTCATTCAAAACTACAGCAGCTCCGACAAAAAACGAGCCCTCGCACGGTTACGTTGGCGAAACTGTAATTTGCCCCCCATAGCAACCAATCAGAGCTTATCTTTCGTTTTGCCATAGCAACCAATCAGAGCTTAGCTTTCAGTTTACCACAGTAACCAATCAAAACTTGTTTTCAATTTTCTGTAACAGCAAACCAATCAGAGTTCAGCTTTCATTTTACCAGGTCTGCATAAAACATGAAAGGTGAACTTTGATTGGTTGTTGCTTGCAAAAAAGGACAGTTTGATTTCAGACAATTTAGATCAATGTGGCCCGTTGTTTTAAATAGATAACAATAGATTGGATGAAAAAAAAATGTCATTTATTATCCCGGCTTTCTCTCTGATTTATCTTTGGGAGTAAATTAGATTAGGTGTCCTAATAAGTCATGACTCTACAAGGCGGGTTGTGTGACTTCCGATATATTAGAGGTGACATTTTGCAGCCCAAAACAAGAGGCGAAAGGAAAGTCACACGTGATATGTGTGAGGTGTTTTATCCCTCGCAGGCTTCCGTAGATGTGGGGGGAGCGGGTCACGTGACCAGTAGAGGCTTTTCAAGCGTTACCTCACGAGACTGGGCGGGGCTTCTCGTGACGTCGGAGGCTAGGATGGGTGAGTAGTGAGTGGCTGCTCGGAGCAGCGGGGAGGGAAATTGAAAGTCCCGGTGTGCGCCGTCCGTACTTCTCTGACGCGCCGTGTGGACAGTGGTGAATGTGTGAGCTGACGCGGTGGGCTGCGGTTTGTGTCAGGTGTGGACGCTCCTGACGCTGAGTCCTCTGTGCCCCCTCAGTTCTGGGGTCAGTGACTTCCTGAGCTCTCAGACCTCTCTGGATACCAGTATTGGAAGTGATAGAGCTTCCCCTTTAATTAAAGGAATTTTCCACCCATGTGGGAGAAGCTGAGGACGAGGCTGCGTCTCCCTCCTGTGCTGTGGAAGTTATTTGTGGAAAAGACCAAACCAAATGTCCTCCTGCTGCGTGAGAGCGCGCCGCAGAAATCAAGAGGGGCCCCTGTGTGGGGCTCAGCGGCAGGGGCCACACATTCACCAGACAGTGGTGTGAGGGGCCGGCGGAGGATTGTACTCCTGCGTCCGTCTCCTGATAAGTCAGGTTCCTCTTACTCCAGTATGAGACGATGCCCAATAAACCGCCCCGCTGGGCGCAAACTGTTTTCGGGTAGAACATTTTGGGCGGATGGGGTGAGATGTGGCCCATCTACAGCACAGAAGGACGAAAATGTAGCAACTCTCCCTAGACGGGGCGGACGTGTTACTGACGTGATTGTTATAGTCGCCTCTTCCACAGATGATCGTCACTAGATCTTACACGGCCGGTGTTACTGACGTGATTGTTATAGTCGCCTCTTCCACACATAATCGTCACTAGATCTTACACGTCCGGTGTTACTGACGTGATTGTTATAGTCGCCTCTTCCACACATAATCGTCACTAGATCTTACACGTCCGGTGTTACTGACGTGATTGTTATAGTCTCCTCTTCCACACATAATCGTCACTAGTTCTTACACGGCCGGTGTTACTGACGTGATTGTTATAGTCGCCTCTTCCACACATAATCGTCACTAGATTCTTACACGTCCGGTGTTACTGACGTGATTGTTATAGTCGCCTCTTCCACAATAATCGTCACTAGATCTTACACGCCGGTGTTACTGACGTGATTGTTATAGTCGCCTCTTCCACAGATGATCGTCACTAGTTCTTACACGGCCGGTGTTACTGACGTGATTGTTATAGTCGCCTCTTCCACAGATGATCGTCACTAGTTCTTACACGGCCGGTGTTACTGACGTGATTGTTATAGTCGCCTCTTCCACAGATGATCGTCACTAGTTCTTACACGGCCGGTGTTACTGACGTGATTGTTATAGTCGCCTCTTCCACAGATGATCGTCACTAGTTCTTACACGGCCGGTGACGAGTGGCCACAGTGGGACGGGACATACGGTTGATGCGGTGCACAGGACGGCAGTGAATAAGGCGCCTTTTTCTATGTGGATGAGACTGGTCTCACGTTTTTGCTTTTTGAGGCGCTAAGGCTTTGTCTAGTCCGGGGGTGTCACTCATTTTCACCAAGGGCCGCGTCAGCATTATGGTAGGGCCACTTGTAATTGTAAGGGCTCATGCAGACTGGCCAGGGGCTATAAGCAGTAGTAGGGCTGCTGTGCCTTACCTCCATGTCCAGTGAGCTCCGTGGAGCTTTGCAACTATAATGGAAGGATCGGGCCATCGGCAGCAGTGATGCTACTGTATGCGCTGAGGTGGTGTCATGTCCATGTTCACACCATGCACGGAGAGGACCCTTTGTCGTTTAGACACCTTAACCCTATGTTTTTTTCATGTTATTAATCCTTTTGTTTTTCCCCACTGTCACTTACATATCGGTGACTGAGTGCTTGTAGTCATGTCATCCACCTGCTTCTTGTCCTGTACAGTGGAGGGTTTGTTACTGTCTCGTCTCATACTTGGCAGCAGTGACGCATCATTTCACTGTTCTGTATATATCTTAGGAATTACACAGACCTATAAATGTAGCAAAACCATTTTATTGCTGAAGTCTCCGTCAATATGGTGTATCTACATAGGATTCCCCCCTAATCTCATCCCCTTTTATAACCGCCTTATAGCTGCAGCTGCACAATTTTATTTCAAGGCATAAGTCTAGTATTTCTTGGAAGTCCTTTAGGCCTGAAGTGATTGGGTCACGGCCGCTGCGGCCCCAATTGTTTGCCCTCTGATCTGCCGCGCTGTCAGCAAGTCCTCTGCCACCGATGGTCTGGGCGCGTTCTTTGCATTACTGCGATAAGATAGAAATGGACACAGGCTTAGTATATAGTGGCTGTCACATCCAGAGCTGCCTTTCACATTCTGTCATTTCCTGTTAACACTCTGCAGCTTCTGCTTGTTCAGGTCTCTTTACTCTGGCAGGCCCTGTACTGTATAAGGAAAGGGCCTCTGACTGGAGAGCCTATAAGGTGGATGCTAGGTGATACTGTCCGTGCCCAATTCACCCCTCCTTACCACACCACTCCCAGTGGTGATGTACTAATTGGGGATGTCCAGCTGTCCAGTGACCTCGGAGGGGAGGGTACCTGCGACCACTCCTACAGGGGTTAAATTTAGGTGTTCTGGTCAGCAACTTCCTTTCCCCTCCAGCAGTCACTGGAAGCTGTTTGTCCCACCCTCCCTCCCTTACATAATTAATAAAGTGAACTGTCATTCTATGTACGTTGGAGATATGTATATACGTGTAATATGTACAAGTTATATAAAAAAAAATGTATTAGTAAAACTAAGTCACAGCGGAGTAGTAGAGGAGGGCAAAGGTTCGTGACCGCTCGTAGGCATAATCTCCTGTCGATCGCGGACAAGGAACTCTGCCATAAGCCCCTGTTACGAAATGTAATTGCCCTTCTCTGCTTTGGTAATTAATAAACTGTGACCGACCTGTTCAACCCATCCAGGCCTGGTGTGTATTCTTTATGGGATTGTGGGAAGAGGGGGGGTGAAGGCACTGTTTACGACACACCGGTCTCCCCAGTCTTCCTTAAAGGGGTATTTACGGTAAGTTTGAAAATTATCCCCTAACTTCCCAATCTCTGATGGTCCATCTGCTGGACCCCGCCGGTCCTGAGAACCAGGGCTCTGAAATACCCCATGTGAATGGCGCGGAGGTTGATTATATGCACTGCCACTCCATTCATTTTTAATGGGACCGCTGCAGATGGCCGCGAGCTGCACTCTGCTGGGCTATGCACTCCTATTAGGATGAAAGTCGCAGCCGTTCATTCACATGGGGCATTTCAGAACCCTGGTTCTCGGGAGCGCTGGGCGCCCCAGCAGGTGGAACTTCAATGATGGAAAGGGCATAACTTTCAAACTTGAGAATGCCTTTAAGACAGGACCATACTAACAAACTAATTGTGTGTGTGGGGGGAGGGGGTGTTGTCCCCTATTGCCGGGTATCACTAACCACCTATATAGTCAGTTAATTGGCTTCTTATTGGGTCCCCACCCCAAAAGCTCCCATCATACAGCAGAGTATGGCCGGAGTCACACACAACTACAAAAAATCGGTCCGTTTTAGTCGGTCGATTGTCGGATCAAAATGCAAACATCACACATCCTTCTGGCATCCGATTTTCCTTCAAAGATGCGATTTAGTCGCATGTGTGTGTACCTTGTAACATCCGATTTTCATCCGACTTGCGAGAATTTCTCGCAGGCTTGCAAAACTGACATATAATGGATCCAAAAGAATAATATTTCAATCACAAAAGAAAGAATAGATATATACACATAGAACACATATATATATATATATATATATATATAATATATATATACATACATGTCATTGTGACATGTATATATATATATTTATATTTCCTAGACTTCTACATACTGTAATAGCCGCTAATTCAATTGCCGGCTTTTGTGAAATCACAGAAGCCGACATGAAATGATACATTGTTTCCAGTTAACCATGTCATTTCCTGTATTTTGATATTTGTTTAGAACTTACAATTACATGAGTGTATTTGTGCAAAATTTCAGACATGTAGGGGTTAATTAAAGGTGTAAATTCGTTGAAAAAAAAATGCGTGGGCTCCCGCTGTATTTTCTCCACCAGACAGACAAAGCAAGCGAGTGGGGGCAGATAATAATAGCCTAGGGAGGGTAAATTTTTTTTGTGCCCCCCCTGACTACTAACATCTGCCCCCAGACACCCCAGAAAGGGCAAATCTATAATTAGATTCGCCCTTTCTGGCACTTTGCCCATCTATTCCCATTGCCCTGTAGCGGTGGCGAATGGGTTAATAATCTCACCTTAATGTCACCTTAGTATTGAAAGGTGACCTTAAGGCAGGTTAATAATTGAGAGCTGTCAATTAGACAACTATCAATTATTAATCCTATTGAAGTAAATTAAAAAAACACAGACACATTAATAAAAATTAATTTTAATGAAATAAAAACACATTTTTTTGACCATATTTTATTTTACACTTAATCCGTGCGAAGCCATTGATCTCCTAAAATAAAGAAAAAAAAATAAAACAACATTATTCTTACCTATTCCGCCGATCTGTCACGTCCCACGCTGTAATCCTTCACAAAGGGTTAACTAGCTTTGAGCCAAGCAGTGCAAGTAATCCTGCATGCTCAGCTCAAAGCTCCTGAATGAATAAGTTCCTCTCCTGGCGACAGGAGAGGATGTGTTTAATGAATGAAGCTTAATTGATTGTGTCCACTTTCCCTTTAGGTCAGGTCACTGAAGTGAAAGTGGCAATAAATCAATTAAGCTCCATTCATGAATCACTTCCTCTACTTTCTGTGGTAGAGGAACTTATTCAGGGGGTTACAGCTAGGAGACAGAATTATCTCCCTGCTAACTGTAACCTGTTAACCCTTTCTGATGGATTACAGCGTGGGACCTGACTGTACATCGGATTGGTAAGTATAATTTTGCTTTTTTATTTTATTTTTATTACAGGAAATGGTTTAGCAGGAAAATAAAATATGGTCAAAAACTGTGTGATTATTTAATTAAACGTATTATTTATTAAACTGTGTGTGTTTGATTTTTCTTTCATACAATAGGATTAATAATTGATAGTTGTCTAATTGACAGCTCTCAATTATTAACCTGCCTTAAGGTCACCTTTCAATTGCAAGGTGACATTAAGGTGACATTAGTAACCCATTCGCCACCGCTACAGGGCAATGGGAATAGACGGGCAAAGTGCCAGAAAGGGCGAATCTAATTATAGATTTGCCCTTTCTGGGGTGTCTGGGGGCAGATGTTAGTAGCCAGGGGGGGCACAAAAAAAATGTACCCTCCCTAGGCTGTTATTATCTGCCCCCACTCGCTTGCTTTGTCTGTCTGGTGGAGAAAATACAGCGGGAGCCCACGCATTTTTTTTCAACGAATTTACACCTTTAATTAACCCCTACATGTCTGAAATTTTGCACAAATACACTCATGTAATTGTAAGTTCTAAACAAATATCAAAATACAGGAAATGACATGGTTAACTGTGTGGAAACAATGTATCATTTCATGTCGGCTTCTGTGATTTCACAAAAGCCGGCAATTGAATTAGCGGCTATTACAGTATGTAGAAGTGTATGAACTATAAATATATATATATATATATATATAATATATGTCACAATTACATATATATATATATATATGTGTTCTATGTGTGTATATCTATTCTTTCTATTCTTTATTAAAGCTGTCAGTGTGATTTTACAGTATAGCCGGGATGAATTGCCGGCTTTTCTAAAGGACACCGATGCAATTTCATCGCAAGTCACACGTGCGGTCCGTTTGTAATCAGATTTTTCATCGCTCCCATAGACTTGCATTGGCGATAGTCGACCCACAATCGGTGACAATCGCAGCATGCTGCGATTGCACACGGACGTTTAAAACGGACCACAAAAAATCTGATACTGGGAGCTGCTCCATAGATTAACATAGGGCAGACTGCAATACGATATTTCATCGTATTGCAGTCGTCCGATTCTGTCGCCAGTGTGACGCTGGCCTATAGTGCATTGTGGGACGCGATTACCAGCTGCAATCAAGCAGCAACCACCATTATTATGAATGTGGCTTTGGGTGTGACTAGAGTATATGTTTAGGATATGTAAATTATCAATTTAAGTAATTACCATTGTGTGTGATATGTAGCTATAAACTTCAGCACAATGGATGATGTCCTGCATTTATCGCTTAGTGATAGTTCTGATGGTTCTTGCGTCAGCCCAGGTCTATAGGGACACTTACCTTATAACCCTGGATGCCCAGACGCCTCCCTTTCCTCGCTTTGCAGCATCGTAATTCCCCCGGGCGTGGAAATACTTGTCAGCACCCTTGTAGTTGGCATCTCTCATATCTTTATAGGCTCGAGCCATATCCCATGATCCTGCAACACATAAGTAAGTGCCCCCTCTTTATATTATATTTGGAGGGAAAATATTTATCCGAACAGTTAGAGCCATCGTATAGAAATGAAGCAGAGAATTGAAGCAGAGAATTCAATATATAACAAGTCCCCAATATACATTTATTGTTGTTGTTGCACCCCCAGTGGAGAGATCGGGTTTTGCAAGATATTGAGAACATATTTTCCTTGACTTGCTTTAAAGACCTTGTAGAAGAACTATAAGCCAACTATGGGCTAATTTAAAGGGGTTGTCCATTACCAGACACTGGAACAATAAAAATAAGTTGCTATCATCACATGCTTATTAAACTTGTGTACGGATTTGACAAGTTATAGCTCCCCCTAGTGGAGACAGAATGTGTAATTTCCCATCAAACTATTTTATTGAAGAGACACGTATGTATGAGATTTATTTTCAAGGCAGTGCACAACGGAGGAAGAGATCTGTAAGTAACTTATAGCAGCCAAACCACAGCCCCATAGAAGTCCGCTACTCCATCACGTCTGGTCGTTCGGCACCCACCTTGCGCGGCCTGCTTCGTAAACCTGGCAGCGTCTCTAACGTTGTTCTTGACTTGTCTGCCTTTGTTCTTCAACCATTGCAGCTGTGCCTGGGCCACAGCCACGGACAGCAGCAGCAGGACGATCACTGACAGCCTCATTGGGAATCAGCAGGGGGCGCTCTTGTCTGCATTGGATTAAACAAACCGTTCATGAGATGGCAGCAGCATTGACAGTCGTCACACATCCAGTCTAGATACGGCTGATATTGCCACCTGTGACTCTCCAGCAGTGACCATACTACCATTCCCAGCCTGTGGCTGCCGGGGCATCCTGGGAGTTGTAGTATTGCAACTGCCGGAGAGCCACAGATTGGAGTTGCTGCCTTGCGTCTAATTCCCACTCTCCCACCAACTCCAGTGAGGATTATTGGGAAGTCAATATTTATGCAATTTCCTTAATAAAACAAAAATAGGTACTAGTATATCATCAAAGCGGCCTTCTAAAAATTGATGAACTAATAAAATGAGGGTACTCTGAGTAAAACATCCACATATCCAGACCCTGGAATTAGCTGTAGCAAGATGCAGGTTGGGGCAAACAACCTATTAAATGGGTTTTCCACTTCTAATATTTAAGGGAATTTTAATCATGTTTTTTGTGATGTAAAATGAGAGCAGCATGATGTAGGGGCAGAGAGCCTGATTCCAGCGATGTCAATTACTGGGCTGTTTGGTGCAGTTTTGATAGCATCCCTGTTGTCTCAGATGTAGCAGAGCTCAGATTGTTGAGCTCTGTGTAACTCCACCGACACCTCTGATTTGCAGTGTCCTGTGTACACTTTACATTGTCGGCAAGCTGTGAGTCAAAGGTGGGAACGGGGTTACATCGGTTAGCCGGACTGCTTGGCTCAAGACACTTTTTAGGGTGAGTTTCCACGGTCAGGAAACGCTGCGTGTTTGGCGCTGTGCGCTGGCGCAGCGCCAAACACGCAGCGTCCAGATGTTACAGCATAGTGGAGGGGATTTCAAGAAATCCCGTCTCCACTATGCGTAACAATACGCAGGTGGCAAACCTGCGTAAACGGACATGCGGCGCGTCTTTTCAGACCGCAGCATGTCCTCGCGTATTGCGGCGACGGTGCGTCGCCGCAACATAATTAACACAGGGCTATGTAGCCCTGCGCTCTTTCCGGAGGTGTTCCGGAGGTGTCCTGAACACCTCCGGAAAGATCGCGCGTCATAAAGGGGGCGGGGCTTAGACGGAGCGGAATTTCCGCTCCGTCCAAAGCGCTATGGTTCCGGACCGTGGAACCATAGCCTTAGTCCTGCAGTGATAATTTCCTGCTGATAGAACTCTGATTGTATTGAAACTTCAGCACGCAGCCTAACAAGAGACACATCACTGGAATCGGTATCTGCCACTACATGCTGCTGCTCTCAGATTACAGAGGAAAAACCTGCTGACAGTCCTTATTTGCCCAGAGTGGTGTAAGAAAGGAAAGCAAACTCTTCCCCCTCCTAGACATGTGTCGCTCTCCTGCACTCTGTGCTTCATGCCCCACCGGTCTCCTGGCATCAACATCTGATGATGTGGTGACTTGACCACTGCAGCCGATCAGCAACCACTGATCGCCTGCAGCCTCCTGTTAGTGAAAAGCCCCTATAAATCCATGAAAAAAATACCGTTCTCAAATTTGCAACTTATATTTTATTTCATGCAAAATATTTTTATTTACTTCTGTATCAGTTGAGCCACAGAGGTGCCCGAATATCAGATATTCTGCATTATCAGATGGTCGTAATTTAAAAAGCCTCCAAGGTGGAAGCTGAGAATAATATAATACAGAATATGGCGCAGAATAAAATCCCTAAAATCCAGATGGTCTATATTATTGTTTTGGATTAAATACTGTAAATTTCCCTGCACATTTTAGTTCAGGTTCATTGCTATCATAAATCCGTAACTGAAAGGACTTTGTGTTCATTGCTTATTAGTGGGCTACTAAAAAAATAATTTGGGCCCCCAAGTTGTGCAGAATCTCATCTATGTGATCAGTAAGAACTGTAGTGTCGTCTCACCTGTCTGTGGGGTCCTCAATCTGCGCCTCGCTCCGGGGTCTGCAGTGGAGACGGTGGGCAGTGCTGCTATTTATCCCAGTTGGTCTCTCGTTGCACCAATCAGTGTCTTGGGTGCAATCACTAGTTTGATGACCGTGGAGAGGGCTCTCTGGTCTGGACATTTCTCAATCTCAGAATTTCCTTTTTTTTAGGCTTGTTCCAGGTTTACGAGAATCTCTTTTGGAGCCCTGCCTGGTGCACGAGGCTCGCAGCGCCCCGTCCAGTGTCAGGCTGGGTGGAGGGAGACTGTGCTTGGAATTTCCACATCAACTTTGCAAACGAGGAGGAAAAGATGTCATCTTCTGAGGTCTGAAATGTTGCCAGAAATAAACTAGGATTAGTGCACTTCAGTGGTGATGTAGAGGGGGTGAGAGAAGGGAAATGACAGTTGTGAGAAGTAATGTCTGATTAGTTCATGGTCAAATGTGCAATTTGGGGATTCAGTCTATACAGGAGGGTCCCCTGTACAGACCCCGGGATTATGATGGTCTCTTACTTTAGGAGACCCAGCAGGTCCATTACATTACTATATAGTGTATTGGAAAACGGTAAAAAAAATTCCAAGTGTGGTGAAATTGCAAAAAAAAAAGTGCAATTCTACAATTGTTCACCCTATCTCCTGTGCTACACTTAGTAGAGCTTCAGCTGTGCTGTGTGTAGCAGAAACCACGATATTCTATGAACGCCGGCCACGGGCCCGAGTTCCTAGGAGATTCACAATGACTGGCATGGGAGTCTCTTGCAAACCCTCGGCTGTCATGACAACCCACCCGCCCAATTGGCGGGACTTGTGATGCGCTTCTTTTCCAGCTAGTCTTAAATGCCGCTGACCATGATTAACAGTGAAATTTAACTGGTTAATAGCCACGGGTGGATCCTCCACATATGGTTGTTGGAACCACAAGACATCTGATCCGATCAGCTGTCGTGCAGGGAAAGGCCGGTGTCACACTTGCAAGAAACTCTTGCACTCGGACCGGCGCGTGCGGCTGCATGTATTTCTATGCAGCTGAACACTCCTGTCCAAGTGCCGGGTATTGAGATATGAGACTCGTGCGAGTTTATCGCAAGTCTGACCCCGGCCAAAGATGTGGACTCACCGCTGGAGCCCACATCAGTCAGGAACACAACCTTGGGCTTGCCTATACATCCAAGATTGTGAGGAGGTTAACAGTTGTCTGAGGAAGGTTCTACTGCTGAATACACTTGGCCAAATCATCAAGATCCTCTGCTGGCAGCTCCTGTGTAATCACCGACCAATGACGTGCCCGATAAGAGAGTAGATCAGTAACGTCTCCATCCTGTGATTTACACAATTCCACAACTTCTTTTTTTTTTTCTCGGTTTTACAATTTCAGCGTTGAGATGTCATATTAGTTGTATTTTTTTTTTTTCTTGTGATGCAGCCTTTTGTCAGTATTTGTACCATTTTGACCTAAACACTACAAGACAACGTGACCAAAAACAACAAATGTGTTTTGTTTTGCTTTTTTAAAATCTACAGAATGGAAAAGTTGGTGGCTTGAATTTCTGTGCTTGAATTTTTTTTTAAGCTTTTTTTTCTTAAATCTTTCTTTCAATGTCCCTACTTAGCATGGCTGTCCATCAGTGAAACTACAATTTCTGTGATTGTTGGAAAATGTTGGGAGTAATAGTTTCACAGCGGTTGGGAGCGCTGACTGTTGCTTACCCCGCTCCAGAGGACATGTGATCACTTTTAACCTGGTGCTGCTGTATGACCGTTTATATTTAGGCCCTGGTTCACCTAGATTAAAATTTTACTCCAGTCTAATGCTGGAGTAAGATTTCTGGTGTAAGGAATGCCATAGCTTGTCATGAATCTACTAAAAATTCAAGCTGCGGACCTTCTGAAACCACACTGCATCATGTATTGTGCAATCCTGTGCACGTGCAGAGCTCTGGATGGTCCAAAATTGCAGAATTTATTATATATAAAGGGGTTGCACCACCCAAATGCAGGAAGAGAAGGGACTATTGCAAAATTCTATCTTGCAAATATCAAACACTCAAAATAAGACCATAAGAAAGACCAAGGCCCCGATTCATCCAAGTGTTTCACCAGAAATCAGGCTTAAAACATGTTAAGTCACAAAATATTTCCACTTTTCATTACAGTTTTGCCAAAGTGGACAGAGCTGCGGTGGGATGGGTGTGTGATGGCACAAAACTGTGGCGGGATGGATGTGTAAGGCCGGGATCACACATGCGAGGAAATCGTCCGATGATCACATGTGAAATCCCAGCTCTGGTGCCGGCACTCGGGAGTGGAGCGAGCAGCTGCATATAAATACATGCAGCCACGCACTCTACCCCCGAGTGCCGGCGCCAGAGCTGGGATTTCACATGCGAGCATCGGACGATTTCCTTGCATGTGTGATCCCGGCCTTACGGGCACTGCGGCAGGATGGGTGTGTGACGGCACAGATGTCACTGGTTTACCACAACAGAGAGGAGCCAGAAGACCGCAGCGTCTGATTTCTCCTACTCCTGCACTGATTAGAAGCACTTCACCTTCATATTAAACGGTGTAAGTTTCTTTTAGCAGCACAGGGGTTAATCTGCTCTGTTGAGAGCTCCTGGAGGTTGAGACTCTCAGCTGTGCACTGTTAGCAACTCCTATCTCCTATATAATCTGGGCCCTGGCTAGCACTCATTGTCAGAAATAGCTTATGCTGCATGGCTGGAGGTTGTTGTTGGTTATTTTTGGAGAAGGCGTTTGGTGGATTTGTCTGTGACTGCTGCTAGGTTTTGGGTGTGTGATAATTCCTCTTCTCCTACTTTGATTTTACCCCATCCTCCACTCCCTGGTGTTTACCACTGTTTTTCGTGTGTATATTTGTATGATTGGTATTTTACTTTATCCCTGTTCGTATTACTATTAGTCTGGTTGGTGTATTACGGTATACTAATACTCCCTTCTTCCCTGGGTGAGGGAAGGGTACATACTGAGGGCGGATCCAGGAGCTAAGGCATGGTACGTGGCCCCGGCATCTTCACCATCAGAAGTAACCCAGAGAACAGGGCAAGCTAGGGCGCCCCCTAGCGTTAGGGACAGGGAAGGAGCCCCTTGTCTCGGGGGGACATCTGACAACAGAGCTGTGACTGGATGGGTGTGTGACAGCACAGCCTCATCTAATTCATAACGAGCTGTGTTGTCCATACTCCAGAAATCTTATACCAGTCGCAGAGGCGTACACTACTTGTCAGCCGCTCCTGATTCATTAAGAGGCTGAATTAATCGTGTCTGACTCTAGAGCACCCCCTTATCAAGACTTTATCGATGAATCAGGGCCTACATTTTCATAAAGCGTGCCTAAAATAATCTTTCACTGTAATTTTTTATTTAATCTCCGTACCTCTTTCAGTTGCCGCTGCCCCTCTGATTCTGGAAAAGTTTTTCCTTTTTTTCCCTGTGTCCCTCCTCTCGAAAGTTATGCCTTACCAAAGGTAATGGTGCATATTTTCCCTTCAAGCAACTGGGCGTGTACCACACAACTTCACCGTGGAAGGGGCCGTGTTTTGATTAGCCGGCCTACGAGGGGGAAAAAAAGCGAACGAGCAGAGAAAAACTCTGTAGTACACGCCCTGTTGGCTGAAGTGAGAATTTGCACATGGTGGCTACAAAAGTGCATTTTTTTTTTGTAAAACTGCAGCCATCAAAGGTCAAGAGTCCAGCATTTGTGAATACGGTATATACTAATTTTGCAGGCCGAGGTTTCAGGAATGACACTGTGGTACCAGTTATAACCCCTTGCTTCTGAGTTCCTGTAATAAGAGCACATAATGTTATGGCCCTTTGTTATAATGTCAGTTATGTGAATGGTAGACTAAATATAACATTATTTTACTTTTATAATTCCCCTTACAGTGTATGTGTTTTGTGGCCGTGAAAAAGAATGTTTAAGGGGTCCAGGACTAAAAAAAAAAATATATGGTTACATCCTATATTATACCCCAGAGCTGCACTCACTATTCTGCTAGTGCAGTCACTGTGTACATACATTACATTACTGATATTGAGTTACATCCTGTATTATACCCCAGAGCTGCACTCACTATTCTGCTGGTGCAGTCACTGTGTACATACATTACATTACTGATCCTGAGTTACATCCTGTATTATACTCCAGAGCTGCACTCACTATTCTGCTGGTGCAGTCACTGTGTACATACATTATATTACTGATCCTGAGTTACATCCTGTATTATACTCCAGAGCTGCACTCACTATTCTGCTGGTGCAGTCACTGTGTACATACAGTACATTACTGATCCTGAGTTACATCCTGTATTATCCTCCAGAGCTGCACTCACTATTCTGCTGGTGCAGTACACTGTGTACATACATTATATTACTGATCCTGAGTTACATCCTATATTCTACTCCAGAGCTGCACTCACTATTCTGCTGGTGCAGTCACTGTGTACATACATTACATTACTGATCCTGAGTTACATCCTGTATTATACTCCAGAGCTGCACTCACTATTCTGCTGGTGCAGTCACTGTGTACATACATTACATTACTGATCCTGAGTACATCCTGTATTATACCCAGAGCTGCACTGACTATTCTGCTGGTGCAGTCACTGTGTACATACATTATATTACTGATCCTGAGTTACATCCTGTATTATACCCAGAGCTGCACTCACTATTCTGCTGGTGCAGTCACTGTGTACATACATTACATTACTGATCCTGAGTTACATCCTGTATTATACTCCAGAGCTGCACTGACTATTCTGCTTGGTGCAGTCACTGTGTACATACATTATATTACTGATCCTGAGTTACATCCTGTATTATACCCGAGAGCTGCACTCACTATTCTGCTGGTGCAGTCACTCTGTACATACATTATATTACTGATCCTGAGTTACATCCTGTATTATACTCCAGAGCTGCACTCACTATTCTGCTGGTGCAGTCACTGTGTACATACATACATTACTGATCCTGAGTTAACTCCTGTATTATACTCCAGAGCTGCACTCACTATTCTGCTGGTGCAGTCACTGTGTACATACATTACATTACTGATCCTGAGATACATCCTGTATTATACCCAGAGCTGCACTGACTATTCTGCTGGTGCAGTCACTGTGTACATACATTATATTACTGATCCTGAGTTACATCCTGTATTATACCCGAGAGCTGCACTCACTATTCTGCTGGTGCAGTCACTGTGTACATACATTACATTACTGATCCTGAGTTACATCCTGTATTATACTCCAGAGCTGCACTGACTATTCTGCTGGTGCAGTCACTGTGTACATACATTATATTACTGATCCTGAGTTACATCCTGTATTATACCCGAGAGCTGCACTCACTATTCTGCTGGTGCAGTCACTCTGTACATACATTATATTACTGATCCTGAGTTACATCCTGTATTATACTCCAGAGCTGCACTCACTATTCTGCTGGTGCAGTCACTGTGTACATTACATTACTGATCCTGAGTTACCTCCTGTATTATACTCCAGAGCTGCACTCACTATTCTGCTGGTGCAGTCACTGTGTACATACATTACATTACTGATCCTGAGTTACATCCTGTATTATACTCCGAGCTGCACTCACTATTCTGCTGGTGCAGTCACTGTGTACATACATTACATTACTGATCCTGAGTTACATCCTATATTACTCCAGAGCTGCACTCACTATTCTGCTGGTGCAGTCACTGTGTACATACATTACATTACTGATCCTGAGTTACATCCTGTATTATACTCCAGAGCTGCACTCACTATTCTGCTGGTGCAGTCACTGTGTACATACATTACATTACTGATCCTGAGTTCATCCTGTATTATACTCCGAGCTGCACTCACTATTCTGCTGGTGCAGTCACTGTGTACATACATTACATTACTGATCCGAGTTACATCCTGTATTATACCCCAGAGCTGCACTCACTATTCTGCTGGTGCAGTCACTGTGTACATACATTACATTACTGATCCTGAGTTACATCCTGTATTATACTCCAGAGCTGCACTCACTATTCTGCTGGTGCAGTCACTGTGTACATACATTACATTACTGATCCTGAGTTACATCCTGTATTATACTCCAGAGCTGCACTCACTATTCTGCTGGTGCAGTCACTGTGTACATACATTACATTACTGATCCTGAGTTACATCCTGTATTATACTCCGGGGCTGCACTCACTATTCTGCTGGTGCAGTCACTGTGTACATACATTACATTACTGATCCTGAGTTACATCCTGTATTATACCCCAACTGCACTCACTATTCTGCTGGGACAGTCACTGTGTACATACATTACATTACTGATCCTGAGTTACATCCTGTATTATACTCCAGAGCTCACTCACTATTCTGCTGGTGCAGTCACTGTGTACATACATTACATTACTGATCCGGAGTTACATCCTGTATTATACCCCAGAGCTGCACTCACTATTCTGCTGGTGCAGTCACTGTGTACATACATTACATTACTGATCCTGAGTTACATCCTGTATTATACTCCAGAGCTGCACTCACTATTCTGCTGGTGCAGTCACTGTGTACATACATTACATTACTGATCCGAGTTACATCCTGTATTATACCCAGAGCTGCACTCACTATTCTGCTGGTGCAGTCACTGTGTACATACATTACTGATCCTGAGTTACATCCTGTATTATACTCCACAGCTGCACTCACTATTCTGCTGGTGCAGTCACTGTATACACACATTACATTACTGATCCTGAGTTACATCCTGTGTTATACTCCAGAGCTGCACTCACTATTCTGCTGGTGCAGTCACTGTGTACATACATTACATTACTGATCCTGAGTTACATCCTGTATTATACTCCAGAGCTGCACTCACTATTCTGCTGGTGCAGTCACTGTGTACATACATTACATTACTGATCCTGAGTTACATCCTGTATTATTACTCCAGAGCTGCACTCACTATTCTGCTGGTGCAGTCACTGTGTACATACATTACATTACTGATCCTGAGTTACATCCTATATTCTACTCCAGAGCTGCACTCACTATTCTGCTGGTGCAGTCACTGTGTACATACATTACATTACTGATCCTGAGTTACATCCTATATTCTACTCCAGAGCTGCACTCACTATTCTTCTGCTGCTGTAGTTATTTTGAATATCATTTAAGCTCCAAAATACGGGATTGTTTTTTTTATGAACGCTCAGAACAAACTCTGGGAAGGTTTCGTCTCTGAACCTGCAGAATAGTGTGTGTAGTGGAGTTGCGTCATTGCTCCGGGTTCTTCACTGACTTTCTGTCAGTCACTGCTCCTATTTTCTCACCACTAGGAATCCTGGATATTCCTTCTTTTTGGTGGTTCCAGTGTATCCAGTAATGTGGTATTATTATTATTTTGTTTTTTTATTGTGCATTTGTGTAGTGATCTCAGCTGGGAAGTCTCCACTCACTTTCTGGCAAGACTCGGGAAAACCAGATATTTTCAATGGGAATATTCTTGGCTCTGCAGTGTTGGGGGTCACAGCAGGATACACTGTACTCTGTATACAGGGTGATTGGTGGTCTTTGGGTGCAGGGTATAATTATTCAGTGGTAATTTACACTACTGGTTTCCCATTGATGGATAATAGTGTACAGAATCTGTCTTGTTCGTCAGTGTTCTTCATGTTGTGGGTTTCCAGCTACTGAGGGAACTACAAGTGCTAGCATGCCCAATCTCCCTGATTTTTGCAGGACAGTTATTCTCCACAATTTGAGGGCATAGAATAGTAAAAAAAAATGTTTTACATAGCTGATGTATGTTATGGCACTTTCAGTCATATGACAACAGTAGTCGTGAATGAATCAGTCATGTGATCTGCTGTCATTACAGCTGGTGATTGGATACAGCAGTCATGTGATCTGCTGTCATTACAGCTGGTGATTGGATACAGCAGTCATGTGATCTGCTTCATTACAGCTGGTGATTGGATACAGCAGTCATGTGGTGTGCTATCATTACAGCTGGTGATTGGATACAGCAGTCATTGGTGTGCTATATTACAGCTGGTGATTGGATACAGCAGTCATGTGGTGTGCTATCATTACAGCTGGTGATTGGATACAGCAGTCATGTGGTGTTATATCATTACAGCTGGTGATTGGTTACAGCAGTCATGTGGATGTGCTTTATTACAGCTGGTGATTGTATACAGCAGTCATGTGGTGTGCTATCATTACAGCTGGTGATTGGATACAGCAGTCATGTGGTGTCTGTCATTACAGCTGGTGATTGGTTACAGCAGTCATGTGGTGTGCTATCATTACAGCTGGTGATTGGATAAAGCAGTCATGTGGTGTGCTATCATTACAGCTGGTGATTGGATACAGCAGTCATGTGGTGTGCTATCATTACAGCTGGTGATTGGATACAGCAGTCATGTGGTGTGCTATCATTACAGCTGGTGATTGGATACAGCAGTCATGTGGTGTGCTGTCATTACAGCTGTGATTGGATACAGCAGTCATGTGTGTGCTGTCATTACACTGGTGATTGGATACAGCAGTCATGTGGTGTGCTGTCATTACAGCTGGTGATTGGATACAGCAGTCATGTGGTGTGCTGTCATTACAGCTGGTGATTGGATACAGCAGTCATGTGGTGCTATATTACAACTGGTGATTGGATACAGCAGTCATGTGGTGTGCTATCATTACAGCTGGTGATTGATACAGCAGTCATGTGGTGTGCTGTCATTACAGCTGGTGATTGGATACAGCAGTCATGTGGTGTGCTAAATTACAGCTGGTGATTGGATACAGCAGTCATGTGGTGTGCTATCATTACAGCTGGTGATTGGATACAGCAGTCATGTGGTGTGCTTCATTACAGCTGGTGATTGGATACAGCAGTCATGTGGTGTGCTACAATTACAGCTGGTGATTGGATACAGCAGTCATGTGTGTGCTGTCATTACAGCTGGTGATTGGATACAGCAGTCAGTGGTGTGCTTTCATTACAGCTGGTGATTGATACAGCAGTCATGTGGTGTGCTGATCATTACAGCTGGTGATTGGATACAGCAGTCATGTGGTGTGCTGTCATTACAGCTGGTGATTGGATACAGCAGTCATGTGGTGTGCTGTCATTACAGCTGGTGATTGATACAGCAGTCATGTGGTGTGCTATGATTGCAGCTGGTGATTGGATACAGCAGTCATGTGGTGTGCTTCATTACAGCTGGTGATTGGATACAGCAGTCATGTGGTGTGCTATCATTACAGCTGGTGATTGGATACAGCAGTCATGTGGTGTGCTATATTACAGCTGGTGATTGGATACAGCAGTCATGTGGTGTGCTATCATTACAGCTGGTGATTGGATACAGCAGTCATGTGGTGTGCTGTCATTACAGCTGGTGATTGGATACAGCAGTCATGTGGTGTGCTGTCATTACAGCTGGTGATTGGATACAGCAGTCATGTGGTGTGCTTAATTACAGCTGGTGATTGGATACAGCAGTCATGTGGTGTGCTATCATTACAGCTGGTGATTGGATACAGCAGTCATGTGGTGTGCTGTCATTACAGCTGGTGATTGGATACAGCAGTCATGTGGTGTGCTGATCATTACAGCTGGTGATTGGATACAGCAGTCATGTGGTGTGCTATCATTACAGCTGGTGATTGGATACAGCAGTCATGTGGTGTGCTATCATTACAGCTGGTGATTGGATACAGCAGTCATGTGGTGTGCTATATACAGCTGGTGATTGGATACAGCAGTCATTTTGGTGTGCTATCATTACAGCTGGTGATTGGATACAGCAGTCATGTGGTGGCTATCATTACAGCTGGTGATTGGATACAGCAGTCATGTGGTGTGCTATATTACAGCTGGTGATTGGATACAGCAGTCATGTGGTGTGCTGTCATTACAGCTGGTGATTGGATACAGCAGTCATGTGATGTGCTATCATTACACTGGTGATTGGATACAGCAGTCATGTGGTGTGCTATCATTACAGCTGGTGATTGGATACAGCAGTCATGTGGTGTGCTGTCATTACAGCTGGTGATTGGATACAGCAGTCATGTGGTGTGCTATAATTACAGCTGGTGATTGGATACAGCAGTCATGTGTGTGCTTCATTACAGCTGGTGATTGGATACAGCAGTCATGTGGTGTGCTGTATTACAGCTGGTGATTGGATACAGCAGTCATGTGGTGTGCTACAATTACAGCTGGTGATTGGATACAGCAGTCATGTGTGTGCTTCATTACAGCTGGTGATTGGATACAGCAGTCATGTGGTGTGCATGATTACAGCTGGTGATTAGGATACAGCAGTCATGTGGTGTGCTTCATTACAGCTGGTGATTGGATACAGCAGTCAGTGGTGTGCTTGTCATTACAGCTGGTGATTGAATACAGCAGTCATGTGGTGTGCTGTCATTACAGCTGGTGATTGGATACAGCAGTCATGTGGTGTGCTATCATTACAGCTGGTGATTGGATACAGCAGTCAGTGGTGTGCTTCATTACAGCTGGTGATTGATACAGCAGTCATGTGGTGTGCTATAATTACAGCTGGTGATTGGATACAGCAGTCATGTGGTGTGCTGTCATTACAGCTGGTGATTGGATACAGCAGTCATGTGGTGTGCTGTCATTACAGCTGGTGATTGGATACAGCAGTCATGTGGTTGCTATATTACAGCTGGTGATTGGATACAGCAGTCATGTGGTGTGCTATATTACAGCTGGTGATTGGATACAGCAGTCATGTGGTTGCTATTTACAGCTGGTGATTGGATACAGCAGTCATGTGGTGTGCTATATTACAGCTGGTGATTGGATACAGCAGTCATGTGGTGTGCTATGATTACAGCTGGTGATTGGATACAGCATCATGTGTGTGCTATCATTACAGCTGGTGATTGGATACAGCAGTCATGTGGTGTGCTATCATTACAGCTGGTGATTGGATACAGCAGTCATGTGTGTGCTTCATTACAGCTGGTGATTGGTACAGCAGTCATGTGGTGTGCTATGATTACAGCTGGTGATTGGATACAGCAGTCATGTGGTGTGCTATCATTACAGCTGGTGATTGGATACAGCAGTCATGTGGTGTGCTATATTACAGCTGGTGATTGGATACAGCAGTCATGTGGTGTGCTATCATTACAGCTGGTGATTGGATACAGCAGTCATGTGGTGTGCTTCATTACAGCTGGTGATTGGATACAGCAGTCATGTGGTGTGCTATGATTACAGCTGGTGATTGATACAGCAGTCATGTGGTGTGCTTATTACAGCTGGTGATTGATACAGCAGTCATGTGGTGTGCTATATTACAGCTGGTGATTGGATACAGCAGTCATGTGGTGTGCTATCATTACAGTGGTGATTGGATACAGCATCATGGGTGTGCTATGATTACAGCTGGTGATTGGATACAGCAGTCATTGGTGTGCTTGCATTACAGCTGGTGATTGGATACAGCAGTCATGTGGTGTGCTTCATTACAGCTGGTGATTGGATACAGCAGTCATGTGGTGTGCTCATAACAGCTGGTGATTGGATACAGCAGTCATGTGGTGTGCTATATTACGCTGGTGATTGGAAAGCATCATGTGTGTGCTATCATTACAGCTGTGATTGTACACAGTCATGTGTGGTGCTTATTACAGCTGTGATTGGATACAGCAGTCATGTGGTTGCTTCATTACAGCTGTTGATGATACAGCAGTCATTGGTGTGTTCATTAACACTGGTGATTGGATACAGCATCAGTGTGTGCTGTCATTAGCTGTATTGATACAGCAGTCATGTGGTGTGCTATAATTCAGCTGGTGATTGATACAGATATGTGTGTGTCAATATTCAGCTGGTGATTGGATACAGCATCATTGGTGTGCTATCATTCAGCTGGTGATGATACAGCATCATGTTGTGTATGATTACGCTGGTGATTGGATCAGCGTCATGTGGTGTGCTATCATTACAGCTGGTGATTGAAAACAGCAGTCAGTGGTGTGTTATACCTGGTGATTGATACAGCAGTCATGTGGTGTGCTATATTACAGCTGGTGATTGGATACAGCAGTCATGTGGTGTGCTTCATTACAGCTGGTGATTGGATACAGCAGTCATGTGGTGTGCTAGATTACAGCTGGTGATTGGATACAGCAGTCATGTGGTGTGCTTCATTACAGCTGGTGATTGGATACAGCAGTCATGTGGTGTGCTATATTACAGCTGGTGATTGGATACAGCAGTCATGTGGTGTGCTATCATTACAGCTGGTGATTGGATACAGCAGTCATGTGGTGTGCTATCATTACAGCTGGTGATTGGATACAGCAGTCATGTGGTGTGCTATATTACAGCTGGTGATTGGATACAGCAGTCATGTGGTGTGCTATATTACAGCTGTGATTGGATACAGCAGTCATGTGGTGTGCTATATTACAGCTGGTGATTGGATACAGCAGTCATGTGGTGTGCTGTCATTACAGCTGGTGATTTGGATACAGCAGTCATGTGGTGTGCTATGATTACAGCTGGTGATTGGATACAGCAGTCATGTGGTGTGCTATGATTACAGCTGGTGATTGGATACAGCAGTCATGTGGTGTGCTACAATTACAGCTGGTGATTGGATACAGCAGTCATGTGGTGTGCTATATTACAGCTGGTGATTGGATACAGCAGTCATGTGGTGTGCTATCATTACAGCTGGTGATTGGATACAGCAGTCATGTGGTGTGCTATATTACAGCTGGTGATTGGATACAGCAGTCATGTGGTGTGCTATATTACAGCTGGTGATTGGATACAGCAGTCATGTGGTGTGCTATCATTACAGCTGGTGATTGGATACAGCAGTCATGTGGTGTGCTATGATTACAGCTGGTGATTGGATACAGCAGTCATGTGGGTGCTATCATTACAGCTGTGATTGGATACAGCAGTCATGTGGTGTGCTATAATTACAGCTGGTGATTGGATACAGCATCATGTGGTGTGCTAGATTACAGCTGGTGATTGGATACAGCAGTCATGTGGTGTGCTTCATTACAGCTGGGATTGGATACAGCATCATGTGGTGTGCTATGATTACAGCTGGTGATTGGATACAGCAGTCATGTGGTGTGCTATCATTACAGCTGGTGATTGGATACAGCAGTCATGTGGTGTGCTATAATTACAGCTGGTGATTGGATACAGCAGTCATGTGGTGTGCTATAATTACTGGCTGCCTTCTAAGAATAGCACCACCTCTGTCTGCAGGTTGTGTGTGGTATTGCCGTTCTGCACCATTCACTTCGGGTGACCTGAGCTGCAGTCGCACACGGCCTGTAGTCAGGTGCTGGTTTTTCAGGGAGGCAGCCATGTTTTGTATGAATGCCTTCTATTTGTTTCAGGGCTCAGACATTGTCTGTAATTGTCCCTCGAGTGATCCCTCGTGAGAGGTCGGACTGGATGAATATTGAGTAACCTTGTGTCACAAAGATGAGAAGATTTAGTCACAATAAACACTCGATATCTGATTTTTCCAGTCATTATTGTTTTTTATTGAAAGGTTATCAGATCAGGTGTTTGTGGTTTTGCAGGAATCTATTTCTTTTGCAATAATTCTCTCGGGAGATGAGAGAAGATCCTTTGGTTGATTTTCGGCTTCAGCCATCGGATCTCTGGAGGAGAAATCTAATAATTCTCATCATATTCTGGATTTTTCCTGTAATGATAGATATATGGATTAGTGTTCTGATACCTTGTGTAGATTATTAAAGAGATTGGGTTATGACTAAAAGGGGTCTTCCATCCAAAACAAGTTATCACCCGTCCACCGGACCCTACGAGACCCTTTTTCCTACGCCTATAAGAGCACGGCTGCTTCCTTCACCTGCAGCCCAGAAGAACAGAGGACACAAGTCACTAAACTGGTGATCGGTGGTGGTCTTGGCACATATGCGCCTGTGAATTATTGGTTTTAATTATTTTTAAAAAGGGGGAAAAAGAGAAATAAGTTTGTCTCCCATACCAATAAAAGACTGGTTTTATAGAAACCCAACATGCCCAATCCTTAATTTCTATTTTCTGTCGGGTGACCCCCCCCATACCCTTACAGAAGGGGCATGACTAGTTTTAGGACACAAGTGGAATTTTCCATTTGAGCCCTTTCCTGTCCACTTCATGGGTGGAGATCAGTGTTCTGGTTTCCATGTTAGTTTACGGCCTGACAGTGCGGCCAGAACTCCACCAGTTGGCGCACGATTTTGTTTCACAATTGTGCAGCCATTTGTCCACCACGGCCCATCACAGCCTTGACCAAGAGGTCCACCACGTCACGGGCGGCCGCACTATCTGGTGATAGCCTTGCAGCCATCGACAAGTATGAGCTAAGGTTTGTGTAGAGGGGAAGGGGCGAAGTATGGATTATTTGATAAGGTCTGTTTGTAGGTAACGTTCACACAGAATTTCTTGAGGTTTTTTGGTGCAGATTTTTTCTAAAATACTCCTCAAAAGCTGCTTTGGAAACTGTTCCCATTCAAATCCACAGTAAATCCACTTTGATATTCACATGAAAAGTTTTTTCATAATTTTATTTTTCCTGAAGAGGTTTTGAAAAACATGGCTCAAAAAGCTCCGTGTGAACTTACCCCAGATTAGTCAACTCTGACCCCGTATTAATATATAAACAACGTATACTCTCCTTCTGCTGTGGCGCTATTCCCAGCGGTGACATGACGCCGTGTCACATGCAGCCAATGTGCGGCCGTTCGTCAACTGCTGCCTTCACTGACTCCTGTTAGTGGACGTCCACCCTAACCGAATATTGATGAGCTGCAGCCTAAGAGTCCCCACCCGGGAATAGGCTGCTAATCACCCGACGGACAAGCAAAATTCTCATTAGTCAGGAAACGTTTTAATTTTCCAAATTGTTCTCGGCAGCACATCGTCTTGTGTAAACAGGAGATTTGCTGCAGAGAAATATGATATTCAGTGCTCATCAGATTGATCATGTTACCGATCTTTCAGCGCACATGATATTGCGGTCGGCCTGCTTGTCCGCCAGTTAAGTGCCGTTTGGCTTGGATGTAGCTGGGCGATCGTCCCTACAGTACTGACTGCAATGTGAGACCGGAGCCAATTTCACACCTTTGACAGCTCGACAGGTGCTGATGTATTATTGGGAAATGGCCACTCATTCTGATTTGATGTAAGAGTTGAGTTACGAGATTTTTTGGGGGGTCTTTTAGTAATACAGGTAACTGGAGGAGACTTTTGGACCCTTTAGGAGGAGACTGCTGGGAAAGTTTCTTTTACCTCTTATATCCAGAGTTTCTGCCTCGCCTTCCTCCCTTATTTGATCCATATCCTCCAGCTCTGCCCGATTCTTCTCCTCCACCACCATATTCTGATCCGTATCCATTTCTGCCCGATTCATCGCCTTGATTGCAAGAGCCAAATTTCTTGCGTCGTCCTCCACGTCCTCCTGATGAGCCAGACTTCTGCCCTATCCCAGAAAACTTATCGCCAAGACCTTGTAATAAACCATTCAGACCACCCCCGGAGCCCAGAGCCGAGCCAGCCTTCTGGAGTAGTCCAGACAATGGACATTTACCGTTACCACCTTCTGACCCGGAACCAAACATCTGGCCAAGGCCTTGGAGCTTATCTTGTTGACCACCTTGTAGTGATTGCTTTGGTAAACCTAGATTCTGGGCAAGTCCACTCAGCCTGTCTAGAATTCCACCCTGAGATGCTTTCTGATTTCCATAGTCACATCTTCCTGCAGGCGGACCACCGTAGTCTCCTGAGGAGTCACATAACATTGATGTATGAAACACCACCGTAACAATAATTTCATCTACTGCTTAATAAAGACCCTCCAAGCTCTGACTCGTATGGTGGCTCCTCACACACCACTTATTGGGAAGGCTCCACCACAGATTTCGCTGCTTGCTTTATTTGAAAAAAAAAGTTTAACTTTTGTCAATTTTGCACCACTCCTGCCAAATTTTTAAGAGGATGACGAAACATGCAGCCAATGAAATTTACTATAATTTACTCCAGAAATTGCCTTATTCCAATGGCTAATAAAGCAGAGAAGGGGGCTCGCTGGGCTACTAAACAGAGGGGCTACTCCATTCTTTACTCACCTCGATCTCCATACCCGGGTTCCTGACCAAAGGGTCCGCTCTCTGCCGGATGTAGGATCATGGCGAGCAGCGCAGCGCAGAGTAGAGGCTTCATTGTAATGTGGATCTGTGTGGGGTAATAACATTATTCAATGCTCAACATGGAATAATATATGGTCTATATACAGGTATATACTCTACATGAACAGTAAGTGGTTTTTTTTTTACTATTACAGAGGAATGTGCCCGACACTGATAGTGTTGAGATGACACTTCTGACAAGGAGATTCCTTAATTTCATTTGTAACGGTAAAAAATGCAGGATCTTTACTAATATTTTACCAAAAAACGCAGCCCGCATACCAATCACAAATCAGCTCTATAAAATCCTGGATTTCTTCATATGTGCATCCTCCAATGTGGTGTTCATGGTGCAATGTACAAGGAGCACCTGAAGGAGCAGACATTGGCGAAACTAAGCAAAAACTACAAGTGAGGATGAACATACACTAAATCTAACACCTGAATTTATGACTCCCTACATGGACACTTCACACATCTACCAGAATGACTCCAGAATACTAAGGCCAAGTTCACACTGAGCATTTTTTTATGCTAATTTTCAGCTGCTTTTGGCAGTACCAGCTATGTCTATGAGATTTCAGAAATCGCATAGTTTTTTTTTTTGTCATCAGTATTTTCTGCTTTGCTTGGCTTTTTGGACATAGAGCAATGTCAGTTCTTTCCCCCACCTCTCTAAAACCTAATTTTGTACCTTTGGCTCATCTGTAGGAGGCATCTTCCCATGTCCAAACGTCCGATTGTACCATCTCCTACATGTTGAGCTCTTACCCCAGTCATTCATTTGTAATCCCGCCTGATGAAGCAGCCTCTGCGCTCTGAAAGCTGCACATATCTTTGTGTATAATTCCTAGAATACTTTTGTAAATTTTTGGCATAGAAGTATTTCACAATCATTTAGATAAGGTAAAAAAAAATGCTTAAAAAAATGAAAGAATTAACATACTGCCGATCTAAAACTGATTCAGATCTGCAAGGAAAGAATAAGCAAAGTCTGCATGAGATTTTAGAAATCTCATTCACATTGCTGGTACAGAAAACTGGAACATGTGAACACACCCGTAGACCCCTGTCCTAGTACGGCCATATCTCGCCTTCAGAATTGAGACACAGTAGGTTGTATCATATTGATGGAGGTCTGACATTCGGCTCCTCCACTAATCAGCTGGACATACAAAGTGTACAGAGCTGGAACAGCAATGCTCCATAGACTTTTTAGTGGCCGTTCTCGGTAATTGTTGCACATATTTAGCTGCAGTATCCCAGAATGGCCACTATACATTCAGCGGCGCTGTGGTATTCCTGCTCCGTAGGTTATTTACTTCCAGCAGCCTCTGCACCTGATATCAGCTGATTGGGGGGATCTGGGTGACAGACCCTCACTAATCTCATATTGATGACTTTTCCCAATGTGAGGTCATCAATATCTCTGTACCATTCAACCCCTTTAAAGAAACAACAAACATCTAGAAAACGTTTTTTTTTTTAAGCGATTCAGTCTTTTGTCTATTACGTGTCTGATATAACTTACTGTGGTTGGAGCGTGGCCGCAGGGATCACAGGACACCTCTTCTTAAACGCATTTATAACACCTGCCTCTCAGGTCAGCATTATATAGTCTATGGGGAACGACTGTTTTGTTTTTGTTATTTAGGGATTTTCTTATTTTTCGTTATCCTTTGTCCAAACTGAAAGGTCAGGTGATTAGCACAAGGTATTAAGTATGGACTGACCCAGGAATTACCAGGTTTTTATTTTTATAGGGATACATTAAAGGAGAAGTAAACCCAGAATATCAGTTTATAAGAGCAGCGACTGACATCAGCTATATGCATGGGTGTGAATATATCTGCAGGTTCTGGAGATACGGGATATAAAGTCGTGATTATAGGGACAAGAAATGATCTAAACTTCAGGTATTCATGTCATTAAAGAATGATGTCCCACAGATGCTCAATAGGGTTTAGGTCTGGAGACATGCTTGTCCAGCACCTTTACCCTCAGTTTCTGTAGCAAGGCAGTGATCGTCTTGGAGGTGTGCTTGGGAGTTTATGTTGGAATATTGCCCTGCGGCCCAGTTTCTGAAGGAAGGGGGATCATGCTCTGCTTATGTATGTCACAGTACATGTTGGCATTCATGGCTCCCTTAATGAACTGTAGCCCCCCCACAGCCGGCAGCACTCATGCAGCCCCAAACCATGACACTCCCACCACCATGCTTGACTGTAGGCAGGACACACTTGTCTTCATACTCCTCAGTTGGCTGCCGCCACATACTCTTGACACCATCTGAACCAAATAAGTTGATCTTTGTCTCATCAGACTGCAGGACATGGTTCCAGTAATCTTGTCCTTAGTCTGCTTGTTTTCAGCAAAATGTTTGCAGCTTTCTTGTGCATCATCTTTAGAGGAATCTTCCTTCTGGGACGACAGCTAAGCAGACCAATGTGATGCAGTGTGCAGTGGCGTGTGGTCTGAACACTGACAGGCGGACCCCCCCACTCCTGTAACCTCGCGGCAATGTATATGGTCTGAGCACTGACAGGCGGATCCCCACCCCTGTAACCTCGCGGCAATGTATATGGTCTGAGCACTGACAGGCGGACCCCCCACCCCTGTAACCTCTGCGGCAATGTGTATGGTCTGAGCATGACAGGCGGACCCCCCACTCCTGTAACCTCTGCGGCAAATGGTGGGTATAGGCCACCTAACCTCTGCAAGGTCGACCCACCCCCACCCCTGTAACCTCTGCAGCAATGTATATGGTCTGAGCACTGACAGGTGGACCCCCACCCTGTAACCTCTGCGGCAATGTGTATGGTCTGAGCAATGACAGGCGGACCCCCCCACCCCTGTAACCTCTGCGGCAATGTACATGGTCTGAGCACTGACAGGTGGACCCCCACCCCTGTAACCTCTGCAGCAATGTGTATGGTCTGAGCAATGACAGGCGGACATCCACCCCTGTAACCTCTGCAGCAATGTGTATGGTCTGAGCAGTGAGAGGCGGACCCCCCCACCCCTGTAACCTCTGCAGCAATGTATATGGTCTGAGCACTGACAGGTGGACCCCCACCCCTGTAACCTCTGCAGCAATGTGTATGGTCTGAGCAATGACAGGCGGACATCCACCCCTGTAACCTCTGCAGCAATGTATGGTCTGAGCAGTGAGAGGCGGACCCCCCCACCCCTGTAACCTCTGCAGCAATGTATATGGTCTGAGCACTGACAGGTGGACCCCCCACCCCTGTAACCTCTGCAGCAATGTGTATGGTCTGAGCAATGACAGGCGGACATCCACCCCTGTAACCTCTGCGGCAATGTACATGGTCTGAGCACTGACAGGTGGACCCCCCACCCCTGTAACCTCTGCAGCAATGTGTATGGTCTGAGCAATGACAGGCGGACCCCCCCACCCCTGTAACCTCTGCAGCAATGTATATGGTCTGAGCAGTGAGAGGCGGACCCCCCCACCCCTGTAACCTCTGCAGCAATGTGTATGGTCTGAGCAATGACAGGCGGACCCCCCACCCCTGTAACCTCTGCAGCAATGTGTATGGTCTGAGCACTGACAGGTGGACCCCCCACGCCTGTAACCTCTGCGGCAATGTGTATGGACTGAGCACTGACAGGCGGACCCCCACCATCCTTGTAATCCTGCAGCAATGCTGGCAGCACTCACACGTCTGTTGTGAGAAGACAACCCCTGGATATGACGCTGAGCGCGTACACTCGCCTTCTGTGGTCGTCCATGGCGAGTCTGTTTCTGAGTGGCTCCTTTCTTGTTACACCGCTGTATGGTTTTGGCCGCCATGTGTGGCTCAGAGTCAGGGTGGTGGCAATGTTCCTATAGCCTCGGCCGTCTTTATGTAACATAGTTAGCAAGGCCGAAAAAAGACATTTGTCCTTCCAGTTCAGCCTATATTCCGTCAGAATAAATCCTCAGATCTACGTCCTTCTAAAGAACCTAATAACTGTAAGATACAATATTGTTATGCTCCAGGAAGACATCCCGGCCTCTCCTGAACCCCTCGACTGAGTTCGCCATCACCACCTCCTCAGGCGAGGAATTCCAGATTCTCACTGCCCTAACAGTAAAGAATCCTCTTCTATGTTGGTGGAGAAACCTTCCTTCCTCCAGACGCAGAGAATGCCCCATGTAACCGTCACCTTCCTTGGTATAAAACAGATCCTCGGCGAGATATTTGTATTGTCCCCTTATATACTTATACATGGTTATAAGATCGCCCCTCAGTCGTCTTTTTTCTAGACTAAATAATCCTAATTTTGCTAATTTCTCTGGATATTGTAGTTCCCCCATCCCCTTTGTTAATTTTGTTGCCCTCCTTTGTACTCGCTCTAGTTCCATTATATCCTTCCTGACCATCGGTTCCCAAACCTATACACAGTCCTCCATGTGCGGTGTAACCAGGGATTTGTACAGAGGCAGTATAATGCTCTCATCATGTGTATCCAGACCTCTTTTAATGCACCCCATGATCCTGTTTGCCTTGGCAGCTGCTGCCTAGCACTGGCTGCTCCAGGTAAATTTATCATTAATAAGGATCCCCAAGTCCTTCTCCATGTCAGATTTACCCAGTGGTTTCCCGTTCAGTGTGTAATGGTGATATTGATTCCTTCTTCCCATGTGTATAACCTTACATTTATCATTGGTAAACCCCATCTGCCACCTTTCGGCCCAAGTTTCCAACTTGTCCAGATCCATCTGTAGCAGAATACTATCTTCTCTTGTATTGACTGCTTCACATAGTTTTTTTATCATCTGCAAATATCGGTATTTTACTGTGTAAACCTTCTACCAGATCGTTAATAAATATGTTGATGAGAATAGGTCCCAACACCGACCCCTGCGGTCCCCACTGGTCACAGCGACCCCTGCGGTCCCCACTGGTCACAGCGACCCCTGCGGTCCCCACTGGTCACAGCGACCCAGTTAGAGAATATACCATTTATAACCACCCTCTGCTTTCTATCACTAAGCCAGTTACTTGCCCATTACACACATTTCCCCCAGACCCAGCATTCTCATTTTGTGTACCAACCTCTTGTGTGGCACAGTATCAAACGCTTTGGAAAAATCAAGATATACCACATCCAATGACTCACCGGGGTCCAGTCTATAGCTCACCTCTTCATAAACACTGGTTAGATTGGTGTGACAGGAGCGACTCCTCATAAACCCATGCTGATATGGAGTTACCCAGTGATTCTCATTGAGATAATCCAGAATAACTTCCCTCAGAAACCCTTCAAGTATTGTACCAACAATAGAGGTCAGACTTACTGACCTATACTTTCCAGGGTCACTTTTAGAGCCCTTTATGAATATTGGTAGCACATTTACTATGCGCCAGTCCTGTGGAACAGACCCCGTCACTATAGAGTCCCTAAATATAAGAAATAATGGTTTGTCTATTGCACTGTACTTAGTTCTCTTAGTACTCGTGGGTGTATGCCATCCAGACCCGGAGATTTATCTATTTTAATCTTATTTATGTAAAGAGTGTGAGAGCAATAACACCAAATTTGCCACACTGTAACACTGAGTCACGTGACTCCGGGGAGGGAAAATGGCTAATTGAGCACAATTTGGACGTTTTCACTTAGGGGTGTACTCTCTTGTGTTGCCAGTGGTTTACACATTAATGGCTGTGTGGAGTTATTTAGAGGGCACCAAATTTACACTGTTACACAAGCTGTACACTGACTACTGTACATTGTATCACAGTGTCAGAACTTCAGTGCCCCATGAAAAGAAATAGTAAAATATTTACAAAAATGTCAGGAGTGTACTCACTTTTGTGATACTGTACATTACTGATCCTGTACTGATCCTGAGTTACATCCTGTATTATACTCCAGAGCTGCACTCACTATTCTGCTGGTGCAGTCACTGTGTACATACATTACATTACTGATCCTGAGTTACATCCTGTATTATACTCCAGAGCTGCACTCACTATTCTGCTGGTGCAGTCACTGTGTACATACATTACATTACTGATCCTGAGTTACATCCTGTATTATACTCCAGAGCTGCACTCACTATTCTGCTGGTGCAGTCACTTTGTACATACATTACATTACTGATCCTGAGTTACATCCTGTATTATACTCCAGAGCTGCACTCACTATTCTGCTGGTGCAGTCACTGTGTACATACATTACATTACTGATCCTGAATTACATCCTGTATTATACCCCAGAGCTGCACTCACTATTCTGCTGGTGCAGTCACTGTATACATACATTACATTACTGATCCTGAGTTACATCCTGTATTATACCCCAGAGCTGCACTCACTATTCTGCTGGTGCAGTCACTGTGTACATACATTACATTACTGATCCTGAGTTACATCCTGTATTATACTCCAGAGCTGCACTCACTATTCTGCTGGTGCAGTCACTGTGTACATACATTACATTACTGATCCTGAGTTACATCCTGTATTATACTCCAGAGCTGCACTCACTATTCTGCTGGTGCAGTCACTTTGTACATACATTACATTACTGATCCTGAGTTACATCCTGTATTATACTCCAGAGCTGCACTCACTATTCTGCTGGTGCAGTCACTGTGTACATACATTACATTACTGATCCTGAATTACATCCTGTATTATACCCCAGAGCTGCACTCACTATTCTGCTGGTGCAGTCACTGTATACATACATTACATTACTGATCCTGAGTTACATCCTGTATTATACTCCAGAGCTGCACTCACTATTCTGCTGGTGCAGTCACTGTGTACATACATTACATTACATTACTGAGTTACATCCTGTATTATACTCCAGAGCTGCACTCACTATTCTGCTGGTGCAGTCACTGTGTACATACATTACATTACTGATCCTGAGTTACATCCTGTATTATACTCCAGAGCTGCACTCACTATTCTGCTGGTGCAGTCACTGTGTACATACATTACATTACTGATCCTGAGATACATCCTGTATTATACTCCAGAGCTGTACTCACTATTCTGCTGGTGCAGTCACTGTGTACATACATTACATTACTGATCCTGAGTTACATCCTGTATTATACTCCAGAGCTGCACTCACTATTCTGCTGGTGCAGTCACTGTATACATACATTACATTACTGATCCTGAGTTACATCCTGTATTATACTCCAGAGCTGCACTCACTATTCTGCTGGTGCAGTCACTGTGTACATACATTACATTACTGATCCTGAGTTACATCCTGTATTATACTCCAGAGCTGCACTCACTATTCTGCTGGTGCAGTCACTGTGTACATACATTACATTACTGATCCTGAGTTACATCCTGTATTATACTCCAGAGCTGCACTCACTATTCTGCTGGTGCAGTCACTGTGTACATACATTACATTACTGATCCTGAGTTACATCCTGTATTATACCCCAGAGCTGCACTCACTATTCTGCTGGTGCAGTCACTGTGTACATACATTACTGATCCTGAGTTACATCCTGTATTATACTCCAGAGCTGCACTTACTATTCTGCTGGTGCAGTCACTGTGTACATACATTACATTACTGATCCTGAGTTACATCCTGTATTATACCCCAGAGCTGCACTTACTATTCTGCTGGTGCAGTGACTGTGTACATACATTACTGATCCTGAGTTACATCCTGTATTATACTCCAGAGCTGCTCTCACTATTCTGCTGGTGCAGTTACTGTGTACATACATTACATTACTGATCCTGAGTTACATCCTGTATTATACTCCGGAGCTGCACTCACTATTCTGCTGGTGCAGTCACTGTGTACATACATGACATTACTGATCCTGAGTTACATCCTGTATTATACTCCAGAGCTGCACTCACTATTCTGCTGGTGCAGTAACTGTGTACATACATTACATTACTGATCCTGAGTTACATCCTGTATTATACCCCAGAGCTGCACTCACTATTCTGCTGGTGCAGTGACTGTGTACATACATTACATTACTGATCCTGAGTTACACGCTGTATTATACCCCAGAGCTGCACTCACTATTCTGCTGGTGCAGTCACTGTGTACATACATTACTGATCCTGAGTTACATCCTGTATTATACTCCAGAGCTGCTCTCACTATTCTGCTGGTGCAGTTACTGTGTACATACATTACATTACTGATCCTGAGTTACATCCTGTATTATACTCCGGAGCTGCACTCACTATTCTGCTGGTGCAGTCACTGTGTACATACATGACATTATTGATCCTGAGTTACATCCTGTATTATACTCCAGAGCTGCTCTCACTATTCTGCTGGTGCAGTCACTCTGTACATACATTACATTACTGATCCTGAGTTACATCCTGTATTATACTCCAGAGCTGCACTCACTATTCTGCTGGTGCAGTCACTGTGTACATACATGACATTACTGATCCTGAGTTACATCCTGTATTATACTCCAGAGCTGCTCTCACTATTCTGCTGGTGCAGTCACTGTGTACATACATTACATTACTGATCCTGAGTTACATCCTGTATTATACTCCAGAGCTGCACTCACTATTCTGCTGGTGCAGTCACTGTGTACATACATTACATTACTGATCCTGAGTTACCTCCTGTATTATACTCCAGAGCTGCTCTCACTATTCTGCTGGTGCAGTTACTGTGTACATACATGACATTACTGATCCTGAGTTACATCCTGTATTATACTCCAGAGCTGCACTCAATATTCTGCTGGTGCAGTCACTGTGTACATACATTACATTACTGATCCTGAGTTACATCCTGTATTATACTCCAGAGCTGCACTCACTATTCTGCTGGTGCAGTCACTGTGTACATACATTACAGTACTGATCCTGAGTTACATCCTGTATTATACTCCAGAGCTGCACTCACTATTCTGCTGGTGCAGTCACTGTGTACATACATTACATTACTGATCCTGAGTTACATCCTGTATTATACTCCAGAGCTGCACTCACTATTCTGCTGGTGCAGTCACTGTGTACATACATTACATTACTGATCCTGAGTTACCTCCTGTATTATACTCCAGAGCTGCTCTCACTATTCTGCTGGTGCAGTCACTGTGTACATACATTACATTACTGATCCTGAGTTACATCCTGTATTATACTCCAGAGCTGCACTCACTATTCTGCTGGTGCAGTCACTGTGTACATACATTACATTACTGATCCTGAGTTACATCCTGTATTATACTCCAGAGCTGCACTCACTATTCTGCTGGTGCAGTCACTGTGTACATACATTACATTACTGATCCTGAGTTACATCCTGTATTATACCCCAGAGCTGCTCTCACTATTCTGCTGGTGCAGTCACTGTGTACATACATTACATTACTGATCCTGAGTTACATCCTGTATTATACTCCAGAGCTGCTCTCACTATTCTGCTGGTGCAGTTACTGTGTACATACATTACATTACTGATTCTGTACTGACCTGGAGTTACATGCTGTATTATACTGCAGAGCTGTATTTGATCTGTAGGTTTTTGTGACCATGGGAACAGAACTGGTTTATCCATTAGCCTGGGGTGTAATAGGCTATTGGGATACATGTCTTTGGGTATGATGTATGCAATTGTGTTGGTAATAATTGTTTTTTTTTATCTTTCCAGAGAAGGACGAGGTCGACTCCAGCCTGAATCGCCCACATATGGATCGCAACCCGTCCCCACCGACAAGCGATGATGAAGAAGAACAGAAGGAAGACTCCATAGGGAGCACCGTGTACAGCAAGCACTGGTTCTTCAGCACCCTGACCAGGCTCATCCAGGTGATGACTGCACATCCACGGAGTCTGTACTATATTATTATTATATGGGGCCCAGCAGACCCCGTTATCACTGCCGCACTGAACTGTAAACATTAGATAAGTATTGGTCTATGATCAGGATTCTCTTCCTTTTAGTTCGTCACTGAAAAAGACAAATCCCAGCCTGCTGCTGCTGGTGGTGATGAGATCCCGGTGGAGCTGGATGAAGACATGGAAAACGACATTTGTAAAGTTTGGGACATGTCGATGAATGAGGTATGGAGGCAAGTGGGAGGATGGTGGAAAGGTTCTGCAGCAGCACAGAGTATTTCTGGAGCAGGGCATGCTAATTTTGTGGGAGGTCAGACTGAAAGTTACTTCTTGTAAAGAGTAGGATCCCAGCAGAACAGAACACTTTGCTCCTCAAATCCTCTGTTCTGCTGGGAAATCTGCTGTTTTCATTTTGCTAACTTGTAGTCTGACTTGCCACATAATCGGCACGTGCCTATCCTGAAATACTCTGTGCTGTTGTGCAATCCTTCCAATTCTACGACTACCAACAACATCTGTACACTCCTTTCCCCTGAAATACTCTGTGCTGCTGGGCTTCGCTCTGTGACCTCCCACAGGATCAGCACATATGACCAGGAACATGTGCTAATTTTGTGGTAGATCACATATTGGAAGATCTAGGAGCCCAGCAGCACAGAGAATTTCAGAAGAAAAGTGCAGATGTTGGGAAGTCCTAAAATGAGTTACATATTGGAACACGTAGCATCTCCAGCAGCATAGACTATCCCAGGAGAGGGGGGTTTGCAGATACTTGTGGGAGGATATAGAATAAGGCTACTTTCACACATCAGGTTTTTTCCGCCAGACAGGATCCTACGTCGTGACGGATCCGGCGTAAATTGTGGAAAACTGATGAAACGGATCTTTTTTTCCACCGGATTCGTCTAGCTGATTCGGCAACAAAACCGTATCCGTTTCATTTTTTATCAGTTTTACGACGGATCCGGTTTTTAAAAACACCCATGGAAGGCTCCCAAATGATGATCTGTTTACTGGGGGCTGGCCAATTGGATCTGAGCATGCTCAGACTTAAAAAAAAAACCTGATGTGTGAAAGTAGCCTAAGAGAGAGAAAACTAGAAGGGTTTTTTAGCAGCACAGAGCATTTCAGGAGGGAGTGGTGCTGTTCTTGTGCAAAGTCACAGTAAGGGTTCATGGAGACGTCCATGCAACAGGGTTAATGGATGGTCTGATCCGTGGGTCAAGCAAGTGTGGCAGCCTCATAGATATGTGAGGCGACCACGCTTAGGTTGGGAGACCCACGACCAGTCTGCTCGGTGAGTAAAGTCGTGTGCTGATGTTGGGGTACAGTGACCTGTTCACATGATGACGACATGGCTGACCACCCCCCCCCTTGTCTGATAACATTTCAGTATATTAAGGGTGCATCTTAAGCTTTGATCAGTAAATGTCAGACAATTATAGTTTCTTTCGCTCTCTGGAATTTTTCTACTTTTTGTTGCCAATCTACAAACGCACAATTGTAAATGTCAGATTAGGATTAACCTTTCACGGTTGGATTAGACATTGTATTTGTGATAAGGATCCGCACACCTCAAATTAATGCTATAAAATCCATATCCGGGGTCCGTACAGAGTATTCGTGAGGGGGCGCAATCAGATAACCGTATAAATAGGGCCGAGATCAGAACGCAATGCACGGACTGACCCCTGGCTCTAGCGACCCGAGCGTGACAGTTTCATGAATTTCTGTGCAGAAGTATTTGATACTCTGCCGATTTTGCAAGTTTTCCCACCTACAAAGAATAGAGAGGTCTGAAATTTTTATCGTAGGTACACTTCACCTGTGAGAGACAGAATCTAAAGATAAAATGCAGAAAATCCCATTGTATGATTTTTACACAACTAATCATGCAATAGCATGAAATATGTATTTGATACAATAGAAAAACAGAAATTTATATTTGGTACAGAAAATTTTGTTTGCAATTACAAAGGTCAGACGTTTCCTGTAGTTCTTGCCCAAGTTTGCACACAGTGCAGCAGGGATTTTGCCCCCCCCCCCCCCCCCCATACAGATCTTCTCCAGATCTTTTCAGGCTTTGGGGCTGTTTTGGGGCAACATTGAGTTTTAGCTTCCCTCAGAGATGTAAAGATATTCTATTGGGTTCAGGTCTGGAGACTGGCTAACACCATTCCAGGACCTTGAAATGTTTCTTAGGCAGGTGTCCCACTTGCAACTGCAATGAGAGATACTTGCCTCAATACCTGGCACTGCCGCCAGTGGTTCGGACTGGAGCGTTCAGCTGCATAAAAATACATGCAGCCACACACTCTGGTCCCGAGTGCCGGGTATTGAGGCGATAGACTCGCACGAGTTTCTCCCATTGCAGTTGCAAGTGGGGCACCGGCCTTATGTAGCCACTCCTTAGTTGCCCTGGCTGTGTGTTTCGGGTCATTGTCATGCTGAAAGACCTAGCCACGACCCATTTTCAATGCTTTTACTGAGGGAAGGAGGTCGTTGGCCAAAATCTCGCTATACATGACTGCATCCATCCTCCCTTCAATACGGTGCAGTCGTCCTGTGCCCTTTGCAGAAAAGCACCACCAAAGTATAATGTGGCTCCCACCATGCTTCACGTTTGGGATGGTGTTCTTTGGGTTGTACTTGTCCTTCTTCCTCCAAACATGGCGAGTGAAGATGATACCAAAAAGTTCTATTATGGTCTCATCTGGCCACATGACCTTCTCCCATGCCTCCTCAGGATCATCTAGATGGTCAATGGCGAACTTAAAATGTGCATGGACATGTGCTGGCGTGAGCAGGGGGACCTTGCGTGCCCTGTAGGATTTTAATCCATGACGACGTAGTGTGTTCCTAATGGTAATGTTTGAGACTGTGGTCCCCGCTCTCTTCAGGTCATTGACCTGGTGCTCCGTGTAGTTGTGGGCTGATTTCTGACCTTTTTTAGAATCATCCTTAACCCACGAGGCGAGATCTTGCATGGAGCCCCAGACCGAGGAAGATTGACAGTCCTCTTGTGTTTCTTCCATCTTCTAATAATTGTACCAACAGTTGTTGCCTTCTCACCCAGCTGCTTGCCTATTGTCCTGTAGCCCTTCCCAGCCTTGTGCATGTCTACAATTTTGTCCCTGGTGACCTTAGCTCTTTGGTCTTGACCATGGTGGAGAGGTTGGAGTATGATTGATTGTGTGGACAGGTGTCTTTTATACAGGTAAAGAGAGCAAACAGGAGCAATTAATACAGGTAATGAGTGCAGAGTAGGGGGCTTCTTATAGAAAAACAAACAGGTCAGTGAGAGGCAGAATTCTTGCTGTTTGGTCGGTGATCAGATACTTATTTCATGCAATAAAATGCAAATTAATTATGTAAAAATCATACAATGTGATTTTGTGGATTTTGTTTTTTAAGATTCTGTCTCTCGCAGGTGAAGTGTACCTGCGATGAAAATTACAGACCTCTCCATTCTTTGTAGGTGGGAAAACTTGCAAAATCGGCAATGTATCAAATACTTATTTCCCCACTGTACACCTCTACGTTGAGGACAGATGGAAATTGTCATCTCCAAACCTCGGCTGATGACACCATAACGTATTACAGAATTTAGGAGTCTAGTGGTGTGGACCGAGGTATCGATCAGTTAATAGGACACGTGGAAGGCTATAAACAATGAGGGGCTTTGGAGATGCAACAGTAAGACCTTTGTAAAAATGTTGTGACTGGAATACCACTTAACCCTTTGCAACTTCGCACTATATCTTTCAGGTGCCAGTTGTGTCACACAGCTGTGACAGCAGTGACCGGAGTTGGCTCTAATCACTGATAATCACACACATACACTTTTAGTCTTATAGATTCCATGTAATTGTGATTTTATTCTATTCCAGGAGGTGGCGCTCTTCCTTAAGGAGTTTAATGCTCCAGAAATATTTTTAGGCGTCATCTCGAAATCAAAATGCAACCGTCTAACAGTAAGTATTATTATTATTTATTATTATAGCTCCATTTATTCCATGGCACTTTACCTGTGAGGAGGGGTATACATAATAAATACAAGTACAGTAATCTTAAACGATACAAGTCACGACTGGTACAGGAGGAGAGAGGACTCAGCCCGCGAGGGCTCACAATCTACAAATTGTGCCAGATTATCAGACTGATATACAGAATACAGCATCCTGTAAAACGTCTCTTCCCTCCAGGAGATCTGTGTGGGGATCCTGGGTAACATGGCGTGCTTCCAGGAGACATGTATTGCCATCAGTAAGAACGAGGACTTGGGGTAAGTGCTCGGCGCTCAGTACTTATCAGTGTTTAATCAGAAAGCAATAAGCAATTGACTTTTTCAGTGTTTTCAGCATTGCTCTTCCCTTTTGTGCTTCTTGCTATTTTGTAGAGATGTTCTGCTGCTGCTGATGTGTGACACGGACCCCCCAACCTTGCTGGAAACTACCAGGTAGGTGCTTGTATCATCACAGACACGCCTGAAATATCGCTGGAATATGGTGTCAACATCCGAAAAGGTCCTGTTGGATCTGCTCAACTTTTTCCAGATTCTGCAAATGTCTATGAACAGAGAAAACATAAAGCAAGTCAAAATCTGCAAATGCTATTATTTTTGTATACGGAGTCAATTGTCAGTAAATGCTGAAGTAAAGTGTAATTTTGACAGACATTTTTGAGGGGTGGAGATGGAGGTAAGAGATCCTCAGCTGAACACTGATCTCCTCCAAAGAGGAAGATGGACTCCACCGATGTTCTACTGAGAGTCTCGGGAGAACTGTGCCCAGCTTAATGATTCCTCTCCTGTTTTAAAGATCAATCGGGGGTTCAGTACCTAATCCCCAACCAAACTTCTGACCATGTAGCTGGTCTTTAAATCACGACGTCTTCAAACAAAAAAAAAAACAACAACGATTGTGAGAGCTGCTCTCTTCCTATTGCTGGTGGAGTGAATGAAGTGTGTGCAGGAATTTATTTATCTCTTACCCGTACCCAGAATGTGGACACTGCTGGCAGCAGCTGCGCGCCAGAACGCTCTTCATGTGTCTGGTGAGGTCATTCTTGTGAGTTTCAGAATTGCCCTCTAATAATGCCCATGGAAAGTATGGAGGATATTGTTAATCTTAGAAGGCTCATTTCATGCCTCACTATTAGAGAATCCGGAATTAATGGTGATAGATCCTCATCTTTTATCCAGAATGTTATCTGTAGGACCCGTCTTGTCATATATCACACATACAACCTATTAATGGGAGCTGTGTAATGCTTCAGTTTCCCTGCAGGAGCAATGAGCACTTACTTCCAGGCTATCCCACACTGATCGCTGGAGGTCCTTTTTGTTTAGATTATGTCATAAAATGTATTGAGATGTAGAGGAGTAAATTCCACAAGACGTAAAGGCGTTATCCTATTTAGGGCCCGTCCCTTCTCTGTTCCAGGCTGCTGCTGACATGTATATCTCAGGTTGATGTGGTGAGCACTTGGTTGGAAAGGATCAAGAAACACCCGACTGTCCGAGACAACCTCTGCTTCATCATGAGCAGCTCCACCAATGGTACAGTATATAAGGCTGTGTGCACACCGCCTTTTATTGCCTCTGGTTACCCCATACACTGGGAAAAGCTTGTGACTTGTAGGTTGGACACCTCATCGGAGCCTCCGCATAGCAATCACCAATAGACTTGCCTGCCCAAAAAAAATGTCATCAGTTTAATGGAGTTGTTTTTTCCTGCAGGATGGCATAGCGAAGTCTACTACACTATTCTGCATCTTTTTTTTTTTTTTTATATACCGGGCAGACAGAAATCAAAATGACGTTTTCAGCTGCAGAGGGAAGGAAGAGAGCCACAGTATTCATTACTGATGGGTAGGCGGAGCCCAGATAGGATTGACACCTCAGATTAAAAAGAGTGTTGACCGGCCCCTCCAGCACGGGCTCCTCCTACTCAGCTTTCTTCAGTCTAAAATTTGAGGTCCCAGAGGACGGTCGCTGCTGGAAGCAGCTCCTCAGAAGATTTTATTATTTTCTATCGGACAAGAGACTTGGATCACCAAATGTGGTCTAGAGGTCTCAGGGGTCTCAGCGCTGCTGGACCCCAACCTCTCCCTTGGCGGATCTGTATTACCCTAATGGTGGTCCCTGCAGAACTCTGCCGGCCCGGGGGGATGAGGATGGCTTCCCTGGCGGGGACGCAAACCGCGCTGCAGGGGTCACTGCGATCCCCGCCCTGGGGGGAAGCATGGGCACAGCGCCACAAACCCCTGGGGGTCCCTGTGGCGCTTTTGGCTGGTGAGTACTCCACATTTTCAGCTGCAGATGGAAGGAAGAGAGCCACAGTATTCATTACTGATGGTAGGCGGAGCCCCAGACCAGGATGACACCTCAGATCAAAAGCGTGTTGACTGGCTGGCCCCTCCAGCTCGGGCTCCTCCTACTCAGCTCCTTCAGTCTAAGATTTGAGGTCTCAGAGGATGGTCGCTGCTGGAAGCAGCTCCTCAGAAGATTTTATTATTTCAGCTGCAGATGGAAGGAAGAGAGACACAGTATTCATTACTGATGGGTAGGCGGAGCCCCAGATCAGGATGTCACCTCAGATCAAAAGAGTGCTGACTGGCTGGCCCCTCCAGCTCGGGCTCCTCCTACTCAGCTCCAGTCTAAGATTTGAGGTCCAGAGGATGGTCGCTGCTGGAAGCAGCTCCTCAGAAGATTTTATTATTTTTATCGGACAAGAGGCTTGGACATGAGTCTGAAAGGTCTCAGGGGTCTCAGCGCTGCTGGACCCCACCTCTCCCCTGGCGGATCTGTATTTTACATAAATAGTCCCTGCAGAATCCTTGCCGGCCCTGGGGGATGAGGAGAGCTTCCCTGGCGGGACGCAAACCACACGTGCGGTCACTGCGTTCCTCGCCCTGGGGGGAAGCATGGGCACTGCGCCAGAAACCCCTGAGGGTCCCTGTGGCGCTTTGGCTGGTGAGTACTCCACACAAAATTTTATTATTAATGTGTGAGTGCTTTAGCGTCTGATGGCAGCGCTATTACATGTATATCAGTATGCTTCAGCGCTGCGGTGACAGTACTATTACATGTTTATCAGTGTATCTCACCAGTCTCTCCCTTGGCGGATCTGTAACTACATAATCGTCCCTGCAGAATCTTGCCGGCCCTGGGGGATGAGGAGAGTTTCCCTGGCGGGGGCGCAAACCACACGCTGGGGTCACTGCGCTTCCCGCCCTGGGGGGAAGCATGGGCATAGCGCCAGAAACCCCTGGGGGTCCCTGTGGCGTTTCGGCTGGTGAGTACTCCACATTTTGGTAAAATGTGTGTGAGTGTTTTAGCGACTGCTGCGGCAGCCGCTGTACATATATATGCCGGTGACTAGTTTTTTCTATGTCCGCAGGAGGATGCCTGCAGGACGAGGGAGAGGGGAGTACGCGCTCTTTTTATTTTTATGAATTTCGCGCCGCTTCTGAGCGCGCGCTTTACTGCAGCCTCCATTTTCGGCTCCTCTACATGGAGCACATGGAGGCAGAGCGCGGCGGCCATTGCTGATAAAGCGCTGCAAGCTGAAAGCTCCCCGGATCGTTCTCCTCCCCTCCCGGCAAGAATACGTGACCAGCTTGGTGAGTCGCTTCTAGCCCGCCGGGCAGAAGCTTAACTCCTTCACCTCCACAGCGCGGGCGCCGTCTGGGGCACTACTGAGTGACAGATTGAGCTGTCCTGCGGCTGTTCTCGCATAAGGGGCTCGCACACTCTTTTAATATTAATAAAGAGGCTGTGGGGAGTCTGCGACATTAATGCTGCCACTATACGTTTCCGCTGACGATCCTGATGGCGTCGCATAATATTGCGATCGTTTGTGTGTCATTTTTAGTGTCGCTGGTGGCTGCCAATCTGGAGCAATCGCATAGGCGATTAGCGATCTCCTTGACAACTTTGGCGGTCATTGCGTTATAAAAAACAGCGCAATTTTTTAGCGATCTTGTGGAACGTTTTCTGTTTAGTGTGGCATGGCTGTCCTGCAGCTGCGACCTTATAAGAGGCGCCTGAGATTCGCACACCCTTTTTTCATTATCAAGGTTGTGGAGAGTCAGCTACTTTAACCCCTTCTTAGGCGGTTAACTCTTAATGGGAGACAGCTGGGGTAGCTCTCGCTTTAGAGCTTTAACCCTTCAGCGTTTGTTTTTTATTTAAGTACTGCTCTGGTTACTGACAGGTTTATCCTGCCATATACTATGCAAGGGCATGTCAGAGACCCTCTCCCAGATCCGCTACGGATCAGCATCGCGTATCTGACACGCAGATCTCGACTCATACACGGTCAGAGGTTCCAATGGTGTCAAAATGGAGGCCTTCACTGGTTTCTATTGATGACCTTTTAGGTTATGGAGTGTCAACTAGATCCTCTCAAGGAAGCGACACAAATCGGTGCTTTCCTTCTCGCTTAGCGAAGAAGTCCGATTCGGTCAAGGAGGATCGGCAGGGACACCCTGCCTCTCTCTCAGGGGCCGTACTAAAATTTCTGTGGAAGCCATGTGGACGTTACAGTTACCGGAGGAGGTAACTAGTCGTCCTGGTAAGTCGGCCCGGATGTTGCAAGGGTCGCATGGGTCGCGACGACCTTACAAACTATCCGTTTTTCTACGGAGTTATTTGTTAATTGGACCCCTTCTCCTGAAGTGAATGTCCCTTTATTCCAGCTTAGCAAATCTTCCTGGTAAAAGGGAAGACGAATCTGCAGGACACGCTGGACAGAAGAACGGAGATGGCAACAATTTCCATCTGTGTAGCCGTGGATCATAGATTCGGTATTAAGGATCTAGGTGTACTTGTTAAGTTCCCCTGAGCCGGTTGGACCGTCTAAGGACGGCGTGGCAAGTTTCCCTCTATCAAGGTAGATGGGCTTTGCTAGTTGAAGGATAATGCGTCACTGCTATCCAGGGCGCAATCCTCGGCAGTTACAGTCAGAAGAGCACTGTGACTTGGATGGAACGCAGTTTTCCAACAGGGTTTGCTATCTTTAGCTTAGAAAGTGGTCAGCTATTTGACTGACCTCACGGAGCTGATGCCAAGGCAAAGGCAAAAGAAGCAGCTTTACCGCAGCGCAGAGCTGTGACTTCTGCGTCTGGCAGGACTTGTGCCGATAGTTATCGGCAGTCCTTTTCGGTTCAAGGGATGATCTGACCAACCCTCTGGGGGTTTGTGTCGTCTCTCTCTTTTTAAAAAAAAAAAAAAAAAAAAGGGGGGAATTCTCAGAAATTCCGCATACCCTGGAAACAGAACTTCTGTTAAGGCAGAAGCTGGCAAAAAAAAAAAAAAAAAAAAAATTCGCTAAGGCGGACTGACTTCTGACATTCCGTCAGAGCCGAGCATGAAGTCGCTTCGCTCAGTTATGGCAGCCCTGTCGCAGAACGATCAATCGACATTCGCGACGCTTTTTGGCATGTTTCCATCGGAAGACCTCACCCAGGTTGTGGCTCGACCATTCGGTTTGGCTTTAACGCCCAGAATTTTTACAACGATTCTGACGCCAGAATCTCATGGCAATCCTTCAAAGACGGGGATTTACGATTCGTCCCTATTTGGACGGCTTTTTCGGTTGTGGCTTCAAAGGAGAAGTCGTCTCTGGAATCGTCGCAGGCAATCCTGTTTTTGAGGATGCATTTCGACATGGTACGGAGGGGTTGTCTCTACCTCCAGACAAGCAGGCATGTCTGCTCCAGCATGTACAGACTATGAAGTCTGCGACAGCAGTGTCCCTTCGGAAGGTATGCGCCTTCTGGGTCTGACGGTGGCGTCCATGAGGTTTTTTCCGTTTGTCCAATTTCATTCCAGAGCTCTCCATAGGCTCATTCTGAGTCGTTGGGATCAATCGCAAGGTTCGCTGGATTGCAGCGTCATCATCTCTCACAGGGTGCGAGAATCCCTAGGATGGTGTTTATGTCCAGGAGCGTTATCCCTGGGAAAGTTTTTCCTCCCTCCGAAGTGGTCGGTCATAACCACCGATGCCAGCCTGACGGGCTGGGGGGGGTGTTTGGAACAATCTCTGGATTCAGGGAGTATGGTCATCGGAAGAGTCTGTTCTTCCGATCAACATCCTGGAATTGAGGGCGATTTTCCTTTGCCTCCAACATTGGACGGTCCCTTTGAGCGGTCTGCCAGTCCGAGTGCAGACAGACAACGCGACGGCTGTCGCGTATATCAATCACCAAGGTGGGACAAGGAGTTCCAGACTCATGGTAGAGGTGTCCCGAATTCTGATTTGGGCAGAGGCCAGTGTGCCAGCCATTTCGGCGATTCACATTCCAGGGGTTCAGAATATTACAGCGGACTTTCTCAGTCGCAGAAGGATGGATCCCGGGGAATGGAGCCTCCACCCGGAAGTTTTTGCACTACTGTGCTCTCGCTGGGGAACCCCCAAGTGGATTTGATGGCATACAGGTCCAATGCCAAGTTACCGACGTTCATGTCCAGGTACAAGGACCCGAAGGCTGTGGCGGTGGATGCTCTAGTGGCTCAGTGGGATCAGTTCGAGCTGATCTATGTATTCCCGCCGATATCCTTACTTCCTCTAGTACTGCGTCGGATCAGACTAGAGAGAATTCCAGCTATTTTGATAGCTCCAGACTGGTCAAGAAGGGTGTGGTTCTCGACAATAATGTCGCTGTTGGCGGCACCTCCTTTTCCACTCCCTCTTCAACCGGACTTGTTGACTCAGGGGCCCGTTTGTCATCCGGACTTGATGTCCCTGCGTTTGACGGCGTGGCTCTTGAGACCGAAATCTTGACCCGTAGAGGTTTCTCAGCCGAGGTCATTGCTACCCTTCGTGCTGCAAGAAGTCCGGCTACTACTAGGATTTACCACAAAATTTGGGAAACCTTCTTTTCGTGGTGTTTGGGGTCCTCTCGGAACCCGAGAAAATTTTCCATTCCCAACCTGTTGGCTTTTCTGCAGCATGGGCTAGACAAGGGTTTGGCAGTCAGCACCCTGAAAGGTCAGATTTCTGCTCTGTCCTTATTGTTCCGGAGAACCATTGCTTCAAAAATGAGACGTGCTCTCCTTTTTCCGAGGTATATCTCGTAAGTTCCCGCCGCGGAAGGCACCCGTGTCTCCTTGGCGGCTCAACCTTGTTTTGGAGGCTCTTCAGCATAAACCTTTTGAGCCTATGGTTTCTGCTAGCCTTTCTTTACTTTCTTGGAAGGTGGCTTTCCTTGTTGCAGTCACTTCCTTGAGGAGAGTTTCTGAGTTGGCAGCTCTTTCTTGTTCGCCTCCTTTTCTGGAGTTTTTTCCGGATCGTGTAGTGCTTCGCACTCGGGGTGATTTTTTGCCTAAAGTGGTGTCACAATTTCATGTCAACCAGGATATTGTGTTGCCTTCATTCTGCCCGGATCCGAAGAATGTGAAAGAGCGTGCTTTACACACATTGGATTTAGTGCGGGCCTTGAAGTTTTATCTATCTATTACTCAAGGTTTTCGTAAGACGGACTCCCTATTTGTGGTTCCAGTCGGTCGTCGGCGTGGTCAACGAGCTTCCAAGGATTCTATAGCTCGTTGGATTCGGTCAGCTATATTGGAAGCTTACCGTCTTCAGGGTGAATCTTGCCCGATTAAGATTCAAGCCCATTCCACGAGGGCTGTGGCTTCATCGTGGGCTTTTCACCAAGGTGCTTCAGCAGTGCAGCTCTGCCGGGCGGCGACTTGGCGCTCTGTCCACACGTTTACGAAGTTTTATAAAGTGGACGTCAGTGCTTCCGCTGATGCAGCCCTCGGACGTAGGGTCCTGCAGGCAGCTGTAGTTTAAAGTTCTGGATGAACTTGTGTTTAGCGCTGGTTGCGCTTTGTTGTTAAGGTTGTTGGGTTTCTGCTTTTTGTTGGTTTTTTCCCACCCTTATTTTTGAACTGCTTTGGGACGTCCCATCAGTAATGAATACTGTGGCTCTCTTCCTTCCATCTGCAGCTGAAACACGGATTTTGGTAAGAACTTACCTGTAAAATCCTTTTCAGCGAAGGAAGGAAGAGAGACACAGCACCCTCCCAAGGCAGAAGTGTGTTGATGTTTTCAGATGCAGCGCGACCCTTATCTGATAGCGATTATCTGGGCTGAGGTCAGCGCGCTAAGGCTCTGTTCCAGCATCGCCAGCTCATCGCAGTAGTCAGGTTCCGTGAGTAGTACCTGGAACTCTGTGGTTTTTGGCTTTCTTTGCATGCATAACCTGTATCCTTGTGTTTTTTCTCTGAAGTTCCTTCAGAAGGGGTTATGTTGCTCCGCTGGTGATCTTGGCTCTTTTCCTAAAAGCTTTGGTACGACTGGAGCTGAGTAGGAGGAGCCCGAGCTGGAGGGGCCAGCCAGTCAGCACTCTTTTGATCTGAGGTGACATCCTGATCTGGGGCTCCGCCTACCCATCAGTAATGAATACTGTGTCTCTCTTCCTTCCTTCGCTGAAAAGGATTTTACAGGTAAGTTCTTACCAAAATCCGTGTTTTTATCGGACAAGAGACTTGGACATGAGTCTGAAAGGTCTCAGGGGTCTCAGCGCTGCTGGACCCCACCTCTCCCCTGGCGGATCTGTATTTTACATAAATAGTCCCTGCAGAATCTTGCCGGCCCTGGGGGACGAGGTTAGCTTCCCTGGCGGGGACGCAAACCGCACACTGGGGTCACTGCGTTCCCCGCCCTGGGGGGGAGCATGGGCACAAGCGCCACAAATCCTGAGGGGTCCCTGTGGCGCTCAGCTGGTGAGTACTCCACAATATATATATAAAATGTGTGAGTGCTTTAGCGACTGCTGTGACAGCGCTATTACATGTGTGTTAATGTACTATTAGCGCTGCTTTGGCAGCGCCGTGACATGTGAATGTGGTGTTTCTGTACAACTTTTTGTCCGCAGCAGATGCCTGCAGGACAGGGGGGGAGCAGGAGTGAGGAGTTTTGGCGCTCATATTTTTGAGCCGGGGGGGCGTGGCTTCACGCTTCCCGGTCTTTCATGCAGGAAGCGCGCGATTGCGCTTCTCTTCCGGCTCCCTCAGCACGGCGGCCATTAAAAGGGCTCCCGGGCTCCTCAGACTCCGCTCCTCCCGTCTCAGGCACCAAACCAGCTGGGTGAGTGGCATTTTTTCCTCACCACACAGCGCAGATACATAGCGCTATTCTGCAGCTCGGTCTCACATAGAGACCTTGTTGTTTCTTACAGCCTGCGACATTAACCCCTCTTGAGGGTTTACTTGGCAACAGCTGGGGTAGCTCTATATTTAAGACTTAACCCTTCAGCGTGCTGTTTTTGCGTTCACTTAAAAAAAAAAAAAAAAAAAACTGCGTTTTTTTCAGGTTTTCTGACATTTGACCTGCTATATACAGTGTGAGGCATGTCGGAACAGGGTTCAGAAGGCGCGGACCATATTCCAGTTCCGCTTCGGCAATCTGGTACGCAGTCCTCCACAGCGTCTAGCGCTGCGGTTGGAGGTCACAGTGATGCAAAATTGGATGCTATCGCCAGTTCTATTAATGGCTTGTCTGACCTTTTGAGTCAATATGTGTCAGCTAGATCCTCTCAGGACAGAAAGCGACACAGACCGTTACCATCCTTCACCCGTAGCGAATCAGATGTCTCTGATTTAGATTGTGGAGAGGGTTCTCCTTTAAGTTCAGATGGGGAAATGTCCGATTCGGATAAGGAGGAAAGGCGGGGGCTCTCGTCCCTTGTGAGACGTACAGAGGCATTTATTGAAGCCATGAGAGAGGTTTTACAGTTACCGGAGGTGGTAACTAGTTTACCTGGTAAATCAGCACGAATGTACCAGGAGTATCGTACGTCACGATCAGCCTTGCCAGATCTAGATGATCTTAACAGTGCAGTAGAAAAGGAACGTCTGTGTCCGGATAAACGTTTTCACGGAACACGTTTCTTTGACGCACTTTATCCGTGTTCCACAGAGTCGAGAGATAATTGGATTCCCTCTCCTGAAGTGGATTTTTCCTTATCCCAGCTTAGTAAATCCTCACTGCTTCCTGTTAAAGGGAAGGCGAGTTTGCAGGATCCACTGGACAGAAAAACGGAAATGGCGGCGAAATCAAATTATGAGGCCGCGGGTCATGGATTCAGAGCGGTACTAGGATCCATGTGTGCTTCTAAAGCTTCTATAAGCTGGTTGGACCTTTTACACAAGGCGTGGAAAAATGGATCTCCGTCATCTGAGATGGAGGAGATTTTCGAATGGTTGGACACTGCAGTCCGATATATCTATGATGCAGGTCTGGATACTGCGTCGCTTCTGTCCAGGGCGCAGTCTTCGGCGATCACAGTCAGAAGAGCGCTGTGGCTCAGACAGTGGGCCGGGGATGCGGTCTCCAAACAAGGTTTGCTGGCCTTAGCTTATAAAGGTGGTCATCTTTTTGGGTCTGACCTCACAGAACTGATTACCAAGGCAAAGGCAAAAGAAGCGACGTTACCACAACGCAGAGCTATGGCTTCTGTGTCTGGCAGGACATATAGTGGTCGGCGGTCCTTTCGGGGCCGAGGTCGATTCGCTCAGTCCTCTTGGGGATCGGGTCGTTCCTCTTTCTCGGCAAAAAAAGTCCTCCCAGAAATCTCGCATCCCCTGGAAGCAGAATTTCCGTCAAGACAAGCGGGAAACTGACAAGAAGCCCGCCAAGACGGACTGACGCCAGGAGTCCACTCGAGGACTCTCGAGTGGGGGGTCGCCTGCTCCAATTCAAGGAGACTTGGATTTCTCGCGTTCCAGATTCATGGGTAACGCGGGTCGTGTCAGCAGGTTATTTCATAGAATTCTCTTCTCGACCCCCAGACACCTTTTGCCAGTCTCGCATTCCGTCAGAACCCGAGCTTTTGGTCGCTCTGCAGCGAGAGGTCGAATTCCTTCTTCAGAAGGGTGTGGTAATACCGGTTCCGCCAGAAGACCGGGGAAAAGGATTTTATTCCAATCTGTTTGTGGTTCCCAAAAAGGAGGACAAATTTCGTCCGATTCTGGATCTCAAAAGATTGAATCGGCATGTCCACACCCGGAAATTCCGCATGGAGTCACTTCGCTCCGTTGTGGCAGCCCTGTCGCAGAACGATTTTTTGGTATCAATCGACATCCGCGACGCTTATTTACATGTTCCCGTCGGAAGGGCTCATCAACGTTTTCTTCGTTTTGCCATAGGTCGGGATCATTACCAGTTCGTGGCTCTGCCATTCGGCTTAGCCTCGGCGCCCAGAGTATTTACAAAGATTCTGGCGCCTCTCATGGCAATTCTTCGAAGACAAGGAATTACGATTCTTCCTTACCTGGACGATCTTTTGATCGTGGCATCCTCGGAGGAGGAAGCAGTGACAGCTCGCAATCTGTCTCTTCAGTTACTGAAGGACTTCGGTTGGCTGGTCAATTGGGAGAAGTCGTTTCTGGAACCGTCGCAAGCTATCCTCTTTTTGGGAATGCATTTCGACACGGTACGGGCAGTGGTGTCCTACCTCCAGACAAACAGTCATGTCTTCTTCGACATGTACAGATCATGAAGTCTTCGATAACAATGTCCCTTCGAAAGTGTATGCGTCTTCTGGGTTTAATGGTGGCGTCCATGGAGGCAGTTCCGTTTGCCCAGTTTCATTCCAGAGCTCTCCAAAGGTTCATCCTGAGTCATTGGAATCAGTCGCAATCGCTGGATTGCAGTGTCACCATCTCTCGCAGGGTGCGAGAGTCTCTAGGATGGTGGTTACGTCCAGGAGCTTTATCCCTGGGGAAATCTTTCTCCCTCCGAAATGGTCGGTCATAACCACAGATGCCAGCCTGACGGGCTGGGGGGGTGTTTGGAACGATTCCTGGATTCAGGGAGTATGGTCATCAGAAGAGACTGTTTTACCGATCAATATCCTGGAATTGAGGGCGATTTTCCTTTGCCTCCAACACTGGACGGTCCCTTTGAGCGGTCTGCCAGTCCGAGTGCAGACAGACAACGCCACAGCGGTTGCGTATATCAATCACCAAGGCGGAACAAGGAGTCCCAGGCTCATGGCGGAAGTGTCTCGGATCCTGATCTGGGCCGAGGCCAGGGTTCCAGCCATTTCTGCAATCCACATCCCAGGGGTTCAGAATGTTACGGCGGATTTTCTCAGTCGCGAGAAGATGGATCCCGGAGAATGGAGTCTTCATCCGGAGATTTTGCAATGCTGTGCTCCCGTTGGGGAACTCCCCAAGTGGATTTGATGGCATCCAGGTTCAATGCCAAACTACCAATGTTCATGTCCAGGTTCAAGGACCGGAAGGCTGTGGAGGTGGATGCTCTGGTGGCTCCGTGGGATCAATTCGAGCTGATTTATGTGTTTCCACCGATATCCTTGCTTCCTCTGGTACTGCGTCGGATCAGACTGGAGAGAATCCCGGCTATGTTAATAGCACCAGATTGGCCAAGGAGGACGTGGTTTTCAACGCTAATGTCGCTGTTGGCGGCACCTCCATTTCCACTTCCTCTTCGACCGGACCTGTTGACTCAGGGGCCCGTTTGTCATCCGGACTTGAAGTCTCTGCGTTTGACGGCGTGGCTCTTGAGACCGAAATGTTGACTCGTAGAGGTTTTTCAGCCGAGGTCATTGCTACTCTTCGAGCTGCCAGATGTCCGGCTACTACTAGGATTACCACAAAACTTGGGAAACCTTCTTTTCGTGGTGTTCGGGGTCTTCACGGAACCCGAGGAAATTTTCCATTCCCAATTTGCTGGCTTTTCTGCAGCATGGGTTAGACAAGGGTTTGGCAGTTAGCACCCTGAGAGGTCAGGTTTCTGCTCTGTCTTTATTATTCCGGAGAGCTATTGCCTCGCGTAGGGACGTGCTTTCCTTTTTCCGCGGTATAGCTCGTAAGTTTCCGCCGCGGAAGGCACCTGTGTCTCCTTGGCGGCTCAACCTTGTTTTGGAGGCTCTTCAGCATAAACCTTTTGAGCCTATGGACTCTGCTAGTCTTTCTTTACTTTCTTGGAAGGTGGCCTTCCTAGTAGCGGTCACCTCTTGAGAAGAGTTTCTGAGTTGGCAGCTCTTTCTTGCTCGCCTCCTTTTCTGGAGTTTTTTCCGGATCGTGTAGTGCTTCGCACTCGGGGTGATTTTTTGCCTAAAGTGGTGTCACAATTTCATGTCAACCAGGATATTGTGTTGCCTTCATTCTGCCCAGATCCGAAGAATGTGAAAGAGCGAGCTTTACACACATTGGATTTAGTGCGGGCCTTGAAGTTTTATCTATCTATTACTCAAGGTTTTCGTAAGACGGACTCCCTGTTTGTGGTTCCAGCAGGTCGTCGGCGTGGTCAACGAGCTTCCAAGGATTCTATAGCTCGTTGGATCCGGTCAGCTATTTTGGAAGCTTACCGTCTTCGGGGTGAATCTTGCCCGATTAAGATTCGAGCCCATTCTACGAGAGCTGTGGCCTCATCGTGGGCTTTTCATCAAGGTGCCTCGGCAGTGCAGCTCTGCCGAGCGGCAACTTGGCGCTCTGTCCACACGTTTACAAAGTTTTATAAAGTGGACGTCAGTGCTTCCGCTGATGCAGCCCTCGGACGTAGGGTCCTGCAGGCAGCTGTAGTGTAAAGTTCTAGATGAACTTGTGTTTAGCGCTGGTTGCGCTTTTTGTTAAGGTTGTTGGGTTTCTGCCCTTTGTTGGTTTTTTCCCACCCTTATTTTTGAACTGCTTTGGGACGTCCCATCAGTAATGAATACTGTGGCTCTCTTCCTTCCATCTGCAGCTGAAAGACGGATTTTGGTAAGACCTTACCTGTAAAATCCTTTTCAGCGAAGGAAGGAAGAGAGACACAGCACCCTCCCAGGGCAGAAGTGTGTTGATGTTTTCAGATGCAGCGCGACCCTTATCTGATAGCGATTATCTGGGCTGAGGTCAGCGCGCTAAGGCTCTGTTCCAGCATTGCCAGCTCATCACAGTAGTCAGGTTCAGTGAGTAGTACCTGGAACTCTGTGGTTTGCCTTACTTTGCATGCATAACCTGTATTCTTGTGTTGTTTCTCTGAAGTTCCTTCAGAAGGGGTTATGTTGCTCCGCTGGTGATCTTGGTTCTTCCCTAAAGCTTTGGTACGACTGAAGGAGCTGAGTAGGAGGAGCCCGAGCTGGAGGGGCCAGCCAGTCAACACGCTTTTGATCTGAGGTGTCATCCTGGTCTGGGGCTCCGCCTACCATCAGTAATGAATACTGTGTCTCTCTTCCTTCCTTCGCTGAAAAGGATTTTACAGGTAAGGTCTTACCAAAATCCGTCTTTTATTGATTGTGTGAGTGTTTTCAGCGACTGCTGCGGCAGTCGCTGTTACAATATACATGCCGGTGACTGTGTTTTTTTGTCCGCAGGTGGATGCCTGCAGGACATAGAGAGCGGGAGAGAGGAGTACGCGCTTTTTTATTTGAATTTCGCGCCGCTCTGAGCGCACGCGCTTTACTGCAGCCTCCATTTCCGGCTCCTCTACATGGAGCACACGGAGGCAGAGCGCGGCGGCCATTGCTGATCAGATGCAGGCTGAAAGATCCCCGGATCGTTCCCCTCCCCTCCCGGCAAGAACCGTGACCAGCTGGGTGAGTCGCTTCTAGCCCGCGGGCAGAAGCTTAACCCCTTCACCTCCACAGCGCGGGCGCCGTCTGGGGCACTACTGAGTGACAGATTGAGCGGTCCTGCGGCTGTTATCGCATAAGGGGCTCGCACACTCTTTCAATATTAATAAAGAGGTTGTGGGGAGTCTGCGACATTAATACTGCCACTATACGTTCCCGCTAACGATCCTGATAACGACGCATACTAATGCGATCGTTTGTGTGATTATTTTCAATGTCGCTAGTAACTGCCAATCTGGTCATTAACATCGCATAAGCGGTTAGCGATCTCCTTAATGACTTTGGCGGTCTTTGCGTTATACAAAACAGCGCAATTTTTTAGCGATCCTGTGGAACGTTTCTGTATAGTGTGGCATAGCTGTCCTGCAGCTGCGACCTTATAAGAGGCGCTTGAGATTCACACACCCTTTTCATTATCAAGGTTGTGGGGAGTCTGCTACTTTAACCCCTTCTTAGGCGGTTAACTCTTAATGGGGGACGGCTGGGGTAGCTCTCTCTTTTGGAGCTTTAACCCTTCAGCGTTTGTTTTTTCTTTAAGAAACACTGTTCTGGTTATTGACAGGTTTAAACTGCCATATACTGTGCCAGAGCATGTCAGAGACCGTCTCCCAGATTCGCTACGGATCAGCCTCGCGTATCTGACACGCAGACCTCGACTCATGCACGGCGGTCGGAGGTTCCAGTGGTGTCAAAATGGAGGCCTTCGCTAGTTTCTGTTGATGGCCTGTCTGACCTTTTAGGTTATGGAGTGTCAGCTACATCCTCTCAAGGAAGCGACACAAATCGGTGCCTTCCTTCTCGCTTAGCGAAGAAGTCCGATTCGGACAAGGAGGATCGGCAGGGACACTCTGCCTCTCTCATGGACCGTACTAATATCTCTATTGGAGATGAGGGCGTTACAGTTACCGGAGGAGGTAACTAGACGTCCTGGTAAGTCGGCCCGGATTTTTCAGGAGTTGCATGGGTCGCGACGGCTTTACAAACTGTATCCGTTTTTCTACGGAGTTGTTTGTTAATTGGTTCCCTTCTCCTGAAGTGAATGTCCCTTTATCCCAGCTTAGCAAATCTTCCTGGTAAAGGGAAGGCGAGTCTGCAGGACACGCTGGACAGAAAAACGGAGATGGCAACAATCCATCTGCAAGGCCGTGGATCATAGATTCAGTATTAAGGATCTAGGTGTACTTGTTAAGTTCCCCTGAGCCGGTTGGACCGTCTAAGGACGGCGTGGCAAGATGGATCCCCTCTATCGAGGTAGATGGCCTTTTTCAAGTTGAAGGATAATGCGTCACTGCTATCCCGGGCGCAATCCTCGGCAGTCACAGTCAGAAGAGCATTGTGACTTGGACGGTGGAACGCGGTTTTCCAAGCAGGGTTTGCTATCTTTAGCTTACAAAGTGGTCAGTTATTTGAATCTGACCTCACGGAGATGATTGCCAAGGTAAAGGCAAAAGAAACAGCTTTACCGCAGCGCAGAGCTGTGACTTCTGCGTCTGGCAGGACTAGTGCCGATAGTTATCGGTGGTCCTTTCGGTTCAAGGGATGATCCGGCCAACCCTCTGGGGGTTTGGGTCGTCTCTCTCTTTTTTTAAAAAAAAAAAAAAAAGGGGAATTCTCAGAAATTCCGCATACCCTGGAAACAGAACTTCTGTTAAGACAGAAGCTGGCAAAAAATCCGCTAAGGCGGACTGACATCTGAATCTCACTCGAGCGCCCTCGAGTGGGGGGGGTCGTTTACTCCAATTTAAACCGACTTGGGTTTCCCGTGTGTCGGACGCCTGGGTGACACAGGTTGTGTTGGCAGGCTACTTCATAGAGTTTTTTTCTCGACCCCCGGACAGTTTTTTTTTTTTTGCCAATCTCGCATTCCGTCAAAGCCGAACTATTTACCTTTCTACTGCGAGAGGTCGATTCCCTTCTGCAGAAGGGTGTGGTGATACCGGTTCCGCAGAGGACCGGGGAAGAGGATCTTTTATTCAACCTCTTGGTAGTCCCCAAAAAGGAGGACAAATTTCGCCCTATTCTGGAAAGATTGAATCGGCTTGTCCACACCCGAAAATTCCGCATGGAGTCGCTTCGCTCTGTTATGGCAGTCCTGTCGCAGAGCGACTTTTTGGTCAATCGACATTCGCGACGCTTATTTGCATGTTCCCGTCGGAAGAGCTCACCAGCGCTTCCTTCGTTTTTGCCATAGATCAACCATTACCAGGTTGTGGCTCGGCCATTCGGCTTGGCCTTAACGCCCAGAATTTTTACAACGATTCTGGCGCCTAAATCTCATGGCAATTTTTTTGAAGATGGGGACTTACGATTCGCCCCTACCTGGACGACCTTTCGATTGTGGCATCCTCAAAGGAGGAGGCAGTGACGGCTCGCAATCTATCCCTTCAGCTCCTGGAGGATTTCGGGTGACTGGTCAATTGGGGGAAGTTGTCTCTGGAATCGTCGCAGTCAATCCTGTTTTTGGGGATGCATTTCGACACGGTACGGGCGGTGGTGTCCCTACTTCCAGACAAGCAGGCATGTCTTTTCCGACATGTACAGATTATGAAGTCTGCGACAGCAATGTCCCTTCGGGAGGTATGCGCCTTCTGGGTTTGACCATGGAGGCACTTCCGTTTGCCCATTTTCATTCCAGAGCTCTCCAAAAGCTCATCCTGAGTCGTTGAGATCGATCGCAAGTTTCACTGGATTGCAGCGTCACCATCTCTCACAGGGTGCGAGAATCCCTAGGATGGTGGTTACGTCCAGGAGCGTTATCCCTGGGAAAGTCTTTCCTCCCTCCGAAGTGGTCGGTCATAACCACCAATGCCAGCCTGATGGGCTGGGGGGGAGGTGTCTGGAACGATCTTTGGATCCAGGGAGTATGGTCATCGGAAGAGTCGGTTCTACCGATCAACATCCTGGAATTGAGGGCAAAATTTTTTTCTTTGCCTCCAACACTGGACGGTCCTTTTGAGCGGTCTGTCAGTCCGAGTGCAGACAGACAACGCGACGGCGGTCGCGTATATCAACCACCAAGGCGGGACGAGGAGTTCCAGGCTCTTGATGGAGGTGTCTCGGATCCTGATATGGGCCGAGACCAGGTTTCCAGCCATCTCTGCGATTCACATTCCAGGAGTCCAGAATACCATGGCGGACTTCCTCAGTCGCGAGAAGATTGATCCCGGAGAATGGAGTCTTCATCCGAAGATTTTTGCACTGCTGTGCTCCCGTTGGGGAACTCACCAAGTGGACTTGATGGCGTCCAGGTTCAATACCAAACTACCGACCTTCATGTCCAGGTACAAGGACCCGAAGGCTGTGGCGGTAGACGCTCTGGTGGATCCGTGGGACCATTTCGAGCTAGTCTATGTGTTTCCGCCGATATCCTTACTCCCTCTGGTGCTGAGTCGGATCGGACTGGAGAGAATTCCGGCTATTTTGATAGCCCCAGATTGGCCAAGGAGGACGTGGCTCTCGACACTAGTGTCGCTTTTGGCGGCGCCGCCATTCCCACTTCCTCTTCGCCCGGACCTGTTAACCCAGGGTCCCGGCCGTCATCCGGACTTGAAGTCTCTGCGTTTGACGGCGTGGCTCTTGAGACCGAAGTATTGACCCTTAGAGGTTTTTCAGCAAAGTCATTGTCACTCTGCGAGCTGCCAGTAGTTCGGCTACTACTAGGATTTATCACAAGACTTGGGAAGTCTTCTTTTCGTGGTGTTCGGGTTCTTCAAGGAACCCGAGGGTTTTTTCCATTCCCAATTTGTCTACAGCATGGGCTGGACAAAGGTTTGGCAGTGAGCACCCTGAAAGGTCAGGTTTCTACTCTGTCCTTGCTGTTTCGGAGGGCTATCTCCTTCCGTAGTGACGTGCGTTCTCCTTTTTTTCGCGGAGTAACCCGTCAGTTTCCGCCGCGGAAGGCGCCTGTGTCTCCATGTCGGCTCAACCTTGTCTTGGAGGCTCTTCAACATGTGCCTTTTGAGGCTATGATTTATGCTAGCCTTTCTCTATTTTCTTGGAAGGTTGTCTTAGTGGCGGTAACCTCTTTGAGAAGAGTTTCTGAATTGGCGGTTTTTCCCTGCTCGCCTCCTTTCCTGGAGTTTTACTCTGATCAAGTAGTGCTTCGCACACGGGGCGACTTTCTACCTAAGGTGGTGTCGCATTTTCATGTTTACCAGGATATTGTGTTGCCCTCACTTTGCCCGGGCCCGAGGAAGGCAAAGGAATGGGCCTTGCACACATTGGATTTGGTGCGGGCCTTGAAGTTCTATCTGCCTATTACTCGAGTTTTCGGAAGTCAGATTCTCTGTTTGTAATTCCTGCAGGTCGCAGGCGTGGTCAACGAGCTTCCAAGGACTCTATAGCTCGTTGGATTCGGTCGCCATTTTGGAAGCTTACCGACTTAAAGGCGAACCTTGCCAGATTAAGGTTCGAGCTCTCTCCACGAGGGCTGTGGCTTCATCGTGGGCCTTTTGTCAAGGGGCTTCGGCAGCTGGCTCTGCGAGCGGCGACCTGGCGTTTCTGTCCACACATTTACAAAGTTTTATAAGGTGGACGTTAGTGCTTCCGCTGATGCGGCCTTAGGACGTAGAGTCCTGCAGGCAGCGGTAGTTTAAAGTTCTAGTTAACTTGTATTTGGCGCCTGTTTGCGCTTTTATCTAGGTTGTTGGGTTTCTGCCTTTTGTTGGTTTTTTCCCACCCTTATTTTTGAACTGCTTTGGGACGTCCCATCAGTAATGAATACTGTGGCTCTCTTCCTTCCCTCTGCAGCTGAAAGACGGATTTTGGTAAGAACTTACCTGTAAAATCCTTTTCAGCGAAGGAAGGAAGAGAGACACAGCTCCCTCCCATGGCAGAAGTGTGTTGTTGTATTTACAGATGCGGCGTGACCCTTCTCTGATAGCGTTTATCTGGGCTGAGGTCGACGCGCTACGGCTCTGTTCCAGCATTACCAGCTCATCGCAGTGGTCAGGTCCAGTGAGCAGTACCTGGAACTGTGTGATGTTTTGCCAAATGCATGCATAACCTGTACTATTGTGTTTTTCTCTGAAGTCCTTCAGAAGGGGTTATGTTGCTCCGCTGGTGATCTTGCTCTTCTTTAAGCTTGGGTACGACTGAAGAAAGCTGAGTAGGAGGAGCCCGTGCTGGAGGGGCCGGTCAACACTCTTTTTAATCTGAGGTGTCAATCCTATCTGGGCTCCGCCTACCCATCAGTAATGAATACTGTGTCTCTCTTCCTTCCTTCGCTGAAAAGGATTTTACAGGTAAGTTCTTACCAAAATCCGTCTTTTCTCTTTCTACTCGGCCGGGAATAAAAAGCTACGATGAGCAAATTGTACTAAGACAATAAAATTCCTATTCTATCTAGCGCTAGTGCACAGGTATTTCCCAACATACACAGTAAATACAGGGCAAAATCACGGTTGTGAACATGGCCTAGTAAGTCCGGTAGGTGCAGAGATGTCATTAAACACCAGAGTCTTCTCATATTCTGTGCATAATCATTGCTTTGTATTATGGCTCCGGGTGGCAGCTGTGTATTTTGTAAGAAAAAGATCAGCTCCCATCAGGACAAACCGTTCCTAATAAATCTCTCATTATATTATTACCAAATATACATCACCGTGATCAGTTCATGAGGACACACTGTTTTTGTGGCCCCTCAGCCGACTGGTTACAGACATGTCTGTCTGCTTGCTGCTCATGTGTATCACCAAGGAGAGGTAACTACTAACGGTATACTATGTGGCCGTCTATGGGTTCCCCATATAGCAGTAAAATGGGGTCTCCTGCCCCCTTGTAGCACTGAAGTAAAGATTACATGAAGCGGAGAGTTGGCCATCCGCTCAGCTACGAGTAAACTGTCAACTCTTGGGGCTTGTAAACTAGAGGCTCTAGGCAGGGTTGCCCACTAATACCCCTTGTTTTGCATCGGCATGTCAATTGGGAGAACTAAGGAGTTTTGTGGAGAAATAGAGGACCGTGTGTGCCTGTATGCAGATGACATGATGCTTTTTATAATGGACGTCATATCCTCAATAGGTCTAATAACGAATATCATAGTGAAATGTGGTCAATGGTCAGGCTTGTTGATCAATTGGGATAAGCCTGTTTTACTACCAATGGACCCCTTGCCCTCCTCTGAAATATTAAAGGGCTTGTCCACTACTAGAACAACCCCTTCTTAAACTAAGTGTTCGGCCCTGATAAAATAATAAAGCCTATACTCGCCTCCCGTGCCGGCGCCGTTCCCGCAGTGTCGGCACTCTCTCTCCCCAGGGCTGTGATGCGGTGTTGTGACATGTGACGCCGGCGCCCAATCAGTGCTGGCCACACGGTCTCCACCTTAGGTCAAACTGAACATGAAGAGGAAGTCGGGGATCAGCTGTAGCTCAGAATTCCTCTTCCTCTTTACTTTGTCCGAAGGCAGAGACCGTGGCGCCAGCGCTGATTGAGCGCCGGCATCACATGTTACAACAACCGCACGAGAGCCCCAGGGAGAGCGAGTGCTGACACCACTGGAACGGAGCCGGCACGGGAGGCGAGTGTAGGCTTTATCATTTTATCGGGGCCGAACATTTCGTTTAAGAAAAGGTTGTCCTGGTAGTGCAAAGAGTTATATGGGCATCTCGGGGTGTACTTAATTTCCACTGATACGGTGTAATGCAATTCTCAGTGAACTGTTAGACCTGGGGAGATTTTCTGGTTGGGAATAAAGGATTTGCATGCTAGATCAGTTATACACAAATTCTACCCTTTAAAAGTTTGCAACAGCTTCAAGAGGAATTTAATTTGCCATATAATCTTTTATCAATATTTGCATATTAGACATGGCTTTTCTGCTCAGTTAAGCATAGACGTTGGTATATAGCATCATCCTGTAATGGATCACACTATCAGAATATCTTAGCATCCCAGCTGGATAAACGACCAGTAATGGCTCATTCTAGATGGGAATCGGATGCGGCCCTGTATGGATGGAGCAGAGGGGAGAGCTTCCTTTTACAAGGGGGGATTCTCTACCTGTGGAAAGAGTATATGGGGTGCAGTTTTCAGCAGATCCCCATATGTGTTATTGTAAGATGGAACAGATCCCAAATCCCCCTTATTCTTAGATATTTGTCCTATTTTATTTCGGACATGAAAACGTCTGGCATTCCACTGGTGAGATGCTCAGCCCCAAGTACTGGGGAATTAAGACACGAGAAATAATATTATTTGGCTAGAAAAGGGTGTCTATCTGGAACCTAACTCGGTGTAAATTCAAGAGGATATTGGACCCTCCAGCCTCTTTCTCAGAGATGGGTTATTTGCAATATTATCTCCTTCTTAATAACCCTTGTTTTGAAAACTGTACTCCTATATAAAGAGGGAAGTTTTATCTGGTGTGTTAAGGTCTGAGTTGGGGTTGAGTTGGGCCCATTTTTATGATGAAATGTGGTGTACAATAATAAATTATATTGTGGTACCGTGTTAGCCAGAAAAATCGATGTGAATACTTTTCCGTCCAATTATGACAAGAGCATTCTTAAGGTGATACCTTTATTGGCTAACCAGAAAATTATATGTTCGGAAGCTTTCAGAGCTCAAAGGCTCCTTCTAATCTTGCCTGAAGAAGGAGCCTTTGAGCTCTGAAAGCTAGCGAACATATAATTTTCTGGTTAGCCAATAAAGGTATCACCTTAAGAATGCTCATGTCATAATTGGACGGAAAAGTATTCACATATGATGAAATGTGAAATTACATAGTAAACCTTTTCTTATTCTGTAATGTAAAATGTTATAACTATATTTGAGAACTGACAAAAAAGGGGACATCTTCTCAGTGATGTGCGCACATATGACACTTTTTAAATGATAGTGAATGTGTCGTCTCGCTCACGGCCACGGTTCCTCCACTTATTAGACAAGTAGCTGGGCTGAAATAAAAAGTCAAAGTCCCAATATTTTTGGGCAACCTTGCTCTGCACAACAATTTGCAACTTTCACTGTATACGCTCATTTTTCATCATTTTCAGCATCTTTGCTTGTCGTCAGGGAACAGTGATACCCCTTGTTATCATGCAGTCAGACTCCTCCATATGTAGCTCGTAGTCCTGCTTTCTGTGTTTCGCTCAGAGCATTGTCTAGGGTCCTACAATGAAAGTAATCTCAAGGGCCACAATGGACAACTCACTTCTCCAGTCACACATCTGTGTGTCACCGTCCGAGCATGGACAGACTGTTCACTCTTCACACGTACTCCACCGTATAGTACAGAAGGTTTCGCTGGAAAACTACCCCCTTAATTAATAACTCAAAAATTTTCAACTAAAAACATTGAGACATTGCTCTTACATTAAGAGAAGTATGGCTACTCAACAGCCTGAAGGAGCAGATATCTACGCATCCTCATCAGTACACACATCTCAAGTCAGTTTCCCGGCTTAAAAGTAAAATAACGGAAAAAGTCGGATATCGGTCAATCAGAAAGGGGGGAAAAAGGAACTTTATAATTACTCCTTAGTCAGACAATGAAAGTCTCTTTTTCAGCTGCAGATGGAAGGAAGAGAGCCACAGTCATTACTAGTGGGTAGGCGGAGCCCAGATAGGATTTACACCTCAGATTAAAAAGAGTGTTGACCGGCCCTCCAGCTCGGGCTCCTCCTACTCAGCTCTCCAGTTTACAATTTGAGGTCTCAGGATGGTCGCTGCTGGAAGCAGCTCCTCAGAAGATTTTATTATTTTTTTATCGGACAAGAGACTTGGATCACCAAATGTGGTCTAGAGGTCTCAGGGTCTCAGCGCTGCTGGACCCCACCTCTCCCTTGGCGGATCTGTATTACCCTAATGGTGGTCCCTGCAGAACCCTGCCGGCCCGGGGGGATGAGGATGGCTTCCCTGGCGGGGGCGCAAACCGCGCTGCAGGGATCACTGCGTCCCCCGCCCTGGGGGGAAGCATGGGCATAGCGCCAGAAACCCCTGGGGTCCCTGTGGCGCTTCGGGTGAGTACCTCACATTTTTACCTCACATTTTTATTAAATTGTGTGTGTTTAAGCGACTGCTGCGGCAGCCGCTGTACATTACATGTCGGTGACTGTGTTTTTTTCCGCAGGTGGATGCCTGCAGGACATAGGAGAGGAGTGCAGCGCCTTTTTATTTGAATTTTCGCGCCGCTCTGAGCGCGCGCTTTACTGCTGTCTCCATTTCCGGCTTCCCTCATGGAGCACACGGAGGCACAGCGCGGCGGCCATTAAAGAAGCAGGCTGAAAGCTTCTTCTGGCTTTTCTCCCTCCTCCCCTCCCGGCAAGATGTTACACTGTTACCAGCTGGGTGAGTCGCTTCTAGCCCGCAGGCAGAAGCTTAACCCCTTCACCCCCACAGCGCAGGGCGCCTTCTGGGGCACTAATGAGTGACAGACTGCGCTGTCCTGCGGCTGTTATCGCATAAGGGGCTCGCACACTCTTTTCAATAATAATAAAGAGTTTGTGGGGAGTCTGCGATTTTAATACTGCCACTATACGTTCCCACTAACGATCCTGATAACGACGCATACTAATGCGATCGTTTGTGTGATCATTTTTTAATGTCGCTAGTAGCTGCCAATCTGAGCGATCTCATTAACATCGCATAAGCGGTTAGCGATCTCCTTAACAACTTTGGCGGTCATTGCGATATACAAAACAGCGCAATTTTTAGCGATCTTGTGGAACGTTTTTCTGTTAGTGTGGCATAAAAAGCTGTCCTGCAGCTGCTGCCTTATAAGAGGCACTTGGGGCTCACACAACTTTTTCATTATCAAGGTTGTGGGGAGTCTGCTACTTTAACCCCTTCTTAGGCGGTTAACTATTAATGCTGGGGTAGCTCTCTCTTTAAGAGCTTTAACCCTTCAGCGATTGTTTTTTCTTTAAGAAACACACTGTTCTAGTTACTGACAGGTTTAACCTGCCATATACTGTGCAAGGACATGTCAGATGCGGACTATCTGACACGCAGACCCCGACAGCGTCATGCGCAGCGGTCGGAGGTTCCAGTGGTGTCAAAATGGAGGCCCTCGCTAGTTTCTATGATGGCCTGTCTGACCTTCTAGGTTATGGAGTGTCAGCTAGATCCTCTCAAGGAAGCGACACAAATCGGTGCCTTCCTTCTCGCGTAGTGAAGATGTCCGTTTCGGACAAGGAGGATCGGCAGGGACACTCTGCCTCTCTCATGGACCGTACTATTGGAGCCATGAGGGCGTTACAGTTACCAGAGAGAGGTAACTAGGCGTCCTGGTAAGTCGGCCCGGATGTTTCAGGAGTCGCATAGGTCGCGACGGCTTTACAATCTGTATCCGTTTTCTACGGAGTTGATTGTTAATTGGATCTCCTGAAGTGAATGTCCCTTTATCCTGGTAAAGGAAGGCGAGTCTGCAGGACCTGCTGGACAGAAAAATGGAGATGGCAACAATATCCATCTGCGAGGCCGCGGGTCATGGATTCAGTATTAAGGATCTATGTGTACTTGTAAAGTTTCCCTGAGCCGTTTGGACCGTCTACGGACGGCGTGACAAGATGGATCCCCTCTATCAAGATAGATGGGCTTTTCAAGTTGAAGGATTCTGCGTCACTGCTATCCAGGGCGCAATCCTCGGCAGTCACAGTCAGAAGAGCACTGTGGCTTAGACAGTGGAACGCGGTTTCCAAGCAGGGTTTACTATCTTTAGCTTACAAAGTGGTCAGCTATTTGAATCTGACCTCACAGAGCTGATTTCTGAGGCAAAAGAAACAGCTTTACCGCAGCGCAGAGCTGTGACTTCTGCATCTGGCAGGACTAGTGCCGGTAGTTGTCGGCGGTCCTTTCGGTCCAGGGGATGATCCGGTCAACCCTCTGGGGGTTTGGGTCGTTCCTCTCTTTTTAAAAAAAAAAAGGGGGAATTTCTCAGAAATTCCGCATACCCTGGAAACAGAACTTCCATTAAGACAGAAGCTGGCAAAAAAACCCGCTAAAGCGGTCTGACGTCTGGGTCTCACTCGAGCGCTCTCGAGTGGAGGGTCGTTTACTCCAATTCAAACCGACTTGGGTTTCCCGTGTGTCGGACGCCTGGGTAACACAGGTTGTGTTGGCAGGCTACTTCATAGAGTTTCTTTCTCGACCCCGGACAGGTTTTGCCAATCTCGCATTCCGTCAGAGCCGAGCTATTTGACGCTCTACTACGAGAGGTCGATTCCCTTCTGCAGAAGGGTGTGGTGATACCGGTTCCGCAGAGGACCGGGGAAGAGGATTCTTATTCCAACCTCTTTGTGGTCCCCTAAAAGGAGGACAAATTTCGCCCTATTTTGGATTTCAAAGATTGAATCGGCATGTTTACATCCCGAAAATTCCGCATGGAGTCGCTTCGCTCCGTTGTGGCAGCCCTGTCGCAGAACGTCTTTTTGGTCAATCGACATTCGTGACGTTTATTTGCATGTTCCCGTCGGAAGGGCTCACCGGCGCTTCCTTCGTTTTGCCATAGGTCAGGACCATTGCCAGTTTGTGGCTCTGCCATTCGGCTTGGCCTCGGCGCCCAGAGTTTTTACAAAAATTCTAGCGCCCCTCATGGCAATTCTTCGAAGACAGGGGGTTACGATTTCCCTACCTGGACGACCTTCTGATTGTGGCGTCCTCAAAGGAGGAGGCGGGGACGGCTCGCAATCTATCCCTTCAGCTCCTGGAGGATTTCGGGTGGCTGGTCAATTGGGAGAAGTCGTCTCTGGAAGTCAATCCTGTTTTTGGGAATGCATTTCGACACTGTACGGACGGTGGTGTCCCTTCCTCCAGACAAGCGGGCATGTCTCTTTCGACATGTACAGATTATGAGGTCTACGGCAGCAATGTCCTTTCGGAAGTGTATGCGCCTTCTGGGTTTGACGTCCATGGAGGCACTTCCGTTTGCCCAATTTCATTCCAGGGCCCTCCAAAGGCTCATTCTGAGTCGTTGGGATCGATCGCAAGCTTCTCTGAATTGCAGCGTCATCATCTCTCACAGGGTGCGAGAATCCCTAGGATGGTGGTTATGTCCAGGAGCGTTATTCCTGGGGAAATCTTTCCTCCCTCCGAGGTGGTCGGTCATAACCACCGATGCCAGCCTGACGGGCTGGGGGGGGGGGGTGTCTGGAACGATCTTTGGATCCAGGGGAGTATGGTCATCGGAAGAGTCTGTTCTACCGATCAACATCCTGGAGTTGAGGGCAATTTTCCTTTGCCTACAACACTTGACGGTCCCTTTAAGCGGTCTACCAGTCCGAGTGCAGACAGACAACGCGACGGCGTTGCGTATATCAACCACCAAGGCGGGACCAGGAGCTCCAGCCTCATGATGGAGGTGTCTCGGATCCTGCTATGGGCCGAGACCAAGGTTCCAGCCATCTCTGCAATCACATTCCAGGAGTCCAGAATACCACGGCGGACTTCCTCAGTCGCGAGAAGATGGATCCTGGAGAATGGAGTCTTCATCCGAAAATTTTTGCGCTGCTGTGCTTCCGTTGGGGAACTCCCCAAGTGGATTTGATGGCATCCAGGTTCAAATGCCAAACTACCGACCTTCATGTCCAGGTACAAGGACCCGAGGGCTGTGGCGGTGGTTGCTCTGGTGGCTCCGTGGGACCATTTTGAGCTAGTCTATGTGTTTCCGCCGATATCTTTACTTCCTCTGGTGCTGCGTCGGATCAGACTGGAAGAGAATTCCGGCTGTGTTGATAGCCACGGATTGGCCAAGGAGGACGTGGTTCTCGACACTGGTGTCGTTTTTGGCGGCACCGCCATTCCCACTTCCTCCTCGCCCGGACCTGTTAACCCAGGGGCCCGTTCGTCATCCGGACTTGAAGTCTCTGCGTTTGACGGCGTGGCTCTTGAGACCGAAACCTTGACCCGTAGAGGTTTTTCAGCCGAAGTCATTGCCACTCTGCGAGCTGCCAGAGGTCCGGCTACTACTAAGATTTATCACAAGACTTGGTCTTTTCGTGGTTTCGGGTTCTTCAAGGAATCCGAGGATTTTTTTCCATTCCCAATTTGTTGGCTTTGCTACAGTACGGGCTGGACAAAAGGTTTGGCAGTTAGCACTCTGAAAGGTCAGGTTTCTGCCCTGTCTTTGCTATTTCGGAAGGCTATCGCCTCGCGTAGGGACGTACGTTCCTTTTTTCGCGGAGTAACCCGTCAGTTTCCACTGCGGAAGGCGCCTGTGTCTCCTTGGCGGCTCAACCTTGTCTTGGAGGCTCTTCAGCATATACCTTTTGAGCCTAAGGGTTCTGCTAGCCTTTCTTTAATTTCTTGGAAGGTTACCTTCTTAGTGGCGGTAACCTCTTTAAGAAGGGTTTCTGAGTTGGCAGCTTTTTCCTGCTCGCCTCCTTTCCTGGAGTTTTACCCGGATCGAGTAGTGCTTCGCACACGGGGCGATTTTCTACCTAAGGTGGTGTCGCAATTTCATGTTAACCAGGATATTGTGTTGCCCTCGCTTTGCCCGGGCCCAGGGAATGCAAAGGAACGGAACTTGCACAAATTGGATTTAGTGCGGGTCTTGAAGTTCTATTTTGTCTATTACTCAAGGTTTTCGAAAGTCAGATTCCCTGTTTGTGATTACAGCAGGTCGTAGGCGTGATCAACGAGTTTTCAAGGACTCTATAGCTCGTTGGATTTGGTCGGCCATTTTGGAGGCTTACCGTCTTAATGGCGAACCTTGCCCGATTAAGATTCGAGCTCGCTCCACGAGGGCTGTGACTTCATCGTGGGCCTTTCATCAAGGGCTTCGGCAGCTCAGCTCTGCCAAGCGGCGACCTGGCGTTTCGTCCACACATTTACAAAGTTTTATAAGGTGGACGTCAGTGCTTCCGCTGATGCGACCTTAGGACGTAGGGTCCTGCAGGCAGCGGTATTTTAAAGTTTTTAGTTAACTTGTATTTGGCGCCTGTGGCGCATTTATCTAGGTTGTTGGGTTTCTGCCTATTTTGGTTTTTTCCCACCCTAATTTTTGGACTGCTTTGGGACGTCCCACTAGTAATGACTGTGGCTCTCTTCCTTCCATCTGCAGCTGAAAGACAGATTTTGGTAAGAACTTACCTGTAAAATCCTTTTCAGCGAAGGAAGGAAGAGAGACACAGTCCCTCCCATGGCAGAAGTGTGTTGTTGTATTTACAGATGCAGCGTGACCCTTCTCTGATAGCGATTATCTGGACTGAGGTCGACGCGCTACGGCTCTGTTCCAGCATTGCCAGCTTATCGCAGTAGTCAGGTTCAGTGAGTAGTACCTGTGACTGTGTGATTTTTTTGCCGAGTGCATGCATAACCTGTACTCTTATGTTTTTTCTCTGAAGTCCTTCAGAAGGGGTTATGTTGCTTCGCTGGTGATATTGTTCTTCCTTTAAGCTTGGGTACGACTGAAGAGCTGAGTAGGAGGAGCCCGAGCTGGAGGGGCCGGTCAACACTCTTTTTAATCTGAGGTGTCAATCCTATCTGGGCTCCGCCTACCCACTAGTAATGACTGTGGCTCTCTTCCTTCCTTCGCTGAAAAGGATTTTACAGGTAAGTTCTTACCAAAATCCGTCTATCCAGTTCCATTACAAAGAGATTTTTCATAATCGTCCTCTTCTTAGGTCACAGAACTGAGACGCCGCTTTCTGGATTTCTGCTGAGAAATCAGAGTAGATAGAAATGTTCCTTCCATCATTAGTGAGTGCAGAGTGATCTCCCGCTTTGCGCAGGATGAGGTCTCCGTCTTTGAAATGTATTAGTGTAAGTCTCGGAGGGGCACTGGGTGGCAAAGATCATGTAGGAACCTGTGAGCCCTTTCAGTAGCACAGAAGGGGGATAGTGTAGCCTTGCCAAACTTTGTATTGAGCCAGGATTGCGGCAGGGACTCTTACTGTGCGTATATTAATATTCCCAAGCTTGTTCTCTTGGTCATCAGCCTTGTTGAAGAGGGCGTTAATATTCTGTATCGCTCTCCAGATCCTTCTGCGTAGAGGCCATCTGGTCTTCTATAGAGCTGTCTCTCTCTCTTCCAGCTCAGTAACTCTGCTGTTAGTTTTCTGCATGTCCTGTCTGATGGAGGCAATATCTTCTGTAAGCCCACACTTGTGGTTATTCAGAGTTTCTAATATTCTCTGCAGTAAAATCCTGCAGCTAAACAAGTCTTACATTGTTGGTTCCAGTACAGAGTCTGTAGACAGAGGACTCTTCTAGAATGTCAGCAGCAGCCTGTAACCCCTGCCTATCTCTCTGCGCCGTCTTTCTTGCCCAATCTCTCCATTAGCCTCCCCTTTGTAAGTTACCTGCTCAGGTGCCGAGACATCTGCAGCCTCTATCAGTTCCATCTTCCCAGCTTTACTTTGGCTGTTTCCACCACTCTTTCTGTGACTGTCATGGAGGAGGGAGGCGCCATAGTGGAGGAGATCCCGTCTCGTCACTATTCCCTCTGGTTTTGGGATGTGTGAGTGCCGCTTTATCAGACCCCAGCAATTTGATACTGATGACCTACAGTGGGGGAAATAAGTATTTGATCCCTTGCTGATTTTGTAAGTTTGCCCACTGACAAAGACATGAACAGTCTATATGTTAAAGGTAGGTTAATTTTAACATTGAGAGATAAAATATCAAAAATAACATCCAGAAAATCACATTGTATAAATTATTTCTCACTACAAAATGCAAATAAATTTATATAAGTATTTGATCCCTCTGGCAAACAAGACTTAACCCCTCTCTGACACATTAGACGTACTATCCCGTCCATAAAACCCGTGCCAATCTGACCATGGACGGGATAGTACGTCATAGGCGATTAGCTGCGCTCCCCGGAGGGAGCGCAGCTAATCGCCGCCGGGTGTCAGCTGATTATCACAGCTGACACCCGTGACTGTGTGTCAGGAGCGGTCACGGACCGCTCCCGGCACATTAACCCCTAGCACACCGCGATCAAACATGATCGCGGTGTACTGGGGGCACAGGGAAGCATTGCGCAGGGAGTGGGCTCCCTTGCGCGCCCCCCTGAGACCCTCAGACCAGCGCGATGTGATCGCGCTGTTCTGAGGGCTTCCTCCCTCTCAGGACCCGGATCCAAGATGGCGCCGGGGTCCTGGAGGGAGGCGGCTTCCTCAGTGCCTGCTGAGAGCAGGCACTGAGAAGCCTGCTGCACTGCCTGAGCGATCGCTGGTGTGACAGTGTGCTGTGCACACTGTCACACCAGCGATCTGATAAAATACAGTGATGTCCCACCCTGGGACAAAGTAAAAAAGTTAAAAAAATAAAAATAAACATGTTATAAAAAAAAATCCAAAATAAATAAAAAAAAAAAAAAATATTCCCCAATAAATTCATTTCTTCCTGTAAATAAAAAAAACAAAACAATAAAAGTACACATATTTGGTATCGCCGCGTCCGTAACGACCCCCCTATAAAACTGTCCCACTAGTTAACCCCTTTAGTGAACCCCTTAAAAAAAAAAAAAAAACGAAGCAAAAAATCAATGCTTTATCATCATACCGCCGAACAAAAAGTGGAATAACGCGCGATCAAAAAGACCGATATAAATAAACATGGTACCGCTGAAAACGTCATCTTGTCCCGCAAAAAACGAGCCGCCATACAGCATCATCAGCGAAAAAATAAAAAAGTTATAGCTCGCAGAATAAAGCGATGAAAAATAATTATTTTTTATATAAAATTGTTTTTATTCTATAAAAGCGCCAAAACATAAAAAAATGATATAAATGAGGTATCACCGTAATCGTACTGACCCGAAGAATAAAACTGCTTTATCAATTTTACCACACGCGGAACAATAAAAACGCCTCCCCAAAAGAAATTCATGAATTGCTGATTTTTGTTCATTCTAACCTCCCAAAAATAGAAATAAAAAGCGATCAAAAAATGTCACCTGCTCAAAAATGGTACAAATAAAAATGTCAACTCGTACCGCAAAAAATAAGACCTCACATGACTCTGTGGGCCAAAATATGCAAAAATTATAGCTCTCAAAATGTGGCGATGCAAAAAACTATTTTTGCAATAAAAAGCGTCTTTTAGCGTGACAGCTGCCAATCATAAAAACCCGCTATAAATAGTAAATCAAACCCCCCTTTATCACCCCCTTAGTTAGGAAAAATAATAAAATAAAAAAATGTATTTATTTCCATTTTCCCATTAGGGTTAGGGTTAGGGTTGCGGCTAAAGTTAGGGTTAGGGTTGGCGCTAAAGTTAGGATTAGGGTTAGGGTTGGGATTAGGGGTGTGTTAGGGTTAGGTTTGTGGTTAGGGTTGGGACTAGGGTTAGGGGTGTGTTGGGGTTAGGGTTGGAGTTAGAATTGGGGGGTTTCCGCTGTTTAGGCACATCAGGGGCTTTCCAAATGTGACATGGCGTCTGATCTCAATTCCAGCCAATTCTGCGTTGAAAAAGTCAAACGGTGCTCCTTCACTTCTGAGCTCTGCCATGCGTCCAAACAGTAGTTTATCCCCACATATGGGGTATCAGCGTATTCTGGACCCCAAGAGTTATTGTGCAATTTGTCCTATTTCTTCTGTTACCCTTGGGAAAATAAAAAACTGGGGGCGAAAATATCATTTTTGTACAAAAAAAATTATTTTTTTGTTTTTACGGCTGTACATTATAAACTTCTGTGAAGCACTTGGGGCTTCATAGCGCTCACCACACACCTAGATAAGTTCCTTGTGGGGTCTATTTTCCAAAATGGGGTCACTTGTTGGGGATTTCCACTGTTTAGGCGCATCAGGGGCTCTCCAAATGCGACATGACGCCCCCAGACCATTCCATGAAAGTCTGCAATCCAAAACGTCACTACTTCCCTTCCGAGCCCCAACGTGTACCCATACAGTAGTTTTCTCCCACATATTGGGTATCAGCGTACTCAGGACAAATTGGACAACAACTTTTGGGGTCCAATTTCTCCTGTTACCCTTGTAAAAATAAAATATTGGGGCGAAAAAATCATTTTTGCAAAAAAAAAAAAAAAAAAGTTTTTTTATTTTTACGGCTGCGTTATAAACTTCTGTGAAGCACTTCGGGGTTCAAAGTGCTCACCACACATCTAGATAAGTTCCTTTGTGGGGTCTATTTTCCAAAATGGGGTCACTTGTGGGGGGTTTCCACTGTTTAGGTGCATCAGGGGCTCTCCAAATGTGACATGACGCCCCCAGACCATTCCATCAAAGTCTGCAATCCAAAACGGCACTACTTCCCTTCCGAGCCCCGACGTGTGCCCATACAGTAGTTTTCGCCCACATATTGGGTATCAGTGTACTCAGGACAAATTGGACAACAACTTTTGGGTTCCAATTTCTTCTGTTACCCTTGTGAAAATAAAATATTGGGGGCGAAAAAATCATGTTTGTAAAAAAAAAAAAGGATTTTTTTATTTTACGGCTGTACGTTATAAACTTTAGTGAAACACCTGGGGGTTCAAAGTTCTCACCACACATCTAGATAAGTTCCTTGAGGGGTCTAGTTTCCAAAATGGTGTCATTTATGGGGGTTTCCACTGTTTAGGCAGATCAGGAGCTCTCCAAACACGACATGGCGTCCAGCCAATTCTGCGTTGAAAAGTCAGACGGCGCTCCTTCCCTTCCAAACTCTGCCATGCACCCAAACAGTGGTTTACCCCCACATATGGGGTATCAGCGCACTCAGGACAAATTGCACAATAACTTTTGGAGTCTTGTTACCCTTGGAAAAATAAAAATTGGGGTGAAAAGATAATTTTTTTTGGAAAAAATATGATTTTTAAATTTTACGGCTTACGTTATAAACTTGTGTGAAGCACTTGGGGGTTCAAATTGCTCATCAGAAATCTAGATAAGTTCCTTAGGGGGTCTAGTTTCCCAAATGGGGTCATTTGTGGGGGGTTTCCACTGTTTAGGCACATCAGGGGCTCTCCAAATGCAACATGGCATCCAAACTCAATTCCAGCCAATTTTGGTTGGAAAAAGTCAAATGGTGCTCCTTCCATTCCGAGCTCTGCTGTGCGCCCAAACAGTGGTTTCCCCCACATATGGGGTATCAGCGTACTCAGGACAAATTGTACAACAACTTATGTGGTCCAATTTCTCCTGTTACCCTTGGGAAAATAAAAAATTAGTGACTAAAAGATAATTTTTGTGGGAAAAAAATAGGATTTTTTATTTTCATGCCCGGGCATTATAAACTTGTGTGAAGCACTTGGGGGTTCAAAGTGCTCACCAAAGATCTAGATAAGTTCCTTAGGGGGTCTAGTTTCCAAAATGGGGTCACTTGTGGGGGGTTTCCACTGTTTAGGCTCATCTGGGGCACTGCAAACGGAACATGACCCCCATTAACGTCTGCATTCCAAAACGTTACTACTTCCTTTCCAAGCCCTGCCGTGCGCCCAAACAGTTTCCCCCCCACATATGGGGTATCAGCGTACTCAGGACAAATTGGACAACAACTTTTGGGGTCCAATTTCCTTGGGAAAATTCAAAAATTTGGGACTAAAAAATCATTTTTGTGGAAAATTGATTTTTTTTTTTTTCACACCCAGGCTTTATAAACTTTTGTGAAACACTTGAGGGTTCAAAGTGCTCACAACAGATCTAGATAAGTACCTTAGGGGGTCTAGTTTCCAAAATGGTGTCACTTGTGGGGGGTTTCCACTGTTTAGGCGCATCAGGGGCTCTCCAAACGCGACATGGCATCCAATCTAAATTCCAGCCAATTTTAGTTTGAAAAAGTCAAACGTCGCTCCTTCCCTTACGAGCTCTGCCGTGTGCCCAAACAGTGGTTTTCCCCCACATATGGGGTATTGGCGTACTCAGGAGAAATTGCATAACAACCTTATCTGTCCATTTTCTCCTTTTACCCTTGTGAAAATAAAAAAAAAGTTTGTAAAAGATAATTTTTGTGGCTAAAAAGTAAAATATTCATTTTTTCCTTCCACGTTGCTTTAGTTCCTGTGAAGCACTGAAGGGTTAATAATCTTCTTGAATGTGGTTTTGAGTACCTTGAGGGGTGCAGTTTTTAGAATGGTGTCACTTTTGGGTATTTTCTGCCATATAGACCCCTCAAAGTGACTTCAAATGTGAGGTGGTCCCTAAAAAAAATGGCTTTGTAAATTTTGTTGTAAAAATGAGAAATCGCTGGTCAACTTTTAACCCTTATAACTTCCTAACAAAAAAAATTTTGGTTCCAAAATTGTGCTGATGTAAAGTAGACATGTGGGAAATGTTATTTCTTAACTATTTTGTGTGATATATTTCTCTGTTTTAAGGGAATAAAAATTCAAAGTTTGAAAATTGCAAAATGTTAAAAATTTTCGCCATATTTGCGTTTTTTTTTTTCAAAATAAACGCAAGTTATATCGAAGAAATTTTACACTAACATGAAGTACAATATGTCACGAGAAAATAATCTCAGAATCGCGAAGATCCGTTGAAGCGTTCCAGAGTTATAACCTCATAAAGAGACAGTGGTCAGAATTGTAAAAATTGGCCCGGTCATTAACGTGCAAACCACCCTTGGGGGTGAAGGGGTTAATACTTGGTGGTAAAACCCTTGTTGGCAGCACAGCAGTCAGACGTTTCTTGTAGTTGATGATGAGGTTTGCGCACATGTCAGGAGGAATTTTGCTCCACTCCTCATTGCAGATCATCTCTAAATCATTAAGATTGAGGCTGTCTCTTGGCAACTCGGAGCTTCATCTCCCTCCATAAGTTTTCTATGGGATTATGGTCTGGAGACTGGCTAGGCCACTTCATGATCTTAATGTGCTTCTATGTGAGCCACTCCTTTGCTGCCTTGGCTGTATGTTTTGGGTCATTGTCTTGCTGGAAGACCCAGTCATGACCCATTTTTAATGTCCTGGCGGATGGAAGAGGTTGTCACTCAGGATTTTATGGCACATGGCTCCATCCATTCTCCCATTGATGTGGTGAAGTAGTCCTGTGCCCTTAGCGGAGAAAACACCCCCAAAACCTAATGTTTCCACCTCCATGCTTGACAGTGGGGATGGTGTTCTTTGGGTCATAGGCAGCATTTCTCTTCCTCCAAACACGGCGAGTTGAGTTAATGCCAAAGACCTCAATCTTTGTCTCATCTGACCACAGCACCATCTCCCAATCACAGAATCATCCAGGTGTTCATTAGGAAACTTCAGACGGGCTGCACATGTGTCTTCTTGAGCAGGGGGACCTTGCGGCACTGCAGGATTGTAAACCTTTACGGCTTAATATGTTACCAATGGTTTTCTTGGTGACTGTAGTCCCAGCTGCCTTGAGATCATTAACAAGTTCCTCCTGTGTAGTTTTAGGCTGATCTCTCACCTTCCTCTAGATCAAGGATACCCCACGAGGGGAGATTTTGCATGGAGCCCCAGATTGATGTCGATTGACAGTCATTTTGTATTTCTTCCATTTTCTTACTATTGCACCAACAGTTGTCTCCTCCTCACCCAGCGTCTTACTTATGGTTTTGTAGCCCATTCCAGCTTTGTGCAGGTCTATGATCTTGTCCCCGACATCCTTAGAAAGCTCTTTGGTCTTGCCCATGTTGTAAAGGTTAAAGTCTGACTGATTGAGTATGTGGACAGGAGTCTTTTATAAAGGTGACTATGTAACACAGCTATCTGTAATGCAGGTAACGAGTTCATTAGGAGCGTCTAAGTGGTCTGTAGGAGCCAGAACTCTTAATGGTTGGTAGGGAATCAAATTCTTATATGAATTTATTTGCATTTTCCAGTGAGAAATAATATATACAATGTGATTTTCTGGATTTTATGTTTGATATTCTATCTCTCAATGTTAAAATTAACCGACCCTTAAAATTATAGACTGTTCATGCTTTTGTCAGTGGGCAAACTTACAAAAACAGCGAGGAATCAAATACTTATTTCCCCCACTGTACATCAATATGATAAGCCTGGAACATCCCTTTAATGTCTTCTTCATAGATTTGCTAAATGGGTTGGCTCATGCTTGTTTTTCAGGATGCTCCGCATCTCTCTGCGTTCTGGTTACTGGAGGTATTTCTCTCCCGATTGACAGAGTAATATAAATTGCAAAATTGCTTTTTTTTTTTTTCCCTAAGTGCTTTTCAATTTTAACCTTTTAGGAACATGGCACAGCTCCTTTCAAGTTGCATAGGAGATCTCTGTATGTAAAATATTATTTAATGTAATGGATAAAAGAATTTGCTTTTATTTTGCGTTCTGTATGCTTCTTCCAGGGGATCTGCTGGTTAAAGTTGGGGAGCTGGTGGACAAACTTTTTGATTTAGATGAAGAATTGATGATTGACTGGATAAATCCTGGCTGCGAACAGACAGGAACATCAGAAAATGACAATGAAGTGATGCCGACGGCGCTCGGACTGGTGCCATCACTGCTGGAGGCTGCAAAACAGCTAAAGTCAGTCCTTCATTACCTGCTGTTCGCATTTTCCTCCTCCAGCCCTTATGACCACCGTATACAGTACATAAAGTAGTAGAGCGCAGGATCGGGCAATGCTCCGTGCATCTGCTGGTTGTATCCAGCATTAACCCCTGCCCTCCCGTGCTCTCACAAGGTCTCTTCCCGTTTTTTTCTTTCTTGTGCCTTACTAAGATATTACATGTGAACGTGAATCTGAGGTTTATTGATTCCCTTTTCCAGGAATGACAGCCCGAGGGCCTTGAGGTCTATATGCACACACTGCAGCTGGTGACGACGGTGGATGAGGGTATTCATTCCATAGGTAGGTGGGACATGAAGCTGCCTGGAGCAGAAGCCTCAACAGTGTATTGTGGCCCCTGGAGTACTAGGGCCAGAGTGCTACATCTTCCGCCCCTATAGCTGGGTTGCGCCTAGTAGATGCAGTAGTGTGAACTGTGGTGTAGATACTGAACGCCATATCCTCGTCCTTTGGAGCAGACACCACTATAAAGTTTATATCAATTCTTTAAATATCCAATAATTTCATTGTGATGTGTTTCCCCCAGTACAATATCCAGAAGATGCAAAGCAGACATACGAGTTCTTGTTCGATCTCACGTGCCGGGAGTTGTGCCAGCCGGACGACCCTCCTCTCATCATACAAGAGCAGAAAATCATCTTATCCTCTGTCCTGACCGTCTTGTTTGTCATGTTCGCATCCCAGACGGATGAGGAGTACACAGCGATCAGGAAAAGTAATTATCAGTTCTATATTGTCTGCATCAGCCTGGATTATACGGTATAATTACTGCATCACCAGTGGAGGGCGCTAGTCCTCAGATTAATGAGTGGTGATTATATAGATCTCCAGCATCATGGCTTTCTGTTTCCAGATCTCACTATCATTGGGAGCCTGACCCGGATCTTGGAGAATCAGGAGATGTGTCCAAGGAAAAGCCAGGATAAGAGTCTTCCTGATCAGGCCGAGCCAGAGGATAATGTAACTGAGGAAGATTTCCATTTAAAAATCCTGAAGGACGTCTGCTGCGAATTTCTATCTACCATCTTGTCTCAATTGACAAAGGTAAAAGAAAAATAATCAGATTGCTCCACTGGATGCCATATTACTGAAGTACTCTGCCAGCGAGCATTGCTTGTAGTGAGACGTTCTGCATCGTGCAGCCTTATGTGGTAATAAATGATCCTGCACATCCACAAAAATTCATCTCATTTCATGCATAATTTCTAAATCAAGTGCTTGCAGGTGATGTTGCCTTACGCTCCAAAAAACCATTCCACTGCGCCAATTACTAGTGTCTCCCTTCTGTGTAACGTGCTCGCTTACTGCCTGATCCACCTCAAGCAACAGAGCAGATTGTTGGAAGTAGGGACGGGTCCTTGTCTCCTGGCTAAACTTGCATGAAGGTAGAACAAAGGTTTTCCAAACAAAGCAAGCAAGCTATTGGGCAATAGTAGGAGCAATGCATTCTGGAAGGGAATGTCCAGCACTTATAGTGCTGGCAGAATGCTGACATATAGGGAACTGCCCACTGAACGTGAGAATCCGGACAGTTCTAGGATATTAGACTGATTTGTACACAAAAAGGAATTAGAAAGGTTTTGTTGGGAGATGAAAAAGATTTTTATTTTTTTGGAACAGCGCCACACTTGTGTACAGGCTGCAGTTGGTATTACAGCTCTTTTGCATTCACCTACCTATTACACAGCTCTATTTCTGATCCTGACTCCTTAATGCCACATGTTGCATTCTCTCCAGGAGAACATACTAGAGGCCCTCAAGGAAGGACACATCTCAGAGGAGACGTCCTTGTGCGCGCTGCGGACTCTGCTCCCGCTCTATGCCACGTCTGTGAGTATTTTATATTCAGACTTTTTGAAAATGACTATCTACGGTATAAAAATAAGTTTGTTGCCATTCCTGTTCCCTACCGCCTGCTTTAATGACCTCACGTCTTCCTTATGTTTGCAGGTGAACAGCTTTATTGAGGTTTTGGGTGAAGCCGATCCGACGCTGGCGGAAACTCTAAAGAAAGAGATCAACCAGGATTCATGAGCCGCAGTCTCCTCCTTCTCGTCGGTTACTCAGATCCTGTCTGCAGAGACGGCTCCTGGGATGAGAGCACCTCTTGTGTCCTACAGTTTGGACTGATGAAATGTCAGCTCAGCCAGCAGATGGCCCTGTAGATTTTTCATTAAAAAAAAAAAAAAATTTCTTCAGAATTCATGTTACCAAAAATATCAGCAGCCGGATACGGTCAGATTCCTCTGTTACTGCAAATATTTTCTAGTATAAAACAATTTTCGGTCTGATGTCGGATTAATGGAATTTCACTACTTTGTGGATATTAGGTTATTTTTTTAGGGCCGAAAATTAATTTCCATCTATTCCTGGAGCACTACATCATTCCAGCATTATCCCCAGCCACAGGATGACTGGTAGGTGAGGGTCTGCCTGCTGGGATCCCGAGAGCTCACATGTGGACTAACGCTCCCATAAATCCACAGAAGTGGATCGGTAGTATTCAGCACATGTGCATTACACTCCATTTACACAGCCCCTTGGAACAGTTATAAGGCCCTAGTGTTAGACCCGCACAAATCCTACATTAACTGTGAATTCATGGGGTTCACTGCAGATTTCACTTCTGCTACATTTAACCAGCAGAGATCCCGCACCTGTTACGTTCTTATAGGGACGTTCCCGTGTGTGATTATTCCGCTCACTATGAGATGTGATACTGGCTTTTTTCCATGCTGCTAACGAGAACTGATGTCTTATGTAGAGATTGTGGGATAATTCTAGGATATATTTTTCTATAGATTATAAAGCTGAGTGTTACATTATTTTCCTTTGCGCCCTCGACATGAATTCTTCCTGAAAATCCCAATACTACGCTGTACGATTATAAATCAGCAATGATTAGATATTTCACTGCCTACATCTCAGGTCTGCCATCTATGGCAGCCTGTATCTTACAAGTGCAGCTCTAGGGCCGCATGCTGTGTTCTTTGTATTTTTGTTTTGTAATTTGACTTCTGTTTTGTAAAAAAAAAAAATAAAACTTTTTTGTGATGGAATCAACCGAGATCTTCTATAACTGTTACCATGGAAATGACCTAGAAACAAATGCACGCTATTGTAGATCAGAATTGTTTTTTCACTTCCTAAAATTAGGCCAGAGCCACACTAAGGGCTCATACCCACTTGCGAGAAATACGGACGAGTGCAATCCAATAAAAAAAAAATCGGATTGATGGGGCGTGGACAAGGCAGCACATAGGATGGATGCATGTTACCACAGCTCCTAGACAAGGAAAAACAAGTGAAATTGCACCAAGAAATTAATTTAACCAGTTGAAACTGCAACCTTTCTGATAGAAAGGCAAGTGGATTTAACAAGACTGATCTGGCTCAAATTGCAGCTTACAAGGGGGCACTTTAATCCCTGGAGATCTGCCGGAGAGTACAAGCAAAGAAACATCCTCTCACCAAAAGAAAGAAGGGACTCATCTTCAGGAGACAAGGTGAGGGGGGAAGCTCCAACGGGTCCTACCTGAGAATCAGTGCCACGTGCGCCCTCTGTCCTCCCATCCCCCAACTAATTGCTCTTGACTGCCTGATCGCCCTCTCTGATCCTCCTGTGACTGGCTGTGTACTCTGGTCCATCAGTTCACACTCAGCTCCTGCCTGCCCCAGAGCTTCTCTTGGCAGTCAGCCAGCTGCAGATTGCAGGAGGCCATCCACCTCACTGCTTCCCGGGGGCTGCTCTGCTTGGGGGGGAGCTGAAATATAACTGTGACCGAGACAAGGGAGTGGGGAGAGCAACAGCGAACTCGGGGAGACAGGGAAGCAGCACCATCCTGTTGCTCAGCACCATAGCTGGCAGAGCTCATAGTGTTTTAAAGTGTGTGAAACCGATCAGCATCTCACTGTACATCAGAGACTTACTGCCACAGACTCCTGACAGGGTCCACAAGAGAGGAAAATAGTTAAATAAACTTGGAAACTCGATCCTTAAGGCTATGTGCCCACGTTGCAGAAATGCTCTGGAATTGTCCGCAGCATTTCAGGAACTCCCTGCCGTGGGTAAAACGCATGTGGAATTTTCATGCATTTTCCCGCAAAACACACAGCGTTTTTAGCTTGCAGAATGCTCGTGCTTTTCCAAAAGATTTGAAGCATCGCTTGGAAAGTGATTGACAGGTTGGTCACACTTGTTACGCATAAGTCTTGAAGTGTGACCAACTTTTTACTATTGATGCTGCCTATGCCGCATCAATAGTAAAAGATAGAATGTTAGAAGGTAAGTATATCTCTATTTTTTATTATTATTTTTGTCAGCCGCCGGAGTCCTCCCGGTCCTCAGCGGCGCTGCCAGCAACTTCCGTTCCCAGGGATGCATTGCACAAATGACCGGAAGTTGCTGGCAGCGCCGCGTGCACCACTGAGGACTCCGGGGGCCGACAAGAGGGTAAGTATATCTCTTTTATTTTAATTCTATTTTTACAGGAATATGTACAGGGCTGAGGAGCGTTCCTCTTCTCCAGACTGGGTCCATCCGCAATGAGCCCCACTGCTATACCCCATGTGTAAAGTGAGCATTTCAATGCAATTGTGCGGCGGATCACTGCGATCCGCCAAATTGATGAACATGCTGCGATTTACTGCGTGCGATTCGTCTGGAAAAATACGCAGCATGGGCCAGCAATGCTGAATGCAATTAAAATTAATGGCATGGTTTGTTACATTTTATTAACGTTACGAGTGAAAAAGCGTGGTATACAACGTCTAAAGGCTACGGGGACATGTCTAGTGGACCCCTCCCCTCACACACAGCACAAGCCAGGCACTTTCAATAAATCAAACACAAGGGGGGGTGAAGAGAGACTATTCGACACAACTAAAATCCCTGCATCTTCAGAAGCAGTTCTGCCTGGGTAATATTTGAGGCACAAGCTCTCACAAGCCTAACTCTATTCTTTGAGCGAAAGAATGGGAATAAAAAGAAATGTATATAATCCTGTGAAGTTATACAGATGACAGTCTCATAGTTCATCTAAATCATAGCGCATTACGCACCTAGGTGAATTGCATGACCTATTACATTCTTGACCACTTTGATTTTTCATAGCAAGTCTTCTGCCACCATCTACACCTTGAGTGGATAAATCTCCTTTATTTTTTATGTCAATTCTGTATAGACACCAGTTCGCTCACATGATTGTAATCACTTAGCACTTCTCCCTGGTGTGTTATTAAATCAACACAATGGGAGATCCACAAACTCCACTGTGAGCCAAGCAAACCCATAAGACACCTAAAAATCAAGATGAGACAAACTCAAAACGTCACCACTGAAACTCCTAAGGGCAGTAAATGTCAAAAGCCTACGTACAATTGAGTTTGACTCACTCCAACCCAATCATTGTAGATAGCGATGAAGATGGGATTCTATACACAATGACCGATTAAAGGATATATAAAGCCCTTGATACATGAAAACTATTAATGACTTCAACCAAGCGGTGGAAGAGATCGGATTCAAGAATGATGTTGATTGTTCTGACAGCAGTAAACTGAGGACAGCCTGATCAGGATAGAGACGGCAAGTCACAGAAATCTTAATCAGAGAACCAAAGAACAATTTCACAGGAATTACCTAGTGACGGAAAAAGAGAGGCGCACAATTGGGTTAAGGCCTTCCAGAGAATATCCTAGACAAAGACATACAAGTATCTACAATTTTCACTCATTGAAAAAATGGACAAGACCTAGAAGAGAGCTCATGATTCCCCACGACCAAGCCATCGACCGGCAGACCAAGAGACATTAAAATTGTTTTCAAAGCTTCAGAACAATATGAGGAGATTCAAAAAGCACATAAGATGCGAAAAAATAAATTTTGAAGAGCTTCAAGACCGTGGACAAAGCTGTAAAGCCAGGTTCCACATCAGCGATACACCAGCATCTGACAACGATCAGGATCGCTGGTTTCGCTACTGTCACTGCTGAGGTGCCAAACAGGCAGTTTAAGCCGCGATCCCGCACAGCGACACTGCGGGTAACATTGCTAGTTACCCCAGGTACGTTGGATACCAGCGCACAAGCAGGGAGCTGGAACCAAAGTGAACCGGTTCCAGGCGTGCGCGGTGCTGAAAACCTTGTGTACCTTGGTTACCACTCCCTGATCAGGATTCCCCAGCCTGGAAACGCCGCGTGTACCTGGTTACCAGCGGATCGGGTCCCGCTGTCACACGACGATGTGGGCTGGCCAGCGTGGAACATCGATCAAAAAATGTCCAGGCATTCAGCGAGATCAGCGATACCAGCAGGGGGCAGATCGTCTGCTGAAGGTCACACACAGCGATATCGCTGGAGATATCGCTGTTGTGTCACAAAACTAGTGACTCAGCAGCAATCGCGCTAGCGAGATCGCTGTGTGAGACGGGGGCTTTACCCTGAATTTGAGAAGACAGCGTCAGCCCTTGACAAGAGCGGTGAGAGATAAAGGCATTACGTATAGATAGCTTTTCCCATTTGCTTTGGCAATTCCCCTTAACAACAAAACTTTGATTGTCAGAACCCAGATGACTTGCCATTTGTCCTCAAAAAACTAGACCTGATGGCCCTTCATGTCCCAGATTTGGCCACAGCGGAAGTTTTTCTTAATCTACCACCTATTCCAAGATTGGAAAAATGGTCCACAGCAACCCCTTCCAAGTCAAAGAAGAAGAGAAGATTGAATGAGGATCTCAAGAAAACCCCCAACAAAGGTATGGAAGAGGAAGAAGAGGTCGGCTGATGCTGTCAATTTAAACCGGTATATAACTGCTGAGACATTTACCAGCTGACATGTTCGCCAATTTGTTTCTCTTTCTCATCTCTGTTTTTCTTTTTTTTTTTTTTACAAATCTGACACTAATTACTTTTGATGTTATTTGCTGGTTGATATATTTCTAGTATATACATGGTATTTCTTCCCTCTTCCTCCTCACTCTCCCTGCACGGAGGGGAGGGTACGGGAAAAGTCTGGGCATGATGTATGCATTTAGCATTATAGTCTTAATCAACTAATTTTAGTTACATCCTTAGATTGTAAAATGCCGCATTGTGTTTACGGTATTACCTGTTCAAATAAGACTCACCGGGAGTCTGTTCACCTGCAATTATACTTCTCATACACTTTCAAATCAGTTAAGGTTTTTGTCATATCTAGGTCTATGCCCCCACACCACTCTTTTGCATCTATACCTGGTTGGGCTCGCATCGCTGCCTATATCCTAACCAGCTGCAAAACCTTCTCAGGTTACTTTCGAGATTCATGAGCATGTTGCTCAGGTTCTGTAACAAACCTCCCTTGTTTAGTTTAACCCTTATATAACCCCGCCTCATCCCCAAGTCCTGCTAAAAACATTAAACTACTTCATAGGATGCCCCCATTAAACTTTAATGGTTGATTTAAATATTGCTACCTTCAACGTAAGAGGTATGAACATCCCACAAAAAAGGTTGCAAATCCTGAACTACCGTATATACTCATGTATAAGCCGACCCATGTATAAGCCGACCACCCGAATTTTGACACAAAAAACTGGGAAAACTGATTGACTCACGTATAAGCCTAGGGTGGAAAATGAGGCAGCTACTGGTAAATTACAAAAATAAAAATAGATACCAATAAAAGTAAAATTAATTGACCTGGAAACCATCTGCAGTGACTTTGAAAACTTAGGCAAGAAAGTGAAAGAACTGGGTGCGCAGGTGGTCTTCTCATCCATCCTCCCAGTGGATGGCCATGGAACAAGGAGGTGGAATAAGATTCTGCAGGTGAACAACTGGCTACGTCGATGGTGCCGTCAGCAAGGATTTGGATTTCTGGATCACGGAGTGAATTACCTATACGATGGACTACTTGCTAGAGATGGGGTGCACCTTACGAAGACTGGAAAACATGTATTTGGAAGTCGCCTTGCTACACTCATCAGCAGAGCTTTAAACTAGAACAATGTGGGAAGGGAAGCAAAACGCCAGAAAAAAGCCATACACCTGACAAATACTATTGAGAACTTGGCTATTAGAAGTGGAAAGGAAGAACGAAGACAAAACAATCTAAATAATAAAAATATTGGAGGAAGAGAAACCAATCACAAACTAAAATGTTTTTATACAAATGCACAAAGCATGGGCAACAAACAAGGAGAATTGGAACTACTAACGCAGGAGAAGAAGTATGATGTCATTGGAATCACTGAAACTTGGTGGGACGATACACATGATTGGAATACAAGGCTAGAAGGATACAACTTATTTGCAAGAAACAGACTTGATAAACGAGGAGGAGGTGTCGCATATGTTAGAAAAGCGTATATCTGCACAGAGATTGATGCTTCAGAGACTGGGAGTTCTGTGTAAACTGTTTGGGTAAGAATACAAGGACAGAACAATGGAAAGGACACCATTGTAGGCATTTACTACAGGCCGCCTATGCAAGCTGAAGATATGGATGAACTCTTTATGCATCAAATGGCCAAGTTCTCCAAAAAATATGACCTAGTGGTCATGGGCGATTTCAACTATCCAGACATTTGTTGAGAATCTCTCTCAGGCAAAACTAACAGGTCAACGAAATTCTTATCCTCTCTTGCTGACAACTTTATCTTTCAAAAGGTAGGGGAGAAAACAAGGGGATCTGCTACCTTGGATCTAATCCTTATAAACAGTGAGGAAATGGTTGAGGAGGTAAGAGTGGCTGGGACCCTAGGAGGTAGTGACCATGCTATTTTAGAATTTTGGATAACAAGAGGAGGAAGACCTGTGAAGACTCAGACGTCAAGGTTAGATTTCAGAAAGGCAGATTTTAAGGGACTCAGAAAGAGAATCGGAGGGATCCAATGGCTGGATATCCTTAAGGACAAAAATGTCCAGGAAGGATGGGACATCTTGAAAAATGAGATTCTCAAAGCACAATCGTTAACAATTCCGAAAGAGGGAAGAATGGGAAGCATTTAAGGAAACCAGGATGGATGAACACAGAACTTAAACACATTTAAAAAGGAAGAAAAAAATGTTTATCAAATGGAAAGAGGGAGGCATATCTAAAGAAGAATATAATGCCATCTGCAGAACCTGCAGGGCACAAATCAGATTATCTAAAGCTGACAATGAATTAAGACTTGCAAGAGATGTCAAAAGCAACAAAAAAGGATTTTGGGGATACGTCAAAAGTAAAAAAAAAAGTCAAAGATGCTATAGGATTTTTACAGGATGAAAATGATGAAATGGTAAGTCAGGATGTTGAGAAGGCTGAACTTTTAAATTCCTATTTTGCATCTGTTTTCTCTCAGAAAGGAAATGTAACATCAACTGATCTTCACTGTCCTATTAAAGGAATAGGAGAATCCAGGATATCTATAAACAGAAAGACAGTGAGGAAACACTTAGCTAACCTAAATGAATTCAAGTCTCCAGGTCCAGATGAATTACACCCCAGAATACTGAAGGAGATAGCAGAAGAAATTCTTGAACCACTGTCCATAATCTTTGAAAATTCTTGGAGAACAGGAGACGTCCCAGAAGACTGGAGAAGAGCAAATGTTGTTCCTATCTTCAAAAAGGGGAAGAAGGTGGACCCAGGGAACTACAGGCCGGTGAGTCTGACTTCTATACCAGGAAAGATCTTTGAAAAAATTATTAAAGAACATGTATGTAAGTACCTGCATAAGAATGAAGTGATTAAACAGAGTCAGCATGGGTTTGTAACTAATAAGTCATGTCAGACTAACTTAATTTCCTTCTATGACAGAATCACTGACTGGGTGGATCAGGGAAATGCTGTAGATATAGTATATCTTGACTTCAGCAAAGCATTTGACAAAGTATCTCACACAATCCTTATTGAAAAAATGACTAAGTATGGAATGGACAAGGCAACTGTTAGGTGGATTCATAACTGGCTTAGTGATCGGACTCAAAGAGTGGTCGTAAATGGCTGCACATCCAGTTGGAAGAATGTCTCAAGTGGGGTACCACAAGGCTCTGTTTTGGGCCGTGTATTGTTCAACATCTTTATCAATGATTTAGATGAAGGAATTGAGGGTAAACTGATCAAATTTGCTGATGACACAAAGCTAGGAGGGGTAGCTAATACTAGAGAAGAGAGAGAGAGGATTCAAAAAGATATAAATAAACTGGAGCAGTGGGCAGCAACTAACAGAATGGTTTTTAACAGGGAAAAATGCAAAGTACTACATCTGGGCAATAAAAATGAAAAAAGCATATACAAAATGGGAGGAATAGGGCTAAGTAACAGCACATGTGAAAAAGACTTGGGTATACTAATTGATCACAGACTGAACATGAGTCAACAGTGTGATGCAGCAGCAAAAAAGGCAAATACAATTCTAGGATGTATCAACAGAAGCATACAGTCTAGATCACGTGAGGTCATTATTGCCCTCTACTCCTCTTTGGTCAGACCTCATCTGGAATACTGTGTCCAGTTTTGGGCACCACATTTTAAAAAAGACATCAACAAACTGGAGCAAGTTCAAAGAAGAGCCACCAGAATGGTGACCGGTCTGCAAACCATGTCCTATGAGGAACGGTTGCAGGATTTGGGAATGTTTAGCTTGCAAAAAAGAAGACTGAGAGGAGACTTAATAGCTGTCTACTAATATCTCAAGGGCTGTCACATTGTAGAAGGATCATCTTTATTCTCATTTGCACAAGGAAAGACTAGAAGCAATGGGATGAAACTGAATGGGAGGAGACACAGATTAGATATTAGAAAAAACTTTTTGACAGTTAGGGTGATCAAGGAGTGGAACAGGCTGCCATGAGAGGTGGTAAGTTCTCCTTCAATGGAAGTCTTCAAACAGAGGCTGGACAGACATCTGTCTGGGATGATTTAGAGAATCCTGCTTTGAGCAGGGGGTTGGACCAGATGGCCCAGGAGGTCCCTTCCAACTCTACCATTCTATGATTCTATATCAGTAGGGTAAAGGTTTTTGAATATCCATATTGAATCAGGAGCCCCATAAAATGCTCCATACAAAATACTCCCCATATGCTGCTCCATAAAGGTTATGCCCCAGAACATGATCCATAGAATGGGCCCCATATGGTGCTCCACAGATTATGCCCCCATATGCTGCACAGATTATGCCCCATATGCTGCACAGATTATGCCCATATGTTCCACAGATTATGCCCCATATGCTCCACAGATTATGCCCCCATATGTTAAACAGATTATGCCCCCATATGCTCCACAGATTATGCTCCACGGATTATGCCCCCTAGGCTCCATGGACTATGCCCCCATATGCTCCACAGATTATGCCCCATATGTTCCACAGATTATGCCCCATATGTTCCCCAGATTATGCCCCCATATGCTCCACAGATTATGCCCCCATATGCTCCACAGATTATGCCCCCATATGCTCCACAGATTATGCCCCATAGTATACGTCCCTTATGCTGCTGCGCTGCTGCTGCAAAAGAAAATGACATACTCGCCTCTCGTCGCTGGGGGACAGGTGCCAGTGTCACCGCTCGCTCAGGACCCCGGCACTTGCAATATTTACCGATCCCCGGTCCACCGCTGCGCGCTGCTCCCTCCTTCCGGGTCCTCGGCAGTGAATGATCAGGCAGAGGGCGCGTCGTGCACTAACGACGTCATCGCGCCCTCTGCCTGATCATAACAGCAAGAGGTCGCGATGACACAGAGGAGAGCAGCAGTGGCACGGGGACAGGTAAATATCGGTATACTCACCCCTCCGCGGCGCGGTCTCTGCAGCCTCTCCTCTTCTGCTATCTCCGGCAGCTCTTCCTTCCTACAGCGGTCACATGGTACCGCTCATTAAAGTCATGAATATGTGCATATTCATGACTTTAATGAGCGGTACCACGTGACCGCTGCAGGAATTAGCCGGAGATCGTCAGAGAAGCAGGGGGGCTGCAGAGATGCGCCGGCGGAGGGGTAAGTATGATCTGACACCCCTTGTATATGACTCGCTTATAAGCCGAGAGGGGGACTTTCAGCCCTAAAAAATGGGCTGAAAATCTCGGCTTATACACGAGTATATACGGTATCTAGGAAAAAATAAAATGGACCTCGTTTTTCTTCAGGATACTCATTTTAAACAAACCTATACACCTATCACTAAGAATAAAACTTTTACCAAATGGTCCAATGCCAATTCTCCAATTAAAAAAATAAGGAGTATCCATAATTATAAATAAGAGAATTCCCTTCACACTCAAAAATGCTATATATGACACAGATGGAAGATATATACTATCAAAGTGAACAATTTACAATGAATTGTTTACCTTGGTCAACATATATGCCCCCAATAGCAATCATTGTCCTTTCTTTGAGAAGATTATTGATATTTTAGATAATTTTACTGAAGGTCAAATAATTTTAGGAGGTGATTTTAATGTACCTCTACACCCTTCTCTAGACACCTCAAACAATCATTCTACAGTTCCCGCAAAAACAATTCGATACATCCAAAAACTATTAACTAACAGACTGTTGATAGATGCTTGGAGAACAATGCATCCCTCCACAAAAGATTATTCCCTTTTCTCCCCAGTTCATAACAAATACTCAAGAATTGATTACCTGTTCCTCCCCATCATCTATTGAATACCATACGAAAAATTTCTTATGACACAGTTCTTTTTTCAGATCATGCCCCATTATTTCTCAAAACAGTCATAGATGCACATAAAAGAGGGCCATTAAACTGGAAGCTTAATAATTTACTTAAGAGCAACATCACACAAGAATATATAGCCACAGGCATAAGGAATTTCTTCAAAGAAAACCGTCCTCATGACAAATGCGACTCCAACACCTGGGAGGCTCATAAAGCCGTTCTTAGGGGAATCCTTATTGAGTTGGGTTCCAGAACAAAAAAAGAAAAGGAAATACTACTGAAGCTCTCTCAGATAAAGAAATTAGAGGCTTCACACAAACTAACAAAGCTTTCCTGTCTAGAGAAAGACCTCTATAACTTAGGAGTTGAACTAAAGGCCCTCTTAAATCAAAAATGTGAAAAATTTTTATCATATTCTCGGTTCAGAGCATATTCATCTGCAAATATATGTGGCAAATATCTAGCAAATACAATTAAGAAACAAATTAACTCGACGCACATACTTATAATAAAGATCAGTTACTTTATAAAACAAGACATTACCAAGGCCTTCTCAGATTTTTACTTAAATCTATTCAATCTAAAACCTAATTACAGCTCTGCCGTAGATAAGACTGTTAAAATACAACGTTTCTTAAAAGACCTATCCCTTCCCAAATGACGGACATTCAATCAAATTTTTTAGATAGTCCCATAACTAAAGAAGAAGTGGAAGACACGATAAACCGATAGTCCAGGTCCAGACGTTTTTCGATTGAATATTACAAATATTTTTAACCCGAATTATCCCAACATTTGACAGATTATTTTAATCATATTAGTAAATCCAACAATTTCAAAAAAGAGTCTAGTAGTCCACATAAGCCTTATTCCAAAAGAGGGAAAAGACCCCAGCTCTTGCGGCAGTTACAGGCCAATTTCACTCATTAATAACGATGTGAAATTATATGCCAAAATATTAGCAAACAGAATACAAAAACTTCTCCCAGATCAGATAAACCCAGAACAAGTTGGCTTTGTCAAAGGAAGAGAAGCGAAGGATAACGTCATGAGGGCAATCAACGCGATTCATCTAGCAAAACAACACAATATACAAATGTCGATTCTCTCCACAGATGCAGAGAAAGCTTTCGATCGCGTTGATTGGTATTTCATGGACAAGCGCTTGTAAAATTGGCTTCCCTCTAAATTTTATACATAAAAAGCTGCCCTATACACAGCACCCTCCACGAAAATTAAAATTAATAACACTATCCGCCAGCTTTGACATCAAAAACGGTACAAGTCAAGGTTGCCCCCAATCACCCCTTTTGTTTATTCTCTCAGAGACATTCTTGCAGAAAATACAACAATCCCTTTAGATCAAAGGATTGAAAATCGGCACAGTTGAACACAAATGTGCAGCATACGCAGATGACATACTTTTCTTTTTGGTAGATCCTGACAAGTCTATTCAGATTTTACTCACTGAGTTGCGCTTCTTCAACTCAATCTCCAACTTCAAAATAAACTTCACCAAGTCCAATATCATGCATATTTCTTGATCTCCTGAAAACAGAAACAACTCCCCATTTAAAGAATGCCCATCCATTGCATATTTGGGAACCAAATTTAGCTGTCTCCTTCACGCCTTTTTGATTTAAACTTCAAACCATTGTTTCATTTGGTTGAGTCTACCTTATCAAATTGGAGAGATGTCCCGGTTTCATGGTTCGGTAGAGTCAACCTTATAAAAATGATAATTTCCCCCAAACCCTCCCAATAGACATTCCTCAACAATTGTTTCAAAAACTCAAAAATATAATTTTAAAACTTATATGGCAGGTAAAAACCATAGGATAAATCATAAAACCTTAATAAAATCAAGATGTAGAGGAGGTTCGCATCTCCCTGATTTTGAAAGATATAGATTATCACCCACTTATCAAGAGTGATTGAGCTGCAATCCCCTTGTCCCACAAAACTTTGGGTTCCACTTGAGTTGGACGATCTCCATGATGGTTTCTCACACTACCTATAGCCCACCCCATTTAATAGATTTAAATACAATAATATCATGAACCCGTACAGGATGACTACCCTCAGATTATGGCACAAAACAAATAAAAAAATGAATCTTATTCCAAATATATGCAAAGCAACTCCTATCTTGTATTTGATCCCTAATAATTATAGATCTCTTAAGAAGAAAATGAGGCTTTCTATTCCCTTCAGAAACATGCCGATTTACTCCTTGGTGTACAAAAACAGATGTATGAGCAAGAACAAGATCAGCTCACTCACTAAAGACCTTCACTTGAAAGATGAGAAATTCAAACTCTACAGGAAGTAACCAAACTTTATCTCCCAGATATTTCTACCTCAGCACCTGATCTGCCAAATCTTAAACTGTTTATGAACACAAAAGGAAAGGGAAAAATGATAGTCAAAATAAATAAAAACCTAACCCAAACACAGGAGCTCCCAGATTTCTTAAAAAAATAGGAATTAGAACTAAATACAAAATTTCTCGCAGAAGAAATTCATACAATTTTCAAAAACATCCACTTCCTAACATCTTCAGTGAGATTTAAATAACTTAACTATAAAATCATATCAAGATGGTATAAAACACCTGACATATTGAATAAAATAGACAGCTCAATATAAAATCATATCAAGATGGTATAAAACACCTGACATTGAATAAAATAGACAGCTCAATCTCCCCTCTTTGTTGGAGATGCACCAAAGAGAAGGGTTTTCCGTCTCACATTTGGCTGGAATGCACAAAAATTAAAAGTTTTTGGGAGAAAGAGCATATAAAGAAAACCTTAAATGTAGACTACCTCTTGAAGCTCATCAACAGAATGCCAAGAGTGTGCAAAGCAGTCATCAAAGCAAAAGGTGGCTACTTTGAAGAAACTAGAATATTAGACATAATTTCAGTTGTTTCACACTTTTTTGTAAAGTGTAATGTATAATTCCACATGTGTTAATTCATAGTTTTGATGCCTTCAGTGTGATTCTACAATTTTCATAGTCATGAAAATACAGAAAAATCTTTAAAATAGAAGGTGTGTCCAAAATTTTGGTCTTTACATATATATGTTCATATATAAGGTGAGATTTATCTCAACATATAAAAATATTTAGAGTTGAGAGTCCTCAGTGGTTGATACCTTTTAATGGCTAACTGAAAAGATGGTAACAAATTGCAAGCTTTCGAGACTACTCAGGACTACAAGACTCCCATCAGGACTACAAGATCCCAGGTACTTTCAGCTGCATCACATCTAATGTGGTGTACCTAATTATATGTACTAAATGTCCAACTGGGGGTCTGTATGTGGGGGAGACCGGGCAAAAACTGAGAACAAGGATGAATTCTCATCGCCACACAATAAGAGAAAAAAGAATGGATTTACCTGTGGCAAAACACTTTTGTATGCCCGGTCATAGCATGATGGATATGGAATTACTGGTATTAAAATCTAACTTCAAATCTGAGAAAGATAGAAAGGTTTGGGAATACAAACTTATGATGACCTTTGACACTCTTAGTGCTGGAATGAATATATCACACGGATTCATGTCATTCTATATCAATTAAGGAATCTGCTTCTCTGACCTTCTAGGGGCATCAAAACACAACACCAGACCCCAATCAGAGGGCAATAAAACTTTCTCTCCTTATCTATGAACTGTTCCAATATTTATGTTCATCCCTCTGCCATAATGACAGTTCTGCTTCACGTCACTTGAGTTACCTATTGCACTATTACTGTATCCTTTTGTGTGTATATATATATATATGTGATTCTTCAGTTTTTGTTTTAGTCTTTGCCTGATGAAGAGACCTGAGTAGTCTCGAAAGCTTGCAATTTGTTACCATCTTTTCAGTTAGCCATTAAAAAGGTATCAACGAATGGGGACTCTCAACTCTAAATATTTTTCTATCTACTGGCTAACACGGTACGAAGATACACATCTTTCCTATCTCAACATATAGTGAGAAATGGTTAGACATGAGAAGAGCTTTGAACAAATATTGGCGGTTTCTAAGAGCAGATCAGACTATCACAAGACATGTGAATAATGTCCCTTTTATCACCTATAGAAGATCCCGAAACCTGAGAGATCTATTGGTCCATAGCTATCATGCAGGTGAGGATATGGATAAGACTTTGGGATCGAAAGGGCCAAAGTGGGGATTTTATCCATGCAATGATTGCATAGCTTACCCTAATATGCAAAGAGCTGTTACTTTCAAAACAAGTGATGGAACAAAGACTTTTAAAATCACAAAACATATCACTTGTAATTCTGTTGGCGTTGTATATTATGCGACATGTTCTTGTGACAAAATATGCATTGGCCTTACATCAAGACCTTGAAGGTTCGGGCTAGAGAACATGTGAGGGACATAATGCCAAGGATGCTCTAGAAGTCTCGGACCTAACACCTATACCAAGACACTTCAAACTTACTCATGACTGCAACAAAAAACTTTAGAAGGTGATAGGTAATGATAAAGTGTTCATTAACCAGAGAGGAGGGACTTGGAGAAGAGATTTGGCTCAATTGGAAGCCAGGTGGATTTTCAGGATAGGCTCTGATCAGCCAAACGGGTTAAATGAGATCTTAAACTTTGCACCTTTCCTTTAATTAATTTTATATTTATGTCTTGTCTTTGTTTTGAATCTTTTGTTCTCTTAGTTTTTAGGATTCATCCATTGTTCATTACACTTACATTTTATGAGTCTGGAGGTTTCTTCATCTTCAAATGGTTGGAGTGAATAGGAGGTTCCTGTGAAATTATTCATAAGATTCTCCTCCTTTGGAGAGTCTTCTTCAACCAGCGCACTTCTTGTCTGAGGGGAGGAGAAAGGAAGAATGGAAAAAGCAATATTCAACCCATTTCTTCTTTAAAGGACATTCTTTTAATAACTGTTAACCGTTTTTCTTTTTTAATTTATTGTTTTTTGTATATATCCACTTTTGTGGGTGTTTAATTTTGTCACAAATCATATTTATCTTATCACAGGTATATAATGCATATTTTCTATTTAATAAGAGCTATTTTTGAGTAATTTTTGCATCTGAGAACATTGTGGTATTATGATCCACTGACATTGGGGACTAATGGTATTTTTTCCATTATTATTTTCTTTTTCTTGTTATAAGGTCCCCTTTATATATAGCACTAGGTTCATTATTTAATATAGTATCATTGTCTATGTCATTTACATCATCTACATAGTCACTTGCACTTTTTTTCTATTGAGGATTAGGCTCTCTATTTTTGACTATATAAAGCGGGTGCCCTCCTCTCTCAATACATTTTAGCCTGCACACTGAATCTCCTTTCCCCTCCCACGTTTACATAGCTGGCAAGTGCGTCTGGTGACGCGTCCTGAGCGCGGCTGGCCCCGCCCTCTGCCCTGACGCATCGGGCTGAGGGATTTGGGTCAGTCACGTGGGACGCCGAGCCCTCTGACGTAAATCTTAGGTCCTGTGGAGCGAGCACCATTGTAAACCGCCTCTGAATCATTTGACAGGACTATAAATAGACCCCATACAGTTACCCAGCATGGACACATCCCCCATAGAAGAAGCTCACGCGAAACGCGCGTCGGAGAGTCACTACCACCAACAGGTCAGGTACTTTGTAGCTATCATGTTTACTTGATACATCGCTTGTCCCATTATCCAGGCAGATTGGAATGCACATGCAGCACTTTGTCATTATTGTCTAGAGGCATTATCTTCTTTTGTATACCTTTTCTGTTTATTTATTTAGCTCAATTAAACCTTAATATCTTAGCTCACTTGATGCCTTTTATTTATACAGGGAACAGGAGCCACTTACTGCTATGAGCATTTTTTTCTTACATTACTGCATGTGTCACTTTATGGGTCTATTCAGTACCTAATTAATTATGGGCACTTGCCTAAAACTTCACCATTTGCCCCTTTGCACTTATGCACTTTGGCTATTAAATAGGGATTGTTAGCTATTTACATGATGATATATGGTATTGTAGCTTCTTCACATTGAGTGTTATGATTTGGTAGCTGAGGAGAGCAGGAAAAAAAAGGCAATACACCAGAGAGGTTGGAATCTACTGGATTGCAGTACCCTGACTAACCACCACAACTAAAGGCAGCCGTGGAGCGTACCTATGTTGGTCCTAGACGCCTCGTCACAGCCTGAGAAGCTAACTACACCTAAAGATAGAAAGAGGAAAACTATCTGCCCCGGAGCAGATCCCCAAAGAACATAGGAAGCCCCCAAACATGTAATGGCGGTTAGACAAGAGGAAATACAGACACGACAGAACAGAGGAAATACAACACAGACAGAATAGTATGAGCAAACGTTGGGGCCCAATCTTCCTAGAAAGAAAAGGATAGGAAGGACACTTACTGCAATCCAAAAAACCCTAAAAAAATACCAACTCACTAATTGCAAAAACACCTGAGATCACACGACCTCTACCACCTAAATTAGTTCTCTGGTGTAACAAAACTAAGCAGCAGCCACTGAAAAAACTGGAAAAGGCAAATGAACAAATAACAGTGGCTCAGATAAACTGAGAGGAGCACAAGCCCCCGGAGGGGACCTGGCTGACCTCCACAGAAGTGCAGGACAAAATGCAAAAAGCAAGCACAAAAATAAAAGCAGAAAAAATCTTATCTGTTAGCAGAAGATGCAGGCAAGACACAGCAGGCTTCCAAGTGAACCAGGAACCAAAGTTGAGACAAGAACAATTGATCACCGGCAACCCTGATGGGAGGGAACCTCCCTTATATAAGACCAGTCTGTAACACCTGATTGCCAATCTTCACAATCTTCATTGAATAGTTCAGTACTGTTTGTAACCACCAGAGGGAGCTTCTGCTCAGAATTAATTTCTAACACATTCACAACAGTACCCCCCCTTGAGGAGGGGTCACCGAAGCCTCATTTGGGCAACCAGGTCGGTCAGGATGAGCTCTGTGATACGCACGGATCAGTCTCCTAGCATGGATGTCCGAAGCAAACACCCAAGAATTGTCCTCCTGACCATAACCTCTCCACTTAACCAAATACTGGAGTTTCCGTCTAGAAAAACGAGAATTCAATATTTTCTCAACCACATACTCCAGATTGCCCTCAACCAAAACAGGGTCAGGAGGCACAGCCATAGGAACCACTGGCTCGACAAACCTCTTCAATAAGGACTTGTGGAACACGTTATGGATCTTAAATGTCCCTGGAAGAAGTAAACAAAGGAAACAGGATTAAGAATCTCCATGATCTTATAAGGTCCAAATAACCTAGGCTTAAACTTAGGAGATGCAACTCTCAGGGATATTTCTTGAGGACAACCAGACCAAGTCCCCCACTTCAAACTGAGGACCATCAGTCCTATGCCGGTTGGCAAACCGCTGGGCCCTCTCCTGAGAGAGGGACAACCTCTCCACTACCTGGTCCCAAATCTGCTGCATACGCTCCACAACAGAGTCAACACCTGGACAGACAGAAGCCTCCGCTGTCCCGAAGAAAATCGAGGGTGAAACCCAAATTTGCAGAAAAATGGAGACATCAAATAAACTCAGCCAAAGGCAAAAAAGAGACCCAGTCATCCTGATCAGCAGACACAAAGCATCTCAGATAAGTCTCCAATGTCTGGTTTGTTCTCTCAGTTTGTCCATTGGTCTGAGGATGAAAAGCCGAGGAGAAAGACAATTGAACACCAAGTTTAGAACAAAAAGTCCTCCAAAATCTGGAAACAAACTGGACTCCTCTGTCAGACACAATGTTCTCAGGAATGCCGTGTAACGGAACCACGTGCTGAAGGAACAAAGGCACCAATTCAGAGGAGGAAGGCAACTTAGGTAATGGCACAAGATGTATCATTTTGGAAAACCTATCACAAATCACCCAGATAACGGTCATTCTCTGAGAAACAGGGAGGTCGGAAATTAAATCCATAGAGATATGGGTCCATGGTGTCTTGGGCACAGGCAATGGCATCAACAAACCACTAGAGCGAGAGCAAGGCTTGGAGCGAGAGCAAGTCCCGCAGGACTGCACAAATTCCCTGACGTCACGAGACAAAGTAGGCCACCAAAAGGACCGATTAACCAAGTCTCTGGTACCAAAAATTCCGGGATGACCGGCCAACGCGGAACAATGAATCTCAGACATCACACTCTTTTTCCACCGGTCTGGGACAAACAATTTCCCAATAGGGCAGCGCTCGGGTGTATCCTCCTGACACCCTTCCAGAGCCAGTCTCAAATTGGGCGAGATGGCGGAAAGAACTACACCCTCTTTCAAAATAACAGCTGGATCAGATAACTCAGGAGAGTCCGCAAGGAAACTCCTCGAGAGGGCATCCGCTTTAACATTCTTAGTGCCAGGAAGAAAGGAAACCACAAAATTAAAACGTGTGAAAAACAAGGCCCACCTGGCCTGTCTAGGATTAAGTCGCTTGGCTGATTCCAGATAAACCAGATTCTTATGGTCCGTGAGGACCACCACCTGATGTTTGGCTCCCTCCAGCCAATGTCTCCACTCTTCAAAAGCCCACTTCATGGCCAATAACTCCCGATTACCCACATCATAATTACGTTCAGTTGGAGAAAATTTTTGAGAGAAAAAAAAAAAAGGGTTACTTTTAGAGGTCTCTGGATCTCTTTGGGACAAAACGGCACCTGCCCCAATTTCAGAGGCATCAACCTCCACCTGAAATGGCAGAGAAACATCAGGCTGCCGTAGAACAGGAGCAGAAGTGAATCTCTGCTTAAGTTCCTGAAACGCAGAGACTGCCTCAGGAGGCCAATTTACCACATCAGAACCCTTCTTGGTCAAATCAGTCAATGGTTTAACAATAACAAAGAAATTACCAATAAATTTACGATAAAAATTGGCAAAACCCAAGAATCTCTGAAGAGCCTTTAATGAAGTAGGTTGGACCCAATCACAGATGGCCTGAACCTTGACCGGGTCCATTTCAATAACAGATGGGGACAAAATGAATCCCAGAAATGAGATCCTCTGTACGCCAAAAAGACACTTTGATCCCTTCACATACAGAGCATTCTCTCTCAAAATCTGGAACACAGTCCGAACATGTTTCACATGAGAGTCCCAGTCATTGGAAAAAAATCAAGATATCATCCAAATAAACAATCAGAAATTTATCCACAAAATCCCTGAAAATGTCATTCATGAAGGACTGGAAGACGGAAGGAGCATTAGTGAGCCCAAAGGGCATCACTAGGTACTCAAAATGCCCCTCTGGGGTATTAAATGCCGTCTTCCATTCATCCCCATGCTTAATGCGAATAAGGTTATACGCCCCCCTGAGGTCAAGCTTGGTAAACCAAGTAGCACTTTTCACCCTGGAAAACAGGTCAGAAATCAAGGGTAACGGATATTGATATTTCACAGTGATATTGTTCAAGAGACGATAATCAATACACTGCCTTAATGAACCATCCTTTTTGGCCACAAAGAAAAAACCGGCACCCAAGGGTGAAGAGGATGGTCTGATATGACCCTTCTCCAATGACTCCTTGATATAAGACCGCATAGCGTCATGTTCAGGTACAGACAAGTTAAAAAGGCGACCTTTAGGGAATTTACTACCAGACACTAATTCAATAGCGCAGTCATAGCTCCTATGGGGGACAAGGATGCAGATTTACTTTCGCTAAACACATCAGAAAAATCAGTCAAAAAGTCAGGAACATCCTGAGCCTGGGGAGAGGCAGAAAAAACGGGAGTGTTGGCATTAACACATTGGCAGCCCCAACTGGTTACAGACACAGATTTCCAATCCAAAACAGGATTATGAGACTAACCAAGGGAAACCCAGTACAACAATGTCATGCAGATTATACAGCACCAAAAATTTGCAACTCTCCTGATGATCAGGTTCAACCCTCATTATCACCTGAGTAGAGAACTGGGGTTTATTCTCAGCCAAAGGGTAGAATCAATCCCCAGTAGGGGAATAGACTTCCGTAGGGGTATCAAGGGAAACCCACAACGTTTAGCAAAATCAAAATCCATCAGGTTAATAGCTGCTCCCGAATCAACAAAAGCCTGAGCAGAAAATGTGGACAGGGAGCAAATCAGGGTAACAGTCAACAGAAATTTAGTCTGAACACTACCCAAGACAACTGAGCGTGCAAAACGTCTTCCCCGCTTAGGGCAGACTGAAATAGCATGAGAGGCGTCACCACAGTAGAAACATAACCCATTGGGTTTTCGAAACTCATGACGCTGTGCCCCAGAAGCCACTCTATCACACTGCATGGGTTCAGAAGCTGGTTTACAAGGCAACACTATTCCACGCATACCTCTATGCTCACGCAAACGTCTGTCAATTTGAATCGCTAATGACATAGAATCATTGAGACCAGAGGGAGCAGGGAAACCCACCATAACATCTTTTACATTCTCTGACAGACCCTTCCGAAAAAGGGCTGCCAAAGCATCATCATTCCATTTGGTCAGGACTGCCCACCTTCGGAATCTCTGACAGTATAACTCAGCGTCCTCAAGCCCCTGATTTAATGCCAACAAGGCTTTTTCAGCTTGATCAGTGACATTAGGTTCATCATACAATAACTCCAGAGCCAGAAAAAATGCATCAACATTACTCAAAACAGGATCCCCAGGTGTCAGGGAAAAAGCCCAATCCTGAGGATCGCCGCGCAGGAGAGAGATGACAATTTGAACCTGCTGTGCTGCGTTCCCTGAGGACTTAGGTTTTAAGGCAAAAAACAACTTAGTTATTTTTGAAATTCAGAAATTTAGCTCGATCCCCTAAAAACAAATCTGGCATGGGGATCCTAGGTTCCACAACCGGCAACCCTGCAAGATAGGTAGCAATACTCCAAACTTCAGTGGCAAGCTGATCCACACGGCCAGACAACTGTGCAAACTCCATTGAGAGAAAAAAAATCCTCAGCACCCAGAGAAAATACGTCGCAGCCAAAGGGGTAAGAATCGATTCCCCATAGAATAACTTCCGTGGGTATCAAGAAATCCCAAAACTTACCGCAGCAATATCCATCATTAATACTTCCCAAATAAACGAAAGCCTAGCAAAAATTGGACTGACAATCATAACAGTCACATAAATTTATCTGAACACTAACCCATAGACAACAAGCGAGTCAAAACGTCTTCCCCGCTTAGGGCCACTGGAAATAGTCATGAGACATAACACCACATAGAAAACAACCTAACAAAAAAAGTCCCGTGCTTGTCTAAACTCTGACGCTGTGCCCAGAACCACTCTATCACACTGGCATGGGTTCAGAACTGTTCACAAGCACACTATTCCACGCA